>CM034149.1:166438952-167638952 GCA_019776745.2 Taxus chinensis
GTCTTTGTCACTCTTTCCTCTTCAAACAAATTTGTAAGATCAGCCCCTGTTAAAATATCTATGTAATATCTTCTTATATCCTCATAAGCGACACATTCCATGACGAAGTGCCATTCAGATTCCACTGCGCCCGACTTGCAAAACTGACAAACCCTTTCAGACTACTCCTCCTTGGGCATTTTCCATCTTCCAGTTTCACACCTAAGGTGATGTGAAATAGTTTTTAGTTGTACAATTAACATTTTAGCCTTCCACTTTATCATAGCTCCAATGTAGTGTTTTTGATACATAAAAGGAAGGAAATAAAAATAAATAAATAAATTTGAACTACCATTGCAATCATTGATACACAAAACAAAAACATACATGGTAGCAAGCTAAATAGTTGTCACTAAAAATTGATTGTCCAATACATCCAATTTTATAAAACAATTTAACAATAAAATGAATTGATGGAAGATATATCATAAATGAAATTAAAAAAAGTATATAATTAAGTTATGCATGAAAATATTACAATTTTATATGAATTTTAAATAGTATTAGATTTAAGTGGTAGACTTTAGAGCCGCATTAACACTTGTTAGTGCTCTAGGCAATGGTTGAAACTAACACCCCTTCAATTTTTATATATTTCTTGTACCTTGATTATTTGATCTAGCATAAAGCTTACAAATTGGACAAAGTTTTTTAAGTAATCTATAAACAGATTGCCACATAAGGAGAGGATATTATGTGGTCACCACATTAATATTCACCGTTATATTACACATTTCGCACATAAAGAACAAGGTGTGTCGAAATAAAATAAAATAAATCTAGGACTCTTCGAACTTGTTCTTAATTATAAATAAAAAATATTAACATGATGCTTACAAGTTACAACATTTCAAAGAGCTACAAAATTGATACTTTTCAGATGAACAAGCGACTTCAAAATTTCAGACCAAAAATTGTAAATCCATAAACTTTGTATTACTTTCAAATCTAAAACTAGATGCATACTCAAATCCAAACACATTACTATGGATAATCCATACTTTTGAAACTCAATGCAGTTTTTCTTTCACAATGGATCAATCAAAAATCAATAATCCTGTTCTTTAATATGTATTCTTATATAGAATATAATTTTGTTGCAAGTAGCAAAATCATTATCTTAATCATATATTACAATCTACTTGGAGATATGACGAGGTTGCAATATGGGAAAGTAAACTACGTAGAAGTATTTTCCTCAACAATACTTAGACGATACATGATCAAGACACATTTGATTAAATAGAAAAACGTAAAAAATCCTGCCCCCCAGATATTGGCACCCTAGGCAACTGCCTAGCCCTTAATACAATGTTGGTGGTAGTTTAGCTTAACCTCGCAATTCAATAAAAAAATAGGGAAATGCAATAATTGATTTATAAAATTCAATACATCTTCTAATTTTATAAGACAATAACAAATAAATTAAATTAAATGAAGATATCTAACCAATACATTCTAAATATAATAATAATTAAATTATGCATAAAGATATTCCAATATAATATGATTTATAAATATTAAATCAAGTGCAATAATATTTTTCATCGTTATTTTCAAATTTATAAAAAAACATGACAAAATTTGCAATATATGTGATAAACTAATTAAAAAATTGTTATCCCGTAAAATTGACAAGGGCAATTTTACCGATAACTATACCGAAATTTTGTTCCGATCCCTCGTTAGGGATCCCTTGCGTTCGAAACGTTGTAAAATCCCTTCCCGGGAAATCTGGTTTTTCGAACTTAGTCTTTTGAGCCTTTTTTGGCTGGGCGCATGAAATTTCTATGTAACACCAACGTTTGGTGCGCCCCCTTTAAAACCTTTGGCGCGTGATTTTCAGTGTTAACACAACTTTTGGTGCGCCAAAGTGTGTCGAGCCTTCCCTGCGTGCGCTAAGGCGCATGCGCCTGTGTCGACATAGCGTTTGGTGCGCCACTTTTTGATGCGCCAGAGGGCGCACATAATCTTATTGCAACACAATGTTTTGGTGCGCCAAAGGCGCGCTTAATTTCCTGCTGTCAAATATTTTCATGCGCCAAAGGGCGCACGCTTTTCCCTATCGACAGCCACTCTCATGCGCCTTTCAAAAGGTGGGTGGCGCATTAATGTCCGGCTAACCTATATATATAGGGTTTGCGCGCCCAAATGTCATTTTCACTATTCGCTGTGCACGTGATTTTTCTGAGCCTGTCAGCCTCTGCCTCGTCGTTTTCAACACGTTGTGGACCCGTGCTCAAGATTTTCACTATTTATCCGGATCAACAGATAATCTTAGAAGAACATATGTCTACATCCAGCAAGAGACCCACCAAATCAAAAGGGAAGGCTAAGCTTACTGAGGAAGAGATGAAGTATAAATATCAAAGGGTCAGAATGCCCGAGTCACAGGCCGAATGTAGCATGGATGTCAGAGACTCAGAATTGGGGCATGTCGACATGGAGGAATTCTAGACCAGAACTCAGAAAGTTACAAGGAGTCCATGGATGGACAAATTAATAGGCAGTGCCCTGCACTTCGCCGGAGGAATCCCCGTCAGCACAGTCAACAATGAATTTATGATGGTGGTTGCTCAGTCTTACAACAAAGACACCAGGTGTGTCAAAAACAGTAAGAGCAAGGTAGTCATTAACCTCACTGCCCGTCATTTTGAGATGATACTTGGCATCCCTCACCACCGGCACTTCGTGGCCGTCAGCCAAGCAGAGTGTATCAAGGCCTGGGAAGATAATGAAGACCAATGTATGCAACTAATGAACGAAATCTACTTGAAGAACAAGAAGGTGGTAACCCGGTGGCCCCAAATCATCCACCGCAGTGACTTCTCAGAAGAGCTCAGCGATACCATTACCTTCCTGAGCAGGGTCTTCGGGTTCTCTGACGCCCATTACTTCCATAAATGGATGCTGCGCTACTTGGAAACAATGAATAAGAATGTGCCTGAGCAACACTTTTGCTGGGGGGGAAATTATAAGCAGCACCATTTCCAAGCAGCTACAACAGTTCAGCACAACGGGAGTATTCCATATGAACTCCTACGTGGTCTACGCTGCAGCATCAGAGAGGGATTATCCAGGCCTAGCACGAAGTGGAGTTTGGCCTCAGGTCAAAATATATGAGTATTATCCAGAGTTGAAGCTGGAGAATAGCATCGCCCAATTCGCCAAAATCAACGATGCATTCTTTTATCACATCATCTGCCTATTGAGGCCAAATTTGACTCATTCCCGGACAACCAAAAAACATAGTGGCAGTCACAGAGAAGTGGGGGGCCTTGTTCACCCCAGTTTCCCACATTCACCTATCTGAGGGCGGTCAACTTTTTGGGCGAGCCCACTAGGTTGCCAAGGTATGCTGGACCAAAGCTGGTTCTATTGGAATTGTCAAGGCAGCTGGTCACATATCATGAGAAATGCCAGAAGAGAAAGAAGGGTGGGACTCCTTTCCCCCTCACAGTAGGCCGATACACTTGTTCCAGCTATCACAAGGCGAAGGAGATGTTTGCTGAGCTAGAATTGCTCAACCTAAAGCATGATTTCCCAGCAAGGCCTACATTCGACCCTAGGGGCTGTCTACCAAGGGCTAAGCTTGATCCGATTCATGTCCCTCAGATTGAGGATATCTACATTGACGTTCTCCATGAGGTAGAACTCAGAAGAAAGGATCACTCTCGCTTAGCATTAACGGAAATCATCCATTACGGAGTGGCTATTGTCCCAAAAGGCTTCCAAACCACGGAAGACGAAGTAGACAAAGTATATAATGACACAGAAGGGGATGATTGGCCCTTCCCGGACATTGACAGAAGCAAGGCTCCTCAGACAATTGAGGAGAGGGTCAAAGAAACCATGCGGAGAACAGAGCATTGGTGCCGCATGAATGGGTTAATCTACCTCGGTGTAGATTTTTACAACTTCTCCTTTGGGTAATGCGCCTCCAAGATCAAAGAAGCAGCTAAAAGGCAAAGCTGCAGAAGGTGAGCCTAGCACCATTCAGGAGGAAGCCCCTGAAAGTCCTCTTCCTTCAGAGCCTGAACAAGTAATAACTCTGGACTCGCCAGAGAAGGAATTGACAGAGGATAGTCCTATACGCCCATCCACCCAGGATGTCGGCATCGCTACAACTACAGAGGTCCCTTCTATCCCTTCTTCTTCTCTTCCTCCCCTTCCTCAGATGTCGGCAACCACTCCTTTGGTTGTGTCCTCTCCTTCTTCTTCTACTCTCTCCCCTGCCTCTTCGTCCATCTTCTCCTCTCTCGCTGATTTGTCTTCCTCCATTTCTTCCCTCATTTCCGGACTCCCTTCCCTTCCCATATCTTCTACAGCTGCGGTTTCCCTTCCTCCCGTGGGCATGTCTTCGGCTATTCTTTCAATGCCGCCGCCCGCGTGTCCTCCACGTTCTTCCCCTCTTCTACCGTTGCTGCCTCCCCCTCTGTCTCTGGTCCTTCTTCAATAGGACCAGCTTGGATCTCTCAGCAGCTGAGCCAACCAAAGAGGAAAGTCCCCATCGCTCCGATGGACTTTTCAGTCATTCCGGCTAAAGGAGCAAAGAAGCACAAGCCAGTTACACGCTTCTCCAAGAGCGCTGCAGGTGAGAGAGTTATGGAAATTGCCTACCCCGATCTCACCAAAGAAAAAGAAGATCTGTCTCCGGCAGATTTCACAGTGACCCAAGTCACAATGGGGACATCCTCTGAAAGTCTCCAGGGGGAAGCTCTTTCCGCAGTTGATGCACTCTGCGAAAAGCTTCAGGAAACAAAGGAAGAAAAGAGGGCTACTGAAGGAGCAGAATAAATACCTGCTTCAAGCCCTACAGAAGATGGGAAGCGCACCTCCCACAACTGCCAGCCGAGACTCCTGAGCTGCTCAGTCAGGAGAAGATCAATGAATATTCAAAGATCGGCGAGCAGGGTATGGCTGTTTCTGCTTGGAGGAGCCAAATCCTTAAGGATAGTGAAAAGGTGATCGCCGAGTATATCAGTTTTATACCTGAACATCGAGAAGGCGAATAAGGAACTCCAAACATTAGCAAGTCCAGTATCAGAAGAGCTCGAAAACGCCAGACTCCAACACGAGGCTTTCCAACAAATGTTCGACTGTTCAGTCGAAGATTTGGTCAAGTTTGGAGTATTCGGTCATCCAAGGACCCTCAACAAAACCATGTCCACTCTGGACTATCGGATAGATCAGCTCGAATTTGTGTTAGAGAAGATAGACAAGGTGAAGGAAGAGGCCCTGGATGCGATGCATCAAATGGAGAAGATTGTTCTATCTATGACTCCAGGGTTGCTCACCATCCTTCCCTCACCTTGAGATCAGCTGACGATACTATCCGAATTTTCAAGGAGCTAGCTTCTCAAGGGACAGGGCCAGAAGTCACTTTCGACATCGAATCCATCAACAATCTACTGGCCTGTAGAGACTTCATCGGGTCCCTAATCGAGGCGGGTAAAGACTATTCCAAGGTCCCCGAAAAGCTCATTGATGAGCGGGAAACTTGCGAAGCAATCAGTGAAAGGCACAAGGATCCATCACAGGATCAATTTGCGCCAATGATCAGCAAGTTCTTGGAATACCGCGCTCAGTTCCACATCTCATCTCCTGATCAGCATCAGAAACAGGCGACCCCTTTTAGGCCACAGGATGATGATGATGAATAGCTTCTTCTTCTTCTTCTTCTTCTTCTTCTCCTCTCTATTCTCCGACTTTCTCTTCGAAATATCTGAAGTGTGTTTGGCACAAACGATGACATCATCCATGTTGCATCATGGGATGATGTCATCCACTCCAAGTTGTCAAAGTCAACATGACTTTTGGATATTTTGTAAATATCTTGTAAATAAGTGGTTGGCTTCCATTTTGCCTTCTCTCTCCCTCACTCTTTCTATAAATACTAGAACACTTGTTGTATTTAGGGTGAACATTTTTCAGATAGAAATAGAGGTGAGGAGAGAAAGACTTTGAGCTTTCTTGTAACAGATAAAAACAATTAATACAATTATTCAGACTTTGTGCTCAATAGCTGTGTTATACATTAGATCTTTCTTATGTTAGATCTGCATGTGTCTTTTCTGTTAAATTCATATCTACTTTTCCGTCATTTGTTTATCAGTATTGCTTTGTTTATTTATGTGAGTAGGTTTGGCTCTGTTTACTACCAAACCCAAAGCATAGATCTTCTGACCTTTCCGCTTTGGAACTCATTTCTTTTCTTCCTTCGGATCTGTTCTTTCTCTTCTCCTTCTTTTATTCCTTTCTCTTCGCAGCCTAGGAAACTCTACTGGGATGAGATCCCAACCCCCGAAGGCAGAATCTGTGAGACTTGCATAGGTTCCTGCTAGTAGAAGTAGCAATAAACCAGTTTCGCTTTGCTGTCTCAAAGAGGGGCTAAGCCCTGCAACACCGTTGGCCCGTTTACCCATAGATCTGTCCCACGCGACAGATTTTCGGACCAACACATTACAAGACATAACACGGTGAGCCCACCACATACATTTCACAACATGAATAACATGACATCATGATGAGATGATAACTCAATCAAAATTAATGTTAGTAACAATCATGTAGTTACCATGTGTTACACCAATTATGTCTCATACCAGATGTGACAAACAAGTATTTGTCAAATAATGTGTGCTAGAAAAGTATGTTCAGGATGAGTATATGCCAAACAATATACAATAGAATAAATAAGTCATGAAGTAACATGAGGTATATACACAAACCCTGGACCTACAATAATTAGATAAGTACATGTGATACATCAATATAGAACATGGTATAAATAGTAACAAGTAAACATAGAGCATTAGAAGTCAATACATAGAAATAAGAAGTGTGGCCATTTAGTGCATCACAATACAATATCTAGAATAAAGTGCATGCCATCAAGTATAAGTTAGCACAAGATATTTGGTAAACATATATATATTACTAATGGACAAGAGTGTGAAAAACATAACTTGATAGTGTTTTGTGAAAGCTTCCCCAATGTAAGCATGCTCTTAAAGTGGAAAATTTCCCTTGGATGTAGAAATTGTGGATCATGAAGCAAATGTGTATATGTCTGTGGAAAAGGTCTATCCTGAAGTTAGCTTGCATATACCATTAAATTATAGTGTGTGCAAAAGTAGATAAGTAAAGTACTAAAGCACAATTACATTAGTGTTTGAGTTTATATAATAACATAACAAGTCATATATGTATTGGTTTTGTATTTATGGAATATTTGAATGTTTTTTTTGTATTTTCTTGAATATTGAAATATTAATAAAGCTAAACATATTATTGGGGCCTTATATAAAATAGAAAAATGGGGATGGGGTCATGTGTAAGTATGATTCCCTCAAAAATGACATCAAACCCTATAAATGTGTTGCATCATCGGGTTATCCGTAGGAGTCATCCCCAAGAAGAGGTGTCCAAAATAGGTGTAGTGTTAAGTGGTGAATTTGGTAAACCGAGTATTAGTGCCGAAGTAAAAAAACTATCACAGATACATTTCTATTTTTGGGATTTTCAAAGTCTTTCCTTTTATTCAATATTCCCCTATACCAATTTTCTCTATAATCTTGAATGGGCATAATCAGTTAGGATTTTTTGTAAATATTATTAGTGTTTTTATTCTTTTGGTTTTCTTTAAAAAATAAGTCACCAACATCAAACTCTCAATTGTGAACCTTTTTGTTATAAGCATTTCTCAAGTGATTTTGATAAAAATGTGAATGTTAGCAAGCATGGATGTATTTTCCATCTAGTATTTCCAATTGGTGTAAGCATTTTTACTAGTATTTTTTATCCTTAATTATGTCACGAACAAAGATTCAAAGTGATGGTATCTTGAGTTCTAGTGGTGATACTTCCTTCGTCCCATAAACGAAAGAGTATGTCATTAGTCTTGAAGGTGTGCAAACAATTGTACACCTTGCTAATAATGCAAAAATAATTTGGTTCTGCCAATCTTTGATGACCTTTTTCACTATTTTACTTAATATATTCATTATGGTACTATTTTAGTTTTGAATTTCCCATTCCGTTCTAGACAATAAGAATTAGAAAAGTTATGGTGGATTTAGTATTTGGCACAAAACTTGTTAATCATTTTTTTGAAAGACGACTCATTATCATATACAATGTTTGAGGAGAGTCCAAACAAAGATATAATATGGGTTGTGATAAAGTTAAATATTTATTCATCAATGGTAGATTTCATCGGTATTTCTTCAACCCATTTTGCAAAATATTTGGTGGTCATAATGATGAATTTATGTCATTCGGATGATACAAGATTTTCCTGCCAAATTGAATCCCCACATGGAAAAGTGACACAAAGAAACCATAGAGTGTAAATATTGTTACAAATAATGTGTTAAATTAGCATGTCTTGTAATATCCCACTTTTGTGAACCTTTGCACTAAACATTAATAAGTTCCTATGTGGGCACCTTTGTGTGCATGGACATCATTGAAATTTGGTTTATATTGATGAGGCGTGATTATTTGTTACTACCGTATACATTGGACAGTTGGTATGAAGGGATCATATGGATCATTATATTCTAATTTTATTTGCATACATGTATATGTACTTGGGTTTTGGTACTAATACAATAATAGGTTTTGAGGTGCACATTTTGAGGATCATAAGTTCGACATTGGTAGGGAAGTATATTAATGATTGTGATATTTTATTTCTAATGATTATTATTTGACTATCATTTCATCATGTCATGTTGATGGCCAATTATTTGGCAAGTGAATGATCAAATGAGATTCAAATAAAGTAAACTAGGAACCACTAGTAGTAGGTAACCCATGTAGGGTTTCAGGTCTACAAGAGACCAAATGGGCATTCTCTCTTTTTCCCTCTCTCCCTCTATGTGTGATTCACATCTCATTCACTGTAATTTTGTGTTCACATTATATCGTGTTGTATTTATTTTCATGATGTGATTTATATGATGTCGTGTGCTTTATTGTCATAAAAAGGTTAAATTGAGATGATTTGCTCTTGAAGATTGTATAACATGCAGATGCATACTTGAAGGACATTTGGTTTAGGAGAATGAACATGATCATAATAACATGATTAAAGTACAAAAAATTACATCTTCACACACAAATAATTATGGGGGAGGAAAACAATTTTTTTAATAAAATATGTTAGTACTAAGGGGAGCACCACCCCTCTATGCAATTAGTTTTGATCATAATTATTAAATTAATCATTGTTAAAAAAGGTTTAATTACAACTTTTATTGAACTATAGGTCAAGGAAATGAGAAGTATTTGATTGGCCTTTTGGCTAACCCATGCATTTCGGTTTTGTGATTGATTTTTTCATTGAATATTATTATCCTCGTGAGAATTTGATTTGCCACCATGATCAGGGAATTTTTCTGGCACTCTATCAGGCCTGTGGTAGGAAAATAAATGAGATTATTGTGGGGAATAAGGAGGAAAGGAAAGTTGAGTGACTCTATGGACTGTAATTAATCCATTTGTTATTATTAGAAGAGAATGAAGGTTTAAAATAAGGCTACGACCACGAATATGTTTATAGTCACTGACATTGGAAGAATTTTGGGAGTTTGGAATTAGAAAAGCTTAGGGAAACAAGAAAATAAAAATGAAAGAATTCTAATATAAGAGGACCGGTCCTACATGATTAGCACCAGCTATCAGTTGTATATGATTGAAAAAATGAGAAAATATTGGTGGGATTCAAGAGTGCCAGGTGACACTCCCCATTTTCTTCACAAATGGAATTTCACCCTTACATTCCACCTTAAGAAAATGAATGTAAGTTAAATGTATGATTTTTTTTTTCAAATAAATTTTGGATCACTGTGTTACAAACCTGTATGGTTTTAGAAAACTAGCTTATATGCATTTTTTACTTTGGGTTTATACCCTCCCATTGGATGCCATTTGGTGATTATGGGTATGATGTGTGGGTGGGTGGGTGCGACTACAAACTGTGGCATGTTTAACGCACAACTACAGACACATGACATGCTACAGATGTTAGTTCTAACTCTGAGGTCGAATTCAGTATTCAATACGAACCATTGCATGAATGGAAGGTCTTTGCACAACTTCTTCCGGGAAACAAAACGAGTCTTGATAGTCTTGAAATGTTGGGGAAACGAGATTTCGACATACACAATAATTGGAACATACCTGACGTTCCACCTGATTTGCAGATAACTGGTTCATCATTCATCGAGAGAGAAAATTCAAACATAATTAACACCAACATATAGGCCACACCACCATCTTCCACACTACCTTTGTCTTCAGAACAACAACTAGCTCTTGATACCATACTACACCATTCAACAAACAAATCCCTTCTACCTCCACTAAGATTGATAATTCAAGGAACAACTAGCACATGAAAATAATTTCTGATAAATAAAATCAGAAAATTGTGAGAAACATCGCAGTTGAGCCCGCTAGAATGTTCGTATAGACGAGCTCCAAAGGGCTTAGAGCCCGCGGTGTTTGAGAATAACACGGTGAAGAATATTACAGCTCCTCGTTATTTGTGAATTAAAAATGAAATTATATTTTTGAGTAATTTGTGGTTTAATAATGGTGGATCCTGGTATCATCTCTGGAATGGTTGGATACGCCATTCAGGTGGCAGCAAACCAGATTATTGCTCACATCAACATTGTTGTCCGGTGCAAGAAAGAATTAGATGCCAATTATCACACTACCATACCTTAATACCGTAAGGCTTACCACTCAGTATCAACATGGAAATGCCCAGTGAGAATTAGAATTTACTCCATCAACATGGAAATGTAGGAATACCGTAAGGATTTGAACTCTGACAAGATTCGTACAAACTCTCTTTTCTAGTGATAGCTTAATGCTTTGGCTTACTGTTTGAAAAACTCCCTCTTTCAATGCTCTTAGAAATGATCTTGTCAAACAAATAGCTCTTCGAATAAATAAAAGATTGGACAGTAAAGAGGAAGATGAGGTGAAAATATGGTTAAATGAGAGGTTGATTGAGAATAAGTTTGCTCTGTTTCTTGATGATGTTTGGGAAACAAGTGCAAATTCCTTGTTAGCCGAGTTATGTGTGCCTCTCATCTCTCCACACCACAACTCAAACATCATCATTGCCACTTCCAGAAGTAGTAGTGCGTTGTTACATGTGAGAGTTCCAGCTCCATCCATCATCCAGGTGCAAGAGTTGAGGGAAGAAGACAATTGGCAGTTGTTTTGTTTGCATGTCTTTCAACACAGTGATGTAATTTTACCGATGAGCATTGATGAAGAAACAACAAGGCTTGTGTTCAACAAGTACGACAGACTTCCCTTGGCTCTCAAAGTGATAGGGCATGCGATGGCAGGCGTCAACAACTTAAATGAATGGAAATTTTCTTTGAAGAGGTTGTAGAATGCAGAGATATACGGTGATGTTATAGACAAGCTCTTTGTTAGGTTTAATTTTTTGGGTTGACATAGGCCTCATAAATGGTTCTACAGGAAAAATCAACGGCAATGTCTACGATGCATCAATGCCACCACCAACATTACCTTTATTTGTTGTTGTCAAATTTGATTGATACAACGACCCATGTTGGGATCCCTCCAACCCGTTACATATTCCCATACCCCCAATTTCAAGAGGGAATCGAAGACAATTTCTGATTAAAATGGCTTGGGGATTAACTATCCATAAGTCTCAGGGACTTACTTTGCATTGAGCAATTGTTGACATTGGGACCACTGAAATCCAAGGTCTAACATTCACACCTTTCTCCAGAGTTCCCTCACTTGCAATTTTTTGGATTTCACCTCCTTTTTCATTCAAAAGACACTCAAAAATGGCACACACAACAACACTTAGAGCAAGAAGAAAGAAGGAGTCAAGACTACTATCACTCATCCCATCGTAAATACTACCCTCTACTTTGATAGCACCTCCACTACTACTCTATTCAACACTTCTTGTATCCAAAGCAACAATGTCGTTCAAGGGGTATAAAATGTATTCATGTTTAGTGAAAATAAAATTTCCCACAAAAGGCTACCATTCACGATATAAAATCTGTAAATGTACAAAGGTCTTCATGTATACATGTTTAGATCAAATGTAGTGATATAAGATTTGCAACTATACATGTACAAATTTGTAACAAATTTTAATGTACACATAGAACGAATCAATGTAATGTTTCATCTATATTCCTACACTACCACTATCAATCCCACCCATTATCGACTATACAAAAAAGGTTTTTTCAACAAAAGACCAACCAAACAACTGATGCAACACTAGCATAATTTCCCTGAAATAATTACAAACCACATCAACTATAAAACTAATTAACTATCAAAAAAAATATCAAATGTATTCATGTTTAGTGCAAAAACACTGGCCACAAAAGGCTACCACTCATGATATAAATCTGCACATGTACGAAAGTCTTCATGTAACATGTTTAGTACAAATAAAATTGACAGAAAAGCGCTACCACTCATGATATGAGAATTGCAAATGTATATGTACGAATTTGTAACAAGTTTGAAATGTGGAGATGGAACCTTTAAATGAAGTGGTTCATCTATATTCCTACACTTAACAAATTCAATCACACCCATTATCAACATCAACTACACAAGTAATAACTATCCCTCTAAATCAAATAACATATATCGTTCAGCGTTCAAACATCATATGCTTTTTGGCAACGATAGGACGATAGTCTTGGAAAAATCCAGAACACTCAGAGAGATCATACTCATAATCACATGTTGGGGAATTTTTGTCAAATCAGGATTGTTACGCATTAACCAAGAACGGTTATGAGAATATTCAAAAGTATTTGGAACATTAGTTAAACTGTTACCCATCAATGAAATTCTGAAGTGTACCGAACAATCATCAGCTGGAAACTCTGGAAAATTTCTCCCTATACGAAAGAAGCATTTCTCTTCTTTCTCAGCAATTTTTTGCGCTAAATCGTGCAACATATCATGCACCTTGAAAAATAATACCTTTCCGTCAGAATCCTTCAGGAGCGGCTCAATAAGGCAGCAATTGGCTAACAAATTGATGAATCATTGTCCTATTTGGAGAGGATCCTGTCTAGTCACAAACTCTTCTCCAATCCATAACTGACTGACATATCCAGTAAAGATAACTTCATCTTCTGGGAAGGCAGAGAGGTAGAGAAAGCACAACTGCAAAGCAACGTCATAATCGACCAAAACATCATAGCTCAATCTTAACCTAACAATGATGAGCCCGCTGGAATGTTCATATAGATGAGCTCCAAAGGGCTTAGAGCCCACGACATTTGAGAATAACGCAGTGAAGAATATTATAGCTCCTTGTTGTTTGTGAATTAAAAACGAAATTATATTTTTGAGTAATTTGTGGTTTAATAATGGTGGATCATGGTATCATCTCTGGAATGGTTGGATACGCCATTCAGGTGGCAGTAAACCAGATTATTGCTCACATCAACATTGTTGTCTGGTGCAGGAAAGAATTAGATGCCAATTATCACACTACCATACCTTAATACCGTAAGGCTTACCACCCAGTATCAACATGGAAATGCCCAGTGAGAATTAGAATTTACTCCATCAACATGGAAATGTAGGAATACTGTAAGGCTTTGAACTCTGGCAAGATTCGTACAAACTCTCTTTTCTAGTGATAGCTTAATGCTTTGGCTTACTGTTTGAAAAACTCCCTCTTTCAATGCTCTTAGAAATGATCTTGTCAAACAAATAGCTCTTCGAATAAATAAAAGATTGGACAGTAAAGAGCAAGATGAGGTGAAAATATGGTTAAATGAGAGGTTGATTGAGAATAAGTTCACTTTGTTTCTTGATGATGTTTGGGAAAGGCTACCACTCATGATATAAATTTGCACATGTACGAAAGTCTTCATGTAACATGTTTAGTACAAATAAAATTGATAGAAAAGCACTACCACTCATGATATGAGAATTGCAAATGTATATGTACGAATTTTTAACAAGTTTGAAATGTTGAGATGGAACCTTAAAATGAAGTGGTTCATCTATATTTCTACACTTAACAAATTCAATCACACTCATTATCAACATCAACTACACAAGTAATAACTATCCCTCTAAATCAAATAACATATATCGTTTGGCGTTCACATTGCATTGTACACATGCGATTGCTAGTTAGAATTGTCAAGGTAGAAAAGAAGTGCCTCACAATGATAGATACACATAATGAATGTGAATATATATTGTAATCAATTATAGTCTAAAGATATGATAAATTATTTAAGATTTATCTCTTTATAAATATAAGAAACCACATCTTAAAATAATAAGACATGTTATCAAGACAAAAATAACAAATGCATATCTTAAAGTGATAAAATATGTTATAATTATGATCTTATTGTTATTTAGTATATGTCATATACAAATATGAATTAGGATATATAAATAATCAAATAAATAAAGGTAGGGTGTGATAAATTAGGATATAGAAGTAATACAATAAATAAAGGTATGGCATGATAAAGAAAGATAACGTGTGGTAAGGAACAAGTCTTTATTTAACTAATGGCTGTGTGAGTGATTTTTACGCGGTGGGGCTCCTCTGTTGCTGGGTGTGTAGACTATTGTCGGATCACCTTCTTTAGATGGGATGTTATAGTTCCTTTACAAATGTAGTTGCCATATCACAATGGCTGGCATGTTGATCCTCCCTCGACCGAGCCGAATAGTGGAGCGGTTATCCCTCCCCGGGATGACTCTCCCCCCTCCTAGTGTTGCGGTATGTGTTTGATCTTTGTCGGTTTGTTTTTTCTCCTGTGCTATCTACTTGCCCTTTGCGCGTTTTGATGTAGCCCACATGTGACGTTTTCTGTTTTGTCGGTGCCCTTATAGCATTTTGTGGGACCGTGGGTTTTCCAATCACCCCTTGTCTATTGTAAGTGTCTTTATTTTAAAATAATATAAAAGGCAATTCTAATAGTATAAATCTTTATTTAACTATTAAATATATGCATTTAAATATCATTGTTATATATTTATAAATGGAATAAAATATTATATTTTTGTCAAATAAAAAATTGATATATCCATTTCCAAAATGTTTAAAAGGATTTCTTAAAAGCCTTTTAGAAGTTAAAGTTGAACAAAACAACAAAGTTTTCTCAATCAAGAACTATAGCTTGGTCTTAACATAGAACTGCTTGGTCTAGAAATTTGAGCGTTATTAATAAGGCATTCATTCTAAGCCTAGTTTGTTGTAATAAATACGGATTGGCAATTGGCTACTAATCTATAAAATAAAACAAAACCATTAGAACACAAACATAGATCTTCAAACATAAATTCCCGCTCACAGTGTTTGTTCGCACGGGTTAATTCAATTCAATTCGAAGAAAAAACATAACCCAGTTCAGCAGAGCAGTTTGCTGTAAGCAGCAAAATGTCGAGGCCAAAAAATTTGGCAGATGGATTCAAACAGATCGTCTGTTTTCCCGAACATAATGCAACAGCGGGAGGAGGAGCAGGGGCAATTGTGGAGCACAAAAATCCAGATGGCCCAACCATCAAAGAGAACGAAGCAGAAGACCTAGAACTGAAGCTGAGGCGCATCATAGACAATGTGCCCCTGAGGGTCAACAACACTTCCGGCAGCTCTGCGGGTTCTGGTTCGGGAGATTTTCATCAGGTAACACCAACTATATATATTTTTTATTAACTTGCGCAAAATTTCAAATTCATGGTTCGAAAAAAAATCTATATGCTTGACGAAACATTTTTTTCTGAATGTTCTGTTGTGTAAATCGATCTATAATTTTTGTGAAGTGTAAACAATTCAGAAAAGAGCCCGTCTACACTTTTTGTTATTTTATCCGTTAACATTTAGGGTTTACTAGATAGTTTATGAAACTCGGAATTGGAAGGCCTATTTGGGGCTCGGCACGAAGCAATTTTGTCTCGAGTGTTTGTTCGCAGTGAATTTTGCCTTCTGGGTACAATTGTGTAGTGATTGAATTTCCCCCAATTTATCTTGTTGAAGGTTAGAAAACCTAGGTTAACTTAACACGCGGGATCACTCCTGCTGACAATCCACGGAACCAGTTTTTTATAGGGAGAGAGTTAACCGGAACACCAGTTGAGCTCGGAACTCCCTCTGGCATATGCTGCTTTGGATGGAGGGCAATCTATTACGTCAAACTTACATGGGTTGTGCACTCGGCTCTGATCATTTTGACACCATTGCTAATTTTATTTCTTTCGTTTGTTGGAGAGAGTTTTTGCTATTCCCCTGTTCAAATCCCAATGGAAATTCTTTCTGTAATTATGTAGCAGTTGTACTGGGGACTTTTATGGTGTGAATGTATGTGGTGGAGTAGAGTTCTTTTTGGGGCATGCAAAAGCTGTTCACCTAGCAATAAAAATTGCATTTAGTTGGAGGCGATGCAATGTGAATATGCAAGGGACCTGATAATTTTAATTTTTAATTTTATTCATAGTATCACGACATTTACACAACATTTTTTTTTTAATTTTATTCAAAGTATCACGAAATTTACACAACAATAACACAATTTTGCTCGAGTGTACATATTTTTCAATTCCTCAGATTTAAAACAGAAAAATTTAAAATTTTGGCATTTTTTAATTTTCAACCACAGACTTACCAATTGCTGTGCTGGTAGATACTTAAGAACTCTCTTCCAGAAATTGTGATTTATCGGTGATAAATTGTTTGGAAACATGAAAATGATTATCTTCTGGAAAAATAAAATCATGATTTTTGTTTTGCCGATAAATTGGTGATTTATGACAATAAAACTCGTGGAAAATCGGTTGAAAAAACACTGATAATTGCTGTTTAGGGTGTAAACATCCAAACTGCAAAAAATTTGGTCATTTCAAAGCGTTTTTTTGAGATTATCTCCTTCGCGAATTTAGCCCCCACATTTTGCTAGGGTTTTGAGTTTCGACCAGGAGTAAGTCTAATTTCTGCATTTGTTTTTTATTTATTTTCATTACTCATGATTATCATTCGAATTTGTATTATTTGCACTTACAGATTATAATACAGAAGCATAGTGTCTGAGTTTGTGTATTCACAAATTATAATACATAAATCCATGCTTTATTATAGTGTTCTACAACAAATCACAATTAACTTAGGTTCTTAACTCAGACAATAACGAAGCGATTTATTATAGTGCTTTATTAACTCAGACACCGTGATTATGAGTTCGTGTTTTAGTGCCACATCATAATCTTTTCTCGTAAATATTAGTCATAGTAACAAGAATATTAGCCATTACCCAGTAGGTCTCCACCAACACCAAAAGCACAGACCACAACTAAAACCTAGCACTAATGAGTCTTCAAATTATATTGCAAACCACAACCAAGTAGTACATTCTATATATTCACTTCTTGTGTCATTTAACAATGTTTTACATTTAATTTAAGTTTATTTATGAATTTAAATATTTTTTGAAGGCGATAAAGTTTCCGGTAAATTTCTGATTCCTGAGTCAAAATTTGGCCTACTGAGTAATTGCCGATAATGATTTTTTAAACTATGCTTAAGATTACAAATATGCACTATCAGAGAAAAACCCTTCCATGGGTTGAACATGGGAGTTTAGAAGTTGGGTTTCGGTCCTTAATGCAGGAAATCCACTTGCACCCCATACCCACATCTAGACATTTCCAGTACCAAAATGGAACCGGAAGCGCTTGGAAAATGTCACTGTCCCAGGTTTGTACCGGAAACGACTTTGCACCATTTTTGGTACAAACTCAAGACATTTGTGCCTTGTTTGGGGCAGCACAGGGCGCTGGATTTTTTTTTTAATAATATTTTTAAAAATTCAAACCCTAAACTTCCCAAACACACTTTCTAAAATCTATATAAACACACCTTTGGCCCATTACAAAACTGGTGTCCCCAGATTTCACCTTGAAATCTGGGACTACCCATTTAAAAAAAAAATCGTTCTTTTTAAAATAACGGGTCTTTCCATGTTTTTATTGCCAGAAGATGTATGTATTACGTTAAGATATACCTAATGAATCATATGAGCCAATTTCGACAAATACCCAGATGCTGAAACTCATTTTATCCCTCCGCCAAGTTTTGTTTGCAGGAAATTTTTACTTAATTATTTATTAAATAAATAAAGCCCCGTTTGAAATAAATTGTGCTCTGGTTGATCCCTGTTGAAGTTTTAAATGCCAGTATTCACACATCTCAATAGGATTTTCACCGGGAATGAATTCAGAGCATTGTCTGCAACTTCTGGCAACGTTTTTCGCTTCTTTTTTTTTTGCGTTTTTCTCCGGTTTTCTCTACAGTTTGTCTGTGAAATTCCCCTAGGTCTGTTCTTTGTTTTGTATAGTCTGCTTAATTGTCTGAAGCATTTGAGGATCATTTATGGCCTCAGCACCAGAAGGAATCAACCTCATAAAGCAAACTTCTGACCAAAAAAAGATGAAGTCAAAGTCACTTAAGCTGCAATGGGAATATTAGAGGCGGCAAGTAGGCAGGAATTTCTTACCTACCTTGCAGGATAAAAATTCCCATTATAAAATAAAGAAAAATCACTTAAAGCACCGATGGGAATTTTTCACCTACCTAGCAGGCTTACTTTTCCCACCGAAGAGATTTATTCACCCATGCAAGTCACACTTTATCAAAGAAAGCTATTTTTAATGCAAGTCGCACTTTTTGGGAGAGGTTTTAATTTGCCAATGGGAATTTTGGTAGTGGCAGGCAGACGAGAATTTCTTATTTGCCTTGCAGGGTAAAAATTCCCATTATGGAAGTCAAATAACTTAAGTTGAAGAGTGGATTTTTGGAGATGCAGTGCAGGGTAGAAATTCCCATCAAAAGTTGACTTGTTATTTTTAGAAACCACCCTTGCCAAAAAGTGCGACCCACCTTGGCATTAAACAATGAATTTTATGATATTTATTTATGGCTTTTTCACCTAATTTTGGCGCCATGAATGGATGAAAAGTCAAATCAAG
Organism: Taxus chinensis; assembly: GCA_019776745.2. Lineage (NCBI taxonomy): Eukaryota > Viridiplantae > Streptophyta > Pinopsida > Cupressales > Taxaceae > Taxus > Taxus chinensis. Next base: position 166,458,033 of record CM034149.1, read on the forward strand.
AAGACAAATCAAAGACAACTAAAAGATGCACGCTAAAAATAAATAAAATAAATTTATTTAAAAGCAACCAACAACATGCATAATTGGGCGCCCAATTTGGGTGAATAGACATGCTTATTTATTAATTAAATTGTCAGGAATATGAAGGGCAATTATTAAAAATAGTATGCTGAGGGTTATATAAGCATGGGCTGCCATAATAAAGAAGCAATTAATTCTTTTTGCTAAGGATTACAACCTAGACAATTTTGGCACCAAAAAAAAGAGGTTTTGTGCATCAGAAGGTGTTTTTCATTGCCAGGAAGCTTCAAAGTTTGGCGCCTAGGGTTGGAATAACTTGATTTATGCTATGATAATTATCTGCATGTTGGTATAAGTGCCCAGGTGAATTTAAAAATATTTATGCTTGCTTTGCATGCAAGCAAAGCCTCAAATTTTAGGGCAGCAGGCTTTATATGCAGATTTTTGGTGACAGAAATCAAATATTCATGCTCTGGACTCCATCTTTGTCTGAAATAATTGCAGGTATTCATTACAGGTGTTCGTACAAGTGAAAGGGAGTTCAAATCAATGTCAGGTACATTGAATATATCTTTCGAATCTGAAGAAATTGCTAGATCTACACAAATTGATCCAGTTACAAAGAATTCTGATAGGATTAAAAGAAAAAGAACTTAGACAAAAGTTGCTTAGACAAAGATTTCTCCAGTCACGATGAAGCGTGATGAAAGAGAAGGATCAGCAAAATCATGCATAGCTTCCAGATTTGTTGATATCAACGACACGGACATAGGCCCTGAACCCATCTCCAAAATAGGCAGATCCAGGGCCAAAAAGACATCTCTCATGCGGGCAATAAAAAGCAGTGGAATTATTCAACCATCAGCGTTGCCAGTCATAGCTCAGTTGCTCAAATTTGTTATGGAGTGTGCAAGGTCATATCATCCTCTTTTCAGAACAATTCAGGATGCTGCGGAAAAGACAATAATCAGGTTGGATTCACAATTTATTAATTATTGTCGGAAGATTCTGACACGACCAGTGGTGATTGCAATTAGCATGTTGGATGCTGGCAACAGATGAGAGAAACACAAAGCAAATTGCGTGGGCATAATGAATAACAGATATATGAAAAAACCCAGGTCTCCATCAAAGTTCCCGAGGACTCTTCCGCGATCCAATTGGGTGTAGGAGGTGGATGATATTACTAAATTGCTTTGCAGGTTAAGTGGAGAAGCCAATACTCACAACTTCTGCTCATGGATGTATGCTTTCGTGAGGACCATTGAGATCGACAGAGCTGATTCGATAATCAATTGGGCAAAGATCATCAGTGACAACATCGGTGAGCAACTCCAGAGTGTGAGACAGCCGTACAACTTCAAAATGACTTCATACCTGGTATATGCAGCAGCCTCGCAGGGTATATTTTCCAAGCTGGACAGACGGGGCATACCGGCGAAATATCCTATTTTTGAGTGTTTCCCACAGTTGACAGTTCCTGAATGCCACAAAGATTACAAGGTGGTCAATGATGGGTTCTATGGATTCATCTACAAATTAAATAGTGATCTGAAGACCAACAGGGTGAGCAAAGAAGCTTGGGAAGCTGTATCCCAGCATGGCTGTATTTTCATCCAGTTTGCAGACTTCACGTATCTCAGGGTAACCGGATTTTCGGGATAACCAGTTAAGTTTCCGAGGTATCCAAGTGACAAGTGGGTCATCATGGAGTTGTGCAGACAGTTCGTGGAGATGCATGACTTACAATCAAAGCGGCACAAGTCTACGGTTTTCATCCCAGTCACAGTGGGTTATTACAGCTGCCAGAGCATCCATAAAGCTAGAGGAGTCGAAGCTGAAATGTTTTATGAGTACGAGCATGAGTTCTTCTCAGCACGGCTGAACTTTGAACCATATGGGTGGCGAAGAAGACAATCTCCCAGGAATACTCACATATACCTTCGTTGGAAGACTTCTGAATGAAGTGCAGAAACGAGTATGAAGTCAAAAAGAAAGACTTCAACAGGTTATCGACGTAACAAGTGTTTGATTATGGTTTGGCACGGATACCTATAGATCTCGCAGATGATGGGCATGTGATACTTGACTCATACCATCAGATGGGAGGGGATAGAGCTGCTCTTCAGGAAAACATTAGCGGTTGCTAAACGATTTAGGAAAGATCTTCTGCAGTTCTGGTTAACACTTCGAACTGGTTGTTGAAAAAGGGGTATTGCCTAGATGAAGCTTTGATGAATCAGATCACATTTAACTTTACTGCATGAGACTGCAGCAAAAGGAAGCACGAAGGTGAAAGTAACAGAAGGCTGGAGAAGCTTAAAGTTCACAAGAAGTTTCACGCGTAGGAGAAGGCCAAATCTACAGCTATCGTGCTAATTCAAGCTTCTCTAGCATCAACTCATAGCACTTCAGCAACCCCGGAACCCCAGAGAGATCTTGTCGTTCCTCCGTTGAATCTAACATCATTTGTATTTTCTCCTCAAACACTTAGATCTTCACCTCTCCCTACAGAGAAGGAGAAAACACAGATGGTGGAGTTTGAAAAAGCATTGTCTTTGGACAATTCAGTGGGTGTCAGTCACAACACTGTGGCAAATTCGGATAGAGCAGAATCAGAGCATGAGATGGTGGTGCACTCAATGACTTCTCATTCCCTGAGAAGCAACTTTTCATCATGGTTGGCTTTGCAGACAATCCCAGAAGCCAGAGAGGAGATCAACTTAGAGGAACATGACTTGCAGCTGCTCTTGAGTTTGGGCGGAAGAGATAGAAGACTTAAAGTTGCCCAAATAACTTCTAGGGTGATTATTGAAGAATCAAGACAAAAGTTTGTTGAGTTATCAGTTCTAGCAGAAGGAAAGCATAAGGGAGAGCTCACGATGGCAGATATAGCAGTGACCAAAGTGCCAATAGGTCAAACTACCATAAAAGGATTAAAGCAGGATACACAGACACTAATGAACGCTTTATTCCTTAAGCTTGACAAAGAGAAGGCTGAGAGAGCCAAGCTTCAAAAGCAGGTTTCCCAGCTATGTGAGATCATTGCTAAGGTTGCCAAACTTTCCTCTCAGCCCATTCTAGCACATGAGCAGGTGAGTAATCATCTGATGCAGGAGGTGGAAGATGCAAGGGACCAGGTCAAAGCTATTGCTCAGTGGAAAGAGCAAATCATTCACCAAGCTTCAAAGCAGTTCGAAAGAATACTAGCTGAATTGGAGAATATGCACGGGGCAGTATCTCAGCTAAAGGAACTGATGACACAGATAGAAGATGAGAACATAGTTGCTGAAAGTCATCTTGATACTTTAGCTAAGATACACTCGTTGCCAGAGGATGTTCTAATTACAGAGCAAATTGTACCTGGTGGATTGATGGAAAAGGGGAAGCAATTAGAAATTTCAGTTTCCCTCCGTGTAGAGATTCTCAAGCTTATGCTGAAAAGGATGCAATTGCTGGAAAGTAAGATGGGAGAAGTGCCGGAGAGCATCCCAAATGAATTACCTGCTTCCCATGAGGAATTTATTCTGGTTGTGCGAAAAGAAATTGGTGAAGCCACCATACCTTTCACGATGGATTCAATTGGCAGACTCATAAAGCTTCAGGCAGATGTTGAGGGATATGGGCCTGGTTTAGAGAAAGTAAAGACTAATACTGCTGCTTTGTCCAGAGGGTTGCTGCAATTCAAAACCTAGAGAGAGGCTATTGTTAAAACAAATGGGAAGATGTTGAATTACATGTTTGACAAGTATATTCAATATTAGAACAAAAGGAAAGTGTAGGTGTTACAGCTGACAAATCTTCTTTCTTCTCTTATTTCTTATGTTCTCGGATGAAAATGTAAAATTAAAGTTATTGGTTTAAAAACTATTACTTTAAGTTATTTGGAAGAATTTTTTAAGATAGGTGACAAATGTGCACAATTTTGGCTTAAACTCCTGATGCATGTCACTAAGAGAGGAATTCTAGGAAGATGATTGTCAAATGTTCCCTTTACTATTTCTTCATGTTCTAGTTCAGGTACAGTTTCCCATTTGTAATTTCCCCTCTACACACTATAAGTAGAGGAAGAACCTACAGGTTAAAGGATGAGAATTTGTAATCATCAATATTGTGTTCCAGACTTTGAGTTGAAACCTTTGATAGCTTTCTGCAAGTAGAGGAATAGAGAAGAGGAAGATTTCCAGAGAATTTTGTGTCAACGGTGCATTCGTCTCTTATCTCTTTTTAGATCTTTGCATAAACTGTGTTGTCTTAGATCTAGATCCGAAACTTTCCTTTGCTTCAAATTCTGCATTTTAAGATCTACTTGTTTCGTCTATGTGCATGTGATCAATTCTGTCAACTATTGGTTAGGTTGCACATTTCCTTTCCTTTCTTCTCGCATTTAATTATTTCCCTTTCTTGCACATATTGCTTACAACTGTTTACTTGTTGCAAAATTGCCTAGTTATGGTCCATGAGCTACGCAATTAAAGTAACACCAACAGATAGATACTAGGAAATATAATTGACAAAATCTTACATGGGAGCCTCACCGGTAAATGAGGGAGATTTATCTCATGACTGCCTAGGTTTTTAACTGTGCAGAAAATCTAGCCAACAAAAACACATTTTCATTCCATTGCTGATTTTCAATTTTCACAAAATAGTGGGGAATGACATTCATGGAGCGGTTGTTTTGAGGAAAATCTAGGTGATTTATTCAAGAATCTAGATTTTAATCATGTACATGTGATTTTTACGCCGAAGTCATTCCAAATTGGATTGAAGCTGCTTGCTTTGACACATTCGAAAATGGATGGCGTAGATGTAGTTTCGGCAGTTGTTGACGTACTGTCGTTTCATGATCGTTGATTGTTGATAGTAGGGCTTTGAAATTTCGTCGACAGACCCACTAACTGCTTCAAACTATGTCACATGAGAGGGACCATGATGACGTGAATATCGATCGGTAGAGCCTTTTGTGAAATCCCACATGTTGTTAAATGACAGGAAATTTTTTTCAAGATGCCCTCATCTAGGCAAGTAGAAAACCAAGGATGGTGGAGTTGGGGTTATGACAACAAGATGGGCTGGAACATCATAGAGGGAACTAGCATAGGAGGCTCATGCTTTAGATGTGATGTTGGAAATGGTGGTTTCTCTCGGGAGGAGTACGCCAAAAAGTTTTGGGAGAGTGGTGGAGATTAGTAAGGAATGAAAGTCGTCTAGATGTAAAAAAAATCTTATGTTGATAAAGACAATGATACTCCCTACAAAGGGTGGAGATTAGTAAGGAGTGAAAGCCGTCTAGACGTAAAAAAAATTGTTGCTAATGTTGAAGAAGACAATGATACTCCCTACAAAGGATGGGTATGGCGGTACAGTCATGGGTTAGGGAAAACCGAAGTCTCTGGTGAAGGGATTTACATTCATTGTCGTACCACCGGTTCATGGGGCAAGGTCTGTGACGGGTAGGGGATTTGGAGTAATGAATAGTGTGGGGACAGGAATCAAGGGCGACATCCTAGAGGGTTTGGCGTAAAAACTCATACATGGAAATGGTGGTGGGAAGAGGGAGGGAGTAAAACTGAGACATAAGAAGGGAGAGACGGGCAACATAATCAATGGTGTAATCATCCTCAGAGTGGATTGTGGTGTGTCAAGTGTTGGGGGTGTGGTGGAAGGGGAAGGTGAAGGTGGGGGGAAGGGTTATAACCAACATGCAGGGTGAATGTCAAGATGACATGGTCAACAAGGGAGAGGTGAGGTGAGATAAGGAAGCCATGGATATGAGGGATGATGGATCTGTTGGTGAGAACATAGTCCATGACACTCACACCATCAGCGTGGGGGAAACAAGTGAATCTACCAGATCCGGAGAAGTGAGGAAGCCCATTGAGGATGTGGAGGCTATGATATTCACCCAATCGGAGGAGGTACCTCCCATAAGTTGTAATTGAAGCATTCCTGTTAGCAGAATCTCTTTGTAAACCAAACTCCTCAAGATATAGCTCATGAAGGCATAACTCATCCTAAGCAAGGTCCTGAATAGGCGTTTGTAGGTCCCCTATATGGGTATTAAAATTGCCCAAAAGAATGATATCACCAATAGTGGAGTTTCGAGAGATCCCTGGATAGAGGTCAAGGCACAGGTCCCCATCAACATGAATGGCAAATGAAGATGTAGCGGGGGGTAGCAAACAACTATGAAGATGTCCCGAAAAGGTGGATTTCTCCGAATCTGAAGCCATATGTATTTGGAGTGGACATCAGAAGCCACAAATGAAACTCTAGACCTGACGTTGTCCCGAATGAGGTAGGCCACACCACTTGAATTGCATGTCTCATGATGAAAGGCCGAAATCCACGAGCACCTTATGAGGCTCTCATGGGTCTTAGTGAAGAAGATGAGATCTCAGGAAGTAATAACATCCTGGAAGGTACTTGGAGAAGACCATAAAGTGTCGTTGTAGTTTCAATAAGCAATGGAGATTTCATCACCACCCACAGAGACTCAAGATCATCGTCATGCTGACGGTCTAGGTGTGACCACCCAAGTGAGGGAGAGCTCTTGACGTTTGGCCGCCTATTTTACTGCCTTGCATTCAAGTTGTTGTGGTGGGCTATTCACAATCTCTTGTAAATGCTTGTTTGAATTTGTTTATTTTATATTTACAAAACATCTTTAGTTTAGAAGGGGTGATTAATAGCCTTGGTCGGATTTGTTAAATCTGAAATGCACGAATCTAATCTATAATTGGCAACGATCACTTTGCTTGACTACGATTTTATCATGTAGGAAAATTACACCTGTGTTTTTGTATGACTGGTTGATTGTGATTTTATTATGATGCAAATTTTGTCACTTTTAGGCATCAATATTTCGCAATTGGTGAACTGTAAATCCTAATACATATGACTATGGCGACTATGTTATATCCCATGACTTATATTTAATAGGAAGAAAAAATAAAAATACATATTGAAATAAATCAAGTACATCATATCTTCTATTAAGAAAACAAGGAATCTCTTTTAGACCTAGACATTACATGATACACTTTGATGGTTTTATTAGTAAAAATCTAAGTTGCTGAAACGTTTTGGATACGGGAGCGGGAGCGGGGTATCCGATATGCGGAAACGGCAAAAAAATTTTGGACCCCTGATACAGTGTAGGATACGACAGTACAAAAACTATATAAAAATTAAAAAATATATAAATTTCAGCCTTCTAAATAGGAATTTATGTTTAACCACATATTATGCATATGAAAGACAAGATAAAAGACAAGTTATAAGCTAAATAAGTGAATAACCACAACAAACAAGCTAATAAAAATATAAATATATGTATTTAATATGTATCTAATAGAAATATATGTATTTAATATATTTCAAACCTATATAATTTAAAATATATATATTTGAAAATAATCTATAAGATAAATTGAAAACTTCTAAATATAGTTTATAATATATATAAACTAAAACTTATAATTTAATAAATTATATAACTGTTGTTGCAAATCAGCAGCACCCTTGGATGCAAATCAGGTTTCTAAGTTGATGTTTCAGGCATCCAATGTGATTGCACAACATTGAAACCTCTCTCCAAGTGTGGGACTTGTAAAATGAGAGAGGAATCTCCAGATTAGAGGCTGGTTCCTCAAACTCCTCTGATCAGATCTGTTATTTGCACAATTGCAGAGGTTTGAATCCTAATCCTACTCTAAATTCCAAGGAGACGGAGATAGAAAGTGCAAAAATTGAAACTAAACTAATAGGTGATACACCAAAGGAGTGGTGAACACTTCTTGTTCATGCAAATTGACACAATTTCATGAAATGCAACATGAAACATCATACACACGCTGATAAGATGCAATTAGAGGTCTGAAATAATCTTATCAAAGTCTTAGATTATTTACTAATATATATAAACTATAACTATAACTCGTAGTTTAAAATAAGTTGAATAAATTATATAACTATATAAAAACACTTAAGGTTAAACTATCAAAGTCTTACAATAAATTTATGATTTTCAAAACTATAAATTGTTGACTTATCACAACTTTCCAGTCGCCGAGGGTTGAAGCGTGAGCAGTGAGGGGTGGTGCTGATAGTGTTTTACAGGTTGTTGCTTCTCCAAGTGGCATTTTACAAGTCGCAACTACTCCAGGTGGTGTTTTGCAGGTCGTAGCTTCTCCAGGTGGTGTTTTACAGGTCGTCTCGGTATCATGCTACAGGCTACAACAGGGTTACACTCACAATAGGCTGCAAAGCTTCCATGAAAACCCTAAAACCCTGTTGCCGCTCCCTGCCCGCTCCCGCCGCCGCTCTCGCTCCTTGCCGCTCCCGCTCCCGCTCCCGCTCTCGCTCCCACAGCCCCAGACAGCCGTATCGGCTACGTACGTAAAAATACCTCATAAATCAGAGAGAAGTTTGTACTAAACAATGTAAGAGCTCGTATGGAGTCTTGGTCTAAAACTTTTGGTCGACGCATAAAATCTATGTATTGCTCATATGACCAACCATTGGAGGGGCTCAATTATCATTGATTGTTCATGCATTGTCGGTTTTCTTGCATTTACTTGAGTTTAAAACTAAAAAGGGGGCTAGAAAATGCTACAAGAAGCAAACATTGTGGTTAGGTTTTGAACTTGGAACCTATTGGATTTTTCCCATTTTTTATTTTGGTCCCTTTAAGCATAAACTGCACTCACATGAATAATGCAAGTGAGATCAAGATGATAAAGTGGACCCCAAATACTAGATATTATTTGGGTATGAATAATCTGAACCGTGGAATAGGCGTGGGACATATAAGTTTTTAAATCCCACCTTTATATTTCCAACTTTCCATTCATGTCTTCGTCTTATCTAAAAAATTAAATGTTGTCCAATTGAAAGCCTTGACACTGTAAAATAAAATAAAAAATAGCAAAGCCCTGGTGTTCCAGACTAAAATTGAAGAGGGGGATGGAAATGGCATGTTACGGCCTTGCATCATATTGTTATACAAGTTGCATTAATGTTGTGTCCTTTTTTGTTGTATTTCTTGCAAAATTGGGTTTCTAGTTTTTTCATTGTACATGTTTACTTGGAGTGCCTTGACTTTACAAGGTAGAGGATTGCAAAGATTGGCCAGATGGAAAGAATGCTATGCGCAACTCACGATGGAGTCAACTGTTTTACATCTTTATCTCTACCACCCATTTATTGCCCACAAACAAGCCATATTTCCTGAAGAGCAAACCTAACCCACCTCCACTCAAAAGGTTGCCCATGCCTATTGTTGTACAAACTCCAATGGGGAAATCGAGGCATTTAATTTTGTCTGCAATGGCAGAGTGTAGTTGGCCCATAGTTTTGCCAAACTCTGCCCACGACGTCTTGGAATTTATATCGACTTTAATTGCATCTGATTTTATGAGATTGATGATGGCGAAAATGGGGGTGTGTGAGATGGGGGAAAGGCCCTCATAGTTGTGCCCTCTTTTGTGCAGACAGATCCCCCACTCGTGTTGTTTGCAACAGTTCACCGACATCACTACATGCTCCCTCCTCTCTAAGATAATTAGAGTGTATGGTTTGGTCACGCTTGATTTCGCATTCCGCAAATTTTGAAGAGGAAACTTGAGTAGGGAATCACAATTTGTTGATGATGATAGATGATGACGAGCCTCTCAATTTCACATTTCATCATCCTTATTCTACCACCCATTTAGTGTTTGTGGACATGTCATATTTCCTAAAGAGCAAACCTACTCCACCCCCACTCAAATGGCCGCCCATGCCTATAGTTGATTAGACTCCAACAGTGAAACCGAGGCGTGCAGTCTTGTCTGCAATGGCAGAGTGCAACTGGCCCATAGTTGTGTTGAACTGGGCTTGTGGCGTCTTTGAATAAATATTGACCTTGACCACATCCATTTTCACAAGATCGATGATGGCCAAAATGGGGGTGTGAGAGGTAGAGGAAGGGCCCTCATAGTTGTGCCCTCAACTACACACATGAATCTTCCTCTTGTGATGTTTGTAGCACCACACCGACGTAACTACATGCTCCCTCTTTGAGATAAACAACGCATATGGTTTGGGCATGCAGGGTTTTGCATACCACAAATTTTGAAGAGGAAACTTGTGTAGGGAATTGTAGTTTGTTGATGATGATAGATAATCTTTGGCACCCTTGTGCATGACCAATTGTTGACCGTGGACACGGTCATGATTCCTTCCTTGCTCTCTTCTTTACATTGAATGGCTCACCTTTGGTCCTCTACACTTGGCCGCCGGATAAATTTTACAAGTGGTTGGCTATGCTTTTAGCTTGTGGGGCATGTTATGGTGGATGTGTAGTGGAGAAGTTGTACAAAGATTTGGAGATGGAGGACATTAATTGCTGGGTAACATGTCTTGCACCTCAGTCTAAAACTTTTGATCAGCATATAAAATCTGCCTAGAACTCATATGACCAACCGTCAGAGGGGCTGAAATATTGCTGATTAAAATTGAAAAGGAGGTTTACAAATTGCTACAAGAAGCCAACATTTTGATTGGGTTATGGACCTGGATCCTAAGAAGAGTTTCACACAATGGTTCCTGCCAACATTTCCCCTTCCTATTTACTTCTATTCCCTCAAACCCCTTCTTCATTGCCCCACTTCCTCCTTCGATGTTTCACTTCCTCAAGTTTAACTTCTTCAACACATCCCCTTTGGCGTTTCCATTGCCCAATTCAAGTGTGATTGCTAGTTTAAGCATGTTTAATGTTTTGAACAAACATTAATACTATTTTTTTAAGTGCTTTATCTTTTATGGACTAAAAATGAGTATCATGCATTATATATAAAAAATTCATTGTACAGATGTTTCTGTGCTGTTTTGTACCCAAGGGTTTTTGGAAAATCAGTGTTTCCGCATTTTGGTCGCTTTTCCGTTTCCATACCCGTTTGCATTTCCTTGCAACCTAGGTCTCGGCTATAGAGGCACACCCCAAAATCACCTACCCTCCAACCACAGGTTTGAAAAACTGGCAATTCAAAAATAAGAGACATTATTATAAAAGCTAGCAATTTGTTATTTTTAAATTTGCAATTCCCATTTTTTCAGTTACTTTCATTCAATTCACCATTTTTCAATTAAATAAACATATTTTTTGAAGTGCTCACAGGGTTGACCGGCTAATTGTCAAATTTGATCAGTATGTCTGAACAGCATGGTACATGCAGTATAAACTTTTCTGCTACTATGGTTTTATTTCCACCAGTAGTTTAGTGTGTGGTATGTTGAGCATGGTTTAGTTCTCAAGGGGAACATAACTAGGACTATAGGTTAATCGTGCAATAGAGGTTTCCATGGAAAATTAAGATGGATTTGCGCAAGGTCTGCAGCATGAATGCGAAACAATTGATGCTAATAAAAACTTGCGCTGAAATATTATTAATGTTGAGGGGTGTTTCGGAAAGATGTTCATAACCTATATGTCTGTAGCAATTGCATGTTATAAGTGACTGAACTTGACAAATGTTCTGTGTGTGATCTTTGAAATTTTTAGTTTTATAATCTTATTTGCAACTTTTGTTCCTATTTGAAACAGAAAATTAGTATGTTGTGCTTCCCTAACTCAAAGCACAGTTGCAGCATTTAGTTATACTTAGAGTGAATAGTTACAGATCTTGGTACACCATACTCATTCCACAAGTACATAGGTATCATGATGTACACAAAACGGTGAAACAGGTTGGATTGATATTTCGTGATCTTTATAAAATTTGCAGGAATTTTAAAATCAATTCTTGTAGAATTTTAATGCTAAGGAATAACATGGTGTAATTAATTTCCTAACACTAAAACATTAATAAATTATGTTTGATACACAGAGAAATAAGTCCCATTCAATTGAATATCATGCTACAGAAATGGAAAACGAAAACATTTAAGAACGGAAGCAAAATTACCACAAGACTCCAAAATTACCCTTGGGAAACTCAATATGGGAAGAATTATGGCAATTGAAAGATATCTTTATTATTCAGACGTATACAGTTGATTACAGAGATATTGCTCCCTCCTAGAGCTTGAAACCTCTTTGCACTTCTCCAACATGCTTGTAAACACATGAAATATGAAGTTCCTCCAATGAATGCCCTTCTCTTGAAGAAAGATGCATATATTGTTTCTAATGATGTTAGGTCTTCCAACCTTTCATTTCCAAGGTTTAAACACTTCCCATTCATTTGCTTGATGTTTCGAACTCTTTTGGCCTTTTGTTTTGACAACTCATTGCAACAAAAGACAAAAAATTATCCCTAAGCCTCTGACATTTTGGAGGATTAAATGGACAGATTTAGGGCATATTGTTTTGTAGGTATGTAGAGTAGGGTGTCAATTTTCTCCAGTTCAAATTTTTGCTCATTTTGACATTATATGGCCAAGATATAAAAATTTCAAACAATTTTCACACATTTGAAGGGTCAAACAGGTGAATTTTGACCTGAAACTTACTGGTCGTATGTTCAAGGGTGTGTAAAAACTACAGCTTACGTATCATGTGTCAGCCCAAACTGACATCATATGATCCGATTAATAGCCAAAATTCAGTCTGCCGATTTTCTGTATTTTGGGTTGTCAATAATGAAATTCTGAGACGAATCTTGTTGAACTTTATAGATCGTGTGAGGTTGCTTCCTGTCAGTTTTCATGACAGTACGACTTTGGGTGAAGATCTTATGGCCTTTTTATGCACCATCATTTTTTTGGATCTCAAATGGGATCTTGGTGCCCATAATTTGTATCTCTAGTTGTTTCCATGTTTCTTCAATCATAATATTCATGCTAGGCCTTCCATTATAATTACATAAGCTATCATTATGTTTATAATATCCTGAATTTACCCGTGGTGCTCTGTCACAATCTATCTCCACCAATTCTTGTGTTTGAACTTCTGACTATTGGGCCACATCTTCTTGAATAAGGACGATAATTTTCATCGAGTGCCATAGTGGCATATTGTTTTTGAAATCTGTCTCACAACCTCTGGTTGTGAACCCCTTTTGTGTTGGCAACCACACACCTCCCTTTTTTCCAAGTCAACATAGGGACTTCCTCTACGCCTGATTTTGCCAATCTTGGTCGTCCACAACCTCTTGTGTGCTATGTTGCAGGAAACGGCATAAACAAGGGGCATTTCCTGAGTGAAACATTTTGGAAGCGAAACAAGGAACTGAAACGCCCTCAAAATGGAATCACAGGTCAGGCATGTGCCCAGACATTTCCAGGGTCTTTTTAGTAAAAAAAGTCTTAAAAAACCTTCAATCATAAAAAACCTAAAACTAACATTACCTAGCCTTAACCCACCCGTTAAGCACAGTTGAACATGTCAAAACGAAAAACAAAAGTTAAATACCTAAATCGTAAACAAAATCAAAAACATTTCAAATAAGTTAAAAAGCACAGCAGTTTGTTCTTTTTGCATTTCAACCTTTTAGTGGCGGCCATTGCAGGGTTTAGGGGAGCAAGCACAACGAGTTTAGGAGCAATAGGAAAGTGTTTAGAGTTTAGAAGCAGCAGCAACAAAGATTTATTCGTGGCACTGCTGATTTTGACGAGAATCTATATGATTTATTCTAGATTATAATCATTTGCATTTACATTTTGCTGTTTGAACCTATAAAACATGAAATGTCACATGAACGTGTGAAATTTTAAGCATGTTGAATGTTTTGAATTTTTGTAAGTGTTTTATCATTTATGGACTAAAAATGAGTATATTATGCATTTATTTATAATTTATTGTACAGATATTTCCGTGCAATTTCATTTTCAAGGGTTCTTGGAAATTCGCTGTTTCCACATTTTGATCTGTTTCTGTTTCATTGCTACTTAGCTCGTGTTTTTTCCATTATTTATGCCGTCGATTGATACAACACTTGCTTCTTTAGTGGCAAATTGGGACACAACTTATCCCTTAGTCCTGGTTGACATCCCTTTATTACTTACATTTGATGTTTTGGTTTAATTCTTGCAATATCAATCGTGTTGCCTACATCAATCATTTTTTGTTGTTTGAGTTGAAACTTATGTTCTGTACTTATTTTAAACATTTCCCATCATTTTGTCCGATTTCTAAATTCAAGGGACAATACGCTGCATGATGGTAGGTGTTAGGTGAGATTGTCCTCATCTTATATTTGCGTATTTCCTTGACCTTTTCAGCTGGTGCACTGTTTAATACATATCAATACCAAGAAACTTGTGTACTATTTTGTTACTGATTCACTAGATTCTTGCCTTATATTATATATTTTTGATTTTTTTTTTTATTACTTCTTAAAGTTTTGTTTTAAAATTCAAATTCTTCTTCCAACAACCTCTACGTCTATCATTGTCTTCAACCATGCCTCTTAATGTAGATGGAAATTGATCAGCCTCATCAAAGTCTTGATTTAGATTCTATGTTACCTCGTACATGATAAGTTTCACTATATTCAATATTGTGACCTTTTTCCTGAATTAAATGATTAAATATTTTATATGTGATCAGAAATGTATTGTTGTCACTTCACCAAAAAGACATCAATACCATTCAACTCTGATTGTTGAAGGAGACATCAAGAAGTAAGAAGCAGCATTCTGAACAGCCTTGTCAGCAAATATGGCAAACGCAGGGGATACAAGTGTAGAAGGGATAAAATTGTTATTTGACATCAATGTGTCCTGAAAATTGACAATTTCTTGACACCCTAAGCCACCTACCCACCAAGTTTAAGCCCAAAACTCCCCAGTTAGGCCCCTTGAAACATGTCGGTAAACAACCAATGCCAGGAGACCATCCTTTGGCCATATCTCAATCATAAAATATGAGATTGGGCTTAAAATTGATCTGAAACATCATTAACACTACCCACTATTCGCAGCAAGTTTTACATCAAAATTTGTTTATTTGACCCTCAAATGCATAAAAGTCAGCTGCCTGGTTTTTGGTTATAAAGCAGCTACACAATGCTGAAATTAGTTGAAATCTAATATGTAGCACTGGGAAATAGTAGTTGACACACCCATTGAAAATGCCCAAGATTCAACGGTTTGGTCCTCCAAAATGTAAGCTTGGGAAATAGTAGTCGAGATGCCCACCAGAAATCAGCCCAAAATTCTACTGTTTGGTCCTCTAAAATGTAAAATTTCAGCCCAAACCTGAAGACCAGGGTTGCAGGATACAGCACCTTTACCATCCAAATCTGTCGTTGGATTCCTGATATATTTGATGTTTTGGTCTCCAAGGGAAGAGCTATGCACAGACCAGAGATTTTTGAGTCATATTCATGTCATGAAGCAGTACGAGATCTGTGCTGCTCCAAGTAATCCTGATAACACTGCATTTATTTCCAGCCCCTAGACCTCTGGGGTACCATGATAATATCTTCACATTGTAGCAAGTGGGGTGGATATACAGCATTTATCATAGCACAAGTAATCCTTTTCCTGATATTTGCTCAATAATGATAGATGGTTGGACAGATACAAACTGCGTCTTGTAATAAGCATATAGCCTGATTTAAATAGTTCGAGAATATCAATACAGTAGAGAGATTTTTGGAACAATTGTGTGCAGTTTACAATAGCCTGCTCCTTCCCCCAATAGTTTACAATTTGTGAAATCCATAGCCTGATTTGAATAGTTCAAGAATATTAATACAATAGAAAGATTTTTGGAACAACCGTGCACAGTTTTTTCAATTGACTGCTATTTTTTTCTTGATGATGGAACATATGAGATGATCCGAAATGTCGATTGAAAAAACTGCACACAGTTCTCAAAATCTCCCTATTATTTTAATGGACTGTGAAAGAATTAAATATTTGATATCAAGAATATTGTTTTTCGTTGCTATTTACTTCAAAGGCTTTAGACTGCTTTGAAACGTATAAAGAAATCACCTTTTCATATTTCTTGGAGATGTTATTAACAATGTAGCCTTGCATATCATGCAAGTGGTTACAAATGCAACATCTGTTTTTTTGTCTGCCAAGGTTGATGATGCAATGTAACTATTGACGTTTTTTTCAACCTGATATGCTGTTCATACAATGAATGATGCACTGACAGACGCAAGGAAGATGAGTGGATTTTTTTATTAGTTTTTTAGGTTTGGTTTAAGCAGTTGTACATTTGCAATCATCATACATCATTTGGGATATACATGTTACATCCATGGTTGGCTTGCTAAAACCAATAAAAATATGGTAAGGTAATGAATTAATTTTAATATGGTGCATAATTGCATATAAAGTAGCTGGGTTTGGTCTAAGATGAGATTATAAAAGAGGCATAATTTTTTGCTCAACGTAAAATCGTACAGTATAAGCTTAGTAGGATGTTGTCACCTATAGTCATAGATGATGTAGAGGAGAAGGATTCATGCACGCCATATAAAAAGATAACCTCAAAATGAGGCTACTTCTGTTAGATGGCACTTTGTTTCCTTGTTTTGTTGAGGAATGTGGATAGAGCAACATTTGCCCCAAAACTAAGGTGCATGGATAAAGATACAGCTAGAGATGTATGAAATCTGTGTTTCGATATTAATTGCTCGTAAAGTTGTAACAAACATCTATAATTAATGTACTTAACATGTTCTGTCAAATATTAGAAAATTCAGAAGGCTGATCTGGTTGAAGCTCTAGAGTCTAGAAAGAAGAATAGCAAATTGCAAGATTTTGCAAGGATTTTATACAGAACCCCCTAACATTTGGACAACAAATGCACAGCAGTGATAGATCATCCAGATGATCTTTCCCAAATTGAGCATTTGCAGTCATTATCAGACATCTTATTGGCAGATAAGGCTCTAAGTCTAAACTCTCTTTCTTCAAACACATGAAAGGGTAAACATGTGCAGTTATGGAAGAGCACAGACAGATCACCACAATGGCACATGCAAACACAACCAATATGTGTGGGATAGGGAAAATCATAGCCATCCCCCAAAGCAGTTGATTTTTGTTTGATGCCATAGTCAGTTCTATATTTTTTCGTTGTTTAGTTTGACCTGTAAATCATATATTTTAAGTAATGTTCTGTGAAAAAAATATGATCAAAATTTAAGCCTACCAATCAAAGTTTGGGTGATATTATGAACAGTGTTAACTAATGGCAGTTGGATAGAGTCTTTGTCATTTAATTTGAGGCATCATTTAGATACAGGATGTCGCTTATCTGCGAAATATGTGCTTTTTGCATTGTTATGCTGGGATGCACACTTCATCTCCAAGCCAGCCCCAACATTTCAAGTGCTTGGGGACGAGGATGAAATGTCCCCCCCGTGCACCCCCCAAATGCAAAAATGAGAGGAACACCCCGGGGATGTTCCTCGAGTTCATGGAACATTCTGGGTGCTTTGAGACCAAAGGGATGCTAAATGGGATGCTGTGACATCCTCGGGCCGGTTAAGGCGTGTTGGTATCCCCGCATAAAATAGGCTCCATAAATTAAGAAATAATATTGAAAACATTAAGTATTATGTCTCTGAAAAGAGAAAAATGAAAACCAGTACGTTATGTAGTGATACTAGACATAAATCCTTTTCCCACACAAAGTTACCTTCCCAAGAAATGGACTTCTGCTGTTTTATGCAGTTTCCAAAAGAAGATCTTCTAACGAGAGATTGCTTCTATTATACAGTTTTAAGCCTTTCTTCTACATAGCAATAGCATTTATAAATTAACATGCGTATTTATAAGCATTTCTCCAGTTTCAAAATTTTGTTGTGCAGGTCTTTCTGCCTCCTTTTGTACAATAATGTAGGCTTTACGAGTATATTAGGGTGTCCTAGAGGCCGACTTTGTGTTTAAGTTTTTTTTGGTTTTCAGTTTCCTTAGCCGTTATCGTCTATAGATAGTTATTGTAGTTTGCATGGCCTTTGCTGTTCTAAAAATCTATTTTTCTAATTCGGGTATATAAGTAGCATGATAAAGAGGTGTTGCATGCCCTTTGCTAATATTGCTGTCTTTGATGCTGAAATTTTAATCTTTCATGTTCTTTTTCGGGGATGGAGACCCATTGTATTTTCTAATATTTATATATTATTTTAATAGTCATCCGACAGCTGTCCCCAAAATCTGGGAATATTTTTGCCATCATGGAAACCCCGTCCTTACCCCCCTCCCGGAGTCTTAGGTAACTATGGTTTTTTGACAGTTATAATTGAGCCAAGGACAAAGCTAATGCATGAATCAGTTGTGAAACCAACTGCATAGAAACATTATTTTTCCAATTTTTGAATAGAATTGTGTAAATATTTACAGAACAGGGCATAAAACCTGTCCAACAAGAGACTGACAGCAGTCTCCACAAGACTTTTTTATGACGAATAACAGCAGTAATATAATATAACTACACATCACTGGTTTTGTAACTTCACTTGTTAGCAGTAACAAGCACTTAATTGCTTTGGTTTGGCGGGATATCAGAATTTATCAGGAAATTCCAAGCAAATATGGGTTTCAAAAATTGAAGGAAACGATTGCTAATGGTTCTTCAAACCTTTGAGCTGTTTAGTTTAGTGCATATTTAGAATTTACATTTACTAGAATTTTAGTCTTCTTAATCAGTTGCAGGAAATCTTTTTGATTTGGCTATTGAATACTTGCTTTTATGGCCAAAAACTGCCCCGCTGACAATTGGTTCTTCCATGATGATAATGAATACAACAGTACAGACAGATGAGACGAAGAGAACAAGATAGGCTTGCTCGGATGGATGCAGACTATGAGAGGAGGAAAGAATTGGAAGAATATAATGCTAGACGGGAAGAAAGGATAAAAGCTGCAGAAGAGCGAACTGCAAAGAAAAGAGCAAAACGTCAGAAGAAAAAAGAGAAGGGGAAACAGAAAAAGAAAAAATTAGATTATTCGGTTCTAGGTCAACCAGAAACAGTCCAGCTGGATTCAGCTGAAGAAGCCTCTTCTGATTCCGATTCTGCTGATGATGACATAAATAGGCCTAAAGTAAGTAGCAGACCGCGACATCTGGCAAATCCGAGTTAACTGTGAATTTCCTTGGTAGATAAGATTATTCTATCGACGATGATTGGGATCTGATCCAACAAAAATGTATACATAAGAGGGTCTATAATCACCATGTTTGAAACTGATACATAAGGTTTGCGCCATATTCAGACATTGTCTTCATTGTTACTACTGCTTGTTTTTGGCGGTTCGCTTATTTTGGTAAATTACTGTTCTCAATGTCTGAGAACAACTTGTTCACAATGTTGTGCTGCTCATATAGGACTTTGAGAATAAAAAACAACATTCTGAAGTGTAATGCATATGAGTGTTTGTCACTGCACAGCTTTGGATCGGTTTCATTCCATGTTTTTGTATATATTTTTGGGGAGTTAAAGATGGATAAACCTTTGGGATGTTGTTAAAATTGGAACCGTGAGAACTTTTCATATAGATCCTAAAAAGTCAACATCGTGTGGCTAGTTCTACATGAATAGGTATTAGTGGTAGGCACCCTTGCAATGAAAGTACATCAAAACTGTTAAGCATCTCTTGCTTCACTACCCCTTCACTACAGAACCTGTCGAGGACAATCAATCCGCTGGAAGATTTGGCTTGCACAGGGTCAAAACCAAAAGTTTTTTATTGGAGCCAAAGGGCTTCATACATCTAAGCAAGCAAACCTATCAATAAGAACTAATGAGCTGAAAATAGCTCAAGCCATTACGGATCTACAAACCAACAAATAGCCATGATTTAGTCTATGACACTAACAAAGTCTAGATTAATACTGTAACCCACCAATTTACCTTATTATTAACTTATTCAAATACTCTCCCTCAATGATTAAATTGGATACATTCTACATGATTTAATCATTGTTACAATGATATAATTAAGTTCAGATATGAACTTAATTAAAGTGTAAATTGCTGCCAATGCAGCAAATATCATTTAGTGATCCCATGGGTGCAAATCCATCTCACTAGGGGAGAGGACCCTATAACCGTGCACCTAACTTTAGGGGCACGTAGATGTATGTAGGTAGCATAAAAAAATTCTATCATCGTGTAGCGTATAATTGTGCCATATCAACATTTTCGTTTCGAGTATTTATTTGGAGGGAAAAGTAGTTTCTGAATTGATTTAATATGAAGAAAATCAATATAAAGCATTTGAAAGAGGGACCAATGACCGAGCGCCCTATGTGTCACGTTCTCATTAACTCTTAAAAAGTGTAATTAACCAAAAAGTGAACAACTATTGGTGTTTTTGTCAACAACCTATGGTGAAAATAAATGTACATGTTTTGGTGCCTGCTCGGTTATAGGGTCCTCTCCCTTAGATGATCTATAAGCCAGGTGGATATTCCACACTAGGCTTTACCAACACGGACCCTATGATTCCTAGCTTACAAAGTGAGTGTATAATTGCTTCAATTGCATGTCAAACAGAGTATGGAGTACTAAGATAAAATGTGTGGCATAATTAAAACATACACATGAGAAGTAAAGAAAGCACCAAACACTTGAACACAAGAGTTATCTTGTAGAAACTGAATTTAGGAAAAAAATCTAGTGGGTGAGGCATTTGAACTCACCTTCCACGATGTAATTCACTTAATTGTACAAGTTATTTCTCCAACAATAGTAGTGAAGATAATCACTCCCAGTAAGGGAACTAATAAAGAATTTTGGACTTAAACTCCAACATGCTAAAACTTGCAATGGGAATCCAATTCCATAACTTTTTTGCGGTTCTTGCATATTCATGATATCCATATGACTTATACTTATTCCCTCTGCCTTGAAATAACACCAAGAAGTCCAAAAATTGATGGTGGAACTTTAAATGTTTGCAAGTGTTTCAATCCACACGTTTCTAAATGTGTGGAAAAAGCATCGATATTTGTAGGGGGTGATTGTGCACTCATTGATGCTTGTGCAATTGACATTGACACTTGCACAATCACTAGTGACAATTGTGCAATCACCACTGAGTTGCAAAATTATCTTTGATAGTTGCACAACTGCTACTGATAATTGAGCAACTGCCACTATGCATTTGTGGGTAGTTTTGCAACTAGAAAAGTCCTCTAACTTCCACTGGCCATAACTTTTACATACAAATTCAAAATCGGGTGCAATTTTTTTGGAAGTGTGCATTTTTTCAAGAGGAACCCAAATACGTAATCAAAACATACATATGATGAAGTCCATGCACAATAAAATCCTTGGAAGCTATTTGGCGTGTTTTTACAATAATTGCTTTATACAAGTGCTTACAAGTATGAATTACATGAATTGGGTACATTTACGATCCAAATTTGGATTATACCTCCCCAATTTGAGGCTTTTATTCCCCTAAAAGCTTCAAGAATTGATTGAGGAAATTTCTTCCACACATATTTGCCCACTCTTAGAAGTGCATTATGTGAACTCCAAAGTTCCCCTATATGTTCCCTCATGTGTGGCCAATTTCCTTCTATCAAATAAGGTTG
The DNA here is from genome assembly GCA_019776745.2 of Taxus chinensis. Classification (NCBI taxonomy): domain Eukaryota; kingdom Viridiplantae; phylum Streptophyta; class Pinopsida; order Cupressales; family Taxaceae; genus Taxus; species Taxus chinensis. The sequence continues at coordinate 166,479,553 of CM034149.1, forward strand.
AAAACTGCTAAGAGATAGAGGACACACATGGAGTAACTCCTGGCCTTTATTTGTAGACATGTTATGTAGTGGTTTGCACCAATATACCCCTTTAGCTTTCAAAAGAAGAAAATACATCTTTCTATCAACAATCAACAAGTTGTTACCTTGAGTTGAACTTACCAATGAGATATGAGATTTCCTTACAAAGGAATGAATAATGTAGCTCTTCCCATCCTTGACCAACCAATATTGATTCGCCCTCTGCATGAAGATTGCATCACACTCATGCATGGAGAGGTTGCCAAAGACTATGCCACAAACATCCATAGGTACGGTATCTAAAACAAGATTGTCAATGAAATGTTCATTTATACCAAACTTGACATTACATTACTTGGAAACGTTAATCTCTGCTCTTTGCTTCACCCAACCTAATGTGTAAGGATTAAAGATTATTGTACACTTCCAACCCAAGTCTATCTACCAGCTCTCTAATAATTAATTTTTCTTAAGAGCATAAATACAAAAGAGCATCCCTCTGTCTTTTTAATCTTAACTTCATCAAGATATCATGATCAAAGGTGACCCATTTGTATTAGCGCCTTGCAAAACATGCTAGTTTAATCTTGCACACATTGTCCTTGTTAACTAAAATACTACTAAACAATAGATCTTTCCTCTTCATTGCAATTAGGATAGAATTGCCGCTTAATCAAAAATTTAAATTCATCCCACTTATTAAGGAGTGGTAGCTTCTTGATAATCAAAGAATAAACACAATTCTCAAACCAAGTTAATTCATGTTTAGACAACTTCAACCTTTCAAATGAGATTTGTTGACATTAATTAATTTGTTGTAATATAATGTATACCTCACGTTGAGCTAGCCAATGATCTAGCCTCTCTGTGTTCACCTCTTCTTCATATAGTTGAATTTCAAGCTTTTCCTCAGCGTTGAATGGAGGTGGAGCTTGGTTGGCACAAGATGGTTCTTTGATCCTCTCAAATTTGGGATTGTCCTCATGATTTTCTTTCAATGCCTCTGTAGAAACATCAAGCTTCTCCACGAGAGTCCCCATGACGAACTCCAACTTCGTTGAAAGAGAGATACTTGCAACATCCTACTCCAACTTGTGGAATTGTTCCTCAGCTTTATGGGTATCCTCATCAACAAAATGAGCCATGCTTCTCACTTCTTTCTTCCACTTCTTGGTGGAGATATCTGTTTGCAAGAGAACCAAGTTACCTTTCCCACAAGCACTTGTTGTTCGGGTAATGGGCATAAATTGCAAACACATGTCACACAAAACTACACACTATAATGGAACACAAACGTACACAACTTGCAGAAAGTGTTAGAAAACCTTTCATGGCAATAAAGAAAACCCTCTCTAATATCAATCTAATATGTAAACCAAATGGATATTCCACACTAGGCTTCACCAACACGAACCCTATGAATCATTATAAATCCTAGCTTACAAAGTAACTGTAAAGTAGCTTCCATTCCATGTCAAACAAAGCTACGAAGTATTGAAATAAATGTGTAACATAATTAAAACATACACATGAGAAGTAAAGAAAGCCACAAATACCTGAACACAAGATTTATCATGGAGAAACCCAATTTGGGAAAAACTCCAGTAGGTGAGGCAATTGCACTCCTCTTCCACTATGTAATTCACTAAATTGTACAATTTACTGCCATTAATGGCCCTTATAAAACAAAGCTTTACGCTATCTCTCTCCAAATCTTGCACAAATATTCTTTGACACTTTTCAAACACCTCTCTAGCAATAGTACTAAAGACAATCACTCCCAGCTAGCGAACTCACAAATGAATTCTTGATTAAGACTCCAAATCTAGATCAAGACTCCAAATTGCTAAAACTTGCAATCAGAATCCAATCCCGTAACTCCACAATTCTTTTTTTATTATTGATGTCCATTAGATTTGTACTTATTCCCTTTGCCTCGAAAAACTACCAAGAATTCCAAAAACTTATGGTGGAAGTTAAAACATTTACAACCATTTCAATTCATGTGTTTCTAGACGGTGGCAAAACCGTTGATATCTACATGTGGCGGTTGCGCAACCATCGAAATCACCATTGACACTTGTGCAGTTGACACTAACACTTGTGCAACCACTAGTGACAATTGCGCAATTGCCACTGAAACTTGTACAACTGCTAGTGACACTTGTGCAAACACCACTCTGCTTTCATGGGTGCTTCTGCAACTAGAAAATGTCCTATAACTTCTAGAGGCCATAACTTTTGCATCCAAACTCAAAATTGAAAGTGTGTATTTTTTCAAGAAAAACCCATAATGTAATCAAAATGTACATATGATGAATTCCATACATGGGAAAAGCCTTGGAAGTTATCTGATCTGATGGTTTTTTTATAGGAATTGCGTTATACAAGGGCTTACAAGCATGAATTACATGAATTGGGTACATTTGAGATCCAAATTTGGATTATTAGAGTACAAATGTAATTAGCCGCTACAACTACCGAGTCACATAGGAAGTGCATAATGTTAGGTTCACTAGATTCTCTTTGTTGTATCTTGAAGTGTTGTCTTGACTTAAATGTTTCACGTTTCATTTGCTTCTTGTTAGAGTGATCAGTTCCAATGAAACTAAAATATATACAAGGCTAAATAACATGGTATTCACTAAGGGATATTCTTGTGTCGATCTTCTATATGTTTGATGCCTAATACTCTCCACCTTTGAATAATTTTGGGACATACACCACTATTGTGCCTTAACTGCATGCCATTACCACCTACACCAAATTTCTAGGAAGCCTTCCATTCATGTTTGATTGTGACCTCTGTAAGTGTGCAATACTTAACTACCCGCGAAACAATAGTAAGAGCAAAATTTACCCATACATCACCTTGCACCATTTTCCTTCGTGATCTTTTAGATCAACCTTACATTGTCTTAAGCAATTCACCTTCTTGCATATCCGTCATTGTGGTCTGGTATCACTTCGATCTCTTGTGTTGCCCCTCTTGATTTCGTTATGAAAACCAATACACAAACTCTTCATCACCAGACACCTCCCCAAATTCATATTTCTACGATGTTTTCAATTCATAGACTTGTTTAATTAGAACACTAACACTCGTTCCATAAGTATCATACAAAACTGGCCATACAATATTATCTGTAGATTTACCATATAAGAAAAGAATGTTATTTTCTCATCCGCAACATCCGTACTTTCCGCAATTCTATTTGTAGAGACATCTAGTAATATAGATGCCTTATATTTCTTATTATAGTGAACAAACATGTTTGGTTTGTTGAATGCAAAAGCAAACCAAAAAACACGAGTTCTACATATTTTGGCTAACCATGCTTCTTTGAGAGTAGCTTTCCGCAATGCTTTATAAGGACTTTTATTGCGGATGAAGGCAACTATATTCACAACTTCCCATTACCAATATGGTACTTTTTTTCGTGCACCATACAATGTGCTATTTATGTAATTGTCGCACTCTTTTCTATGACTCCATTTTGTTATGACATACACATAATAGCTTATGTGTATGTACCCTCATGCTTGCATATTTCTTTAAGTTGTTTCGAGGGAAGGTAACCTCCATTATCTGATCTCATAGTGTTGACCTGTCTACCTATTTGTTTATATACCAAATCTTTCCAAGTGATAAACTTCGATAAACTATTTGACTTTTTATTTAGAAAATAAACCCACATTTTTCTTAGAAAAGTCATCAACTATTAATAAGAAATAGTGAGCTAATTGGACCATCCAAATTTGTATGCACCGGGTTCAATACTCCTTTGGCTTGCTATGCCTTACTAGAATCGAATGGATGTCAAATTCACTTGCCCATTTGATACCCTTCAAACACATTCTGATTTTTCGAAATCAATGGAAGTCCATGCACCGTGTTAGTCTTACTTAGTGTATTTAGATATTGATAATTAAAGTGACCGTACCTCTCATGCCAAAATATACTATTGCTTTCAAGTGCGACTAGTGCTTGTTCTTTTCTATTTTTGGATCAACCAATTTATACAACCCCTTTTGAGCAATTATGATAACAATTACTTTATTATCACCGAGGCTAGTTACCATGCATTTGTTTCCTTGAAACTTCACAAAAGGATTAGGATTTGTAGTTATCTAGTCATAGATAGAATATTCTTGTTCATATCTGACACATACCAAACATTTTTGAAAGTGTAATTAACATAATTGTTCATAGTTACATGAACAACTCCACACCCTCTAACAAAGTGAGTTCAAGCATCATCAAAGTACATTATTTATTTCAAATGCGGCTAGTGCTTATTCTTTTTCTATTTTGGGATCAACCAATTTATACAATTCCTTTTTACCGACTCCAATAACAATTAATTTATCACCACAAAGCCTAGTTTCCATGCATTTGTTTCCATGGAGCTTTACCAAAAGATTAAGATTTGAAGTTATCTCATTATAGTTAGAAGATTCTTGTTCATCTCAAGCACATATCAAACATTTTTGAAAGAGCAATTAATAAAATTGTTCACATTTACATGATCATCTCCACACCTATCAGAGTGAATCCAACCATCATCCAGGGTAACATATATATTATTGTGATTGTCTTCAATGAAATTAATGCACCATTATTTTTGGCACATATAGTGTCAAGATGTAGTTGAATTAAAGTAACATGTTCCTAATTATGTGGATGTTACGAGACACCATGAATGCACAATCCCCTGTTGCCCCTTGTTCATTTTCTTCAACTTTTACATATTGTGATTGATTTTGACCAATTTGCTAGGTCATACTCTATCTTTTGACAATCCCTCTTGAAATGTCCTAGATTCTTATGATAATGGCTTTTCCATTGTGACTTGTTATAACTTTTGAAAGCCTTGTCAATTGTTGAAATGCTAGCACTGGATTTTTATCCCTATCCTCAAACTAAAGTGTATTGAATGTAATATGTAGAATCCAAAGTTGTTGCCCCTACATAATCTTGGATTTTCTCCTTTTTGTAAGACAAGTGGACAACTTTTTGAAATCAAGAGTTTGTGTTTCTACAATAAGATAAAATGATTCTACATAAATCAAAAGACTAAGGTAATTTTTTAATATCCTTCTAACGTAAGAGGTACTATGAAATAGAAGCACCTTCCTACAACTTAGTGGAACTTTATTTTAATTTTTTAAAATACAACCCTTTCAGCTTTAGATGCTATAATATTGTTTAGTTATACTTTTCCATAATTTAGAACATTAGAGTAGCTTTTCTAGCATCTAGAACTAAATTATCAATAACTAATAGTTTTGACAACATTAATGCCTCACTATGTCTTTTATCATAATATTCAAAATTATTTATGGGTCTTTATTCTTTACCTAAGACAATTTGGTCAATATTTCTATACTTAGACACGATAAACATATTGTGAAACCAAAAACAATATTTTTTACCATTGAATTTTTGTGCATATCAAGCAATAATAGGTGTTATATACTAGTTTTTTTTACCTTTTTGACCACTAAACAATTGTTGTGGAAAAACAAAAATGTATATGATAAAAATCCCTTAACTACGACCTTTTGTCTTCTTAAACCATACAATAATGTCAATTTAAGCTCAACATTCCTCTCAAGGCAAAAATATGGTATTAAATGTTTTGTCCGGATATCTAAGGCAGTTATTTACTTTTTAAAATGAAGTTAATAAATATTTAATAAATAAATGTTACTAAATATTAAACAATAAATTTAATCAATTCATTATATTAAAAGGTTTGGTTTGTAGGAAGGTGCATGATCCATTTTTTTGTTGCTCTATTTTAGAAAAATACCACACTGTTAAGCTTCAAGCTAGTCATATTATATATGCTTTAGATGTCTCATGTTATTCTAGGAGTGCATTGGTAGCTGATTATTAAATGATTGTCCTTTGATCTATGCCACACCATTCAAATGTTCGCAGCTAACACCAAGTTTCTGGGACAGGGATGACATGGGATGGGGGGACGTGTTTTCGGGACAAATTTTTTTGGAGGGCTTTTTAAGGGGACGACATGGGACGACTATTAAAAAATAAGGGAAAATTTTAAAAATATAAGATATTTCAAATATTCATACGATAACATTGATAAATCATACATCACACACATTATAGAACCTTAATACATAAAATTGGAGCTGAATTGGGATTTCACATAAGATTCAAGTTTCATTTACAATAATAATTACAATGAAATGCTTAAGGGTTGCAAGTTTCAACTACAAAATGTCTGGAACATAGAAAATGAAAATCTATTGTTGCCCCTAATCAAAATCTGCTAAAATGATGATAAAAAAATGGATATGAAAATACTCAATTCTATGTATTCTCCATATTTGATTCTTGCAGTGCAGATTATGAGCATATTATTTCTTCGAGAGGTCTAGTCAGGCTAAGGGTGATCCAGACACCTTTGAATGCAATCAAAGGCCATTATTGTTCTATTCAAGAGGTTTTCTAGGTGACGGTTACGCAACCGCCAGTCTGTCTTCATCGATGGTCCTGTCACCGACGACGATGGAATTCAAGAAACTCAACAGTTACAAATGTTTGGGCTTCCAAACGGTTCGGTTCGTCTTTCCATCCGTCCTTCGACAAAGCAACTATAAATACAATTTTTATTCCTCATTCTAGCAAGTGATTTTGAGTGAATTCAAGTGTGAGCAAAGAGAAGGAGTTGAAATTCTTTCTTGTTTTATTCATTGAGAGTGAGTTTATCATTGTTGAGAAGTTGTGAGCAAGCAAAAAAAATTAGGAGTGTGAATCCTTCGCGAAGGCCAATTGTTGGCAGTACTATGTAATTTTTGGAGAATTACATAGTGAGAGAAGCAATTTTCTTGCCCATTGGAGTTTTTTCCACCTCGGGTTTCTTCAGGATAAATTCTTGTGTCTTGTTTGCATTCTACTTCTCAATTTGCAATATAGTTGTGATTGTTTCATGCATATTATATTGGTTAAAAGGAACTTAGTCAATTTCCATTCAATTATCACTAAATAGGATTTGTTAAATGTTAAAAGAGTCATTTTACCAATAAGATTGGCATCAGAGTAGATTAGATCAATTGTTTTGTGTGGTTAACTTGTGTTGACAGTTGCAGTTAGATGCCCCTTACCTGAAAGGGAAAAGAAAGCAATGAAGGTATCCTTATTCCTTTTGAAGCAAACATTTTCACTAGGAAGTGAAAGAAAGGAATTTGAGATATGGCTCGTAGAGAATATGCAAATGAGATTGGAGAAGAGCGTTTCTAGAAGTCGGAGGCAAATGTGGCACGCTTGTCCAAGGATGTGGGCAATATTTCCTTGTGCATATGAAAATTGGAGTCCATCATGGGATTGCTTATGGAGAAACTTGGTGTTTCAAACGAGGCACTATGATCCCATGGAGAAGATACTCGTGAGTATGAAGAAGAGCAGCCTCACGCCATCCCTACACCCCCCATTCAAATTAAAGGTGAAAATAGAGATTCAACCTTATGATGGAGACGTGAATGTTGAGAAGCTAGACCATTGGATAACTCAAGTTGAGATATATTTCAGTTTGCATCAAATCAATGAGAGTCAACAGGTTTCCTTTGCAAGGTTAAAATTAACCAATCATGCTTTAACTTGGTTTGAAAGTTATGCTCATTCATTCGTTGTTAAGCAGCTTCCTCCTATTACTAAGTGGGATGAATTTAAAATGCTAATTAAAAGGAAGTTCTATCCTATTTTTTATGATGAAGAGAGGTCCATGTATTGGCAGTATCTCAAGAAGAAACAAGGCCAGAACGTGCAAGAGTACACCCGTGAGTTCCAAAAGAAAGTTGTCCAGATGGGAAAAAATGTAGCGAACTGTGACCTTATGATGAAGTACATTGGTGGACTCCATAGTTACTTCAGAAGACCAGCTCTCTTGGATAATCTTGTAGATGTAGCAAGGATTTTTCTCAAGCCCACTATTTAGAGATGGATAAGAAGAAAAATCCATCCACCTCTCAACCTGCTTCAGATAAACAAGGTGACACCAAACAAGAGGAAAAGGAAAAAGGGAAAGGTAATAAGATAGTACTTCCATTTCTAATAAGGATACTATATTTCATTGTGGTCATTGTGATGTTGACACTCATTTCGAGGAATTTTTTTGGAAGCTCCACCCATTATTACATCCCTTCAAGAATAAGAAAAATAAGGTCATGGTCGCCCTCCAGGGAGAGGAAGTATTTTGTAGCGAAGAGGTAGATGAGATTATGTGTTGTGCCTCCATCTACAAAGAGGTATGTTTGGGTAATAGTGGTAATGCTCAAGAGAACGAATTTACTAAGCTCTTTCATATAAAAATTCAATTGAAGAAGACCAAAGTGGATGCTCTTTTTGATACTTTTTCACAAGCTAATTTGTTTAGCAAAGAGTTAGTTGACAGGCTGATGTTGGATACTTGCAATAATCCAAGTTTGTACTCATTGGGGCGGGAAAAGAAATGCGTAGGCATCAGGGTTACCATGTAATGAAAGGTTACTTTTGGTATTGATAAAAAATTAATTGATGAAGTTATTTTGGATGTTGTTCCTCTTGATATGCATGGCATGATGTTTGGCAGTCAGTATTTGTATATCAAATATGTCATCTTCATGAGAAGAGCCAATCAGTACCGTTTGGTGAAGGATTGTAAGAGCTATGTCATTTCAGCCTTTGAAGGAGACTCAAATATTTCTTTGGTAAGTACCACTGAAGCCCGAAAACTTAATGCTAGTGGGAGAGTTTCTTTACTTCTTCTAAGGGAAATAAAAACTCAGGAAGTTATCTCCGAGACCACTCATAACATGGTTACTAATGAAGAGCAGAAGCGGATGGAGGATTTTGTTCAGCAGTTTAGGGAAGAGCCTATGGGGTTGCCCTCGGATAGACCAATTGAGTATGTGATACCATTGTTACCCGATGGTATGCTTCCAAACTCGGGATTCCACATGCAATCCATGCAGGATGCATACGAAGAGAAATAATTGTTGTAGTATTTTTTTGAGAAATCGCACACTTTAGGGGTGGCTGGTCACTGTGGTGTGACAAAGACTGTTGGGCACTTACACAAGTACGATTTTTGGCCAAACATGCAGATAGAAGTTGCTAAATTTTTCAAGGGTTTTGTTGCATGTGGTGAAGGAGAGTTGGGGTTATGTATGCCAATATCAGTTTCTTCTTGGCCATGGGTAAGTTTCTTTGTGGATTTTATGGATAGTTTGCCTACTTCCAAGCACTAGTGTGAGTATGTTTTTATGGTGGTAGAATGGTTTGGAAAAATGGGTATTCACATTCCTTGCAAAAAGACCATTAATACAACGTAGTTGTTGATTGCTAATGTGTGGTCTCATTTTTGTTTGCCTAACGCTATTATGCCAGACACGGACTCATGGTTCATTGGTGAGTTTTGGTCTCCTTTCTAGGAGAATATGGATATGAAGCTGAAGCGGTCTACCACTTTTCATCCGCAGATAGATGGGCAAACAGAAGTGGTAAAATGTACCTTGGTCCAACTCTTGAGAGGGTAGAACAGGAAACATCCAAGGAATTGGGATGAGAAGTTGGTATATATCCAACATTCTTATAATAGGGGAGTACATTCTTCAACTAATAAGACTCCTTTTGAAACATGTTTTGGTTATTTGACTAAGAGTGCTTTGGATGTTGTTTTTAGATTACCATGCAAAGACAATGGAAAAGTGGAATTGGAGGACCAAAAAGCTAAGAAATTCATTGAGAAAATCTAGTAGATACACCTCTAGGTATAGGAGAGATTGACATAGTCACAGGCCATGTACAAAGCGTGACATGATCGGCACAGGACTGAGCATTATTTTCTTGTGGGAGACATGATATGGCTATAGAGAAAAGCTAAGAAACTTATGCGTCTTCGATATGGACCATTTGAGATTCTGGAACAAGTGGGTAAGAATGCATTTCGCTTGGATTTGCCTCCTTATATGAGGATCTACTTAGTTGTGAATGTTGAAAATTTGTGTCTCTTTGATCCCTCCATGATGGATGATGATGAAGAAGAGGGAGTGTTACTGCCTTCTATTATGGATCTTTCCCTAGACAATTAGCTAGAATTGGAGGAAGATGTGGTATTGCAGTAGAAAGACAAGATAACACAAAGAGGAGTGCAGGACAGGTGGTTGATTGGGTTGAAAGGCCAGTTACCTACCAAGGCCAAGTGGTATTCTAGAGAATATGTGGGGAAGAAATTTCCTCACCTCATCAATCCTTGAAGATTTTAAGGACTAAAAAGCCTCAAATCAGGGAGGTATGGTCCAAAAATGGATCTAAAAATACCCAATTCTATGTATTCTCCATATTTGATACTTGCAGTATAAACTCTCAGCAGATTCTTTATTCCATAGAAGGTCTAGTCAGGCTAAGGGTGATCCGGACACCTTCAAATGACATCAAAGGCCACTGTTGTTTTGTTTGGGAAGTTTTCTAGGTGACGGTTACACAACCACCTCGGTAGTTATGTAACTATTTCTCTTTACATAGCGGTGGTTGCGCAACCACCGCTGCGGTTACACAACTGCCGATAACAAGGACTGGCGATTGTGTAACTAGTAGTCTGTCTTCACCAGTGGTCCTGTCCCCGAAGATGCCAGAATTTAGGAAACTCAACAATTGCAAATGTTTGAGCTTCCAAATGGTTCAGTTCATCTTTTTATCCATCCTTGGGCAAAACAACTATAAATACAAGTTTGATTCTTTATTCTAGCAAGTGATTTTGAGTGAATTCAAGTGTGAGAAAAGAGGAGTTGGAGTTATTTCTTGTTTTGTTCATTGAGAGTGAGATTTTCATTGTTGAGAAGTGGTGAGAAAACAAATACAATTAGGAGTGTGAATCCTTCTTGAAGGCCAATTATTGGCAGTACTTTGTATTTTTAGATAATTATATAGTGAGAGGGAAGCAATTTGCTTACCCATAGGAGTTTTACCCACCTTGGGTTTCTCCAGGATAAATACTTGTCTCCTTTGCATTTTATTTCTCAAATTGCAGTATAGTTGTGATTGTTTCATGCACAATATATTAGTTAAAATAAACTTAGACAATTTCCATTCAATTATCACTAAACAAGATCTGTTAATTGTTAAAAAGAGGCATCTTACGGATCACCTGTCAACCTCCCTCCATTGTTGTTGTTGTAAAACCTTGAAAAACACTTTTTTCTACCAAAAATGTTGGTAAAATTTTTCCAGAATAGTCATAGCTTTCAAAACCTTGGAACAGTAAGAAACACTGAAACAATGAAACATGGTCAACTGGGAAAAATTCTAAAAAATAGCATGTTGGGAAAAAGAAGATGTCTACAAATAGAAACTTTCTAAAAATAGAAAAACCTCATTAGTGGAAATAACATAAGTAGATTAGGAGCTATAGAGAACTAGGGTTTTGCAAAATTTCAAAAAATTCTAAAAAATAGTAGCTTTCGAACCCACCTACTAAAAATAGAAAGTTTAGTTTTCGGTATAGAAAGTTGTTGGTAACTCTGTTTTCACTCATCTTGTTTCATTTTAGAAAATGAAATTAAAATACTCAGGAATGGGGCCTATTCCAAGCCTAGTTACTGAGTATTTAGGTGTGGGTGACAGTGATGTCACTCACATGGATATAAAAGACCTAAAAAATAAGATGCTCGGAGGACCAAGAGAGCCTCTGGAAGAGAAACTATTCACGAGCATATTGTTTGTAGCAGGAAGCCATCCACAATCAATTTGAAGTACAAAATTGGTATTAGCATGTGCTCAACATTATGAACCTGAACCCAAAATAGTGAAGGGCGGATGACCACTCCATTCTTGCAGTGCTTATACCCAAGGGCATCTCGCAATGTATACAAATTCCAAACAACAACGGTATGGTCATAATCTCCAAGGAGTTTGCATTTCATGAATGGGAAAATATTGAATCATTCCTCCAGGGCCTCATACTCGGTTCATGGCTAAGACAAGGTAGGAAACCCTCTCGTATGCCAAAAAACTTTTCAAGAAGTGAGTTCCATGAGGGTTATTCATATGTTATCATATTGTTGAGTAGGGTAATGGGAAAAGAGATGACAAAGGATTTTTAGGACTAGATGGCCCAATTAATCCTCATTGCCATAGAGGGAAACTAGGTGGTAGATTGGGGACAAATCTTAATGTTAGCCTATAGTATTAGGTATTGTCATTGATGAAAAACCAAATTAATGAAAAATTGAATGTTGCATGATGGTCCTATGATGTTTTTCATGGTGCTAACATGGTGTTTCAGATGTATATCAGCTGATACAATGGGATTCAGTGAGGATAGCTTGCTCTAGCAAGCCTATACAGGTGCCTAGGAGATATAGCTTGGCAGTATGAGCCTCTTGTTAGCTTGGGAATCATGTTGACATGATGTCTAAAATGTTTTGAGGGTGCTTGAGCACTCATAGTAGTGACATGGTGCAGGTACAATTGGTTCCCTATGTTACAGGTGCTCATTGGGAGCAGGTATAGTAGCTTGGAGATCTGACATAGTGGTTTGGAGTCATATGAGCTCATAGAAGCTTAAATTCAAGTATATCATGAGAAATCAGGTATGTTTGGGTGATTTTTAGAGATTTTATGATCACTTATTGCATTATTTCAGTTGACCCTAGCTTATACAACGAGGATCTAACAAGCAAACATAGGTAAGTCTTAGTGAATGGAGAGATTAAGGAATGACCTTAACATTTTGATGATTTGAGATGTTATAGGGATCATTAATAGGTCTTTGAGAAAAATTTTAGGTACCCATGATGTTTATTTTTCAAGATATGACTGATTATGTAAGACAGGGTCAAAATCTAATGTATTTCTAACTCGAAGTTGAACTTTAGATGCTCGTTGTGAATAGTGTGTTTTGCATGGGACCTTGTGCATTTCAAGAAAGCTTATTTGGTGAGTTTAGAATGTTTCAAAAAAATAATGAGGTCAGTTGATTGTCATCTATTTATGAACGAAGGTTAAGAAGGTAAAGTGGTCTAAACACTAATTAAACCCTAGCAATGAGCAATTTTTAGAATGTGAAATATAGTGACCCAGTTTTGATTGGTTCATAAAAATTAATGATTTTATGTTATAGAGGACTCTCTAAGATTTCTAGAAATGTATGTTTGAGATCACAGTGATGAGTGGGCCCCACCTAAAAATATAAGTTTCTGAAGAAAAGGGTTTTAGAACAAGATGAAAAAATGATGTTGCATGATGATTGGAAGTTTATCTTGATTTCCATGGAGGTTTTAATACAAGTTCATGCAGGTACATGGTGTTTTGAGGTCCAAACAAGTTGATTGGTCAAATGGCAGTGTTGGTGTCTCAAATAGAAGTCTTCAATAAAATAGATATAACTCGAGCTACAGGTGAATTTTTTAAGTGATTAAAGTTGTGTTGGAAATATTATTTAGAGATATTTCCAGTGATATAAGGTTTTCCTCATGATGAGGCCATTTGGCAGGGTTTCCAGGTCATTCTTTGAGCAGATAGATTTTTGGTAGTTCAAGACATGATGTGTTCTAGTGAAAGTTTGTTGTTTAAAGCATGAGATGGATTAGTTTATGATTACTATCACCTGTAATGTGAAAAGGGATGAATTTTTCATGTAATAAATCTATTTTTATGTCTTGAATGTTTGTATAAATGATTTTATGAGCTAACATTTGGAAACAAAATTTTTGACAGGTTAATCTTGTGAAGGAAAATGTTGTTTTGGTTTGAGGAGATGATTGTTTCATGGCTTCTAACTTACTTAAAAGTGTTCTACAGGTTCTTCCATTTCCATTTAGTGGTCACATGGAATGGTTTGGAGCCAGTGAAGTGATTTGGTGACCTTATGAAGTTTCCAAATTGCTAAAGGGTGCATGAAACAACTATTTTGAGAATTGTAAAGGGAATTGGGCCCACTAAATGAAATAATTTGATTGGTTGATCAAATGTACGACCATGTATTAATTTTTTATGATATTTTAATCATATGTAAGGGGTTTTTGATCATGAAAAAGTATACAGTTAATGTAAGTTCGTTTTTAAGAATGTGCCCATGGGATTTTGAGCCATTTTTGGCAATTGTAATGTGGGTTTTAGCTAGGCTGGCCTAATTAGGTCACTTGTGACTATTACATTTCAAATTTTAATGGTTTCCTTGATGTATGGGTCAAACCAAAAGGAGGGAAAATTTTCTGCCTAAGTTTGAAATGTGGAGAAGTATATAAAAGCATGTTTTTGGGTGTTTTTTGGAACTAGTTGTGTGTGTGCATGTGGAGTGCCCTAGGTGATGATTTATTGCAAGAATTTTAGCATGATTTGATGTTGATCCAAGTATGTTACAGGTGAATAAAAATCAGAGGACATAAAAACAAGATTTTGATGAATTTTAGAGTGATTTATGAGCATGTTTTGTGAAGCGAGATCACCTAGGGTTTGGTTGAAGAAGTGCCAACTGGATATTGGATCTCCATCAGTTGTGGCAGCAAAAAATCAAATATCTACACATAATGAGGTTGTTGAGTTGGTGCTTGATCATTTTGGGGGGTTGTAGCCTCCATGTGGAGTTGGTGCTTCACAAAATTATGGGTTGGTGCTCCTTGTAGGGTTGGTGTTGATCTAAAAAAATCGTTCTCGTGCAGGTGAACATCGAGACTGCAAGTCACCAGCAACTCCGAATGATAGAGGGCTTAGGACCTCAGATGCAGATATGGATTCTGGATACGGGCGCAGAGAAAATAGATTTGTGAGAAATAAGATAGATCTGCAAGATGGAAACAAATAAGATTAGATAACGATATGCGGGGGTTGCCCAGACAATGCCGGTTCTAAGAGGATATTAACTCCCTTAGAGGATGTCAACCCTCGTGTTTAAAAAGGTGACAATAAACAATAAATAGAAGATAACATGCAAAAGTACAAAAATATAAAATGACAAACAAACTAAAATGACTAAGAAAAATTTACCTGGGGCTTTGATCTAAAGATGGAAACGGGCATTAAGACGGTGAGGTAAGAGACACTGTCAAAGCTTTCTCCTTCAAAGCTTCAACAAGCAAAGATTTCGCAGACCCTTACTGCTAACTCTCTTTAGCCTAAGTCTTTCCACCTATGGTTTGTCTCCTTTTTCTTGAAATATGGGGCAAAACCCCATATTTATAGTTTAGATGTGTGGTTAGACTAAGGTTAAGAAGTATTCGGGGTTAGGTAAGTTAACCCTGGTTAGAAGACATGATGTGATCACGTGGGTCCCATATTTTGACTAATTAGGCAAAGTGGGGGGCATGATTTGAATGGGTAGGTAAGTGTAGAGATTCCTTTTTTAAAAAGAAGGTGTCGGATGGGGGCATTTTAATACTCATGAATTAAATAATGTGTGAGAGATGGGGGATGATGCCAAAAATTGAATTATCAAATGGGTACATATGGATCCCATTGATAATCAATCAAATAATGTGAGAAAATAGATAGGATTTTATTTAATTTAAGAGAAAGAGATGCGAGAATGGAAATTAGATGAATGTGAGATGACGAAGGGGCGCTATACCAAAAATAGGTGTCTACATTTGCCCCTTTTTGTTAAGTGGTTTGCGATAGCAAACCACGAGACAAAAACAAAAAGGGTTAGATGAGATATGTATTCAAGGATGGATGAAGACATGACCAAAGGCAAGATGCCTCAGGCAAAAAAGGATCTCAATAACAATAAAATAAGTATGGCGGTGACTCTAATATCACATCGGTAGAGGACAAATGCGGTCTCAACGGAGACAGACGAAAACGTTCTACAGACCAGTGAGTGGGTGAATGCCACTACACTATGGATGTAAACCAAGATGACCAATGGGTTATAGGAAAACATCAAAATATGTGCAACTAAATGCGAAAGATGTGTGCAATCCTTTGTTTGCGAGGAATCGTGCGAAAAAAAATCATGCGTCCGCAAAAGGGACAAGGATGAAAATAATGATGCCCCACCACATGGCATGAGAAGGACACAAAGTGAGTTATATGTGTTGATAAGTACAAGGATGAAAATGTGCCCCAACATAAGAGAGATAGAATAATCATAAATGTGGACAAGATGAGTAGATAGGATAGAAAGGTGAGATAAAATTTCCTAAAAGGGTAATAAATATGATGACAATCATGTTTCATAGGAAAGATGCATAAGTGTTAGAAAATTAGAAGGTGAAGAAGACAAAGAAGTCTTATTTCTTCGGTAAGTGTGATAGAGATACTTTTGCGACAAAACAAAAACAGAGAAAGCATTCATGGAAGAGAACAAGATTAGATAAGTGATGGCCGTTATGGTATCTTCTAAGACAAAAATGTCAAAAGAAGATGGGAAGAGATTCTTAGAAATGGATATGATGATGTCCCTACGAGAGGACTGACAAAGATAAAAGATGTGATAGGCTTCTCAAAAAAGAGAAGAGGTTAATGTGGTAAAGAGAAGAACAAGAACGGTAATGAAAGATATAGATGGTGATACATAAATGGAGAAACATTGGCATTGACTGTGAATGCCAGATGTAAGAGATGTTGAGAAAGAGAAAAGGGAATGGATAGGAAGATTGGTTGATTATGAGAAGAACAAGAAAGATTGTATAAGAGGTGACATGCATATGGAATAGAGGGATGAAGACGGAGGAGGAGAAAATAAGGAATGAAAGGGGAGGAAGAAGATAACAAAGAAGGATTATAGAGAAAGGGGAAATGAAGGACAAACAAAGAGAAGACAAGAAAATAACAGAGCAGAGGATGAAATCATGAAAAATGGAGAGTTATTCAAGATGAAAGGAAAAAGAGATGATAGAGCAAAGAAAATTGAAGGAAACAGATCATAGTTTGGAAATCCAAGGCAAAGAATATGGAATTGGCTGCATGGAAATGCATGTGGATGATGAGATGATAAAGGAAATGGGATAACGCTAAAGAGTCAAGTTTTCGACGGCTAAGTAAGGAGGAAGTGTGAGATAAAACGAGGATGAGGACACTAAAGAGGAATTGAAATAAGACAAGGACAAGAAAGGAGGAGAAGACAACGAAGAAAATTATGTAGACGGAAGGGAACCAAGAATGAAGATATTTGGTAAAGAGTGAGAAGCATAAGGAACGTAAAGAGAAACTTGAGGGAAGGAATGACATCGATTGGAAAAGAAACGGAGATGCATGAGATGAGGATAGTTGATGACGAGAAAATAGAGTGAAGAAATTGGCAAGGAAGAAATTGGCAGATAGAGAGGTGGCGAGGAAAATGAAAGGATGGGATAGGAGAGGCAATGCCAGTGAATAGAAGTTAGGATAAATCCACCGATAATGATCAGTAGGAAAAGATGAAACAAAAGATAAGACAAGAGAGAAAGTAAACTAAGAACGGGAGGGGGAACGCCAATGAAGGGACGCTAGAAGAAGTCCTCCGATAATGATTAGAGGACACAGAGGAAGGAAGGAATGAAGATAGAATGGAGGAGGTCAAAGAAAAGGATTCAGGCTGTGTAGAAAGGGGATGAGTGATTTTTAGGAGAAGTCCACTAATAATTCTTAGTGCGGAAACAAAAGAGGAAGATGAAAGAATGTTAAGGGAAGATCAATGACAATGACGGGTAAGTATGGGGGTAGATATGTGGGAGACTCTAGAAGATGGAGTGAAAAGAGTAAAGAAAGGAGGGATGACGATGTGTAGGAAGATGAAGACGAGGAGAGGATGCAGTGGATGAGAATGAATGAGAGAGAAATGAAGAAACAAGACATGAAATGAATGGAGAAGCAACGGTTAAGTAAGATTACCCAGCGAGGGATGATGGAGATGAACAAGGGACTAGTAGGAAGTGGTGTTTACGAGAATGAAAGAGGAGGTGAGAGGATGTGATGATGGGGAATGCCGAGAAAATGTAGATGGAGAGAATGTGGGGTAGTGGGGGAGTGAGGAATGACAAATCATGCTTAAGAGGGACTCTTAAGTAAGATCTCCATGCCACAAGAGGATTTAAGTAAGATCACCAAACTTGTCAGTGACAATATGGAAGGAGAAAGACAACGTTGTATTGGATGCAGGTGTGGAAGGGTTGGTTACAATGGATGAGTACAATGAGAGGAGGAATATAGCAGATGAGGAAGAGATGATGGGAGATGGAAGGATCATGAAGCCAATCATTCTTAAGAGAAACTCTGAAGTACGATTGCCCTGTGACAAATATGGTTAAGTAGGATCGCCAAACCGAAGAAGAAGAAGAATGATGAAAATACCAAGTGGTGTATACCAAAATGGAACAAAAGATGAAAGGAGGTGATAACAAGGAAACAGAGGAGTGTGACATGAATGGATTTAGGAATATATGTGTTTTAGACGGAGAGTCCCTTTTTGGCAATCCTTAACTAGGATGCCCACGTGGTGGTAGTGATGATGTAAGAGTGTTAAGCGGAAAAGGAAGAGTGGAAAGACATAATTTGTGGTAGTGATTGTCATTTGTTGAAAGAGGAAAATGGTGGAGAAGTTTCTACAGTGGGAGGATCCAAGGAAGAAGATATACCTTAACTAAGGTTCTCTGGCTATATGGATGGTTAAGCATGATTTTGAAAGTGGAAGAGTAAAAGAGAAACTCAAGATTTGAAAGACAAGTAAGATATAATTGGCATCGTGTAAGAGGACAGAAAGGTGAGAAGGATGATGTGGAGACAAATGGTGATGAGTGGACATGGAGAGTGAGGAGGAATGGATCAAATAAGGTGTTGAACATGTTGAGAGATAAGGAGCTATAGGATAACAAACTTGCCTTGAGAAGGACCCTCAAGTAGGATTCGTAAACTGCAATGATCATCAATAGAATTCACAAACCAAAGAGTGTATTTGCAAACACATTCATGGAGATGATGGATAGATATAAAATTCATAGTGTGAAATTGGATGTGATTTTCATAAAAGATGATTTAGATGAGATGAATGGAACATAGTTGTAGCAAGGGCGTATAGGGAAACTATGCTTCAAACTGGATTGGAGATAAACAAGAAAGGGTTACCACTCAAGGCATTGCACTTATAGCCAATAACAGGTGTTAACACATAACCAATGATAGTTAGTTATACCAAAATATCTTGAGGGAGATACAGATGAAAGACACTTATAATTCTAATATTAACATGACAAAGGGATCAAAGATGTGACTTGTATGTGGGAAGAGGGATCTCCAAAGGTGGTGTTCCTTAAGTCTATGCCCCAGCTCTGGGAAAGGGAAAGAACAATAGCAGAAAGTTGATCAATGCGGGAAGCTTTCGAAAAATGTTGATAAAAGGAAGGTTGATCAATGCGGAAAACCTTCCAGATGCCATAATAATAGAGTAGCCATCCTTCGAGGGTATGGTCTACTTTATACATAATATAGATGACAAGAATAATGTGATAGCCGTCCTTCAAGGGATCAGTCTATTTCTTTTGATTTTGCTTGGATTTTGATTTGTATACTTTTTTTTTGTTTTTATTTTTTTGCATGAACAACTGTCCTTCGAGGGATCAGTCTGTTTTTTATAACTTTGATTTTTCCTTTTTACATACATGAATTTGAGTTTCAGATGGGGGAGGGCTGGGAATAGCTAAGTAAACTACTTAAGAGGGGATAAGGAATGTACAAGAGACACCCTTGGACCCTTTGCATGGCTGCAATAGGAGAATGAGAAGGTAATGGATGTAATGGTTATGGATCACATCAAATGTAGTGAAGGCGAATGACATAATTCAGATTATTATAATGACAAATGGAAGGGGCTAAAGATGGAAGACACAATCTAAGGATGTAACTAAGTTCTCATTGGTAGATATGCTAACAATAGACTAGTTGCAAGTGTAATGCATTAAGAGATTCCATTTTGGTTTACCATCACGAGAGAGAAAATAGTGTAGTTGCAATAAGATGAGATGATAGTCAAGCAAGAAACAAACTAACTATGTCATTGGTGATATGTTGATAGATAAACAAAAATATGACCGACAATGGTGGAGGGTTTAGATGAAAAAACATGATGATGGTGCCTCAAGAGATACATAAACATAGAAAAAAAATCATGGCCTCAAAGGAGGGCTTGATTGAAATAAACATGTGTCCTACAAAAGAGACACACATATAGCCACAATGGTGTACTTTGAAATAGATGGTACCCCAAAAGAGACACAAATATAGCCACAAAGGTGGACTTAGAGAAAAAGGTACCTCAACGGAGAGACAAACATGGCCTCAAAGGAAGGCTTCAATGAAAAAAATGATACTTTTAAAAGGAGCAAAAACATAAAAGAACAAACATGGCCTCAAAGGAGGACTTAGAATGAGATGAGGATCTGGATATAATTAATTTAGATTGGATGGATGTGAAGAAAGTAAACAAAACAATGTCAAAGAGAAAAGTCCCCTAGTAACAAAAGGGTTGTACAGATGAGATGCTCAAGGGCGAGGGAAGATTGTTCCCCCAATAAGTTAAATGTGAAGGAGTTAAAGGATGTCGAAAGAGTTTAGATGATATGGTTTTAGATTTGGATGGGATAAATGATTGGAGACCACAAGTTTGTTTAGTAAGATAAGCGGCATTGATAAACAATGGAGGGCATTCCTTAGGAGGAATGACATGGGCTGGATGGATATTAAGGGATGATGTGGATGGAGGGATCATGGGAGATCTAACAGATGGGATATGGATTGGATTCAAGGTAGATGGAGAAGGAACTTTCCCCTGAATGAGGAAATCATCTTTCTCTATAAGGTTGTGGACAATTTACCGAAAGGCCTTACAATGTTCGATGTCATGTCCCGGGGTACAATGATAGGCACAACTGCAATTAGTATTGAACCATGATGGCTTGGGACCATAGGGATTAAAGGCTTTAATATGAGGAAGTTTGATGGAAAATGTTCAAGTTAAATGTTGAAATATATTTTTGTATGACCCCATTGAAGTGTCATGGGGAAGGTAACTCTTATGGGTTTTGATGGATGTATTAGCTTGGAGTTAGGAGAAAACGTAGATGTAGATTGGATGGGTGAATTTCATGTTTTGGAGGAAAAATCAAATTTGGTTGAAGGATGGTATTGTTTGGATGTGGATTGATTATTGCAAGATGTCGTAGATGGAAAAATTGATCCTAACATGGATTTTGTGGCATTGGATTATTGAGAAGAGGGAAAACTTGAATGTTTTCGAGGATGCGCAGGGGACTGTCAGGGATGTTTTACCCGAGCCTTAGACTTCAACCGAGAAGATTTACCTCTAGCAGGGATGACAATAATTTCAACTGGAGGATATGATAGCGGTGGTGTGGTTATCAATGGAGAAACTGTCCTAAAACAAGATGAAGATGTTAATGAAGAGATAGGTGTTTGTATGATGCGATTAATGATATCTATGTGAGATGTGGATTGTTTTAGTTTTGGCATGGGAAGAGTTGATTTTTTAGAGGAAGAAGATAAAGTATCTTTATTTGATTTAGGTAGATGTTTTGGTACAATAGGTGACTTCAAGGGGTATATTTGATAGGGTTACAAATCAAGAGGATTTGGTTGATGTGATAGGAGGATTGGGTAAAGAGTATTGGGGTAGACTGGGTGTTGTGGCCATGGGCAAGGGTGTCAAGATAGTGATAGGTGGACTTGTTGATATGATAGATATAGGGGTAGTTGGGATAGATAAAGATGTAGGCACTTTTGGAATATGTGGAGATGTGAGTGATGTGATAACCGATGGAGTAGACCTTATGGGTACGAGTAATGCAGCAAATGCAGGAGCATTTTCAGATGTAGAAGTAGAAGGGACTGGTTGTTTCCTAAATTCTTTGAGGGGTAAGAATGATATGTTTAATAATGGGGTTGATGTCAAAGGTGGGGTTGTAAGGGTGCATGTAGTAGAACTGAGTTTTTTTGGGATGGTTGTGAGTAATGTAGGTGTAGTAACAAGTGTATTTGAGGCAGATATGGGTGAAGAAATAGATGGGAGAGATGTAGGGATATGTGTGGATACGAGTGGGGCTAAAATAAGTGTGCTAAGGATGAATCTAATGTGGTAGATTGGGTGTATTTGAAATGGCGTAAATGGATGATATAGTTTAATTTGATGTAGATGTGGATAAGGATAGGAGAAGGTACAGGTTCAGGACAAGTAGTAAAAGTTGATGTAGGTGTGACAAGCTATAAATAAGAGGTGGGAATAATGTCTATTGTGGGAACATGTGGAGTTGGTGATAAGATGGGATCTTGATTGACAATGTCAACCATACAAGTGTTTGATAGTTGAGATGTAAAGGGGGTGACGTGATTTGTTGGTGGTTGATTAGTTTGTGTAGTGGAGGTATCAATTTGGATATCCCCTTGATTTACAAGTTGTTGGACATGATCTTTGAAGGAACGACATCTCTCAATGTCGTGACCTTTGACTCGATGATATTTACAAAAGTGGGCCTCGTGATACCAAATAGGCTTGGCTTGCGAGTTGTCTACGGGTCGTATGGGAGGCAGTTGGATGGATTTTACGCTCATCAACTTATCAAATATAGAACAATATGATTCTCCTAAAGGAGTGTAGTTGGTTATTGATTGAGGAGATCATTGTTGATACCATGTGCTTGGTTGTAGATGGGGATGAGGGTTTAATGACCAAAGTGTTGGCCACATTCTTAAACTCATCGTTATGTGTGAATTGTTTAGTAGATTCAATTTTTGATTTAGTTAAACTTAGTTTAAGATGACCTTGCTCAATGGCATGGGTTTCGAGCTTGCGAGCCATTGTGAAAGCTTCATCAAAGGTTTGGAATGATTGGATCTGCAAAGTGGATGATATATGTTTGGCACACGAATGCGAGAATAAGTTGATGAGTTTGGTTTGTGGGATAGTGAAGGATAGTTGGTTTATAACAGCATGCCATCATGCGACGAAGTCAGCAATGGGCTCATTTTCATACTGTCAAATGGTATATAGATCAGCGATAGTGGTTTTGCGTGTGATATTGATAGAAAAGTGTTCTAAGAAAAACTATGCAAGTTGTGTGAAAGATAATATGGAATGTCGTGGGATACTATTATACCAGTCCAACCCGGGACCAGACAAAGACATGGGGAAAGTGTGAAGAAGTAGATCATGATCATGCGCAATAAGACAACATGCATGTTTAAATGTGAGGAGATGTTGTTGGGGATCTTCTTTATTATTGAACTTATTAAAAGTAGGAAGTTTCCAATGAGGAGGGTAGGGTTTGATTGGAACCGACAGATGAATCGGTTCATTACAAATTTGTTCATAGGATAAGGTGTTCTTGGGTGGTATGGTAAGGGTTTCTAAACTGGCTAACCGATTCATTAAGGTGTGAATTGAATCACTCGAGGTGTTGTAAGGTTGAGATTGGATTGGCTGTGTGGTTTGAAAAGTAGTTTGATGAGGTGAATGATAAATTTGTGGGTGTGTGGGTAGTTGAGGAAGCGTTTGATAAGGTGGTTGATAAATTTGTGGATAGGATGTTTGTGGAATGGTTTGATAAGACAGTTGATTAATTTGTGGATATGTAGGTGTTTGGGGAGTTGTTTGGTAAGGATGAACATGTGTCACAGGTTGAGATTGCTGCATAAACTAGTGTTGAGAAATAGGGGCATGACGATAAGTGGGGATATGTGTGTTAAGAATTGGAGACGGTTGGATAGGTCTATTAATGGAATTTTCAAAATGGGATGTGGGTGGAATGCGATCCACCAATTTTGGAGATTGGGAGGATTGAGAGATTGTAGGAGATTTTTAGAGTAAAAAGTCATATATGGGGTTAGGAGGAGATTTGAGTGTATCTAGAGGAGCAGGAGATGGTGGTGCGATCGGTTTAGGAAGACTGGCTTGATGAGGGATATGAGGGTAGGTATCAAGGTGGGTAGAATTTTGTATGACATGGTTCTCATGAGGTGAGGACCATGGAGACTGGAGATTGAGTGACTGGCGGTGTGGTTTTGAGTTTAGAATCTTGTTGGGTGAGATCATTAGAAGGAAGTAATTTATTGGATAGAACAGATTGTTGTTTTTTCTTGATTTGAGAGAGAGTGACAATAGGTGTGAAATAGAGAAACATCTGTTTGTGTATGTTGTTGACAAATAAATCAAGCAAAGAATATTTTTTAGCATCATGATTAATTTATAGGATGTAAACAGAACAGAAAAATAATTAATGAAGGTGCCTAAAGGATTCTAAGGTTGGTTTCAGGTAGTTATGGATTAGGAGATGTCTGAGACGGTTTTCTGTTGGGTGTTTAGGTCCCAAACAGTTAACCAGGTGAGAGGAATTTTTTGATGTGTTAATTATGTTTGTACAGTCTTAGGTAGTGTGTGATAAGTGAAATTCAAAGAGTTAAATCCTTTTACTTAAGCTATGTGATCAGGCAAGATGCAGAAGGTTCGTTTTAAACCAAAATGAAATGTGACGTTCTATGTATAAAAGATAAAGTTCAATGCAGGATACAGACACTCAAGAAAGGGAAAGTTCAATGCATAAAAGAGAAAATAGAGAAAAAGGAGAAATACCTGGAGAATCACTTATCGTGGTATTTGATTTCACTTGATGATGGTGTTATTTAGAAAGCACTAGTCAGTGGCCTGAAACGCCAATAAAAATGAGGCTAGTAAAAATGAATATTTAGAGTCAGTGACACCATTTAGAATTGTAGATGAGGCCAGTAAAAATGTTTTGTGTTCTGTTTTTTTTTGCAAAATGGTCTTTGACAATGTGTTTTAATGGTTTTAAGGTCATGTAAATTCACCTGCAAAAGAAAAGAAGTGTAATTAGTTAATATGATTAAGAAGAATGATGCAAATGTCGTAAGTCATTTGTATACAAAACAAAACAATAAAAATAGTGAATTTAGATCATGAAACAAGTAATCTAAAATAATTAATTCATACTAGGAAGCAAACAATAGATATAAAATCCTATAAATCGAAAAAACTAAATACTATGCGATAAAATTTAAAATGATTAAATGTAATTGAGCTAATATTCGAATTAGAATAAAAAAAAGCTATAAAAATAGTTATAAGATAAATAAATATACTATAAACAATTTGATACAATAATATGAATAATATAAACTATAGATTGATGAAAAATGCTAGACCAAAAGAGGCAAAGGACAAAACACAGGAACAACTTTTTTGACAAGAGAGGATAAACTAAATTAATTGACAACTTGATAAAAATAAATAAATAAAGGTGTTAGTAAAATAATGACTTACACATCTAAATAAATGGTTCGTAAAATCAAAACAAATGATATATCAAGGGAAGACTAGCAATAGGTACTTGTGACGGTGTGATGTAAGCGATTAATTGGTAAATGTATAGTTGATTTAAAATAAACGTAGATATTGTCAATGGATTTGATATAAAGTGTTAATGTAAGTCAAAGCCATATTGCAATGCATTCTATATTACATGTACAATGATAGAATGAAAATCACAGCAAATTGAAACGAGAAAATGTAAAAATTGGTTGTGGTGATACAAACTTTGTTTCTAGACGTATTGAAAAGAATGGTAAACTAACTTAAATAAACGAGGAGAACGAGATAAGGACTACCAGAAAGCTTGATTGGATTTTCAACTGATCTGGTATAGTTGGAAATATAGCGTCAAATCTTATACAGTGTTATGGCACGTAGAGACAAACTATGGTGCTTTGGAAGATAGTACGGAAGTGAGTTGACAATGGTGTCATTTCTGAGGTTAATCAGGCTGTGAGAATGAATGGCGCCAGGGAGGAATCAACTTGGGCTATGTGTGAGAGTAGTGCTAAGAATGGAGGACGTGATGAAGTTGATAAACAAGGTGAAATAGGTAAGTATGGCCGAGTAGACTGAGTCGATTGAGGAGATACGTGAGAATGAAGGGAGTTGACGAAGCCGTTTAGACATTGGAGGGAGGTCTGTAGGCAAAGGTAAAATTCTAGGGTCATAGGATCTAATGGAGACTTAAGAGGTGATGAAAAGGTAGGTGTGAGTGCAAGAATTACAGGGACGTTGATGAGAGTACTGCGATGGAAATGGGTAACAAAAATAGTAGGGATCTTTGCGATAACTTGGTGAAAAAGAATATCCCTGAT
This sequence comes from Taxus chinensis, assembly GCA_019776745.2. Classification (NCBI taxonomy): domain Eukaryota; kingdom Viridiplantae; phylum Streptophyta; class Pinopsida; order Cupressales; family Taxaceae; genus Taxus; species Taxus chinensis. The sequence continues at coordinate 166,505,711 of CM034149.1, forward strand.
GAGCATCTAATGTGTTTGAGCATAGAGGTTAGATTCAGAGGGGTGAATCTACAGGAGCCAATGTGGGAAGATCCCACCCACCTGCTAAATCGGTTTGAGATGTGAAGACAGTTTAATGTTTGATGCTATAGTTGTGTAGCACTGATAAGCTCAATTGTACTCGGCTTTAAGGTTGAAATTGAGCATCGATATCGATGGAGCTGTTCATACTATGATTGGAAAAGTGAGTGAGTCAGAAGGAGCATGGGATTGGTGCAGAGGTCATGGAGAGTTAGGTAGGATGGGGGTCAGTGCGTGAGGGAGAGTTCAGATGAGAGCTGGGACAAACATAGGTAGAGGGAGAGTCGGGAGGCCTTGCAAAAGCTCAGCGAAAAGTGGGAGGCGTTAGGAGGACCGTGGGAGCCGAGGCGTGGATGGAAGGAGATGGGAGGTTCGGTTGAGAGACTGTCGGTAGACGAGCATAAGGTGAAATATTTAGTGGACATGGGAAGGAGTGTGGTGGTGGGTGAGCTAGAGTCGGTGTGGAGGAAAAAGATGGGTTAGTGGAAAGTGCGTGCATTGTTGACAGAGTGGCGAGGGTCGTGGTGAGTGGAGTGTGTTAACGGGTGGCTGAGGAGTTGAGAGAGATGGGTGTGGTGAGGGAGAAGAGATGGGAGAGGCAATCAACGTGGGAAGAATCATAGTCTGCGTGGGAGGCAGAGATTTGAAGGTGGAGTGGAGGACTCGGTGGGGAGTCGTGGGGAGAGGAAAATGGTGGAAGGGAGATGTGGACGGTGAGGTGGGATGGGAAGATGGAGCGCGGGGCAGGTGAGGATGACACTCGGGGATGAGGAAGTGGGTTGAATGTTCTGCATGGGAAGGAAGGTTGAGATGGGATGTGGAGGTGGGGAGGAGAGAGTCTCGGTGAACAGGGAAGGGAGATGGTAGATGGAGAGGGTTGAAGAAAGATGGCTCAAGGAGTCAGAGATGGGTGGAGGATGGGATAGGTGGAGGATTTGTGTGGGTTGAGAATTGCAGGTGGATCGCGGGTAGTTAGGTGGAGCTTTCCAAGTGGGAGGTGGGAGCTTAATTAGGAGCGATGGGGAGTTTGGGGTAGCTTAGGATTTTTACAATTTTTTATATATATTTATTTTATTTTTATAATTTTAATTCCAATTTATTTCATAATTTTTTTAAAATTGTTATTTTTAAATAAATAAATATTGTCTATTATGTTTTAAAATAAATAACTATAGATTGTTATGTTTTTTAAACAAGTTACTATAGATTAGTATGCTTTGAAATGCAAGATCTATACATAATTAGAAATTAAGATCTAGATGAATATATAGACATATTTTGTTAGGTAAAAGCAAAGGCCGTTGAAAGGAAAAAAAAATAAAAATAAAAAAAATTATATCTATTATACAGTTGAGATCACAAATAAAAGCAAGACATTAAGATTAGTTTCTATTTATTCATAGTAGAACCCATTCGAGTATGTATGTATTTTTGAAACTAAACAGAAAACAAGCCGGTTAAAAGAGCAGAGTACCTATCTGAAGGCGATGATTTCAACGAAGATGACCAAATCTTGCAAAAACGTGAAATCAAGACAAATACTAAGATATTTCAAACTATGACAAGGAGAAGTTAGAAAAGATAAGTAAAATAACGAACAAAATGACCAGATCTAGGATCTGGTCCCACCGGGCATGCCAAATGTTGATCTGGAAAACTCGTTCTGGCACAGGTGAACACCGAGACTGCAAGAAACACGAGACAACGTCCGAATGATAGAGGGCTTAGGACCTCAGATGCAGATATGGATTCTGGATACAGGACACAGAGAAAGTTGATCAGATGCATGATATCAAGACGCTAGATCTACAAAATTGAAACAAATAAGATTATATCATTTTATGTGGGGGTTACTTGGACGGTGCTGGTTCCAAGAGGATATTAACTCCCTTGGAGGATGTCAACCCTCATGTTTAAAAAGATGATGATAAACGATAAACAGAAGATAGCATGCAGAAGTACAAAAATATAAAATGACAAGCAAAATAAAATGACTAAGAAAAATTTAGTTGGGGCTCTGATCTGAAGATGGAAATGGGCATTAAGACGGCGAGGTAAGAGACACTTTCAGAGTTTTCTCCTTCAAATATTCAACAAGCAAAGATTTCGCACACCCTTAGTGCTAACTCTCTTTAGCCTAAGTCTTTCCACCTATGGTTCATCTCTCCCTCTTCTTTTTAAAAAAAAATAAATCATCATTTCTTTATTTTTGTCCGAGTCCTTAAAATATGGGGGAAACCCCCATATTTATAGCTTATATATGAGACTAAATTGCAGGTTAGGATGATACCCAAGGTGTAAGTAAAGTTAACCCTGAGTTAGAAGATATGATGTGATCAAGTGGGTCCCATATTTTGACTTATTAGGCAAAGTGAGGGGACATGATTTGAATGGGTAGGTGAGTATAAAGATTTCATTTTTAAAAAGAAGGTGTCGGATGGGTGCATATGCATACTCATGAATTAAATAATTTGTGAGAGATGGGGGATGATGCCAAAAATTGAATTATCAAATGGGTCCATATGGAGCCCATTGATAATCAATCAAATAATGTGAGCAAATAGATAGGATTTTATTTAATTTAAGAGAAAGAGATGTGAGAATGGAAATTAGATGAATGTGAGATGATGAAGGGGTGCTATACCGAAAATAGGTCTACAGTTGGTGCTCTACTAAACTAGGGGTTGGTGGTTCTTGTGGGGTTTGTGCCTAACTAAATTCATAAACATATCAATAAAAGATTGTGTTTCGATCAGTTTTCTTCCCCTTGAGGGTTTCCCACTTATATCTTGTGTTCTTGTGTTATTTCTTTGCTTTCATGGTTACATGCTTCATTGATGGTTTATTGTGTGCACACATAAAGTATTGAATAAGTGGATATTTTGATTGAATGTGTATGATTTTTTGAGTTTCAGATCTGAAATATAATTTGAAGTTTTTATAAGGACTAATTCACCTCCCCTCTCAGTCCATTGTGCTTCTAACAATTGGTATTAGAGCTGGTCCTTTTTTGCAGAAGTTTGACAACTTGAAAAGAGATCCTTGAAGCAAAAAATGGCGAGAAACATTGTGATTGGGAAGGCACCAATGTTTTATGGTGTGAACTATAGTTTCTGGAGAATGAGAATGAAATCCTATATCATGGCTCAAGGGTTTAATGTCTGGAATATTTTTGAGAGTGGTTATACTCTTCCTACCACTTCTCCACTCTTTGATGATCAAAAGAAGGATTATACCAACAACTCTAAAGCCTTTAATGTAATCATAAGTGGTCTTGGAGAATTTGAAATGGGAAAAGTGATGCATTGCAAGTCTGCAAAGGAAGCATGGGAAAAACTCTAAGTTCTCTATGAAGGAGACTCAAAGGTAAGGATTGCTAAGATTTAAACTTTTAAAAATCAGTTTGAATCTCTTAAGATGAATGATGATGCATGTATTGCATCCTATCTTCTTAGATTTGATAAGATTGTTAACAATATGAAAGGGTTAGGAGAAGATCTAAAAGAGGAAGTTATTGTTCAAAAGGTATTAAGATATTTGACTCCAAAGTTTGATTCAAAAGTATCAGCTATAGAGGAAGAAAAGGATGTTACTAAGCTGAATATGGATGAGCTACAGTGTACCCTAATAGCCTATGAAATGAGGGTAATGGATTCCAAACGTACTAAGAAGGAGATAGCCTTCAAGATGGAAAAGGTGGCTAAAGAAAAGAAGGGAAAATCTAAAGATTCTACTTTGAAACTTGATGATAAGGAGCTATATGTTGTGGTTGCTAGGAGAATGACACTTGGGACTAGTAAGTACAAAGGTAAACTCCCTTTTAAATGTTTTTCTTGTGGTAAAGTTGGTCATTTTTTTGCCAAGTGTCCTCATAGACATGATAAGAAAAGAAGTGATGATCATGATAGTGCTAATGAAAAGAAGAATTAGAAATTTGATAAGAAGAAAAAAGGGGTCAAGAAGAATGAATCTATGAACAAGAGTAAGAAGAGCCTCTACAATAAAATGGAGGAATCTGAGAGTGAAGAAGAGAGATCTAATTCAGAGGTATAATCTGATCACAATGATATTGGTGATGAAGTTCTCTTCATGACAAAAGAGGCCATGAGATCCTCTAGTGGTGGATCTATTCCTTGGAGTGATATTTCACCTGATTCTTGCAATGTAGAAGAAGTAGAAGATGTTTTAAGAGTTGAGTTGGCATGTGTGCAATCTAAACTTGAACATGCTAAGAAAAACAACAAAAAATTGACATCCCAAGTCAATGAATATGAGACAAAAATACAAGAGCTTGAGGGAAAACATTGGGCAATTGATGCAGCCTATAATTTACCAAATAACACCCTATTCGCATTGGCGCATTACTCAGCCTTGACTGAGTGCTCACCCAAAGCACGCAAAGGTACCAAGTCCCTCTTTAGGGTTGTTGTAGCTAGATGTTAGCACGATGAAGGAAGAAACATATAGATTCATAACTAATCCACCATTCTATAATGCATGTTACCATCAGATCTATGAAAGAAAAAGCTTAAAAAGTAATCATGATTGAATCAATATCATGCACTACTCAATTACACACAAAATGATACTTATATTTGGCCAATATCTTCCATCTTTATTAAATACAAAAGCTCCTTACAGTAATGTCAATTTATACCAATGTGCATATAGATCTGATACAGTAATTCAGACATATGTGTCTATTCTTTGTTACACTTACATATATCACACCCTTACATACAAACACACATATCGCACTCTCCCCCCCCTTCACTATGTACCTAACATCATATATATAGGGTGGAGACTTTCCCTTCACCACTTATCCATTCCAGAAATAGGCCGCATGCTATTAATAGCCATATGTCATTTACAAGCATAGACACACATGCAAGTGTGCTATCTATAGTCCTCTTGCAGTTAACTAAAGTGTTAATTCTATTCTCAGCTCGTCTCCATGCAAAACACTTCAATCCGATCCTCTAAAGATATACAATGCATGACACGTACGTCTCTACATTATTAGTGTGTTATGCATGCCATCTTCTAAATATAGGTCTTCATGCTCAAAATTGGCTAAGTCTTGAAAGCTGAACTTACCTTCTGCTCGTGGGTCCTTCCTGTCCTTCTGTGCCTTTGATCCTATCCTTCTATCATGTGTGGACTCCTTGTGTGATCTTTGAAAATTATTCTTCTATCAACATTACCCCACACAAATCTCATTGTCACCCCGACAATGGGTATTTCCAAAAATTGAAGTAAAGAAAAGAAGAATGGAAAGAATAAGAATGAAATAATAATAAATAAAGAATTTATATGAAGTTATGAGGAAGCCTCCTCTGTATCAGTTTGATAGTATCAACTCTAGATACTCCTCTTTTATTTCAGCCTCCAAAACCTGCCATTCAGTGAGTGCTTGCTCTACTTTTTCTGGGATGTCCACAGCAATGGATTCCAACTCATCCCTCGCAATCTCTCCTTTCTCATTCTGCAGAACTAACACAACACTGGACATTGATGTCATTCTCCCTTCTAAAAGATCCATCTTTTGGGCAATTAGCTTCCCAAGCTCTTCCAGCTGAGTCTTGTGCGGCTCTTGTGTTGTTGTCAGGGCCTCGCGCTTTTGTTTAACCATTGACAATCTTTCTATGCAGCCCAATGTCTCATCTTTCATCACTTTCTGGACCTCATTGTTTTCTTCTAGGGTCTTAATGTTGATAAGCACCTCTGGAGTTGTGCATACGTTTAAAGCTTGGTCTATTTTTTGTCAATACTTCATCTAATGCCTACAATAACCCTTCATAAGATGCAATCTTTCACATCACTGATGCTTTCTCCCGTTCATCATCTTGTTCTGAGCTTCCTGGTGCCTACATGCACAGAGGTTCATCTTCAAGTACCAAGTCCACCAACTTTCTCACATAGTGTACCACTGAAGGAAATGTTTGTGGTACCTTAGCCTCCAAGTGTGTCCTTGCTCTGATGACATTGTCCCCAATATCCTCTGCGATGCTGATAAATACCTTGTTTTTCTTCTGCATGAAGTCCCTCTCCTTCGTTATGTGTGTTATCTCTGCATCCTTTGTCTTCAGCTCCTCGTGTAACACTCTGATTGTTGCAGCTTTGTCCATGTTTCTTCTAGCCACTTCAGTAGAAACCTTCACCAATGCATTGCTAACCTGCTCATCTGACATGATAGTAGGCTTTACCGTCATGTGTCTAGCTTGGGGTGCCTTCTTCAGTCATCTCGAAATGCATGACTCTTCACACACATCAAAATCAGGCTCATCCATGTGGGTGTGCATTGACCACGATAGTTTCTTTCAAGTGTGCACAGTCACCATATCCTCATCCATTAGCTCCCAGCTGAATAAATCCTTCTGTGCTATCATGCTCTGGAAGCAGGGCACAGACAATTTTTCCATGCATCCTCTGCATACCCCATGGCTAGTGGAATGTGCTCTCCAATTTTTCTTATACACCATTGTTGCTTAGGGACTTTAGCTTCCAAATTTGGGAATTTTGTCTCCATGTCCTGAACATCTTCTGCAGCTATCTCCTGGTCTTTTCTTGTCCTCTTCTTTTTCCTTTGATTCCTCGCCCTGTTCTTTTGTGTTCTCTGGAAGTGTATGATAATTAAGCACGCTGATCTCCTCTGACTCTTCTACCTCCTCATTTAACTTCAATTTCCTCCTTCTTTGCACATGGTTGCCTCCTTTTGTGGAGAGAGTCTGGGTGATTTGCGCACAGTGGTTGGAGTAGCACCTTGGGTCCTTGTTCTCCTAAATACCCTCTTAAACTTGTGCTCCCCTTGGACTACATTCAAGTCCTCATCATCCCCTCTTGTGGATGAGGTGGTGTAATGACGTGCTCAACTTCACCCTTATTTGTAGGATGTATCCTACCCCTATGCTCCAAACCACCACTATCTTCGCGCTCCTCCTCCTCATCCTCCACTTCAATTGGCTCTGTGGACTTATGAGCTAGTATGTTCTCCATTGTATGCTTTCCCTTTGGTGGTGCTAGAAGTGTGAAATCACCTTCCACATACTTTTTATTCTCCATCTTTGGCTTCAACTGGAGATATACCAATACTACCCCCACATCTACTATAGCCATAATTATTGGCTTGATATTCAATACCTCCTAAATGATCCTCTCTGTATAAGAACTTCTGCCAGGGTACACATACTTCTTACTTAACGTATGGTAGTCACAGTCTACCTTATCTACATTGAAGACCAGTCGGCACATTTATGTAAATCTATGAATAGATGCTTGGAAATACCTTGCAGTGAATGCGTAAGGCAATTTACACTAAGGGCTCCAGACTCCATCTTTCATTAGGAAGCGCACGATGTAGAAATGTTGATATACAACAAACTAGACATGTTTTCCTACCACTACTGGTAGGTCCTTTGGGATGTGCCACTCTTCTCCAAATGTCGCGCGGAGCCTGTCATACCATTATCTACCCTTTTGCTTTACGTCATCTGTCATGGCCCATTTTCATAGGTACTTGTTGAATCTTTTAGCTGGTGACTTGTTCTCCATGGGGTATTCCCATACTTTTTCCTTCGGTCCATCTAGTACTCCAATCTCCATGAATACCAGTGATAGTAGAACAGCCCCAAAGCTGATCTTCCCTCCTATGTACATGCTTCTTTGACTATTTACTCTGCAATATAGCCTGCAATGTTGTAGATTGTCCCTTCTGACATCTTACATGCCACATGTAACCACATAGTATTTACCTGTGACCACTGCTCTTGATCATTCAACTTGGTAACAAGGTGTGTTGCAGCTTGCACAACTGGACAGTTCTTCAATTTGTCTATGTCCATTCCGCATGGACCCTTCAGGTACCCCAACTCCTGTCTGGTCTTTAAAATAATGGCTTTATCTATGAGATCACCTTTTATATCCTCTCCTATGGCCTTCAGACCTGTAACTGATGAGACAAGCACATATGAGATTCTAACTCTGTGTCCTGCAAAGTAGAAGAAGTCCTCGTGCACCCTGCTCATGAGCCACTGATACAAGGGCTCATACTTCCCAAAATATGGAAGCTCATATAATTGGTAGACCCCAATTCTCTTCAGAAGCTTCTCACCTACATCGTCATAAACTGGCATGTCATCCGCCGTGCGCTTGTTCATTCTAGCAGTGAGCAAGGAATCAAGCTCCTTCTTGTTCTCTGAAGTCTTATGATTGTATTCACTTACTTTTCTCTTTCTGATGGGTGAATCCCATTCCTGGCTGACGATGACTCCTGGATATTGCATCTCTGAAAAATGGATTTCGGGTGCCATCTCTTCCTCCTCAATGACCACCTTCTTCTTTCCTTTTACTGTTACTACACATGCCTTCTTAGGTGCCATTTTTACCTTGCAAATGTCTCCTCTTCAACTCTACAACTTTGCGAATCAAACCCTAGCTCGATTCAATCATGCCCTAGGTGGAAAATTTTTAACCTAACTCTTTTCTATCTCCCTTCTTCCCTCAAACCCTTCACCACCGAGGGACGCAAGCTTCTTATCGCACAGATCTGGTTGTCACGCTTGGTTTCACACCCTTCATGCACCTTAACTCGATCACTCGGCTCTTCGCACTTGGCTCTTTCCTCAAATACTCTTAGTTGTAATGGTAAAAATGAATCCACATTCCATCCTTATATATTTTTTTCAAATTTTGATGCATTTATTGCTCCTTCACCTACCAAATATCCCCTCATTCATTGACCAAATTCGTTCAGTTATACGTGGTACATCTTTGCACCCTAACTATAACCTTCTAGCACACCTTCTTACCCTCTAGTTACAGACTTATCTTTAGCGTGCACTCCTGCACCCGAGTACGTCATCACTATACCTTCTCCTAGTATCTATCATGGCCTCCGCTTACCTCGTGTTATACTGTTCTTTTATTCATCTCCAACCTTGGTCCCTTTTGAGAAGCAATCTTCTTTTTGACTTAAAGCACACCCATAGCAGCTTATTCCTTTCACCTTTCAATTCAGACAGTCTTTTACTTAGATAAATACAACCACCCCACACTAAAAGTATGTGCAGTTCTCTGCACATAAACATTCTTCATATAGTAATTAGCTTCATGCACGCAAGCGCGCTTATTACATAAAAACAACAACTAAAATTGACAAAGCATAGTGTCAATGAAGGACATATAGTAAGGAAATACAGAATTGAAAACCTAAGCTAAATGGCAATACTACCTTATTACAAACACCAAGAAGACTTATTTATAATAGGGTTTCAGCCTACTCCCGTTAAAGTAACCAGGTCGTCTTGTTCCATCAAGTGCTTCTAACTAGCAAGCACCTAATTCAAGTATATAAGTGATGACATATGGCCCCAACCAATGTACTTTGAGCTTGCCTGGATGGCGCAAGAACTTTGAGTCATAAATAAGTACCATTTGTCTGATCTCAAACTTCTTATCCCTTATGTTTCTATCATGTCATGCCTTTTACCTGGCCTTTTCCTGCTTCTGACTCCATCATGTTATGGCTCATTGCTCATCCAGTTGAATCATCTTGTCGATACACTCTTCTAAAGCATGTTCATCAGCTAGACCTCCAGCGCACACAATGTGCAAAGAAGGTAACATAAATTCTATAGGGAGAACAACTTCCACGCCAAACACCAACTGAAATGGTGTGGCTTTGTTCAATCTCTTGTAAGTTGTTCTATATGCCCAAAGAACAGCTGACACTTTATCATCCCAATCCTTTCTTCTAACATATTTTTGGTCAAAATCTGGCTCAAAATTTTCTTAAAGGCCTCAGCAGTTCCATTTTCTTGAGGATGGTAAGGTGTAGTTTTATGGTGTGCAACCATAAACTCATCTAATAGGATCATGATTGTCTCATTCAAAAAGTGTGTACCTCTATCACTTGTCAAGCTTAAAGGACATCCATATCATGTAAGAACATTCTCCCATAGAAACCTAGTTGTTGTAGCTGTTGTATAGTCCTTCGTAGCTGTTGCTTCTTCCCACCGTGTGAGATAATCTATGTAAGTAATGATATAGCGCAATCCAGTCCTGCGCGCGGCTGGTGAAATAGGTCCTACAAAGTCAATGGCCCATTTCTCGAATGGTTCGGCACTAGTAATTGGTCTCAAAGGAATCTCATCTCTTTGCCCTAGTTTTTCGAGGCGATGACAATGATCACACACCTTACAATATTCTTTACAGTCTTTATACAATGTTTCCCACCATAATCCAGCAAGTAGGATCTTCCAGGAAGTCGCATCACCTACATAATGGCCTCCTGTAATACCACCATGAGCTTCTTCCATAATATCCTTGTGCTCATGCTCTAATACACAATGACATAATACTTCATCTCTACCTAGCTTGTAAAGGTCACCACTGATTAACATAAACGGTGCCACGCGTATAGCAAGCTGCTTCTTTTCTAATGCTTTCATTCCTTCTGGTGCCAGACCTATTCGTAGAAAGACAACAATGTATTCTAATTCCTTGGGCATACATTGTAACCTATATAACTATGCATCTGGCATGGTTTCTTCAATTGTTTGTGCATCCTCTCCTGAATTGATTCTAGATAAATGGTCTGGTCCAGAATTGCTTTTCCCTCTCTTCACCACAACTTGAAGTCAAATTCTTGAAATAGGAGCACCCATCTGCATATGCGCCCCTATAAGACAGGCTTTTCTACCAAGTACTTCAATGCAATGTGATCTGTATAAAACACAAATGGTGTTGCTAACAAGTACTGTCGAAACTTGTGCAATGCATAGATCATTGACAAAGCTTCGTGTCTTGTAGTTGTATAATTCCGTTCAACAGGAGTCAGCTTCCTACTAGCAAAACAGATTGGATGATCTATAATACCTTCGCCAGGTTGAGCTAACAGAGTGCCAATGGCCATCATGCACATGAAATGGTTTATCCCATGAGGGAAAACACAGAATGGGCGTGATAGTAAATTTCTCTTTTAATACCTCAAACATGAGCTACTGCGGTTCTCTAATAAAATGTACCTTTCCCCTTCAGTAACTCTTCCAAGGGTGCAACAATTTTGGCATACCCTTTGATGAATTTTCTATAATATCCTGTATGACCTAAAAATCTGTGCACCTCACTTTGACTGGTAGGTGCTTCCAGGCCTAAAATAACTGCAACCTTAGCTGGATCAACCAGCAAACCTTCCTTGCAGATTATATGTACTAAAAGTATCCCAAATGGCGTAGCAAATATGCATTTCTTGATGTTCAAAGAGATACTCAATTGTTTGCATCGTTCAAACATTAAATGCAGATTGTCACAATGATCTTTCAAAAGCCCATATACTATCCAATCATCTAGGTAGACCTATAAGAAATTGTGAATAAAATCTTTGAATGCCTAAACAACTATGTGTGAGAATACAGGAGACACGTTTTTCAATCCAAAAGGTGTCACATTATAGGAAAAATTGCCCCACTCTGTAGTAAATTTTATCTTCTCTTGATCTTCCTGAGCAATCCTAACCTGATGATACCCAAAATCCCCATCTGTGAAATAATATATTTTACACCCTGCAACTCCTAGTATTTCCTCAGTGAATGGCGTAGGGAATGGATCTGTGACACATGCAGCATTCAGCTCCCTATATTCCACACATATTCTTATCCAATCCTTCTTTATATTTATCACCATTGGGCTAACCCATTCTTACTCATCAAGGGGCTTGATAATTCCAGATTTCAACATTTTATCAATTTCTTCTTTTACCTTTTTGTGCAAATTAGGATTCATTCTGTAAGGTCTCTTTCTAACTGGTCATGCACAATCCTTAAGTTTTATCTTCATTTCCCCAAGTGATTCATGCATTCCTTTAAGTTCATGATACTCTCAAGGGAATAAGTCCTGATAATCCTTGAGTAACTCGATGATATTTGCTACCTCTGAGTCTGACCAGTAGTCTCCAATTATTACCTCCTTAGGCTCAGCCTCCGAACCTATATTCACCTACTTTATCTTCATGGGTTCATTTTAGGCACGTGTATCCTTGCCTACATTTTCCAAGACCTTACGCACCCCTTGTGAATGTTCAATATCCAGGTTCTCAACTTCCTCGTCATCCATGATGTAAACCATCTTTCCTTTCTCTTTCTTAAGGCAAGCATGTTTAAGTAGTATGGAGTCCATTTCTTCTTCCTTTTCAAAACATGCTCTGGACTCTGTCTCACCAAATAATTCCTGAATATATTCTTTGGATTTTGCACTATCTCCCATAGTTAAGCACTTGACAAATTTTAATGCCTCTTCTACAGGAGGTTTAGTTGAGAAGTAGTCAAAGGTCTGGATCATTCCTGCAGTCAAACTTTGCCAGTTTCTAGTCTCTCTATGTAGTTCTGCATATACATACCAGGCGCATGAACATCCTTGTAGCGTAGAATACAGTCGATGCACCCAGAGTGAAGGTGGTAATGCTTCATGTCCTGTTTTCCAGAGTCTCTCACACTGCTGAATGTGATGCTGAACAGGTTGATCACCATGATAAGTGCATATCTGTGTAGGTGCATCATTCCTTATAAACCTAGTAGACAAAGCGACTCCAATTTCTTCCCAATTTATAAGATTATCTTTGTGGACTACCCACCAGCGTGCTGCTATCCCACACAATGTATATACTAACATATCTCTTCTCTTAATTTGATCTATCCGTTGTGTTTCCATGGCCTTAAAAAATGCAGGAAGATCTTCTACCTCAGTATACCAAGGTATTGTGCAACATATCCATTGGATCGAATGAAGTCCATTCTTGCATGCAACCACACTTTTCACCTCGAGTCCTACTAATTCATATGTACCATGAGCCCAATTTTCGCAAGCAATACTCGTAGTATCACTAATAGAATGAGAATCCTCCCATTATAGGATGCCTTCTTTTGATGGCTTATTGACCTCTGGGTCCTGAATAATGCGTACATAAACTCTATTTAAGTCCTCCTCACTTAGAGGCTCAACATATGGTGTAGAATTTCCATCTGTCAAAGGTATCACAACCCTTGCCTCCTTGTTTTCAAAGCTGATATACCCCTTATTGAATCTCAAGTTAGCATTATTCGCATAACACCAAGGGCATCCAAGTAGGGCTGGAAAGTTGTATGCTTCTGCAAGTGCTAATACCTCAAAATCCCTAGTGAACTTGGCCCCTTGTATAGTTATAGATGCATCTTTCAAAACTCCTATGGGAGTGGCCTTAGTCCAGTTTGCCATAAATAACACATTAGATGATGGCTGCAATGGTGGCCTTTCCATTTGTACCCATGCATCTAATGTAAACACATTTACTTTTGCACCTATATCAATCAATATGTTACTCAACAACTACCCATCCACAACAACATTCAGAGTAATTTCTTTGTCATAGTCAGTGCTATCAGGGGGAAGATTTGCATGTAGAATCTGCAGTCCAGTCTCAAGACTTGCGCAAGGAGGGTTCCCTTTTAACCAACTTCCTAATAGTGGAATAATGTTCTCCTGACGCAACATCTTGCACACCTCTCACAGATCATGGATATCCGTTTGGACTGTCTCCGATGCTTTCTTCTATTCCTTTAAGTACTGCATCTCACCCTGAATATTCCTTAGCACTTACATGGTATCCTAGTAAACTTCCTTCTGATGAGCAGGATCTAGGTACCTTGCATGCAAAACCTCCTCCTTGGTGATCGTAGGCTTCTGGTGTAATGCCTCTCTCACATGCATTGCTTAAGTGCGTGTAGTAATCTTCACTGTCAATGCCTCATGTCCTTCTGCTATCTTGGGCATCCACCAATCTTCTACCACGCGCTGGATTCTAACCATCCCGACGCTTTTGTTTTCTAGCTTATGTTTCTTACTTAGATGATCATATAAGTCTGGGCACTCTTCATAGCTATGGTTCTTTCCACAGAAAGAACATGCAATATTCTGAGGACATTCGCACCTATAGTGGTCAGGATATCTGCATGTATAACATGTTCCATGAGGGAACTCACCTCTTCCTCCACCACGGCCTCATCCTCCATATCCACGATGATACCCATGTCCCCTTCCACGACCTCCTTCAAAACGCCCCTCATTCCTGTCATAGCACATTTGATTATGATCCCAATCCTGGTGCTCATTCCTACCCTTAGAATTATCAGTTATACTTATCTGTCGTACCCCAATGTCTATAACATCCTGGATCTGACCAATCAACCAAAAATCCTTAGTATCATGGGTCATGGACCTGCAAATCTTGTAGAAGAAAAATACATTCTTCCTTATCGCGCACTGTAACAAAGGACGGTGACTAGCATCATGATTCAAAGGACAAATCTCACAGTCCAAAAATCTACAAGGGAAACTATCCTTGGTGCGACCTTCCACTTCACAATCTATACACCAAATTCCTTAGCGTGTTTCATGGGCTGAATTTGTTGATAGCTTCTCTAACTGCTTTGTCATAGTTGTAATCTGTGCCTCTAGGAATGGACTAAAGCCAGTGTCAATGCTCCCAACTGCCTCAGCATACAAAGCTGCTTCCAGTGCTTCGCACGAATCAGTGTATGTCTTATGTGACAACGCCCTTCTAATAGGTGTAATCAACCCTCTAATGAGCCATTGTGCATGTTGGCTAGCGTGAATATCATAAGATAGCTTAGAAACAAGTGTCTTAAAATGAGCAGCATACTCACATACACTCTCAGTAGTGCCTTGTTTGATATCCTTGAGCGCACTTATACTCTTCTACTCAAACTCAGGGATATGGAACTCTTTCAAGAAAGCATCCCTCAATGCTGCATAATCCACGCAAGTTTGATTAGGGTCAAACTTCCTATACCAGCTATGTGCATGCCCCTGTAATGTAGTAGCGAATTAACTTTCCTTACACTCAGCAGTTGTGATCCCTTTAGCGCGCCACAAGATTTCACACATATACACATGTTCGGAAACATCCTCTATACCTCTATATTCCGGGAGACGAAGAGACATCTACATATAGATATTTTGTGGTTGTTGTAGACCTTGACCACCTAATTTAGAACCTCTTGTGTTCCCTCTACCTCCAAAACCACCATATCCACTGGAATTAGAACCACCTATACCTCCTGATCCTCCACATGTAGTTGGAGTAGGACTTGTAGATGTACTCCCTTGTGCTCCGACAGTAGTACTATACTAAACCCCTACAGTCTGTGAGGTAGCTCCACTTCCAGAGGTGAATCCAACATTTTACGTGCTCACATTCTGTGTGGATGATGCACCTAAGAATGCTCCTCCATATAATATTGAAGCCATCTGTCTTGCCATTGATGTACTTGATCCCTGAATTACTCCTGCTCTCCTACTTCCCAAGTTAGCTTGATGGTTACTTATCGTACTAGATACTGAAAAACCAAGCGCAAAGGCTAGGTTACCAGGTGGATTAAGATGCGCACCTGTGGTCCAGGTAGTCTCGGCTGGCGCACTGCTGTGTGAGGCCAAGAAGGGATCTTTGTCATGCTTTCCAATATGGGGGAGTTCCTGATGCTCTGGATCCACATCTTCTACGTGAGCTGTAAATCCTTCATGAGCCATCTCTCTCCTCAACACCATACTTTCTACAACGGAACGATGCTTCTCTATCTCCCTCTCATGTGCCTCATTATACTTAAGCTACCTTTCCTCTCTCTTCTTCTCTACTGCTAGGTCTGCCATCTTAAACCAAACATGTTCCTTCCCTCGCACGTGGTGAGGTTTAGTTAGCCATCAGTTTACTTTCCATGTTCAAATTTACCATCAAAATCTTTATCGCCAACAGAACACCTTGCAAATATGTTTCTCTTGGATACCGCAAAAATTGGAATTCAACTATCTCCGGGAAAGAGTACGTCGAAATTGAATATTCCAGAATATAATTGTTTAGAACACCATGAAACCATGTATCCACAGCGTGATTCCATATCAGATCAGCATCATAAAGGGTCTGAAATTCTTCCTGTGTCCAAACAAGTGCGCGATACCTCCAATTCCACTGAGATGCATAGGCAGTAGGCCACTCATATAGTTCTACTAGAAAGATAACGAAAAATCTCTCATATAAGCTATCATATAGATTTTGTTCTAACCAAGTGTGTGCATTAAAATCAGACCCACTGTTGAACCACCATGCATATTCTTCCTCCAGATAGTGTATCCATTCCTCAATACTTGCTAGAGTTAACCGGTACATCTTCATCACAAACCATCTTGAAAACAACTAAAAAAGAGGTCTCGACAACAGAACCAATGATGCATCCTAGAATTTACCAGATAACACCCTACTCTCATCGGCACATCACTCATCCTTGACTGAGCGCTCACCCGAAGCACACAAAGGTACCAGGTCCCTCTTTAGGGTTGTTGTAGCAGGATGTTAGCACAATGAAGGAAGAAGCATATAGATTCATAACTAATCCATCGTTCTATAATGCATGCTACCCTCATATCTATGGAAGAACAAGTTTAAACAGTAATCATGATTGAATTAATAACATGGACTACTTGACTTCACATAGAATGACACTTAGATTAATCCAATATCTTCCATCTATTAATAAATACAGAAGATCCTTATAGTATTATCAATCTATACCAATGTGCGTATGGATCTGATACAGTAATTCAGACATATGCATATATTCTTTGTTACACACACACACATATCACACTCTTCCCCCCCTTTACTATGTACCTAACATCATATATATAGGGTGAGGACTTGCCCTTCACCGCTCATCTATTCCAGAAATAGGCCGCATGCTATTAATAGCCACACGCCGCTTACAAGTATAACGACACATGCAAGTGTGCTATCTATAGACCTCTTGCAGTTTAACTGAAATATCAATCCTATTCTTAGCTTGTCTCCATGCAAGACGCTTCTATCCGATCCTCCAAAGATAGACAATACATGGCGCACACATCTCCGAATCGTTGGTGTGTTCCGTACGCCATCTTCTAAAAATAGATCTTCATTCTCAAAATCAGCTAAGTTCTGAAATTTGAACTTGCCTTCCACGCACGGGTCCTTCCTATCATTTTTCTCCTTTGATCCTAGCCTTCTATCCTGCGCAAACTCCTTGTGTGATCTTTGGCAAGTATTCTTCGATCAACAACAATCTCTAAAAAAGTAGAAGATTCAGTAAGAAGGCTAGAATTGCATATGAGAAACATGACCCTAAGCCTTCAATCTAAAGAAGGGGAAGTGAAGATTCTTAAGAGGGAAATTACAAATGCTACAATCAAGGCTAAGACCTATCAAATTTTTGAAGTAAAGTAGTAGAACTCTTAATGATCTCTTGAGAAATCAAAAAAGCTGCTAGTTTATAGCATTGGGTTTAGGCTTCAAATCTGAAGTCAAGAGTAACAAGGAGGTGAAATCAAGATCTGGTTTCATGCAAGGAAGTAGGAGAATCAAACACCAAGGAAGGAAATGATGAGCCTGAAGTGAAGGACATGGATAAAAGTAAGAAAATTAGGTAACCTAATGCCTCAAGGTATGGAAGGTCATTCAATGGTTTTTTGTATACATGTAATGCTTTTCGTAATAGGGCTAAAGAGTGTAGGAGAGCTCCTAGAGACACTCAACCATGGAGTAACATCATGAAGGATTATGGCAATAAGGTTGTATGCTTAAAGTGTAATCGTATCAGTCACATTGTTAGTGATTATATGAATGATTCATCTAGGCACTTTCATGAGCTAAACAAAATAAACATAGTGGTGTGTTACAACTATAACAAGGTTGGGCATGTGGCAATGAACTTCTTTCAAGCTTTCTCAGGTCAAATGAGAAGTTACTCAGGTCCTAGTGTGCAAGATTTTAATGTTCAAAGAACTAGAATGCATGAAAATAGTCCTAGAAGGACTTGGGAACCCAGAAAAGAAATTTTTGTCCCATCAAGTATATATATTGGTGAAAAAATATGTGTTTCTCAGTGCTCAAATTAGAGAAGGAAAGATGAAGGAGTTTTATAGGTGTCCAAGAAGGAGGCTTGGGAGCTCTTCAAAGCCTTCTTTTATGTCTCCATGGAACCTATATGCCTTCACTATGCTTCTTGAAGGCATATGAAGCATTTAGGAGAGGGGGAATTGTCTAAGTCATTGTGTGTGTCCTCCATAAGCTCAGGTATTTTTGGTATGTGTGTCCGCTACAATCGCCAGAGTTAGGATCTACGAGAGGTGGTTTGTCCATGTACGAAACTCACGGGGAGCGCTTTGCCAACAATCTCCCCCTTGGTTCAGTGAATTCAAACTTGAGACATGTCTGTGTAAAATTTTTGATCAAGATAGTCTAGAGCAAAACCCATAGGTGAGTCTGCTACAATTTGTAAGTATCTACAGGAGGTGGTTTGTGTAACGAAACCCACGGGGAGTGCTAAGAATGGTTCTGAAGCTATATTTAGTCATGTTGTCAAATTAATGAGTCTTCATTGTTTTGATAACAATCATGAGTCTTATGTAAATCTCTATGTTCTTAGTGTAGATCTTGTATAAGTTGTATGTCTCATATGTTGATATGGGTCTGTGTTTAGTGTTCTTGATATGAATGAATTTTTAATAGTGTCTATATGGGTGTCAATCTGTCTCCATGAGTTCATAATAGGCACGGTCATCTCTATTATCTATGTCTTGGTTCTTTGAGTTTGTTAAGGTTGTTGGGTATTGTCCAAGTGTGTCATGGTGTCATATAGTATAGTAATCGATGCACATCTATAGGTTTCAAGATTGTCATTGGAAAATAGGTTCTTATTGAGTAATAGTTCTTGAAAAATGTGTGAGTAAGGTGTCAAAATGTCATCCTAGTCTATATGAGGTGTTATAAGTTATTTAAGAGTTTATCTCTGTCAAAAGTTTAGTTTAGGGTTTTGTATTATGAAGTGTAACAGCATATCCACATCTCTCCAAGATGGTTAAAGAATCCTTGATAAAATATGGTGTGATCAAGTGTAAACTTGATCAGTATTATGGTGAAAAAAGTCCATCTGTGAGTCATGTATCAATTCAGCTTTAGTGTATCTCTAAGACTAAATTTGAGGTGCTACAAGTATGAGAGATGATTGTTCCTGAATATTTATACATTGAAGGATAGGTGCTCAACATGTTTGAAGTTGTTTTTTCATGGAATTTGTGCAAATTTGGAGATGATAAGTGCAAATCATGTCAATGTTTGAGTCTCTTCACTACCCCTGGAACTAAAGGTTTACATAATCATCTTGAGCGGTAAGCATGCAAACTCACTTTTTGAGTTCAAGATGGAAGAGTTAGAAGCCAATATTTTGACAAAATATTCTAGGCTCATAGGGCTAAAGGATGGAAGAGGTTTGGGGCTTCAAGTAAGTATATTTCTTCAGTTATACATGACAGTGTTGAAAAGTTTCTCTTATGGCCTAAAAAGGCCTAATTTGGGAAGTTGACAATGCAAAATGGGTGTATTGACTTCATGAGTGTGTCTTCAAGGCTTGGAGAATAGATTCTATGTCATAAATTTTTTCTTAAAATGTGTTCACCCTTATATAAAGGTATGTAATTCATGTTTTATGAGGAATTTTCTATGTCTTAAGGGCTACAAGACTGTGTATAGTGTTTTTGGTCTCCAAAGTGTGTCTTCAAGATTTTAAAAGGTGATTTGCATTAGTATGAGATGCTTTCTAAGTTTCATGGAATGCACCAATGCATTTATAAGGTGACCCATATGGTCTAGATAAGTAATTATGGTTACTTGGTTGTTCTTCATCATATTTGTGCCAAGAATTGCTTACTTTAGTACAGGGGAAAAGTTGATGGGTTCTCAAGTATGTGTAATGATGTCTCATCATCTTTTTGTGTTGTTAATAGTTTTGGTGTTCCATAATTTTGAATTGTATTTAAAATTGGTTGGGAGATAATATGGATTTGATCTCAGTTGATATGTGCTTGCGGAAGTCTCTTGGTGCTCCATGAAGAAAATGATCACCTACAGGATTAGAGGGGGTAGAGTATACTTTTCTCAGTGGCGTGCCATAAGTTCCAAAGCTTATTCTCATTTTAAAAAAGGTATGTTCTTTCATATATCTATGGTTTGCAAGTGGTGGTAGTAGATGGAGGTCTTAGTTGTTTGCCAAGGCTTGAAAAACTTGTTCTTGCTCCATAATAGCATCCTACAGGCATGTAAGAGCTCATGTTTAGCGCATGGTGACATTTATATTGAAGTACCAATGATGTTTTCAAATTCATTTGTATGATATTTTCATGACAAATGCATATGGATAAGTGTGTTCATGGGATGGAATGATCAAGTTTGGGTCAACATATTGATTCTTGACCTTCGTGTGAAGGTTGAGACATTGTTTCAGTGCTCTGAGACAGAGTATTGATTGGTGATATGGTGTATATTTGTTTCTCATGACAGGGGAGCTTGATATGGCTCACTATGAAAGAATTTGTAAGTGTTTAAGAGCCATAAGGACATTTTATTTCCTTCTCAATGGAGTTTTTATATTGATATGTTGTTGACAGTCCTCAAGTAGTGTTGAAATGTTGTTATTGCAAAGAAAATTTGTTTCTACACATGTATGGTGGCCAAGAGAGTGTACAAGAATGATTAGGACAAGGGGAGAATGTGCATCCTCTATAGATTGTCTAAATGATGGTAGCAAGGATATATAAGGTATGTTTTACAAGTGCTGATTTATCATTTTTCCAAGATTATGATGGAGTATGAATGCCTATCAAGCAATCAATTTTAACAGTAGAAGAATGAAAGATGTTGCTTATGGACCTTGCAAAAATATGATAATGATGATTTCATGGTTTGGTATCAAGTCCTAGTTAGCCTAAATTTGTACTGCTTAAAATATGGGAAGTAGAAGTATTGAGGCAAGGGGGAGTTATGGTTTACTTGAATCAAAGCTATGGTATCAAGATATAGGTTGCATGCCAAAGTTTGTCAAATTTTCTCTAAGAAAACTATTTTTGGACTCACATGGTATTGCTCTTGGTATGAAGATGAAAGTCCATATGCCTTGTAATGTATGTTTTTGCCTAGAAATGAAGGATGATTGTCATGAATGGTGGTTTAATGTTCAGTCATGGTCATCTATGTCATTTTTGGCATGTTGAAGGTGATGTTACCCATGTTCCATGACTACTATAGTGCTTTTAAGTAGCTCAAAACAGGGTTAAAGAAGAAAACTGGTGTTTTTGCATGCTTAAGAGGTGGAGAATGATGTTGTATCCATTTAAAAGGTGAGATCTTGTTTATTTCATGCTTGAGTGATGTTTTTCAAATGTTGGAAGTGCTCATTCTATGGGGAGCTTATGGTGCTTGCATGCCTAAAATGAAGGAAAAAATTAGTTTTTGGGGAAAAATCAAGAATTTGAGCTTATTTAAGACCTTTTGGTTGATTTTTGTAACCAAAGACATGATGGTATGAAGCTGACATTTTCGAAGAAGGTGATCTATAGATATTCCTTTGCCATTAATGTAAAAAATGGTAAGAAGTTCATGCATGTTTTTCCATCAATGAAAAAGGGAAATATTGTTGGCATATGGTCCAAATAGGTGTTTTCATTCATGGAAAATCACATTAATGAACAAATTAAATGTTCTATGATGATCTTCATGATGTTGTATCATGATGATAACATACTGTTTTCATATGTATATTGGATGTTACAATGGGATTTAATGATGTGTGATTACTCTAGCAAGCATATACATGTGCCTAGGAGGTGTAGCTTAATAGTGTAAGCTTATTTGATTATTGGTAAGAATGTTGGCATGATTTCTAGCATGATTTTAAGGGCACTTAAGAACTCACAACAATGGTATGTTGTAGGTACAGGTGTTTCACTATGGTTACAGGTGCTCATTGGGAGCAGGTATAACAACTTGGAGGTGTGATAGAGTGGTTTGCAAATCATATAAGCTTAAGGATAGATTTCATTCAACTTTATCATGGCATATCGAACTATATTTGGGTCATTTGCATAGAGGTTCTATGTTCAGTTATTGCATTATTTCAGTTGGCCCTAGCTTGTACATATCAGATGATCTAGCATGCAAGCATACATAAGTCTTAGTGACTGGAGAGATTGGCCTATGGAATTGACATTATGATTATGTGAAATGTTAGAAGGATGATTCATATTGCTCTGAGAAAAAATTCTGGTACCCATGTTGTGTATTTTGCAAGATATGACTAATTTATGTGAGACATGGTCAAAATTTAAGTGTATTTCCAGCTCAAAATTCAACTTCAAATCCTCATTGTGAATAGTGGTGATTTGCATGAGATATTGTGGCTTTCATGTAAGATTATAAGGTGAGTTTATAATGTTTTAAAAAAATAATCAAGTCAGTTTAATTTTAAGGTCCTTATGAGACGAATGCTAAGAATGTAAAGTGGTTTGAAACCCTAGTTAAACCCTAGCTAGGACCATTTTGCAGAGAAGTGAAGTATAGTGACCTAGTTTTTATTGTTTCAGTGAAAAAATAAGGATTGGATCTTATATAGGACTCCTCTAAGATTTCCAAAAATGTATGGTTGAGGTCATGATGATAAGTGGGACCGACCTAAAAAATAGCAAGGTTCTAAAGAAGAGGGTTTTAGGAATAAGATGGTCCAAAGGAGTAACATGCAATATTGATGATGCATGATGATTTGGAAGTTTCTATTTATTTCCAAGAAGGTTTCAGAGACAATTTTATGTAGGTTCATAACAGTTTGAGGTCCATATAGATTGACTAGTCAACGGGCAGTATTTGGGATCTCAAATAGAAGGGTCTTCATTAAAATGAGCTTACAACTTGAGCTACAGGAGGATTTTTGCAAGTGATTAAATTTTTAAATTGGAAATTAGGATTCAGATCTATTTCCATCGATATATGGAGTTTTATCCTCATTATGAGGTAATTTGGTCAGGGTTACCAGGTCATTCTTCGAGAAAGAATATTTTTTGGCAATTCAAGACATCATCTGTTTTAGTGAAAGTGTGATGTCGTTTAGAAGCATAAGATAAATTGTGTGATGTTTCCTATCACCAGTAACGTGAACATGTATGCGTTTGGCATACAGTAAATAAATTTTTATGATCTTTAATATTTATAAAAATGATTTTATGAGATCTAACCTTTGGAAATATCAGTTTTTGGCAGGTTGATCTAGTGAAGGAAAATGTTGTTGTAGTTTGATGTTAGAGGTCTGTTTAATGGACTTATAAAATTAATTATAATTTTTCTAAAGAGTTATTCCATATCTTTTGAGTTGTCACATGGAATTTTTTTGTTGAGCATTTGAAGTTATTTTGTGACCTAGATGAATTTTACAGGGTGCTGAAGGGTGCAGGAAACAACGTTTTTGAGATTTGTAAAGTGAATTGGGCCCAATAAATTAAATAATTTATTTTATGATATTAAATTATAAGATTTATAAATTTTTATGATAATTTATTCATGTGTAAATGGTTTTGGGTCATGAAAAGGTATACATTTAATATAAGGGCATTTTTAAGAATGTGTCTAAGGGATTTTGAGTCATTTTTGGCACTTGTAATGTGGGTTTTAGTTAGGTCAACCTAATTGGTTCACCTATGACTATTATATTTAAATTTTAAAAAAATTCTTTGATTTATGGGTCAAAACAAAATTAGGTAAAAGGTTGTGCCAAAGTTTTAAATGTGGAAGAATCATATAAAATTATGTGTTTAGGTGCTTTTTGGAACTAGTTGTGTGTGTGTGTGTGCATGTTGAGGGACTTAGGTGAAGTTTGATTTAACGATGTTTTGAGAATGATTTTAAGTTGATTCAAGTGTTTTTTACAGGTTGAATAAAAATCAGAGGACATTTAAGCGATAGTTTGTTTATATTTTAGAGTGGTTTGATGAGCTTGTTTAATGAAGTATGATCAACCTAGGCTTTGACTGAAGAAGTGTGATGAGCTGAATATTGGATCTACATTAGTTGTGGAAGAAAAAATCTTATAAATACACATCATAAGGTTTTTGAGTTGGTGTTTGATCATATTTGGGGGGTTGCAGTCTCCCTGTGGAGTTAGTTTTTCACAAAATTAGGGGTTGGTGCTCCTTGTAGGGTTGATGCTCTACTAAACTAAGGGTTGGTACTCCTTGTGGGGTTTATTCCTCACTAAATTAAGAAACATATCAATATATAATATTGTATTTATGTGGGTTCTCTTCACCTTGAGGGTTTCCCACTTATATCGTGTGTTCTTATGGTGTTTCTTTGCTTTCATGGTTACATGCTTCATTGATGGTTTATTGTGTGCACACATAAAGTATTGAATAAGTAGATATTGTGATTGAATGTGTATGAGTTTTTGAGTTTCAGATCTGAAATATAATTTGAATTTTTTATAAGAAATGATTCATGAGCCCCCTCTAAGTCCATTGTGCTTCTAACACATAAGTGACAACATTCACCATCAGTTGCTCTAATTGTGTGTTACAAGAAAGTTCACGATGACCTCGTATTTGGTGTATGCTCTTACTGGCCTTCAAAATTTTTCCTCATCTCACTCTCAAAGAATGTAATCATCACTTTGCTAGTGTGAATGATGCACTCACCATGTTCTTGATCTCAATTCTGGAAGGCAACCTAGAGCTAAGGTTATCCTCTCAAGATGCAACACTGATCGAGAGTTATGGATGTTTCTTTACTCAGTTTACAAATTTCTCCTACATAAGAGTTTTGAGCTTTGATCTCACTCCTCGCAAACTCCCTGGGTATCTCAGTGATAAGATAATAATGTTTGAATTATGTAGGCAGCTTGCTCAAGTCCATAATAGGTACAAGAACCACAAGAAAAGAGGTGTGTCATTACCCATTTCTCTTGGAATGTTTTTGTACAAAAATGTTGTAGATGCCTCAAATCTCGAAGATTCATTTTCCTCCCTTAGCCTTTACTTATATACCTTTAAGTCTAATTTTGATATCCGAAACAATCCTGAAACATTCAATCTCCCTGAATTACACCATAGTCCTCAGATTAAAGATTATTGGGTCAATTTCCTAGATGATTTTGAGGTAAGGAAAAGAGATCATATGAGAATGAATGTTGGTCAAATGAGAAGCTTCAATTTTGATTGGTTCATTGAAGGTGTGGAAGATGACTGGTATGATTTTTTTGACTCAGAATATCAAGCGGTAAAGTCTTCACCTCTCTTGCTTATCTCATGGAGCATTCGAGAGTCGGGCGATATCAGTGAGAGAATTGAAGTAGTGGTTCAAAGGTATAAGGGATAGTTTATAAGAAAGAGGATTGTTTTCATTGAATTAGGAGGTCTTCTAACCCTCCCAAGAAAAACATATAATTTCTCATTTTAAGGCATCTGAGAGAACCATGAGCTCCTCTCACTCTAGGAAGCTCGTGAAGAGGAAAACAATGGAAATAAAAGGATCTCACTATATGAGACTTAAAAAGAAGAATAAATTCACCAAGGATATCATCGAGTATCTTGAGAAAGGGGAAATTAACCTTTTGCACCCCCTAGTTCTGCATGAGTCTCCAAATGTCTCTTCTTTTGCAGCCGAGTTAACTCATCAAGTGCAAGATGTGGTCTCTCATCGTGAACCTGAGAGTGCGATCATGCCTAGTGTTGAACCAATAATAATGGAGATCTTACCATGTATCTAAGAATTGATTGGAAGTAAGCTAGGAATAGTACAACTAGAAGCGATTCCAAACTTTGAAGCCATCTCAAAGATCATGAAGGCCAAATGTGGTAAGAAAGCCCAAGTAACTTCTCACTTTTTCAGTGGTGTTTCTGGTAATCAATATGTATAAGTTTCCCAACCAAAATTGATAAATCCCATTGTGGAGATGACTTAGGCAGACTATAAAATGATGAAAATTCATTTGGGGCAAGTAACACATGAATGGGACATACATTTTTTCAAAGATCCTGCTTCTCATTTTCTTTCAAAGAGTGAAGAGTACAATTTTTTTTACCAGTTATAAGAAGACCTGCAAATCCTCCCTTATTATGTTCAGTCATTCATGGATCCAAGTACATTTCCATCCCTTTACATTGAAGATGTTACTCCTATCATTAGCTTTGACCTTGCATCAATAAAAAAGGCTTAAGGTCATTCAATGCAAGGAAAAGCTAATGATCGATGGGTTAACAAGATCCTTCAAAAGGAAAGAACGCTATTTCATAAAATACTTTCACTGTTTTAGTTTGTTCTTGCCACTATCGTGAAGGTAATGATGACTAGAGATGAAATTGAAAAGGAAAATTCTCATTGGGACCAAGTTATTCCATTTGTGATAGAAATGGGTAATCTTGACTCTTTCGTGTTAGTGGGAAAAATGTTCTCAATTATGTAATTGATAATATGCCCCCAATTTGGTCTTGAAAATTAGTTTCCCGATATGAAATGTTGAATAATTCTATAGAGGAATTTGATACTTGTGATGAGATCACTTCAAAAATTTAGGAAAACATAATAAATGGAGTGTAGAAACTTAGAGAACCTCCAATAAGTGAGAATTCATAAATGTAATACCTTCTAAATCCATTTAAGGAATTGGCCAGGAAAAAAGTAAGAGATCCCTTCTCGTTCAATGAGGACACTTTGGAATGTCTTGCAGAGATCAAGTGTGGAATTTAAAATAATTTTAAGGACCATAAAACTTGGTTCAAATAGTGTAAAAATATCAACACCACTTCTGAAACTTGGATCAAGGCCTTGAGCTTCGTGCATATCCCTCAAATAGAGAAAGTGGCACCTACATCAGCACGCTTCAACAAGGAGTTCAAAGATGATAAAAATTCCCAATTACATTCCCACAAAGTTCATCGGTAGGAAGATCTTAAATGGAAATCACTTCTTCTCCATCAACATGATATTCTCCCATTCTTCTTCTCTCCTCCTTCCTTTCTCTCTCATGTTCTAGGAAGGTAAATTTCACTTTTTTTTCCTTTTCACTTAAATGTGACCTATAGTCTAACATTGTAATGATTTCTCTTTAATTAATGAAAATGGACTCACTTTTATTTTCTAATAATATGAAATGTCAAAAGTGGTTAGGGTAAGTGAAGAGTCATATGAGGGGTAGATGAAAGGTATCTTTGTAAAGATATACATTTGCAAGACCTCCTCATTTTAAAAGGTGGTCAATTGTGAGTCTTTAAGTAGATAGCTATTGCACTACTAAGATACAATAAAAAGCTTGCATTATTCTATTTCCTCTCTCTATGTTTCCTCTATTTCTTTGCATGATCAACTCTCTAAACTAGATAATATTGTAAAACTAAGGAAGGTGTTAGTTCCTTTGATCAATGAATCAATAGAAATATTTGTCTATGATTTTTTTGTCTTATCTCATTCTTGAAGTTGAGTTCTTCTATTTGAGTGAAGAAATATACTGATTAATGTTGTGAAAATTTGTAAGTGCCTATCCATGAGTTTAACCCTCCTTCCCCACATTCTTACTCCATTTACCTTCTCTCTCTAAGCAAATTCCTCCCTTGCACTAGGTGCAAGCAATTTTCCACACGTCTAGTGGAGTATTATTATGTGATCCCCGGCTTCACAACCATTTGATATTTTGTTTTCTACATTCAATAAATAGAGCCTCCCCATTACAAAGAGGAGAGACTTAGTCCCAAAGCATTGGTGATGTATATGTTAGAAATATTAGTTATGAATATGTGAAAACAAATAAATTTTCTTCCTATGTTAATCCTTTCAAACAATACCTCAGATAGAGAAATGGATAGAAAGGGGGAGAGAATCATTACCTGCACTTACCAATAAGATGCAATGATCCTCCTTTATTGTGTTGGATTTGCTCTTGGATTGGTGTTGGTTGCTTCAAATTTTGTGGAGTAACTTGGGCAACACCTCCCCTTGATTGCCTTGGCTTGATTGATGAAGGATAATGGATTGATAGATTGGATTGGAGATGGATTTAAGATTGTGGATGATTGATGAAATAAAATGGAAGAGATTTTTTATGGATGATATGTGTTTTTCCCATATCTAGCTCTCATGGAGGAGGAGAGCTCAATTTATAGTTTGGTTTTGGAAGATTGGATGGTGAAGATCCATCCAAGTAGGATGAGGATCAATGGTTAGAAATTGAGTAGAGGGTTGGAGGATTATAGAATGGATAATTCTAGAATTTGAATTCAAATTTCCATGGAGGGAAGAAACTTCCGTTTAATTTAAAATTCAATGGAAGGAGAATTTTAGAGAGGCTTCTAGAAATAGAAGCCTCTAGATTTAGAGGTGGAGGA
Organism: Taxus chinensis; assembly: GCA_019776745.2. Classification (NCBI taxonomy): domain Eukaryota; kingdom Viridiplantae; phylum Streptophyta; class Pinopsida; order Cupressales; family Taxaceae; genus Taxus; species Taxus chinensis. The sequence goes on from CM034149.1 coordinate 166,534,043, forward strand.
TATGACTAGTTTAGGATTAGATTAGATTAATAAAAGATGATTAGGTATGTGTTTACATGGAGAGGCTGGGTGTATGGTAGGTGTAGGGTAGGTGGGTATAGGAATATTAAATTCCTAGAAAATGTTAATAAAGATTAAGATAGGATAATATGATATAATAATGAGTTAAAGGGATTAATGATAAGATGAGATATTAGATAAATGGTGAAAATAATTAGGATAAAGGGTATGTGGGGTATTTTATAGGAAAGGGTTTAATTATATAATGATGATGTTAGGAGTTTTGCGGGACAAATTAATTAGAATTAATTATGTCGACATTTTAGATGTCTATAGGTGAAAATCCATTAATGTATCCTTGTGGTAGACACCTAAAATATGCTTACACTTAGCATTTCATCCAATCCAATCAATTAATGACGCTTCGTTAATCAACCCTTCTTCGATCCATTCTCGAATGCCCATTCACGACACTCTTTCGGTCGTATTCCTCCTATAATCATCTAATTTGGCTAATATCTCTCTTATTAGCTAAACATTCCTCCTTTCGACCATTCAGAACCTCCCTAGTTCTCTTTAGACCACTTATATTGGCTTTGTAGGCTATCTATCAGTCACAATTGGTTATCCAGACCCCTCCCAACTCTCAATGAGTCTCTAATCACTCGCTAATCAAGTTTAACTAGCCTAAACCCTAGTTAACTAGCCTAAACCAAGCTTAACTAAGCCTAAAGCATGTTTATCCTAATCTAATCTAAAAAGTGATTTTTGAGCTTTAGTCCACATGCACCCAAATTCCAAACTCTCCCAAGTGAAAAACTATAAATAGAAGGGTCACCCCTCCCTCTCAAAACACACACCTTGTTTATATAACAAAATCTCTCTCACATTTGGAGATATTGGCATTAGACCTCATTTGCATTAGCCAATCTAATAGGCATTTGATCTTGGCTATCCTCCATTGTTGAAGCTCTTTCATCTTGCATCCATAACTTCATAGTAGGTTAGTAGGAGGGTATCTAACTTGGCCTTGTAGCCATTTTAGAGAGACATCTTCACCTCCATTGAAGCAAACAACAAGTCTAATTTTATTGCTCATAGGTTTAACTAGGTTAAATTTATGTTTTAAGTAATCATAGAGTAGTTAGAGATAAAGTGATAGTGTTTTAGTTTAATTCATTATTGTATAAATTGTCTTATTTAGCACTCATCTTGATGTTTATGATAGGTTTAGTTAGATCATGGAGCTACTTAGATAGTTTCTTGTTTATTAACATAGCTAATCTTATCATGCATACACTTACAACAAATTATTTCACCAACAATGACATAACCGCCTGAAATGGAATAGGATCACCCATATGCTAGTGTTTGTTCTGGGCACTAACATATGTAGAATAGCTCAGTATCTAGTTATTTCTATGTCACTTAGTGTTTCTCCTTGTTCATTTTAGGTCGCATCAAATTTGTTGTGTCACACTTATACTTACAAAATAAACCTTGGCTACCTACACAATACTCAAGCACGCATTAGATGAATAAATAATGCATATGCTTGATTCATACTAACCTTGATGGTCACCCCAATGTGATTGTCACCAAGCGTTGCACTACATTTCAGAATCAATATAGTTCTAATATGTGTGTGTGATTCAAACATTGTCCATAGAGCTAGGATGCCCTAGTTTCATTTGCACAGAGAATAGTGGGCTACAACTACTTTTTCCTAATGCAAATATGTGGTATGGAATTCAAACTAAACCCTCCTTTGTAGTGAAATATGAAATCCTTGGTATAGTAGATAGAAAATATTAGCTCCTTGTAATAGTATGTTCCTCTTGAATGTTTTCCCCCTTAATGAGGCTAAATAAGACGTATATATATGATTCATTTGCTTAAGTTTCATCACTAACAAGTGAAAGTTGACCAAGGGTGATAAAAGAATACAAGAAATAAGTAACATTCGAAAGAAAGAAAAATATGTAAGTATGACGGAGGCACCCAGAGGGGACAATAGCACCCGGGAATTCATGTCCCTAATTCGGTCATGTACTGGGTGCTCAAAAAGGTCAGACACTGAAATTAGAGCTAAGTGGGATGTTAGATGGTATGTAAAATTATAAGTTGTCAATTATAAACAACAAGAAATAAAGATGAAATGAATAAAACCAATGTTAAAGCAAAGTAAAGAGGTTTTAATGAGTAATTCTCTTACTTAGGAATGATGTATATAAATGACATATTTAGAGGATATACGTAGATAGTAAGTGTGTGATTTAGTAACTACATTTTCCCCCACTTTATGCTGGTGAATAAGGACTCAATAACATAAAATAGAAAAAAAAAAGGTACTTTGGAGAGTCAAATGAAGATTGTACCCAATAGCATGTTGAATGAGTGTTGTAGCATGCCAAATGGAATAATGCAAGATGTGTACCATGAAATTATAAGGAGAGGGAAGGATAAGGATCCTAGGGGTGACCTTTGTGTGCATAGAGTGATAATGATGTGTGTATCGTTCCTTGGAATGCCATCTTTTCTAGAGCATGCTTGAGATTTGTTTCATGGTTGCTTGTGTGCTTTGCATTCATTGGAATAGGATGGGACCTACAAAATAAAATAATCGTAGTCAATGCTCTAGGTAAATGAAATTGAAATCTAACTTGGAAAATATGTAAAAATGGAAATGTTTATTGAAAAATATAAACCAAGGGGTTAAAGTACACCTGTAGTGTTGAAAGATAAAGGGGATAGAAATTCATTCCTGCTTGTAGACTTTGTGCTTAGGATTTGGTTGGAATAAATCGAAGTATTTGGGTGTCCTTTCGTGAAACTAGGGATTTGAGCATTTCGGTGCTAAAATTTGGATTTAGGCGTCATTTCACCGCTAAGGGAAAGTGTATTGGGAGAGCGTTTTGTTTTTTCCTCCAACAATTAATGCTTCCTTATGGATAAGTTTTGTTGTAGATGATCACAAACCCAATTTGTAACTTTCCTCGGGTAACACATTATTCTAGGCATATCATTTTCTTGTATATGCCCTAGGTGTCATTCCCTTATTTAGTTCCTACTTTGGTTCCTGAGTTAGAGTTAGTTCCTATTAGTAACTGATTGCAATATGAAACTGGATGTGTGACTGCTAAAACTAGAGAAAATTGTGACTATGCAACTATTGAAATTGCTTTGTAATTGTTTTTTCCCGCAAAACAAGAGCTCCCATGTGGGACACTAGCACCCAGGATTTCCTATTTGTTCTAGGCAATTATATCCATGTTGATATTTGTGGCCAAGTTTGTTTCCATCCTTGTTCTATAACTGATTTCTATTTTATCCTTGTTATCTACGCTTCTATAACTACTTTCTTTGACTGCTAAGAGGGTGAAAAGACTCCCCTAATGTTTTCCCCCATTTATTTGGGGTGCATGAGATGAACAAATGTGAACGGAGCCCAAACGAGGAAGGTTGAAACTAATGTGTGCATCTAATATATGAATCCTGTAAGGGGAGTAGGGATTATGCATGGTAGGTACTATGGCATAAGCAAATCAAAGTAGGGTTTAGAAGGAGAGGAAAGAGGTTTAGGAGATCCCTCCTTTTTACCTTTTGTTCTTACCATTACTTTTTTCTTTTGTTTTACCTTCCATTCTTTGTCTTCGTTCTCAATAGAGATCTTCCACCATGCTGTTTGTTTCGATGGATGCTTAACAAAAAACCAATTCCTCATCAAATCTTCTAGGATATACTCTTGGAGAGTTCATTCCTGCACTTGAACTTACACATTTTGGGCCAATATTAGGATTATATTCTTCCAATGAACCTTCAACTCATTTGAATTTTGACTTAGTAAGCCTTCAAAATTGTACTTACAAATCAAAAAAAGGTATTAAACAATCCTAAATCAGCTGCTCTGATACCAAACTGATATAAAAAAAAACTTTTTTTAGTGTCCCACTTATCAAAATTATAGCTTTCAAATGCTTAAAATCAATTCTCAATTTCTCGTTAGCTTAATAAACAATTAAAAATTGGCTTGAAAACATAAATGAACTATAAAACAACAAGAAATAAGAGCAAAAATAACAATAGATAGCACAAACCAAGTGATAATGAAGTTCGCCCAAACAAACTATGTCTCCAAATCCATTCAAGTTCCCAAACCAAGCAATTACAATGTAAAAACGTTAAAATACAACGATATTTCACACCAATTATCTATTTGGTCTACAACAATAGTCTTTGTTCAATCTGTAGGAGGCCCTAATCACTTCTCCAATTGTACTCCTATCATAAAAATAAACTGAAAAGGCTCTAAATCCTTCAATAAGCCCCTACACAATCCTGATAAGATCTTTAAGTATCACCAAGCTCCCTTTATACTAATACTCATCTCAGTGTTCTAGGGGTAGGGTTGTATTATTTTAGTCAAATAGACTCGAGTTTGAGTCTTTCCTTCCAAGTCACATGTTTAGGTTTTTGTAATTTGGGATATAAATCCAACATGTGGCGAGGGGTAGGTGAGTCAAGTCCTTAATTTAGCTTGGTAGTTGGTTATGTTCACATGGTTATAGCCATGTTGAAACTTGTTTTGGTTCTCAAGCCTTGTGGAACAGCTCAACCCATGAGGTTTTTAATTCGACTTACCCGTCAGCAGAGTATGGTGATTTGGTTGTTGTATTAGATTCAGACTTAGCAATTGAGTTACCAATTGGTGAGTTGATTATGGATGATTTGGTTACTAGGATCGATTATCTAGTGTGTTGTCTTACCAATTTGGTTCGGCTAAGTCTATCCACCAAGCTATATGTCGAGTTGATTCCTAGATCGTTAAGCTGAGTTAGCAAAATTCAGCAAAAACTTGAAAATTATCCCACATGCATCATAGATTGGTATTCAATTGGATTTATATGAGAAACCCCATAATATGTAATGTAAAGTAAATGTAGTAGGGTCCCCCTCCTAAAAAAGAGCACCCCCACCAGTTGTTGGGCCCCCGACCGACATACCATATGGGCCCAACATCAACCATCGAAGACAAGAGGATAACAACCAGATTTTTTCATGCTCATAATGCCACTTGTTACTGTCCCATTTGTCCCCTTGTTGCACTCACATAATGCCACCTTATCTTTGTACAATCTACACTTTTAATTTTTGTCAGTTGGACATAATTTTTAGCAAACTATATCTTCTGTGTAAAACATTTGTTTTTCCCCATTCAAAAGGTGCTAGAAATATCTCGTCAATATCTTTCATATAAAAATAGTTTCATGACTTACACAGACCATTTTATATATTCAGAGTGAGGGTCCTCCACGATCACTCATCCCCTCAAATAAAATTTTGTACCACCAAAAGTTTTGGTTTTATTTTGACAACAAGTGATGGTATTGTTCCCTTACTCTTCCAATTTCCATCCTTTTTTCTTTACTTAGATGCATTCCCTTTAGAACCACACGAAAATATTCAACACCGCCTCTTCATGAAGTCCTCATCCTCCTAGAAATAATAATATCTTCCTGTAATTCATTCAAAATATCAGGAGAAAATTCATCAATAAAATGTACTTTAATAATCTCATCTTGATCAATGATCATGAGACGCTCATAGAATTTCAAGTTTTCAACATTTACAATGGAATACATCTGCATATATGGTGGTAATTATAATTTGAAGGCATTATTACCAATCTTCTCCAATATTTTGAATGGGTCATACCTGATTGGTTTCAACTTTTTACCTTCACCTTTTAATCTTATTTACTAATGTGAAGCCAAACTTGATCAGTAACTTGAAAATGATGATCAACCTAATGTTGGTCATGCATAGTCTTGCACTTTGTTTGGATCTTTTCCAAATACTCTTAGATAACTTGATGTACCATTCGTATTTTTGGAATGAACTTCTTTCTCTTATCAACACTTTTCTATTCATTCGTTCTTGTGTCTTATCTAAAATAAAAGTCCAAAGGTGACTTAAGAGAGTAACCAAAATATGTCTTAAAAGGAGACTTTTGTGTGGAAGAATGAATGGCATAGTTATAATCATGTTGCATGTATCAAAAATGTTCATCCAAAAGTTTAGGATATTTGCTACAATATCCTTAGAGCAAATGCACTATTGTATGGTTGACCACTTTTGTTTGTCCATCAGTTTATGGATGGAAAGTAGTGCTTTTCCTCAACCCTGTATCCATCATGTCCCATTAAGATGAATATAACTTCGAAATAAATCAATAATCTTTATCAAAAACAATAGAATTAGGTACATAAAAATAAACCCAAACATTTTTGAATAATAAATGTGTCGTTTCCTCGCTTGTTATCTTCTTTTTGCAGGGCACTAAAATACACATTTCGCTAAATCTATCCATAACCACATACAAATAGTCATGTTTTCATTTTTCATAGGAAAGCCCCCAAAAAATCCATGGAAATACTTTCACATGGCCTAATTGGTATGGGAAGTGAGGTATACAAACCCAACTTCCTATTACTACATTTTATTATGGCATAATGAATACCTTTTATATGTTTAGATATATTTTCATACATTTGAGGCCAACGACAATATCTTTGCAATTGTACAACTATTTTACCAACACCAAAATGACCAGAAACAAGAGAAGTTTGTGCTTCCCTAATCAAATTTAATTTTTCATCTTGTGGAATACACAATTTACCAAGATGATAAAGAAATTCATCATGCATATGGTAGTCTAATTCTTCCACCTATTTACCATGAGTTAGATCTTCATAGACATCCTTAAAATCAGCATCCCTCGCATATTGTTCTTTATAATTTTCATGAACCAAAGGACTATGTTGTAAAATAATAGATGCAACAACCAGGGGTCCAGAAAGCATATCAACAACCTTATTTTGTATAACCTTTTTATACTTGATGACAATTTGAAATTGTTGCGAAAATTCTATCCAACAAAAGTTCCTGGACTATTGTAACTTGGATTATGATTGAAGGAACTGCAAAGGATGGTGATCCATATGGATAATTGTCCCTTTGTCCCTCAAATAGTGTTTCCAATTTTTTACCCTCTGTAATAAAGCATACAACTCTTTATCATATGTAGGATAATTCCTTATAGTACTTGTGAAGGTTTTTGAATGGTAATATGTAGGTTTTCTTCTCTACATAAACACTACACCCCTGGAATATTAACTTTCATCAATTTCAATCTCAAATGGTTGTTGCATATTCACTTCCAATGTGTCATATTATGTTTATATTTAAGAAGAGAATTGTGCATAGTTATAATTGTCATATGGAGCTAAAGATAAATTGGTAATGTGATTGGCATGCTTAACAAATCCTTTCAAATGTCATAACTAGTATCGTCCCAAGTAAAGAGGGGTGAGTTATGGTTCAAGTGCTACCCATATTTTTTTACGATAACGCATAACCCATAAGCTATAAGTAACATGATATATCCTTGAAATTCACATGGCTACTCATATGAAGGCATGCTATATGATGGGAGTAAGGCTAAGAGTGTGTACGGGTTATGAATACATAAATTCTTGTTTGTATTTGTATCGAGAGTGTGACATGTTCCCCAAAAATGTTATGTATATAAAGTGGCAACATAAAAGTATCAAGTCTAGGGTGCTTACATACTTCAAGTGCATTGGTAGGGCAAGATTGTTTTAGTCATATTGAATCATTATGATTTATCATGATTGTACATAATCATTTAAGGTATGTATCTTAGATACTAATACTTGAGAATGGTTAACAACGTGACCAGTAATACAGTGATAGTCACAAAAGGGATTACTTAGTTGCTAAGATAGTTTACGAGATGTGTAGCAAAGTGAAGTAGGTAGTGTTAATAATCCATTATCAAGTAATAAAGGCAAGAGCACTTGTGTTATGTGTGGCTTTTTAGGAATAGTAACAAAGATAAAATCACGAGCGTTAAAATAAAAGATCATAATGCGTGTTTGCATCTTAGGTATTCTATATTTGAAAAATATTTGGATAAAGGTGTAGGAATATATATAAGGTGAACAAGACTAAAAGTGTCAACAAATAGGATTACTTTTTCTGGAGCAACGACCTCCTTGGGAGAAGAGGTGTTCTTATGATCAATTGTATGAGATTTAAGTCGATAGTTCTTAGGGACAATAAATGTAAATAGGGTATGAAACATAGAGTCGTCCTCATCAATAGGATTAAAATTTAATTTGAGTAGGAGGTCATTAGACAACTCTATATCATCTCATCATTATTAGATTAATCAGTAACCAATTCATCTCATTGTTTTGCATTAACTAGTAAAGGTAACTCTTTGATAATTTCACACTCAAATGGCAGGATGTAGTGAATTACATAGACTTAGAATTCTTAGGATGGAATACATCTTTATGGATAAAGGGTTTTGTATATTAACTAGGCATATGATCACTAGGTTGTGGCATAAGAGGCTTAGTATCATGAGTTTTATCTTATTCACCAACTACATGTGCATGCCACTTATCAAGAGGGGCATGTTGTGTCAAAGGTGTGACAATAAGTTCACTTGAATAGAAATTTAAATAATTGAAAGGTTCCTCATTGACTATATTATTATATTCATAGCCATTATGTACAAATTTGACACAATTATTAATAGTATATGTAATGGGTTCCATAGTTTGGATCCATGGCCACCCCTATAGTAGATTATAATGAAGAAAAATTTCCATAATATAAAATGTAATGGGGACCTTTTTAGGGCCAAACAATACATCAAAAGTGATTTTACCAATTCTAGGTCGTGAGATATTATCAAATCCTTTAACCACAATATGAATCTTATCAATAACACTCATGGAAATACCCGATTGTTATAATAAGAAGCTAGGGAAAAAATTCATTGCATATCCATTATCAATTAGTACTTGTCTAATTAGAAATTCATTAATCCAATCAATAATAAGTAAGCATAGGCATTGATCTATAATACTCTTAGGAGGTAACTCTATAGGAGCAAAAGTAAGATCCTTATCTATGATTTTAAATGTGTTCATGATATAAGCAAAGGAGGAGGGTTGTGTATTAGTAGTGAGAGTAATATATTGTAATGCCTCATAGAAATTTTCCTTATAAGTAGGTGATCATTTGAGTATTTCTGAAATAGATATCTTAGCAAGTGTATTTCTCAATTGATCCATTATTTCATAACCCTTTGATGGAGTGTGATATCGAGAAGTAGGAGAAGAAGGTGGTGGATGAGTAGGTTTATTACCTCTAGCAGGTGTCTTTATTCATCTTGTATTGCACTCCCCAAATCTCTATATAGGGGTGAGGCTCCCTCCCATATATATTATCTTGATCTATGGGCTCCATCTACAAAGAGGGATATATATATATATATATATATATATATATAAATATATATATATATATATATATATGTATGTATGTATGTATGTATAGGGATTTTGGGCCCCATAGAATACAAGGGGTAATTATAACTATGGGGAGATTATCTATATATGGTATATAGATGATGCCACATATATAGATAAAGATCCATGTGGGCATATGGATCTATAGGGAATAGATATTATAGATCTATTGCTCACCCCAGTTAGATCTATAGGGGTACGGATCCATAGTTTAGAAAAAAATTCTAGATAGGGGAAGCCATATATATACATGTATTATATAGACAACACACATAATCATTGTGTCTAGGAAGCATATATGATTAGTTCTAGGAAGCACTTGGTGTCTACTCATTCTTACTACCCGTTTCCCTATGTATGGAGTATATCTAAGTGGTAAGGCATCAGTTTTTGGTTCTGACATACAAAGGTTCGAATCCTTACGGACTGTGAATCCTAATGTAAACTTAGGGTAAATACTAGGTGCGTGATAGTAGTTAGAACAATCTTCAGAGTGGGGGAGAGGTGGTAGAAAAGGTTTCATTCAAGATCGTCAAAATTTAGTAGTTATATGGATGAGCTCAAGTTAAATATTGATATAAGTAGGAGGAGATCGTGGCTTTACAAAATTAGTAGAGAGACATGTGTTGTTCAATATTAGAAGAGCCATGGACATGGTTAAAGGGATGATATCCCTACCTATCTTGGGGGAAACGATCCCCAACCCTTATGTAAGCTTCATAAAATATCTCTACTATAGATGGGTAAACCACATAAGCACAAAGGATAAGTAACCCTAAGATTAGAAGAAGAAACATCCAAATGGAAATACAAGGGATTTGCAACAAAGGGCTTGATATGGAATAGGGTGACCTAGTCCAAATAGATTAAGGATTTGATCAATAGTGTAGTTAACTAACTGATTACATGTGAAAATGAAATAAGAAAATTGGAAGGGGATATACTTCAATTACTTAATTCAATTGTAGATTAGGGTTATAAATTATATGTATATTCATATTTATTAATTGATGATTCGAGTCTAAACACACACACATAGAAAATTGTAAGATATATCAATTAGAACATTGTTAAATACAATGAAGTGTGACAAGATGAGTATAATTGGATATTTGGATTATCTGGAAGTAAATCTAGTGGGACATAGTGATGAATAAACTAGAAATGTTCTAAATATGTGCATCTCTATTTCTGGAAGTGAAAAATTTGTCGAGGAAAAATCATTACTTTCTTCCGTAACCGTTTGGTGGTTCTATCTAGGAAGGTGGTGGCATTATACAACTTTTGGTGCCCTTACAAATAATAGTAATGTATTTTTTGTAAGATATTAGGTCTCACACATGTCAGAGACCCTATTTAATCAATTGAAATGACCCAAAACCCTAACGATGGGTGAAATCTAAGAAAAACTTTGTTTTTTAGTTCAAGAGAAACATGTACACTCTCTACGTGGGAAATACTTTGAATATTCCTCAATCTTTACATAGTTATCCACCTAGAGATGTGATATTTGTATGATAATTTGATCACTCAATGTTACTTGATAATGACTTGTTTGTTTGTGCTTGACTTGGATTTGAGGGTATTTTGCTTACAAATATTGACTCAAGAACTATGTTTGGAGTGTTTTTGGTGTGTGTATGGGTTGTTCCTAATGTGTGTTGTTGCTTTAGGGAAATTTGGGAGATCTTTGTATACTTCTCGAGAGATTTGAACTTGAGGAGTTCTTGAAAGTATCATGTGAGTAAATGAGTGCATTTACATTGCTCATATAGGGTTATATAGGTATAATTTCACATTAAGGATGAGCCATGAAGAAATTAATGACCAATAAAAGATAACAATTTGAGAAAATGACCATTAGAAGACTCTAGAAAAACTATCATTTTAGACCAAACCATTTTGCATTTTGGTCCTTGTTTTGAAGGGTGTGCAATGATGTAAATTTTCGTACATAATAATTATGAATAGTGAAATACTTTGGAATAACGTAAGATTTGATATGATTCGCTAAGAAATACAATGAAGAGAAAAAGTCTTACAATATGAATAAGGATATAACAGTTAATGTTGGAATGGCACACAAGTCACGATTTATGGATGAGTCAATATTGACATTATCAAGTGATTGATTTCCAAATTAAGGTGTCTGCAAGCAACTTGCAAGGAACTAGGTGATTTTTCTCTTGGGTCCATCTCGTACTAGAAAAACTATTCCTCCAAGTTTTTATTGTTATATTTCATCAAAGATTTGGATTGTCTCAGTGGTGCCTATGAGATCTTGTGTAATACAACAAAGAAATGTAAGAAATTACATCTTAAAAATATCACAGGAGAGTTATTTTCTACCATAATTCTTGAATTGTTTTGAATCGAATATATGCATGGATGAAGGTAGACCAATATCCTTTATCCTCATCTATAACACCCACAAATCATAGACCAAAATGAAAAGCTAAAACTGGGGTAATTTGTTTTGGCAACAAGACTTGGGCTCATTTACTACAATACGAAAATTCCAAAATACTAACACAACATGTGTCACATCCTTGCACAACCAAGAGTTGTTAAAAATTATGAGGTTAAAAGATAAGGTAATTCATTTTACCACAAATGAAATCAAACAAATAACCAAGCCAAGAAAATGGTTACAAAATGGGAAGAAAATTCCATTTACTACCCCTTATCCATCCACTACAAGAGGTTAACTAGCTTTTAGTTCATCTTATGAGCACAAACAAACATAAAAAATCCCTTATACCTCCAACAATATTTTTGTACTGATCACTCCACTAAGGCTACTCTAACCTTCCTTTATTTCCTCCATTTGAATACATACAAAACCACTCTCCATCCCCATTTGTATCCCTCCACCAATGGCATAACTAATCCCCTAACACACACACACACAAAATACTCTTGTATGCAAACTACAAATACCATCAATCAAACAATTACATGTTCTAATGAGTAAGAAAATGCAATATATGATCAATATGAAAATTTAGTGACTAAGAAATGCATTACAACAATATAAGAATGACTCACACTCCCAATCCTACCTATAAGGCTTGCAAGGGGGGAGACCATCATATTTACTTCCCTTGTATCCCTCTATAAAGTAATCTTGGATATCTATTTGGTTCCTCCAAGACAAAAACACACAACTACAGTATATCCCTTAAACGTCCACTTAAAATACATCATTATCCCTTCACTAAAGCTATCCACAAATTCTCATTGTTTCCTCCAAGGAAATTAGACACAAATGTTTATTACTCCCTTCAATAAATACCTCTTTATTCCTCTACTAAATAGTGATGTAGTCTCAACCCCACACATGCATACACACAAAAACTTGACAACAATCAATTCACTTTAACACTTGAATCAAATGAGTGATTCAAAAACATTAGTTAAACCAAAAGAAAGAGTAAAAAGGAAGGGATTTATCCACAATGTACATAGATTGCAATTATCTTACACCTTTGTTATAATTATATTCCTTGTTTAATCATTTATTTGCATGACTTTTAAAGTACATACAAAACATAAAACTCTTATTTTCCAATTACAAAATTTCATTCCATTTTAACATGTTTCTCTCAAGGAAACACATCATTTTACTTTTATAAGCAACCCAAAGGTTTACCAATAAGTTTAAGAGGGATAAACTCAAATTCTTGTTTACACATTCAACAAGGTATTAAACATGGTTTGGTTATAAGATACGAAGTTCCACCCAAAACAAAAACAACACCAAGATTGTCACAATATTTTTACTTTATATTGCTTGCATAATTTAACTTCCATACTCAGTCTTTTATCTTTCAAATTATGAAATTTGTTTTCCAGTTAGATGTGTTTCCCTTAATGAAACACCACACTTCTCTTGTACTTAGCAACCTAAAGGTTTTTGATGTGAATTCCAAGAGATAATTTTAAATTATGAACTACAAATGGCTCCCTAAATCATTTTTTATTTGTCAAGAAACACTTTTACCCATTTAGGCATAATGATATTACCTGCAACAATTTAGTAAGTAAAATGTACAAAGCACATTAAGTCCAACTTATCAAAGGTTCACAAGCAACATTGAGAAAGATTACAAATTAGTCATCCTAAGCTCCAAAATGGGGTCATATAGTCATGACCCACTTCACACAAGGTTTCTCGAATGGCAAAGTATCTTAATCACTTACTACTCAAATATGTCAAGTAAATAATTCAATGCGAAGATAATCTCATCCAATTTCTTGTTAAATTACAAGTAACATCATTTTGCAAGATCGACAGGAGTGATATCAATGAAGGATAAGATAATGATAGGTTTGGGGAACAATCAGTTTCAATCTATTCATTGATTAGTTTTATTCTAATTATTACTTTATTTGTATCCTCATAAGACTACAACCACGTGTTGAAATTTAATTCCTAAGATACAATGTATTAATTTAGATATAACACACTTTTCATAAAAACAAATAATGACTTATGATTTCCCAAAAAATGATATTATCAATTTCAATCCTTTCCAACTTAATATACTAAAATATGACTAACCAAATACAAAACTTCCAATGATCAACCCGATTTGGGATTTTCAAACGAATTATACAATATAAAGGGAACTGACTACAATTCAATATTGAGTATCACTATTTTTTTTTTTATGCATCTTCTACCACCTGTAAAGAAAAGGAGTCGGCATAAAGCTGACATGGATTCCTCTTCTCCTATATAACAATGTTATCAAACAATCACATTCACAATTTAGAGAGAGATGATGAGATCAATATTTTGCATAACATTTCTTCTCGCGCCCCAGCCCGCACCATTGTCCAAATACGATTTAGGAGAGAGAACAATTAAGATTTTTTCACTCAAATTCATAGACTATTTTAGAGTTTGAAAGAGAGTATGTTTCAAATTTCTTCACACAACTTTCATTTTCATTTCCACTAAGAAGCTTCAAGGTGGGAGCATGACAATTTTCATGCGATCAAAATTTCTATTTACCAATTGGTTATATGTGTTTAGAGTGGTTATTTATAACTATTAAACATATTCCAGACATAAAATTAATCATACCCTCCAATGGTGCCTCGAAAAAGTCAAAGTTTGGTCAGCATGACTTCATCACACTATTGTTCAAACTAGTGCAAAGAGGCTACATAATGGCCTTATAAAAAGGTCACCAAAAACCTAAATATGGAATATATCACTTATAACCAATTAATATGTTATGGTAGAATGTAGAGAGATTAAAAACCTAAAAATTTATAATTGTTACTCATTTTATAAGCACCTTTCCGAAGCCACTTGATGAAATTTAACAATTTGTGCTTGAGCATTATAGGCCAAAGTGGCTCAAAACAAGTGTGGTAAAATTATTCCTAAGGGAATACAATTAAACAAAATATGGTACATAATTTTAAACATGGGAATGAAGAGGTTGAGGTGACAGAACCCAATTTCTCAGTCTACAATAATTAAAAGTAAGAACGATTCTAAAACAATTTGTAACATTGCGTAGTTACCCTCATAAGAGCAACTCTTTAAGGTAGATTGTACAACCCGTGCCATTAAATTCCAAATAAATGTATGAGGGTATTTTGAGTATTTTTTTCACTCCAATAAGGTAGTGGTCCCATGCAGGGGGGCAATGCATAAGTTTTTATCAGGTGTTGCAGAGAAAATATAAGAGAAATTAGCAGCACTGGGTTCCCATAGAATAAATCCTTGTTGTTGTTAAAATAAAATAAAAGGATGCAAATATATTACTAGCAATCGCATGTGTAAAATGCAATGTGAATGCCTAATGGTATATGTTATTTGATTTAGAGGGATAGTTATTACTTTTGTAGTTGATGTTGATAAGGTGTGTGATTGATTTTGTAATTGTAGGAATATAGATGAAGTATTACATTTAAAGGTTCTATCTCTACATTTCAAATTTGTTACAAATTCGTACATATACATTTGCAAATCTTATATCATGAGTGGTAGTGTTTTTCAGACTATTTATTTGAAGACCTTCATCATCCAATGGCTTCTGATCTTGAGAAGTAGGAAAGAAGGTGTAGTATGAGTCGGTTTATTACCCTCTAGCAGGTGTCTTTATTCATCTTGTATTGCACTCCCCAAATCTCTATATAGGGGTGAGGCTCCCTCCCATATATATTATCTTGATCTATGGGCTCCATCTATGAAGAGGGGGATATCGACATATATGTGTATAGGGATTTTTGGGCCCCATAGAATACGAGGGGTAATTATAACTATGGGGGATTATCTATATATGGGATATAGATGGTGCCACACATATAGATAAGGTTCCATGTGGGCATATGGATCTATAGGGAATATATATTATAGATCTATTGCTCACCCCAGTTAGATCTATAGGGGTACAGATCCATAGTTTAGAACAAAATTCTAGATAGGGGAAGCCATATATATACATGTATTATATAGATAAGGCACATAATCATTGTGTCTAGGAAGCATATCTGATTGGTTCTAGGAAGTACTTGGTTTCTACTCATTCTTGTTCCCCATTTCCCTATGTATGGATTATATCTAAGTGGTAAGGCATCAATTTCTAGTTCCGACATGCAAAGGTTCGAATCCTTATGGACTATGAATCTTAATGTAAGTTTAGGGAAAATACTGGGTGTGTGATAGTAGTTAGAACAATCTTTAGAGTGGGGGAGAGGTGGTACAAAATGTTTCATTCAAGATCTTCAACATTTAGTAGTAATAGGGATGAGCTCAAGTTAAATATTGATATAAGTAGGAGGAGATCATGGCTTTACAAAATTAGTAGAGAGACAGTGTTGTTCAAGATGAGAAGAGCCATGGACATGGTTAAAGGGATGATATCCCTATTAATCTTGAGGGAAACGATCCCCAACCCTTATGTAAGCTTCATAAAATATCTCTACTATAGATGGGTAAACCACATAAGCACAAAGGATAAGTAACCCTAAGATTAGAAGAAGAAACATCCAAATGGAAATACAAGGGATTTGCAACAAAGGGCTTGATATGGAATAGGGTGAGCTAGTCCAAATAGATTAAGGATTTGATCAATATTGTGGTTCACTAACTGATTACACCTAAAATGCAATAAGAAAAATGGAAGGGGATACACTTCAATTACTTAATTCAATTGTAGATTAGGGTTATAAATTAGATGTATATTCATATCTATTAATTGAGGATTCGGGTCTAAACACACACACACACACACACACATATAGAAAATTGTAAGATACATCAATTAGAACATGTGTTAAATACATTGGAGTGTGACAAGATGAGTATAATTAGATATTTAGATTATCTGGAAGTAAATCTAGGTGGGACACAGTGATGAATAAGCTAGAAATGTTCTAAATATGTGCATCTCTATTTCTGGAAGTGAAAAATTTGTTGGGGAAAAATTGTTACTTTCTTTCGTAACTGTTTGGTAGTTCCATCTAGGAAGGTGGTGGCATTATACAACTTTTTTTGTCCTTAAAAATAATAGTAATGTATTTTTTGTAAGATATTAGGTCTCACACATGTCAGAGACCCTATTTAATCAATTGAAATGACCCAAAACCCTAACGATGGGTGAAATCTAAGAAAAACTTTGTTTTTTAGTTGAAGAGAAACATGTACACTATCTACGTGGGCACTACTTTGAAGATTCCTCAATCTTTACATAGTTCTCCACCTAGAGATGTGATATTTGTATGGATACAACTATATTTTATAATTTGATCATATTTGATAATGACTTGCTTGTTTGTGCTTGACTTGGATTTGAGGGTATTTTACTTATGAATATTGACTCGAGAACTAGGTTTGGAGTGTTTTTGGTGTGTGTATGGGTTGTTCCTAATGTGTGTTGTTGCTTTAGGGAAATTTGGGAGATCTTTGTATACTTCTCGAGAGATTTGAACTTAAGGAGTTCTTGAAAGTGTCATGTGAGTAAATGAGTGCATTTAACTTGCTTATATAGGGTTATGTAGGTATAATTTCACATTAAGGATGAGCCATGAGGAAATTTATGACCAATAAAAGATAAAAATTTGAGAAAATGACCATTATAAGACTCTAGAAAAGCTGTCATTTTAGACCAAACCATTTGGCATTATGGTCCTTGTTTGGTGGTTTGGTCTAGGAAGGGTGTGCAATGATGTAAATTTTCATGCATAATAATTATGACTAATAAAATACTATGGAATAACATAAGATTTGATATGATTCGCTAAGCAATACAATGAAGAGAAAAAGTTTTACAATATGACTAAGGATATAACAGTTAATGTTGGAATAGGCACACAAGTCACGATTTATGGATGAAGTTGGTATTGACATTATCAAGTGATTAATTTCCAAATTAAGGTGTCTGCAAACAACTTGCAAGGAACTAGGTGGTTTTTCTCTTGGCTCCATCTCGTACTATAAAAACTATTCCTCCAAGTTTTTATTGTTATTTTTCATCAAAGATTTGGATTTTCTTAGTGGTGCCTATGAGATCTCGTCTAATACAACAAAGAAATGTAAGAAATTACATCTTAAAAATATTACATTAGAGTTATTTTATACCATAATGCTTGAATTGTTTTGAATCGAATATATGCATGGATGAAGGTAGACCAAGATCTTTTATCCTCATCTATAACACCCACAAATCACAAACCAAAATGACAAGCTAAAACTGGGGTAAAGTTTTTGGAAACAATACTTGGGCTCACTTACTACAATACGAAAATTCCAAAATACTAACACAACATGTGTCACATCCTTGCACAACCAAGAGTTGTTCAAAATTATGAGGGAAAAAGATAAGGTATTTCCTTTGACCACAAATGAAATCAAACAAATAACCAAGCTAAGAAAATGATTACAAAATGGGAAGAAAATTCCATTTATTACCCCTTATCCATCCATTACAAGAGGTTAACTAGCTTTTATTTCATCCAATGGGCACAAACAAACATACAAAATCCCTTATACCTCTAATATTTTTGTATTGATCCCTCTAGTAAGGCTAGTCTAACCTTCCTTTATTTCCTCCATTCGAATACATACAAAGCCACTCTACATGCCCACCCTTATCCCTCCACTAATGGCATAACTAATCCCCTAACAGACACACATAAAAATACTCTTGTAAGTAAACTACAAATACCATCAATCAAACAATTACATGTTCTAATGAGTAAGAAAATGCAATATATGATCAATATGAAAATTTAGAGAGTAAGAAATACATTACAACAATATAAGAATGACTCACACTCCCAATCTTACCTATAAGGCTTGCAAGGGGAGAGACCATCATATTTACTTCCCCTTATCCCTCTATAAAGTAATCTTGGATATCATTTGGTTCCTCCAAGACAAAACACACAACTACAATATATCCCTTATATGTCCACTTAAAATACATCATTATCCCTCCACTAAAGCTATCCACAAATTCCATTGTTTCCTCTAAGGAAATTAGACATGAATGTTTATTCCTCCCTTCAATAAATACCTCTTTATCCCTCCACTAACTAATGATGTAGTCTCACCCTCACACATGGATACACACACAAACATGACAACAATTAACTCACTTGGACACTTTCTTGAAGGAGTGATTCAAATATAATAGTTAAACCAAAAGAGAGATAAAAAGGAAGGGATTTATCCACAATGTACATAGATTGCAATTATCTTACACCTTTGTTATAATTATATTCCTTGTTTAATCATTTATTTGCATGACTTTTAAAGTACATACAAAACATAAAACTCTTATTTTCCAATTACAAAATTTCATTCCATTTTAACATGTTTCTCTCAAGGAAACACATCATTTTACTTTTATAAGCAACCCAAAGGTTTACCAATAAGTTTAAGAGGGATAAACTCAAATTCTTGTTTACACATTCAACAAGGTATTAAACATGGTTTGGTTATAAGATACGAAGTTCCACCCAAAACAAAAACAACACCAAGATTGTCACAATATTTTTACTTTATATTGCTTGCATAATTTAACTTCCATACTCAGTCTTTTATCTTTCAAATTATGAAATTTGTTTTCCAGTTAGATGTGTTTCCCTTAATGAAACACCACACTTATCTTCTACTTAGCAACCTAAAGGTTTTGATGTGAATTTAAAGAGATAATTTTAAATTATGAACTACAAATGGCTCCCTAAATCATTTTTTATTTGTCAAGAAACACTTTTACCCATTTAGGCATAATGATATTACCTGCAACAATTTAGTAAGTAAAATGTACAAAGCACATTAAGTCCAACTTATCAAAGGTTCACAAGCAACATTGAGAAAGATTACAAGTTATTCATCCTAAGCTCCAAAATGGGGTCATATAGTCATGACCCACTTCACACAAGGTTTCTCGAATGGCAAAGTATCTTAATCACTTACTACTCAAATATGTCAAGTAAATAATTCAATGCGAAGATAATCTCATCCAATTTCTTGTTAAATTACAAGTAACATCATTTTGCAAGATGACAAGAGTTATATCAATGAAGGATAAGATAATGATAGGTTTGGGGAACAATCAGTTTCAATCTATTCATTGATTAGTTTTATTCTAATTATTACTTTATTTGTATCCTCATAAGACTACAACCACGTGTTGAAATTTAATTCCTAAGATACAATATATTAATTTAGATATAACACACTTTTCATAAAAACAAATAATGACTTATGATTTCCCAAAAAATGATATTATCAATTTCAATCCTTTCCAACTTAATATACTAAAATATGACTAACCAAATACAAAACTTCCAATGATCAACCCGATTTCATTTTCAAACGAATTATACAATATAAAGGGAACTAACTACAATTCAATATTGAGTATCACTATTTTTTTTTATGCATCTTCTACCACCTGTAAAGAAAAGGAGTCGGCATAAAGCCGACATGGATTCCTCTTCTCCTATATAACAATGTTATCAAACAATCACATTCACAATTTAGAGAGAGATGATGAGATCAATATTTTTCATAACATTTCTTATTATAATCACTTTTCTAGTTTCGAAGAGAGAACAACATTTATTTTCTTCACATAAGCAACCATTTATTTTCATAATCAAATACGATTTAGGAGAGAGAACAATTAAGATTTTTTCACTCAAATTCATAGACTATTTTAGAGTTTGAAAGAGAGTATGTTTCAAATTTCTTCACACAACTTTCATTTTCATTTCCACTAAGAAGCTTCAAGGTGGGAGCATGACAATTTTCATGCGATCAAAATTTCTATTTACCAATTGGTTATATGTGTTTAGAGTGGTTATTTATAACTATTAAACATATTCCAGACATAAAATTAATCATACCCTCCAATGGTGCCTCGAAAAAGTCAAAGTTTGGTCAACATGACCTAATCACACTATTGTTCAAACTAGTGCAAGAGGCTACATAATGGCCTTATAAAAAGGTCACCAAAAACCTAAATATGGAATATATCACTTATAACCAATTATATGTTATGGTAGAATGTAGAGAGATTAAAAACCTAAAAATTTATAATTGTTACTCATTTTATAAGCACCTTTCCGAAGCCACTTGATGAAATTTAACAATTTGTGCTTGAGCATTATAGGCCAAAGTGGCTCCAAAACAAGTGTGGTAAAAATTATTCCTAAGGGAATACAATTAAACCAAATATGGTACATAATTTTAAACATGGGAATGAAGAGGTTTGAGGTGACAGAACCCAATTTCTCAGTCTACAATAATTAAAAGTAAGACGATTCTAAAACAATTTTGTAACATTGCGTAGTTACCTCATAAGAGCAACTCTTTAAGGTAGATTGTAAACCCGTGCCAATTAAATTCCAAATAAATGTATGAGGGTATTTTGAGTATTTTTTTCACTCCAATAAGGTAGTGGTCCCATGCAGGGGGCAATGCATAAGTTTTTATCAGGTGTTGCAGAGAAAATATAAGAGAAATTAGCAGCACTGGGTTCCCATAGAATAAATCCTTGTTGTTGTTAAAATAAAATAAAAGGATGCAAATATATTACTAGCAATCGCATGTGTAAAATGCAATGTGAATGCCTAATGGTATATGTTATTTGATTTAGAGGGATAGTTATTACTTTTGTAGTTGATGTTGATAAGGTGTGTGATTGATTTTGTAATTGTAGGAATATAGATGAAGTATTACATTTAAAGGTTCTATCTCTACATTTCAAATTTGTTACAAATTCGTACATATACATTTGCAAATCTTATATCATGAGTGGTAGTGTTTTTCAGACTATTTTATTTGAAGACCTTCATCATCCAATGGCTTCTGATCTTGAAGGACTTTGGAAGCCTCTGCTACTTTATTATATACAGTTTCATATGCACTTTTCCATTTCTCAGCTTCAAATTTCTTTTCCTCTTCCCTCAAACCCCTTCTTTGTGTACTAGCCCTTGAACCAAGGTCTCCAATGCCCAATCTGGAAGCAATCGCTTCTGCTTCAATTGCGTCAACATCTAACTTATCCTTCCTCCACAACTTCTTCTTCTTGGGTTTCTTGAACTGAAGCATTTCATCATGAGTATAATGATCTGAAACATTGGTCCCAGTTTGAGAAAGTGACTCTTCAGCTTAGTTACCCATGGTTGTACCTTGCAACCTATTGCGTATCTGAAGCAGAAAATAAAATGCTATTGTCATAGTGTAAGCCAAATATCATATATTGATTAACAAAATATCCATATGATAACCAGTTAAAACAAATGCTTTGTCTTCATACCTCATCAAGTTTATTTTTGGATTCATCATTGATACCTCTCATTTCATCCAGATTCACACCCTTGAAAATAATTTAAGTTGTCAATCCAACTATACACAAGATAGATATTAAATAAATGATAGTTTTAAGTATATCAAGTCCACTAAAATGAACATCAAGAATAAAACTGACCTCCTCCTTAAATGGGTCATCATATTGATGAAGAATTGTTTACTGCATTTATGTCATTTTGAAATCTATCAGAAAAAAAATATAATCAGTTAATTTTTCAAAGACTAAAGGGATAAGATCAAAAATTGATTATCAAAAGAACAATCCCACTTACCTGTTTTCATAGATCCTAGGTTTCTTCTTTGCTACCTTGTAGACCTCATCTTTGGCATTCTACTCTCCAATTTCAATGTTTTCAAGCATATCAATATCTGCAATGGAAATATAAGAGAACCAATGCACCAACAAGTAGATCAAGAAGAGAGAAACAACAAGTCCAAATTATGCAGATAAAAAGCTTCATATTTCATCATATCACACCAACAATAATGTTCTGGTCATTTAGTGTCAATACAACTGCCCCTCCTTCCATTACTTTATCAAGCCCATGAAGAACCTTCAATCCTACCAGATCCTCTGCATGTCAACAATACAAATTAATTATCTAATAAAACTAAGCTACACCTTCCTACTGATGCAGGATCCTAATATGTACTAAATACACATTTAAAACAATAAATCTTAAAGAATCAGATACGTAATTAAAATGTTGAAATTATTACTTCCACTATGCTTCATGTTTTGATTTTCCATTTCTTCTTAACAACGGATCCATTTCTTCTCAAAACTTCAACCCTGCAATTATGTTCATTGCTATTAATAAACCAAAAAATATTTACATGCTTGAAAGGGGGAATATTACCACTCAGTAGATAAATTTACCAACTACACGAATCACACAAAAATGATGTTGAGCAAATAATCACCTCAAAACAAATAACAACAGAAATGAAGCGGTTGCCAATAATTTCTTTTCATATCTTTGATAATCTATTATATACAACTAACGCCTACTTCGTATTTAGGTTTCCTTCAATTGTATTAGAACTTTTGATTTCAAATGATTCAACGTCATTTCTTAAAATATATAGACTGTCTGATGGAAATAATACATTTGATGCTAAATTCAGAGTTCCAGCCATTCCTATAATTTTTTGTCTAATTCCTTCTAGGATTATTACCACCTTAGTCATGGTGGGCTATTGCTAAGATGATTCTCTTGTGCATACCAAACTTAGTATCCAGACTTGAGAAATACAATCTTTTATTTCATCTCTATTTGCATCTTCTAACAGCCTGGTGTCCACCACTCCCATCATTCCATGAGGGAACAACATGTTTACCCACTTATGTAGGTTGAGTCCTTCCACAAACTTGTAGTTGACATCTTCCTAGTCATCATCTCCAATAACACAATCCCAAAGCTATATACATCACCTTTTGATTAAGCCCTGCATCCAAATCCATATTTTGTATCCAACCCAACAAGCTATGAAATCCTGAATAAAAATAAAAAAAGAAGCGTTTCTTGTTCATATGCTGCAAAATTTCATACCTGGAGCAATATACCCAAATGAGCCTTTCAAGGTCGCTATGGAAGTCAATGAATTTGTTGAATCTATAAAGGTTATTCGGGAAATCCCAAAATCACATAAATGTGTTGTCATATTATTGTCCAAATGAACATTGCTAGGTTTTAAATCACAGAGCACCACTTGTACAAAACAATGATGATGGAGATATGCCGTGCCATGAGCTATATCCATAGAAATGCTTAGTATTTGGCTTAAGCTCAATCTAGAGGCATCCTCATCCCCATTCACAACCTCATCTCCACCAACTTCCAAGCTTCCATTGGGCATTAATTGGAGAACCAATTCTTTAAAGTGAGGCATAGAGCAATAGTTTATGACTCTAAAAAGATTCTAGAGGAAAACTCTTCCTAAGACTTTGCATTCTGTGCTAAAACTCTTATTATCTTACTCATTCTACAAGTTGAAGACCTCGACAACAACTGTGGTGCTATCATCCAAAATCCCTCTATAGACTGATCCAAAAGAACCAACTCCTACTTTGTTACCCTCACTGAATCCATCAGTTGATTTTCCAAGAGTTTCATAAAGCATTACTGATTGCCCATCTCTTTAGAGACTTGATATCCTGCTATGTGAACCGTGAGCCCTGGAGAACCCCATGAGTAAACAACATAGAACTAAAACTGTAACACCTACAATAAATACTAGTATAACCTTAAGAAGAAAATGAATCTTCTTTTACTGGGAAGGGGGAAACGGGCATGCAAGCAACCACCAAGGTTTCCCATAAATGACTTGGAAGTTAAATTTGCAAAACACCCACCTGTTGGAACTTCTCCTCTTAAGTTGTTGAAAGAAAAATTTAGGGTATGAAGCATGAGAAGTTTTCCCATGGACTTTGGAATTACACTTGATAAGTTATTTGAAGAGAGATCTAGCTTCTCCTAACTTTTTATTTCATTGAACAACTACCGATTTTGGAGCAGAAGGCGGTTTTCATTTACTGAGGGGAAATAGCAACGCGGACGTGTCCCCTGTCCATCCCATGCATTTTTCGCAGCGTTTCCATCTCTGATTTTCAACAAGCTTAGAAAATTACAAATTGACTTCACTCGTTTTCAAGATATTTTGGAATTTTGAGCAGTCGAGATCGCCATGTCAAGGGACCTTACACTTGATCCAAAACATTCAGTGACAAAAGAGGCACTCCATGTTCACCATTTCCCGTGTTGCTTCCTCCTTCACATGCAAAGTGGGACAGTTCAGAAAGGGGCAGTAAATCTTGTCACAATCCCAGTACTTTTAATTCAGCCATTGTCTGCAAAAATGGTGGAAGAAAATATTCATTCCCAGTAAATATAATAGCCCGAGCCTCTGGAAACTTCATCTCGGGCCATTGGTTCTCATTCCTTGACCCTGTACAAGTATAAAAAATTCAAAACCATAGTGAGTGAATAACCACGAGTAAATAGATAGTAAATAAACTTAAATTGATTGGGCATAATTACATGGCTGAAGAAAATGCACAAAACAAATTTGAATCAGTCAACCTGTATGAATGGATATAATCTCTGCAGCAAATTTTTTATGTGAGTTATCTTTCCAGCTCTCGGGAATGCAATCTTCCTTTCTTGGCATTATCAGCACTTTGCATGTGTCTACAGGTTTATTCTTGGCTATCAAATAAATGGTCAAGTCTCTCAACACATCATGTTGAACTATATATAGCTCGCTAGTGCTACCATAAGTAGTCCCTGGATGATTTCTGAGAAAACATTGATATCGTTGAGTATAAGATTTACCTGAGCATCACTTGAAAGAAGGGTCGTTGAAGGAATGGTTCAGTATCAAATTGTTTCTAGACGCTTAATTCCAAAACAAATGATATCTAATATTAGACAAATTAACAAAATCTACCAGATCATTTACCATATCCAATAAATTTTGTTTTTCAAGTTCAAGCAAAATATCAAAAGCATCAATCCATTTTATGTTGCGAGTGTGAATCCAAATATCAAACAGAGAATCAACAGGGATTTTCTCATCTTCCGGAAACAATCCCAAGTCCAAAAAACATTGGTGTTGCTCATCACTCTTTAGCCCTGTGAAGCTCATTTCCATGTGTTGCAGAAGCCCTCCTTCATGTTCATTTGATATTGTTTCTACTTCTGAAAGCTTGTTCCTCCAAAAAGTCACAGCCAGTCACTCAACGCCATAGCAGTGGACTCGAAACAATAATGACAGTCACAAGGAGTGAGAAAAATAGGGCATAATATAGCATGCAACTGCTGCTGTAGATGAATTGATTCGGCATGCAATTGTTGTTCTTTCAAGATGGCCGTCAAATTTAACACATTCCTGTGAATGTCCACAAATCTCTTTCCCATAGGGGGAACGCCTTCAGCGTAATAATGTATGTGATGTGCTGAAACAATTTTTTGGAGGGAAGTAGATTTGGGAGAAAGTATTTTGAGGTAAAATACTCGCGCAATAGTTTGTTAACGGCTGGCCAAAAAAAGTGGAATGTAGGTGTGAAAATTTTTAGCCCCCACCAATTTCCATCGCTGTAACAATCTCATTTTTGTAGTTGTTGCTCCACATTTCAAGGGCAAGATTCTATTTTATGTTGTGGCTATAATAATGAATGTGTATGAGACCGCCTAGGCCCTGACTGCAGTTTTCCATTGTAGTTGCCCCCCTCATGGGATTGCTGCCTAAGCATCCAGGAGTGTTTTCACATCATAAAACTTGAAATGGAATAGTTGTACTCACTTTCCATGCGTCATTTCTAGGGCATCTTAATAACCTTTTAACAGGTTGTTTTTTAATTAAAAAGTTTTAGTTTTATGATTGTTTCAGCTCTCACATTTCTAAGGATAAAACATAATCGTGTGAGAGATCATGTTTCATTTTGAAAGGTTCACAATGTGCTTCATAGGTTGTTTTCAGAATCACTTGGTAAATTATTTTTTAAAGTCGGTTGCACATGTGAAGAGATCATTTTGTGGTTAAATATAGATAGGATAAATTTTAACCTTCATTCCATTTACAAAAACCACTGAGCTTGTAGCAATCTATTCATTTAAATGTTAAAATGATTATATTATCAAAATTATAAATGGAGAAGAAATCCATGAATGATTATTCCCGCAGAAATGATTAGAAGTCCTTTGAGTCAAGATTTCCTTGTTACCGCGGCACAAAATAAATAACTTGTTTGCCAAGATTGATGGTATTTTTTTCAACAAGTTCATGAGCATTGTGAATGAATCCAAATTTTGCATACATCTCCTCCAGGGCATTCACAATTGCATTGTCTAACTGAAGACCAATTTCGATTATGCTTGTTTGTCTTTACACAACAACACAACTGGGAGAAAGCCAATGAAATCTGCGAGACAAAAATTTGCCTTCCGTTATGCTATAATGAAATCCATACATATCCAAAATTAACATTTTGGCACATGCTAGAGTATGTTGTTGTTGACATTATCATTTCTTTTCTAATACTGAATTTTTCTGCAAGATTCAACATAAAACCATTTTGTGTAGATCTTGCACTCATTGAATTTTAAGGGGTCGTATTGCTTTCCTTAATTGTCTCTCGGCCTTCCCAACAAACTCATAATATGTATTTTATCCCGCTAAGGCCCTTTTTGTACACCCATTTCCCTTCAAATCATCTGCTCCTAGTAGTTTTTGGGTTTGTGTATTGTCTTTTGATCTACTCTTGTGTGTAACTTGGATCTTCGACACTTTTTGATGCTCAATGTGTAGTTGATTGAACCTTCAAACCCCTAAATTCTTAAGAAGTCATGCAAAACAAACATTAGCTAGGTTGTGGGCACCCCCGTGCATAGCTGACATTTCCACTACTCTAAAGAGGGCTCAAACCTTGCATTGTTCTCACTTATCACGTGATCCATATCATATATGCAACCAAATAGATAAACATGATCTTGCAACAATGATATTCTACTTGCACCTTTTTCCCTAGCTTGACTTGGAATGATGATGTGTTCCTTGCAATTGCAGGCCTAAGTAGATGACTTGC
Organism: Taxus chinensis; assembly: GCA_019776745.2. NCBI lineage: Eukaryota > Viridiplantae > Streptophyta > Pinopsida > Cupressales > Taxaceae > Taxus > Taxus chinensis. The sequence continues at coordinate 166,561,884 of CM034149.1, forward strand.
CTATAAAGAGCATGTAGAGTATATGAGGCTCAAGGGATCTTAGGATGGCTTTGATTATTATTTCTCTTATTGTATGTTCCTTAGGATTTTTGGTGTCAAGTGTGCCTGATATCATCCTTGATGATGGATGAATGACTAGCTTATATATGCATTCTAAAGTTGGAAAGCTCGGATAAGACCAACTAGAAGTGACCCAAAGGAATTTGAATTGAGAAAAGTTTTATTGGAGGGAAAGGGACCAAAGTGGATGGAAAGGGCCGTAACGTATGGACATTATGGTCCATTCTGGGCACTTTGGTATGGGATGCTTGTGTGGGTGCTTTAAAAAATGGGATCATATTGTGTGAGGGTTTAGCCTAATTGTATGAGCTAATATGACATTTGTGTGTTTAAGTAAGAATAAATGGGATATAACTAGGGATAACATGATTGAAAAAATTGGAAAAATTTGTACCGGTGCAAAGGCATTATATAATTTGTGTTATTGTAAGATGTGAATGACCAAAATGAGTGTTTACATCCCCCCTGCCCTTTAAGTATGGAATTGAAAATTGTGTGCCTAAAGGAAAAGTCACCTGAGTGTGTAGACACGTTTTTTCTTCACTTAGAGTGCCTTGTGCTTGTGTGAGGACTTTTTCTTTGTTCCAATTGTGTTTGTTTTTCCAAGATGCATACTTATAGAGATAAGAGTGTAGTCAATGTCCATAGTATAGGAAATCAAACTTTAACATGAAAAACTTGAAATTAGTATGAAAATAACAATATGTAAAGTAGAAAATCAAAACAAAGGAAAGAGTACACCTGATTATTTTACGAGAGAGGGAGAAAGAGTACTCCCGTTATTGTTTCCATGGATATTCATTGAACTTTGTGTTGGATCTGGTTGGAAGGACTTAAGGATGATCAATCGCTAAGTGGAATGTTCTGAAGAGAATATGAAAAAGTGCAAATGCACCATGCATGGTGAAGAGAATTGTGTGGGGAATTGTTTTAGTTGTTCTGTATCCCTCCATAGAAATATGAGCAATGGGTAGTCAATCCTATGAGGATAACAACCACCTCGACACTTATAAAGACCCACAAATAAGTGCCACTACATATGAACATGAACCAAATTGATTTGAAATTGATGACATAATGTACCTGGGAAATGCTAGCTTTCACATACCCTTAGTGTCACCATAACCTAAATTGTACAATGAAATCTATCATTGAAACTAAATAAAAAGCATGTAGACATTATTGAGAAACTGTACCAACTGATAATTTTACTGAATCTTCCCCTAGGACAGAAGAATATGAAATGATCCATAGTGTTCATATGTTATGATCCTTGTTGTACGGTATTATCATTATGTGTTTCCTAACCTAAGTTTGTTTCTGAGCCATTTTTTGGACTTCTATAATGTTTGATTTTGTGCATGTTAGTTTGTTCCATTCTTTTGAGTTGTTGTAAGGATGAAATATCATCTGATGGTTGCCCCCTTTTTTGGGGTGCGTGAGATGGAGCAATGTGAACGTGGCCCAAACAAGAGGACATGTAGTTAGTGAATACATGTATTGGAGTATTCCTGTAGGGAAAAAATGGTATTACGCATGGTGTATACCATGGTACATACACAATAGTATAATAGAAAAGATAGCAAAGTGTTAGTGACAATCAATAGTAAAACAACACAATAGATGTAAGAAAAAGTGTGTAAAAACACACAAGTAAAACATCCATAGAAAACCGTATGCTATATACATGGGACACCACTCGGGATGTCACAAGACAATAGAGGCACTCAAGGAAAACAAACAAAAAACAAGTAACATAGGGTATTTCCCGAAAACAATTGAAAGCATAGATCAATCATGTAAAACAAGAAACAAGACAAAGATGAAAATGATCTTGATATGGAAGTGACCTATAAAATAGATATTATACATGAAGCACCCATTAGCATGTTAGAGAAATAAATAGTATGACACAATGTATGTATTGAGTAAATGAGGTAGGAGAAAGTAAATTAGTATAAATATTGGAAATGTTAGCACATGTGTGTAAGAAAGTATAAAGTAGATGCCTTTTGTTAGCATAGAACAACTGGTAAAGAGCAATGTCAAACATCCTGCATCGTGTAACAATTTGTGTGTAGCCTGCATTCAACTCAATATACCATATGGACACACATGTGTATAGAAAAAGAATATAACATATTATGTATCAAACTAACATTATAAGTAAAGTACAACATGAAAAGTATAAGCGTGCAACAGAAACTATCAAGCAAGAGTAATGCAAATATTTTTGGATGTTTCTATATTAGTTGATTGTTTTTGGATTTTAGCATATTTGAATGTTTTTAGATTTTTAGGCCCCCTGAGGGCATAGATGAAAACCTATTCTCCGAGGAGAAGAAATGGTGATTCAAGAATGCCCCCAGGGAGGGGAATATACATATTTTTAGTGTTGCTAATGAATTAGAAAGTGTGTAAATAAATGTAAAAAAACAAGGTTTCCCCAAATATATGTGCACAAAGTGAGGTTTAGGTGTGTGACCGCTCCCTCAATAGTCAAGTTGAACCTATAAAAAGAGTTTGTCATCAGGAAATGAGGGGGGGAAGTGGATACCCCCTAACACGAGTAGCATATGAACAAGCCAATGAGTATGTTGGGTGAGGACCCACTATCTGCCATTGTGAATGAAGGAAGCATGTGATCATGCATGTGAGACTAGTTGCATGAGTGTGTGTAGGAAATTTGTTTCCAAGAGGATTGTGTTGTATATGAGGTGTAACAAACCTATTGTTAGACCAAGATGTACAATGTGTACTATGAACCCTGTGTGATGGCTTAGTCTTATGTGGTGGACTATAAGACCTAAAGATGAGCCTAGAGTGAGCAATGGGAACTAAATGTTGAGGAGACTGGTGTGAGATAGTAGTTGGTGGTGAAATTGTGGGACTATTACTATGAGTGTGTTACAAAACCGTAATAAGAGCATTGTAAATGGTAGGAGTGACTATAATAGTAGGTGGACTAGGAGTAATGCTAACTAGAGCAAGAGGTGCACTGGTGGTAGGGATATGTGAAGCTTGAGATATAATATGTAACGAGGTTTTAGATGGGATACCTAGGATATTAATGATTTGATGCTCATGTATGAATTTGACACATTGGTGTACAGTAGATGGAATAGATCTAGTAGCCTTAAGCCAAGGAATACCTAAGATCATGTCACAATGTTTGGTTATAAATGCGACAAAAAATGGTAGGTAGATAGTATGAGGCCCAACTATGATGGGAAGAGTGATACACCCATAGAAAGTAAGAGACTTGCACGTGATTTGAGAAAATGGAAATCTAATAGCATGGGGAAGTAAGCATGTGTTATGTTTGAAAGCAGAATTGATTGTGACATTATTAAGAGCTTGATTGTTAGTGGATGCAACAATGTGAAGCCTATAAAATGTGAAAGCAACATGTAAATATGCATTAGTAAAATCAATGGATGGTGGTAAAGTAGTAGTAGTACCAATAATAAAGTATAGAGGATTATTGGTAGATTACGGAGGGGGAAGTGCGTGGTAGGCAAGATTTGCGGTTGCTTCAGATGTAGCCTTATTGTGCTTATGAAGTAGGTCATTGAATATCTCAATCTTATCATTATCATTGGTAGGTTTTGATACAGGAGGATAGTCCCATTAAATTGCATCAGAATCAATTAATTATTAGATCACATGTTTAAGTTTAAAGCATCGATCGGTGGAGTGTCCATTGCATTAGTGATAATGGCAATATGTTTTTTTATCAAAAAAAATTCTTAAGGACGACTAGAAACCAACTCAAGAGGTGGAGGAAGAGAGATAAGGTTACCAGCGAGGAGCTATTGCAACACCATTCTAGGAGGGATTGGAAATTTAGTAAAATGTTGTCAAGGAGGTTATATTTGGAGCTTCATCAATTAGGAAACTGCATTAGCAATGGTTTTATCCGTAACTCAGTGATCAACAGGTTTTCTCTTAAAGGTAGTTTTACCTTGGAATTTAGCATGAGATTGATTAGATGATTGATCACCATATTTTAGTTTTCCCATGGAAAGTAGCTCACTGTCACACTCCTAATATTATGACATAAGTGATCAAAGGAATGAAAGGTATCAAAGATGACTGACTCTTAGATAAGAGGCAAAAGACTTTGTAGAAATAGATCTTGTGATTTAGAAAATAAAAGGATATTGTTCATTTTAGCAAGAGTAGACTTATAACACATAACATAGTCACTAATGTGCTCATTTAGGAATTTTTTCATTTTATCAATTTATGCATAAGATATTTTAGTTCCAATATTAATAGAAAAATGTGTTAAAAACTGATTTGCTAATGGAGTAAAAGATCATACAGAGTTAATAGGAAAATCATAAAACCATTGTAATGCATAATCTTGTTAACTTCTAGGAAAAAAATTCGTTAAAAATGTATCATCGAAAGCATAATATAAATAAGCAACATGAAATGATCTAAGATGTTACTGTGCATCTTCTTAACTAGTGAAAAGAGGAAGCTTAGGTGAAACAAAACTAGGACGAAGAGGATAGGAAGCTTTTTTTAGGTGCAAGAGGATTTTGTAAAAGAAGAAAAGAATTTATAAAAGAATAATTGATGGTAGCACCTTGTTGTAATTGAAGAGCTTGGGCTTATAGCTTAGGCACCAAGGACTCTAAGGCATGGGTGCCAGAAGAAGAACTAGGTTGAATATGAGAGATAAGAGGATATTAAAAGTGAGTGGTAGACATAGGAATGAAAATATTAATACTAGATGTACCCCCATGAAAGTGTGTGGAGAAAAAATAGGAATGGAAGATCTAGGTTTTGTGGAGGTGACAAGATTAGCGATGGGGTCAGTAAAAGCCTAGATACGTTGTGATTCCTCAAGAGTAGCATATAGGAAGATATCTATATTTTGCGGGTTGGTAGCTATGTATTCATTTAGATTATTTGAATGCTTAGTAGTAAATGTCTCAAGAGAGCCTCAATAATGATGAAGAATTGTGAGAAACCATAGAAGAAGATAGATTTGACGTATACTCAAGTTCACCAAATGATTTAACCTAGATTGGTAATTACATATCTCAAGGGGGTAGTAAATCAATGGTAGATTATCCTAATCAATTGGTTTTTGAAGGATAATTGCAACAATATCAGGAACAACCATCAAGAAATGATCAAACAATGATAGGTAACAACACTAGATAAAGCACTTGTAATGAGAGAGAGAAGATGACTTAGTTGATCTCCTACTCTTTGTGATGATTTGGGTTGGTCTAATAATTGAAAAAGGATGGAAATGACCTAGACAGAGCCTCGTTGTTGAAATTGTGTGCTGAACTATTACATGGACCAAAGCAGTTGGCATGGTCAAAAGTGTACTCTCATTATATGGCATTTTCGGTATACACTCTTGTCCCTTTAGATCCTTTGCTCTTGATATTTTTTGGGTCTTGTGTATTGTCCTGTGATTATCTGCTCTATGTCTGGACCTATGGGATCTCTGACACTAATTGATGCAATACTTATTGTAGCTAACCGTAGATCCTTCAAAACACTAGATGGCCAAGACGTCCTACAGTAAAACAAACATTAGGTGTGTTATGGGTACCCCTGTGCACCGCCGATGTAACCACTACTCCGAAGAGGGCTCAAACCTCACATTCATTCTCACCTAGCATGTGATTTTTAGAATTTATGCAACCAAGTAGATAATCACGAATCTTGATAATAATGAGATTATACTAGCACCTTTTTCCCTAGATTTACTTATAATAATGATGTGTTCTTTGCATTTACAGGACCTGAGTAGATGATTTCATCTAGAGGGAGTATGTAGAGAACATGAGGCCTCAAAGGATTCTTGGGATGGCTTTGTTTATGATTTCTCTTAGTGTATGCTCCTTAGGGTTTTTGGGTGTCAAGTGTGCATGATCCCCTCCTTGATAATGGATGAATAACTAGCTTATATTTGCATTCTAAATTTGGAAACTTTGAATAAGGCCAACTAGAAGTGACCCTAAGGAATTTGAATTCAAAAAAGTTTGAGGGAAAGGGACCAAAACGGATAAGAAGGGCCATAGTGTCCAGACGTTATGGCTCATTTTGGGAACTTTGGTCTGGGATGCTTGTATGAGTGCTTTAAAAATTGGGATTGTACCGTGTGAGGGTTTAGCCTGATTCTATAAACTAATATGACCATTCTATGAACAAATGAGTTGTGTTTAAGCAAGAATGATTGGGATATAGCTACTGATAACATGATTTGATGTAGGAGCATCATTGTAATTAACTCAATTTTGGTTTTCCATAGTTTTTTAGGTGTTTAGAGGTCCATTTAGGAGTTATTTAGGTGATATTAGTCCATTTGGACTCTCAATGATGTAACAAGTGGCATTTTGGAGGTTTCCCTCCAAAACCCACATTTGAATATTCAAATTAAAGTTGCAATGTACCCTAGGTCTAAGTGTTAGTATGTTAGTCACCTAGGGGTTAGTATAGGTCTAATGTTAATGGAATAAAGTGTTCATGTCTTGAACACACTCTCTTTACCCTACCAAGGTATAAACTCATTATGGTTGGTCTAATCATGGATGAGTTAGGTTGGTGAACCCTAACCACCTCTCTTTGATCATAATAAGCATAATGAATTTGAATTGAGGAAGTTGTTGAAGTTGGTGGAGGAAGTAGAGAGTGATAAGAACTCTATAATTGAGTCAAATGGCTCTTGAAGATCTGCAAATTTCATGATTGTATCTAATAAAAGCTTCTTTTTGTGTAAAATTGTGTTTGAATGCATATTTGATTACTTGTGTGTGTAGATCACATTATTGTTTATGAATATTTGGATTATTTATGATGTTTAGGGTTTGTGTAAGGTTGTATACAGGTACAAAATGATGGTATAGCCATTACGAGGGTTTGTATTGAAGCAAGAAGAATATATGTTGAAGAAAGGACAGTCATAAACAAGTGTATGAGACTCTGTGCATAAGGTAAGCACTGACTTAGTGAGTTTAAGGATTGTATCATGAAGAAATGAGTATCTTTCATGGAATAGGCATTGAAACAAATGTGACAAGTTGTATGAATGAATGAAACTTAAGGATAATAAGACTATATCCAAATTGTGCATAAACTCTGTTTTCAGTCTTTAAAATCCTTAAAACAAGGATTTGGGAAAGTCATTATAACTTTTTATTTCCACCTCTAAATAATCTGAAATTTTTAATGTAGAAGTATGATTGCTTTTTTTCAAATGTGTATTTAACCATTTTTCTATATTATATGTTTATCCAAAGTTGTGATAAAAACTCAGTCCCGACCCTGTTATGAGAATACAAAAATCATGCTCATATCTGGTAAAACGAGCATAACTCACGTTTTTTGAGGAGATAAGTTCTGAAATTTTGAGGGTATAATCATTGATACATTTTTCAAGTGGGTTTTAAAGTATTTAATGATTTCAAAAAACTTCAAATAGTTATTTATGATAGCATTTTGTAATTTATATGTGTAAATTTGGGTTTTGTGTCTTAACTACTACGTAAAACAAGCCTTAAAAAATAAGGTTATAATGGAAAGGTATTCATGTAAGGTTTATTGTGATAGGTAGTGGCCATATGATCCTTGAAAAGGTGCGGTAAGTCCATTTGAAGCATTTAACTTGATGAATCTATGATTGTCTCGTGTAAGAGCTATGATGAAGGCCTACAAAGCAAGTTATTGAAAATGAATTTATGAAACTAATTTGATGGTTTGATCATGTTAGCATGATTAAATTAAGCATGTATACAATAACTTTGAGCTTTGATTCAAGGTTTTATGCATTTTTCACATTTGAGAAAAATTTGCTTCTCAAGCAAAGTGATGATTCTTGGGTTGAAAGTGACTATAAAAGTTGAATTTGATGCTTCTAATGCAAATTATTGGTGTCATATGAGAGGTGTATGCAGGGATCTGCATCATTATTGACTAAGTTGGACTAGTGTGGATTAATGCAAAGGCATTGTACAATTTGTGTTGTTGCAAGACATGAATTACCAAAATGAGTGTCTACACCCATTATAAATTTCAAGCTGAAACTCATAACATGATGTACAGGAGAAGAAGGAATTTTTAATTCAATACTCCACTTTATACCACACTCTACCACCCCTTCCAACCATCAACCACTCGTCATTACTCCTCGTATGCACTTCTTTCAATTTTGGTATTTTTTATTTTTTATTTATTCTTATTTGATTGTTTACATGTTTATTTATTTATTTTTACAATTATAATTGTATTTATTGATATATCTAAATTTTAACTCCATTTACTACAAATTTATAACAACGATAGAGCACATACATCTTGTCTTTCCGAGAGGTGAAAAATTCCAAGCGTTTGTCTTACTCTTGAACATGCCACAAAATGTTAGAAATTCTAATACCACCATGAATTTACTCTCTATATGGTGACAAAAGGGGAGTCCTTTTAAAATCTTTAACTCCATCATGTTACCAAGATGATAGGATTTTTTGATTGATTATCCCAAAAAGAAAGAATAATTCTTGAGACAACCAAATAAACACTAGATTAGAATACCCCGTGATCACCAACCATGCATCACACAAACAATATGAAGAATGCATCGGCGCTCAAGGAGTGATGATGTGGCCAAAAATTAAGGAAAGTATTGCAAACTGAGTGGGTATGTTAGCACTATAATTTTCCTCCATGATTTCTATTTCATTAATGTATATATTAGGAATAGGGTGTTGCTAAGCATAGTTAGTAGTAGCATCCACTAGAAGATAATGGTGCCGCCAATAAAGTACAGTACAGAAGGTAACAGTCAAAGTACATTAGGGGATGTTTTGAAAGTGATTGTTAATGATAAAAAGTAAATATTTTTCGTAAGTGGTCCCGGTAATGTCAAAATATCAACAGTTATGATAAGTGGATAAGTAGGGTCTATATGGTTATGGATTAGAATTATTATATTTGTAATATTGACAAGGATTGATGTCAAAAATATTTTGTTTGTATAAATCCTAGAAAAGGTGGAACCCATGTGAAACGATAAGGTTTATCCTATCCTAAAGGATAAGCTTACATGTAAAGATAAGAGTTAAGGTATGGAATATGATTAGCTAAAAGATATTTCCTATCATAGTGTTATAAATAGAGAGACCACCCCCTCATTTAGCATAGAAGAAAGTGGTGAGAATTATTACAGGAGTCAATATCATTATGAAGGTGTGTTAAGGAAGCCATCAAAAGGTGCAACTTTGAAGTTTCTCCCAAAATTATTGTTGGAAGGTGAGTGGAGTTGGTAACACTCAAAGTAGTTCATGGGTGAGATTGTAACAATATCATGTTATTAATATAATTTACGGTTGTGTTTCAGATCTGTCATCATTCCTTTATATCATAGTCTGTGGTATTCTTGTTTTCTATTATTATGTTTCCCGATTATTACCACTAAACTAAAATATGTGCATTACTAAAATTATCATAGCACGAGGAGTTCTCAGTGGAATATTATCATAGTGTCAGATTTTTGTTGACAAGAACTACATCATCTAGATGAATTTATGAATTAGAGAATGTAATAAGTAATATATTTGATTGTGTATATGGTGTAACACCAATGATATTATCGAATGGATGTGTATCAAACATATAGGTAAGTGGAGGATCCATTATGTGATAATCCATGTGGACATGGTTGACCTAGTTTATTTCAACATTATTAGGTAATGGATTAATAAATAAGAATATGTGCGAATAAGGTTGAAAAATGGTTGTGTTGATATGTGGATGAAGATCTTGTGTAGAAATGGTAGTGTTGTTAAGAAGCTCTTGGATTTTATTTCATAGTCTAAAACATCGATTCGTAGAATATCCATAGTATTGATGATTATCACAAGCATAGGGGTTATCAAATCTAGAGCCTTGCTGCTTAGTTATATTAATAATAATAAGTGATAGTAATTGTATAATATTAAATCAAAGTATCTTGTGTAAGATAATGTGAGGATATTGTGGTAAATGGTTGTAACATTGTGTAAAAATAGTAGTAGGTGTTGTAGGAGTAGGTTGTGCAACATTAACAATTTCAACCTTCTTAGTCTCAACCAACTTACCCTTGTATGGGGTTTTGGATAAGAATTTGTTTTTGTTAGATGATTGTGTGGTATCATAGATCAACATATTGGCTGCCATGAGTTTGGTATCTCAACTATTTGATAGAGGTCCTGAAAATATGTATAATTAAGAAACGTGAATTGTTCATGAAGATTGAGAAATAGATTAGTAGTGAATAATTCTGCCAATTCATTTTCATTAATGTGTTTAGATTCATATGATAGCATAATACATAATCCACTTCCTTTTTGCATGGTTGTTTCTTGACTTGTGTGACTTATGTGAATGATAATCATTACCCAAAAATTTATTGAAAAGTATTTAAGGAAACTATCAACTAGATCTTGGAATGTTTGTATGGATCCTAGAGGAAGTGTGTAAAACTAATAAAGTGTGTGTTCCTTAAGGCTATGTGGAAAGAAATTGGTAAGTATGGTGTCATCGTGCATATAATCCAAAGAAGAGACCATTAAGGTGCAAATATATTATCGAGGACCAGTCTTTCCATTATAAAAGAAAAACTTTATTATATTAAAGCAAGGAGGTAGAGGAAAACTAAGAACTTTAGGTATTCAAGGGTTATTGAGTAACTCGATGGAGTTTATGGTGGTTTGTGACCAAGTTTATGATAATAGAGTTGTTTGTGATTGTATGACTTGTGCTTGTCGAAGGAAATCAAGATGAATAACTATATAGGATGGGATGTGTCTTGGTTGTAAATACTAAAATTTGGTAGATTTTTCCTTTTAGAATGCCAAGTTTGATTGTGCTTGTTTGATAAGATAAATGCTCGCATTCAACTTCTAATTAGTTCACCTCTCTAGTGCTTCCATGATTTACTTATCTTTACACTCTATAATATCTTAAATTTAAAGAATATTATCAAATCAAAGTAGTAAACAAATGTTGCACTTCATGACATAACTTTCTATTTGGCACCATAGTCTTCCTATTCAAAACCATACAAAAGGGTTAGGATATGAGGTCCAATCTTGGCTAACTATTACGGTCCTTCCCATTTGCAATCTCCAACTCTATTTTTTATGTGAATATCTTTATTATTTTTCATCTTCTTAAGGTCGGCCATATCGAAATATTTCACCTACAAAAGGCTATATAAACAATTCAATGTCACTTCATAACTCACTAGACACTCTTTGAAGATCCTATTGCAAATATCCTTCCAAAAGTGTTCAAGGGTCTCATAAATCTATGAAAATTTACTACACATCAATTAGATCAGTCCCTACTATAGGTCTTAATCACTTAACCAGGTCAAAGAGTATAGGTTACTCCATTTTCAAGCATGCAAAGTTCATATAGCCAGGTCTTAACAAGAGCAAACTCACTCTGAGCATTGCACAGGGGATTTAAGGAACAAAGAGTTAGGTCACATACCTAAGGCAATCCACATCACACTACTACTGCATTGGGTACACTTTATACTATATAGTTAGTGTTTACCCTAATTAATTTGTTTGATCAATTTAATTAGGTTTGATTTATTGAATTGATACTATAGAGACTAAACTAATGAATGTGTATGGATTTATGTTTCATATCATATCAAAAGGATATACAACATAACGATCAACCATATTATTCAAGTACTTACAATTAAAATCACAAACAAGATGGAAAGAGGCACTTAGTTGGTTCATAAAGTAATCACGATGTGTTGATGAGTGATTTAGGAAAGGAAAATAATTTGTGATGGTTACGACCATATGATATAGTTCTGACTTGACCATATGTTTTTGCACCTGCAAGGTGGCTGGGATTTGTAAATTGTAGTGTCACTTCATGTCATTATTTTTTGCTCTTTGATATCTTCAACTTCACATAAAACCCTAGATGTCACACCTGAAATGTGTTAAAAAACCCTAACTATCATGTAACACACTCAAGAAATCGTCAATTATAAAAATAAATATTCAAATGCTTGAGTCATATTTACCTCAGCGGTCACCTCATATGTGAGTCATTGAGCGTTGCACTACATTACATATTCAATGGAGATCTCCCAGTTCTTTAGGAAAAGGTGCATGAAACTATCCCTTGTGCCTCAACATAGATAGTGGGATATACTACTTCATCCCAATAGAAACCCTTATGTGCAGATGTAAAATTTAGAGTTATACCCTCCTATGTTGTGTATGCAATATGCAAATGTGGTCCTTGCTCTTTCATCTCAATATGTGGTAGATAGATAAGTGATTACCAAATAATAAATACTTAGGTTAGACTTGTATATATATATATATATATATATATATATATATATATATATATACAATTCCTTACTTTAAAATTAGGACCTTAGTGGTAGGAAAGGCCAATCCAAAATATATAATCCAAAATACAAAAGAGTGATAAATGGGCCCATAAAGAGAAAGCAAGTGAAAACAAAAGGGGCCAAGACCGCATGTATGGTCCTGACCTTTTTGTATTGTCTTAGACTAAGCTCAGGTAAAGGATAATAGTGAAAAGGAACTACCAAAGATATTTTTAAGGTGACTCAAAATCAAATCAAAGATACAAGAAATGGGGTTCAATCAAGTCACAAAGAGCAATACAAAAAAAGATTGTTGCTACTAAGATCTTGTTCCATTGTTAAAAACTCATGTATACAACAAACTAACAAAAGCATGATGTAATAATGATTTTACGCAAATTTTGGTGTCTATTTTCCCCCCCTTTATTATAGTGAATGAAATTTACTAGTGTAAAGGAAAAGAGAGTCTTACCTATGAAATTGGTGAAGCAATAAAACATACAAGCATGCTAAGAGAAATTAATAATATGTCACGCACGACAGGAGTCATTGACTAACCCATATGAAGATAAGAGAGAAGTGTGTTGTAGGCGTCAAAAGGGGATATTGTAGTTATAGACAGATGATTCGTAAACTACCTCTTTTAAACAATAAACAAATCCAATTTGGTGATAATGAATGAATAACTTGATAAAGTTGTTAATATCCACTTTATTATGCAAGAATTATTCACACAATACTGAAACTGAAATATGTAAGACAAGGAGACAAAAATTTTATCCTAGAGAAACCCAATGTGGGAAAAATTCTAGGTGGGTAAGCAATTTCTTCCCTTCACTATGTAAATCTCCAATACAATACAAGTTTACTGTCAAACTATAACCTTCAAGAAGGATTCAAGCTCCTTCTATTTGCATTACTTGCTTACAATCCTCAACAATAAAGAACTTAACTCTTTATGAAAAAAAAAACAAAAATTCCAACTTCCTCTTTTTCTCGCACTTGAATTCACTCAAATCACTTTCTTAGAATGAATAAATGCACTTATATTTATAGTTTTTATTCCCCAGGATGGAAGGAAGGCAGAACAAACCATTTTGAGAAGCCCAAACATTTGCAACTATTTGGATTCCTCATTTTGGTGCCATTGGGACAAAACCACGTGGTAGTTATGTAACCTTTACTCAGTGAAGTCACGGTAATTTTGTAGTAGTCACATAGTTAATACATAGAATAGAACAAGAAATGGTCTCTTTTGTCATTTGAAGATGTTTGGATCATCGTCATCCTAACTTAACCATTTTCCTAGAACAATGAACATGTTGAGGGTATGTTTTATAAGTCTTAATAAGGAGAATACATATAATTGGGTATTTCTATGTCCATCTTTCAATCGTACCTCCCCAATTTGACGATTTTAAGTCCCAAAAATCTTCAAGGACTGATGAGGTGAGGAAATTTCTTCCCCACATCTTATTTGGAATACCACTTCGCCTTGGTAGGTAATTGACCTTTCAACCCAATCAACCACTTGTCTTGTACTCCTCATTGTGATGTCTTCTCTTTCCGTTGCAATACCATGTCTTCCTCTAATTCCATATGACTATCTAGAACAAAATCTTCAATAGATGGTGGTAACAATCCCTCTTCTTCCTGATCCAATATGGAGGGCTCAAAGAGACATAAATTCTCAACATTCACAACTGAATATATTCTCATATAAGGAGGAAAATTCACGCGAAATGCATTCTTTCCCACTTGGTCTAGAATTTCAAATGGGCCATAACGAAGAAGTTTGAGTTTCTTAGTTTTTCCTTGTATCCTTTATCTACTCAAGTACAGCCATACCTTGTCACCAACAAGGAAAGAATGCTTAGTTATATGGTGATCATGCCTTGTTTGGTACTTGGCCTATGACTCTTTTAATCTATCATGTATCTGGAGGTGTATTTTGGTGTCCCCAGATTTTACCCTAAAATTTGGGACTACCCATTTGAAAAAAAATCGTTCTTTTTTAAAATAAAGGGTCTTTTGTGTTTTATTGCCAGAAGATGTTTGTATTATGTTAGAATATTTCCAGTGAATCAAATGAGCCAATTTCGACAAATACCCAGATACCCAAACTCATTTTATCCCTCCACCAAGTTTTGTTTGCGGGAAATTTTTATTGAATTATTTATTGAATAAATAATGCCCCGTTTGAAGTAAATTGTGCTCCGGTTGAGTCATGTTGAAGTTTTGCATGCCAGTATTCACTCATCTCAATAGGGTTTTCACCACGAATGAATTCAGGGCATTTTCTGCAACTTCTGGCAATGTTATTTATTTCTTTTGCGTTTTTCTCTGGTTTTCTCCTCAGTTTCTCTCTGAAATTCCCCTAGGTCAATTCTTTCACCAGTATAGTCTGTTTAATTTCCCGAAGCATCTAGAGATCATCTACCAACATAGTGCCATAAGGAATCAGCCTCAAAATGCAACCTTCTAACCAAAAATGATGAAGTCATGCACAAAAAGCCTCTCCTAGGCAAGTCACACTTTTTGGGAATGAATAGGTTTAAATTGCAGTGGGATTTTTGGTAGCAGCGGGCAGGTGGGAATTTATTACCTGCCTTGTAGGGTGAAAATTCCCATGAAGCCAAGTCACTTAAGCTGTAGTGGGATTTTTGGTAGCAGTGAGCAGGCGGGAATTTATTACCTGCCTTGCAGGGTGAAAATTCCCATAATAAAATAAAGAAAAATCACTTAAAGCACCGATGAGAATTTTTTGCCTGCCTAGTAGGCTAAATTTTCCCATCATAAGGTTTTATTCACCCATACAAGTCACACTTTTCCAAAAGAAGCTATTTTTAATACAAGCCGCACTTTTTAGAAAGTCACTTAAGCTACAGTGGGAAAATTGGAGGTGGCAGGGATGTGGGAATTTATTACCTGCCTTGTAGGGTAAATATTCCCATTGTAAAAGTCAAATAACTTAAGTGGAAGAAGGGATTTTTAGAGCTGCAGTGCAGGGTGAAAATTTCCATCAAAAGTTGACTTCTTAATTTTAGAATTCACCCATGCCAAAAAGTGTGACCCATTTGGGCATTAAACAATGCTTTTAGTGATATTTATTAATAGTTGCTTTGCCTAATTTTGGCGCCCATGATAGAGGAAAAGTCAATGCATGAGGATAAGCCAAAGAGAACTGAAGGTAGCATGCTAAAAATAAATAAATTAAATTTATTTAATGGCAGCCAGCATCATGCAAAAATAGGTGCCCAATTTGGGTGAATAAACATGTTTGTTTATTAATTAATTGCCAGAAATAGGATGGAAAATTATTATAAATAGAATGTTGAGGGTTATATAAGCATGGGTTGTCATAGTGAAGATGTAATTAATTCTTTTTGCAAAGGATTGCAGCCTGGACAGTTTTGGCACCCAAGGAAGGAGGATTTTTGCATCAAAAAGTGTTTTTCATTACCGGAAAGCTTCAAAGTTTGGCGCCTAGGGTTGGAAGAGCTTGATTTAAGCCTTGTTAATTACATGCATGTTGGTATAAGTGCCCATGTGAAGTTAAAACTATTTATGCTTGCTTTGCATGCAAGTAAAGCCTCAAATTTTAGGGCAGCGGGCTTTATATGCAGATTTTTGTGATAAAAATCAAGTGTTCATGCTCTGGATTCTGTCTTTGTCGGAATTAATTGCAGGTATTCGTTACAGGTACTTATATAAGTGAAAGGAAGTTCAAATCAATGTTAGGTACATTGAATATATCTTCCAAATCTAAAGAAATTACTAGATCTGCACCAATTGCAAAGAATTCCGGCAAGATTAAAAGAAAAAGAGTTCAGACAAAGGTTTCTCAGATAAAGATTGTTTCGGCCATGATGAAGCGGGATGAAAGAGAAGGATCAGCAGAATCATGCATATCTTCCAAATTTTTTGAAGTTAATGATACATACATAGGCCCTGAACCTATCACCGATTTAATTGACAGATCTAGACCTCATATTTGCAAAGGCTTCTGGCAAAAATCCATCCTCTTGTTTCTAATTCAGCCTGTGTAGAAGTTAGTGCGTGGAAAATTCCTTCCATAATCTTATGCATGTGCTTACAATCTTCCAGTTGAAGCCTTCATTGAATTTACTTGTGTTTACATTCACCCAGAGGTCTTTCCAGAATTTAAAATTGCTCATAAGCAATTAAAAATAAAAAATGATGAGTTTTGTCTGAATTATTTATGGCAAACATTGCACTGGTGCATGTACTGAAGAAGAATTGTAAAATCTTCAAGGATAAAAGGGAAGACATATCAAAGGCAATACCTGCAAACAAATCACAGTCATGCATAGCTTCTGGATCCAGTTTGGTGAGAATCAAAGGCAAAAGAGTCAATTGCATCCAAAATATGGAAGAAGAACATGACTGAGAGGGTTGCAACTTTCTTCTTATTTCTTTTCCTCTTTCTTTAACTTTCTCTGAAAAAGTAATTGAGAAATCAATTAAATTATAAAACTAAAGTGATTGGTTTAAAATTCATTACTTGAAGAAGTCAATTACTTGGAAATAGGTGGCAGACATGCAAAATAGAAGGTTCTATTTTTCAGTTATAAATCATACATGTCATGCAAAGAGGAATTCCAGGAGGAAGATTGCCAGTTGTTTCCCTTTTCATAGCTTCTGCATGCGGGAATTCATTTAATACTTCCTATTTGTAATTGCCCTTTGTACACTATAAATAGAGGAAGAACCTATGAGTTAAAGGATCAGAATTTGTAATCATCATTCTTGTGTTTCAGACTTTGAGTTGAAACCCCTGATTTTTGCAAGCAGAGCAATAAAGAAGAGATTTCTGGAGAACTTTGTGTCAACGGTGCATTTTTTTCTTACTTTCTTTCTAGATTTGTTCATAAACTTTGTGTTATTATAGATCTAGATCTGAAAGTTTCCTTTGCTTTGAATTCTGTGCTTAATGATCTATTTGTTTTAATCTATGTGCATGCAATCAACTTTGTAAACTATTGCTTAGGTTGCAAATCCTCTATACATTCTTTCATTTCCTATTATTTTCCTCTTTTGTAGATTTTTCCTTTCTTTTACAATGGCTTACTTGCTACAAAACCGTATAGCTATGGTTCATGAGCTACACGGTTAAAGTAATACCAGCAGATAGATATAAGGACATATAAACTGAAAAAATCTTACACGGGAGCCTCACCAGTAAATGAGGGAGATTTATCTCATGACTGCCTAGGTTTTCAGCTGTGTAGAAAATCTAGCCAACATATCTACTTAATTTTCTCAGTGAATCTTCTACCTTTTTGGGTGTCCAAATCCACTTTTACGTCGTTTATGCATGGTAATCTCAAAACAACATCAAATGCACTTATAGGTAAATAACCAAAATATGTCTCAAAAGGAGTATTACTAGTAGAAGCATGAACTGCCATGTTATAAGAATGCTAGATATATACCAAATTTCCATCCCAAGTCCTAGGATGTTTCCTATTACACCCTTTCAAGAGTTGAACCAAGGTACAATTTAAACCACTTTTGTTTTTTCATTTGTCTACAGATAAAAAACAGTAGACCTCTTCAGCTTAGTATCCATCTTTTCCCACAAAGTAGACCAAAAATTTCCTATGAACAGTGAGTTCCTGTCTGATACAATAGAATTAAGCAAACAAAAATGAACCCACACATTAGCAAAAAATGACTCAGCTACATCACTGGATTTAATGGTCTTTTTGCAAGGAATGAGAGTATACATTTTACTAAACCGGTCCATTACCACAAAGATCTAATCATACCCTTTCTTGGAGGTAGGCAAACCACCCACAAAATCCATGGAGATGTTTTCCCATGGCTAGGAAGGAACTGGTAATGACATGTATAACCCCAACATTTTGTTATTGGACTTGTTTGTATTACATAAAACACAACCCTTGATAAATTTGGCAATTTCTACTTGCATATTTGACCAGTAAACATATATCTGTAAGTGTGCCACATTCTTTGCCACACCAAAGTGACCATCCAATTTAGAAGTGTGTGCTTTCCTCATTACCTGAACTCTTTTCCCCTTAGGCACATAAAGTTTCTCGTTCTTGTAGAGTAACTTGTCCTGGAAGTAGTATTCTCCCCTAGGTGTAAATCCCTCACTTGGAGGTTTTAGCTGAAAGATTTATCTGAAATTTGGATCTTGCTCATAACCTTCCTGATATGCTTCACATACGAAAGGCTTGAGAAGATTTAAAGTGTCCATAGCTGAAAGTAAAGGATGCCTAGAGAACATATCAACTAAATGGTTAGTCATACCTAGATTAATCAAAAACTTTAATTGTTGTTTTACCTAATTGTCATCCCTCAAAAACTAGTTGTATCCCAAGTTTGGAAGTAGACAATTAGATAGTGAGTGTATCTCATGCTCAATTAGCCAAACCAGAGGTAGCTCCGAAGGCTCTTGGAAAACTTCCCTAAACTCTTGAACCAACTCTTTCATTTTCTTAAGATCTTTGTTAGGAAACATGTTACAAGGGGCTTTAAATGCAACTACTTCCTCTTCTTGTATATCTCTCAAAAGAAGTAATGAAAAATCCCATTAGCATTAATAAGCTTCTTAGCTTCAGAGGCACTTACCAAAGAGGTCTTTGAGTCTCCTGCAAAGGTCGAAATGATGTAACTCTTACGATCCTTCACCAAGTGGTATTGATTGGTTGTTTTCATGAAGATGGCATCCCTGATATACAAGTATGGGCTATCAAACACTACACCACACACATCAAATGGAACAATATTCAAATTAGTTTCATCAATAAACTTCGTATCGATACCAAATGTAATTTTGCATTATCTGGTAACCTTTATGTCTACGCCTTTCTTTACCCAACCCAATGAATACAGATTCAGATGATTATAAGTCACTAGCTTCAAATTATCAAGTAATTCCTTATCAAATTGTCTTGAGAACAAGTATCAAAAAGAGCATCTACTTTAGTTTTCTTTGGCTGAATTTTTATATGAAAGAGCTGATTCAGCTCATTCTCTTAAACATTATTATTATTACCCAAACATACCTCTCTAAAAATGGAGGTATAAAACATTAACTCATCCACCTCTTCACTACAAAATGCTTGCTCTCTATGGAGGGAAACCATGGCCTTAGTTTTGTTCTTCTTATTTTTGAAGGGATGTAATTATGGGTGGAGCTTCCAATATTTTTCCTCATAACGAATTTCAACATTACAAGGATCATAATGAAATTTAGTATCCTTAATGTAAGTTGCATTCTTTTTACCTTTCTATTTTTTCATTTTCCTTCGTTTTGATGTCACTTTGTTTTTCTAAAGAAGGTTCGGAGATAAATGAACTATTTTTACTATTCATCTCTAAATAGTGAGCTTGAGAACAAGCCCCATCTACATCCACCGGACTGGCCAAGAGGATTGGTATCCTCAAGTGACTATGGATTCTACCGATATACTTCATTAGAATGTCCTGGTCTGCTACATCTTTTCCCATTTGGACAGCTTTCTTTCTGGAACTCACTAGTGTAATCTTGCACATTCTATCCTTGCTTCTACTTGAGTTATTGTCAATACACATACCTCTCTTCCTCACAACAAATAAGATAGAATTTTTTTTTTTGATAATCCTATAAAATTCATCCCACTTAGTAATAGGATAAACTTTCTTAAAAAGAAAAGAATGAGCATAGCTTTCGAACCAATTTAAAGCATGATTGGTTAATTTTAACCTTGCAAATGAACTTTGGTGACTCTCATGGATTTGAAGAAAACTAAAATATATCTCAAGTTGTGTTGGCCAATGGTCTAGATTCCCAGCATTCACGTACCCATCATAAGGTTTAATCTCTATCTTTTCTTCTACTTTGAATGGAGGAGGTGTAAGCTTGGCACGAGGTTTCTCTTCCTCGTACTCATGAGTATCTTCTTTATGGGATCCTAGTGCCTCACTTGGAACACCAAGATTTTCCATGATAAATACCATGATGGACTCTAATTTTCCCATAGATAAGGAAAATTTCCCACATATTTGGAAAGATTTGCCACATCTGCCTCTAAATTGTAGAAATGTTTTTCTGTAGTCTCACCTCCATCTTAAGTACAAATCATGTCTCTGATTCTTTTCTTCCACTTCCTAGTGGAAATCTCTAGTTCAAAAGGAATGAGGATACCTTCACCTCTTTTACTTCCTTTTTGGGTAAGGGGAATCTAACTGAAAATGTCAAAAAAAAGTTAAACCGCACAAAAATAATATGATCTTAACTGTTTTGATTTGTAAACTTTCTCTTTTAAACAATAAACATATCCTATGTTATGATCTAATGGATCAACAATTGGCTAAATTCCCTTCAACCAATATAATGTGCACTTAAACATTCAAAAAATACTGTAAATTGAGAGGTAGAAGGTAAAGGATACACAATATTTATCCTAGATAAACCCAATGTGGGAAAAACTCCAGCTAGGTAAGAAAATTGTTTCCATTTCACTATGTAATTCTCAAAAATACAAAACTACTGCCAAAAATTGGCCTTCAAGAAGGATTTAATATCCTTCTAATTGTATATGCTTGCTTACAATCCTCACCAATGAAGAACTCGGCTCTAAATGAACAAAAAAGGAATAACTCTAACTTCTCCTTTTTTCTCAAACTTGAGTTCACTCAAAGTCACTTGCTAGAATGAAGATTTGAACTTGTATTTATAGTTTCTCTGCCTATGAATGAAGGGGAAGGTGAAATGAACTGATCAGGGAAGGCAAAGCTAACTAATCAAGAAAGGAGAAACAAAACAATATGGGAATTCCAAGCATTTGTAACGGATCCTATTCCCATTTTGGCATCTAGAGGATGTAAACAGACATTTGGAAGAAAATTCTACAAGAGGCATGTAGAGGAGGCTTCTAGAGGAGGAATTTGGAGGAGGCATCTAGAGGAGGTGTCTATAAGAGGTGTTTGGAGGATGCATCTAGAGGATGTGACCGACCGTCTGGGCGTTTGTAGGAAGCAGAACAACAATTGCCCTCTTATGTCATTCGAAGGTGTATGGATCACCATCATCCTGACTAGACCATAACATCCCAAGAATATGCACTGCAAGTATCAATAAGGAGAATACATTGAATTCGGTCTTTTTAGATCCCTTTTTTATCAGTATGAGTTGATTCTTCTACTTGGTAGAGGTATATTGGAGGTTTCGCCCTTGAAGTGGATTCCCATCTTAGGAGTTTGTGGAGTTACTCTTTCCTTAAGGAGAATTGTATGGTGTTTCCCTAGCTTAAGGGTATTATTCTACATATATTGAATATTTGGGCATCTTGACGCACAAATACATATTATTTTGTGTTATCTTCTATAGATTATTCATTTATTATATGCAAGTATCTTATTGGCATTTTTTCAAGATATGGCTTTCTTTTTTCTCCTAAGAAGGCTCCTATAGAACCTTTGCTTTTGCTCTTACCTGGATGTTTTATATATCATAATATTTTTAGCTAAAGGAATTCCAAACATTGCAAGGATAATGGGAATTTCTAGGAGTGCAAAGAGTGTTGATGGAATGGGGAAAAGTGTTTACGGAGGAAGACCAAATGGCCTAGATGAAGCAAAAAGAGTTCTCAATCAAATCATGGGGATCATAAACTGAGAGGATAATATCTTAAAGGAATTTTTTGTATTTCTTGTCAAGTTGGTGTCTCAAAATAGATGAGGGTAGATTGGAAACGTTTATTAAGGAAAGGTTAAACACGAGATAAATATAAGGGACCAAAAAAATGTGAAATAACATGGTTAGTGAGGGGAGGGCCTGTGGAAGATACTTGATATTCTTGCAATTATGATCAAAGAGACATGTTGACAAAAATTTGATCCACAAAAAAGAGCTTCTAACATATGGGAAACATGTAGGACCACTCAAGCATGAGAAATAATTAGTGCTATTAAGGATGAAAAAATATGGGAATTTCCCAAGTTAATTGTGTTGTCATAAGAAGTGACTATTCTATCTAATGAAGTTGGTGTACAAGATTACCCTGATATTTAACTTCTCAAATCATCAATGTATCTTAATAAAGGTCATGCCCTTGGTGCATTTCAAGATGAATATTTGAATTGACAAAGGCCTATCCCCTCCACCATCTTAGGGTACAAAATGGCTCAACCATAAAAAATAGAGTTCAAGTAAGCAAACCCATGAAAGATTCATAAACACTAGAAGTTTTAAATTGATTCTAATGGAAAATTTAGATAACATGCTCTATATTAATTCAAATTTCTAGAAAAAGAGAATCAAATTACTCTATTATCGATATATGAAAAGAGAATCAAATTACTCTATTATTGATATATGCCAAGGACTATAATTTTGAAACTTTATTTATACTATTATTCTAATGACTCTTACTCAATATTTCTTCACAGTAAACTCTATATTATTTATACTATTATTCTAATGACTCTTACAAAATCTTTAAAGGAACGACACTTCTCAAGGTAGTGACGATGGACTTGGTGGTATTTGTAGTAATGGTCCTTGTAATACCATGTGGGTTTGGGTCGTGAATCTTCAAAAGGTCGAATAGGAGGAAGTTGGATGAGGTGTATCGCCATTAATTTGTTGAATATGGAGCTATATGGTTCCTAAGAGGGGTATAGTTAGGGAGTGGTCTAGAAGCACATTTCAGAGGTTATGTGTGAGAAGTAAAAAAATATTTCATCATAACGACGTTACTAGAATTTTTTAGATTTGTCACCATGTGTGGAGGATTTCGTGAATTCGGGCATGGGCTTGTTGGATCAAAGTTTGACTTAGCCTTTCTCAAGGGCATGAAGTTTGAGTTCATGAGCCATATTGAAAGCCTCTTCAAAGGTTTCGAATATCAGAATTTGAAGAGTAGAAGATATATGCTTCGCACAAGAATGTGAGAAGAGTTTAATAAGCTCTCTTTTTGGAAGGGAAAATGATAATTTATTGATTGGGCTATGCCATCTAGTGAAAAATTCTGCAAGAGATTCATCATGATACTATCTAATGGAATAGAGGTTAGAAATGAGTGATTTTATGCACAATATTGATTGATAAGTGTTCTAGGAACAATTGCACAAGTTGGAGCGAAGGAGAATAATAAGTGTTGGGGGATATTGTTATACCAATCTAGTGTGAGGCCCACTAACAACATAGGGAATGTGCGAAGCATGAGATCATGGTCGTGAGCAATAAGGTAATATACGTGCCTAAATGCACGTAGATGTTGTTGAGGATCATCCTTACTAATTAACTTGGAAAGTTTCAGAAATTACCGATGAGGATATGTCTTAATGGTAACTGATGGATTGATGGACTCATTGCAAATTTGATCATATGAGAATTTGGTTTTAGATCTCGAAGTAGCGGATTCGATATTATCCATTATAGTAAATAAAACATGCAAAGGATCATTATATGGTTGAGATGTTGAAGGATAAATTTGAGCTATATATGAGGTGGATGGGTTGGGTTGTTGATATGTTTGATAAATTTGGAGATATGTTGGTGTTGGTGGAAGCGGTTGATAAGGGGGAATACAATTAAGAGTTTGGGATTGAATTGGTTGAGATAAAGTTTGTTGTTGAGATGTGGGGATGTGATAAGATTTGTCCAACTTGATTATGTTGGTTGTTGTGAAATAGGAATGTTTGATCGATTTTCTACAGGATTGGTTGGAATGTAATTGGTAGGTGGTTGGGATACTTGAGTTGGTTGAGTAGGCTGTATGTAATGATAAGCTCCTTGAGGAGGTTGATAAGTTTGCATTGATTTAGACAGAGGGGGTTGTGAAGTGATTACATAGAAATGTGAATTAGTGATGAGGAGTAGATTTGTGTTATGTTGCAAGTGCGATTGCTGAAATGGTTGAGTAGGAATACTAGTGATAGTAGCATATGAAGTAGGGATAGTGTTGATGTGAGGTAACTTTTGTGGAATGGGATCCACCAATTGAATGGATAGATGAGATTGAGGGATTGTAGAGGTCTTAAAAAATAGGTAATCAAAAAGGGATATAATATTAGCATCAAGGATTTCCCAAAACTCTAAGCATCCATGAGGGATAGTGGGAGCTCCAAGAGTCTCTAAAGGAGGAGGAGACGAAGGCGTAGCTGGTCTAGAGGAAATAGAATGAGTCAAATTTGGTTTAGAGGAAATGGAATGATGAGAGATAGAAGGATTGGTTTCAAGATGAGGCTCATTTAGGATGCCATGGTCTTCATGAAGAGAGACCATAAAAATAAGAGGTTAGGGCACCAAAGTTGTGGTCTCAAGTTTATAAGCTTGTTGGGAAGGATTATTAGAAGAAGGGACGTCATTGGATGAGGTGGATTGTTGTGTTTTCTTGGCCTGAGGAGGAGTGATAAAATGCATGAAGTAGATAAACATTTCTTTATGTATTTTATTAATAAACAAATCAAGCAACAAAATTTTTATCATCATGATTATTAACAAAATTGTGAGAAAAGAAAAGAAAAAGGATAAAAAGGTGCTTAGGAAAATGGTCGATCTAAGGCTAGTTTCAGGTGGGTTTGGCTGTGGATTCCTCAATATACCAGATGGTACGTGTGAAGCCTGAATCTGTATAGATTTTATAAATCATCCATAATACCGCATCAACTTTCCAATTGGATGATGAAATCCCAATAGTTCACCTGGTAAGGGATGTTTAGATGTGTAAGTTGGTTTGTGAGTTTGGATGTGTGTGGTAAAGTGTATGTAATGAGTTAAACTCCATTAGTTAAAACTAGATTTTCAAGAAAGAAATGAAGGGTTCATTTTAGATCCAAAACCAAATGAGGAGATTCGATGAGGACAACAAATAAGAAAGGGAAAGTACAATGCAAAAGGAGAAACTAAGAAAAAGAGGAATACCTAAAATATGATTTTCCTTTTTATCTAATCTTCAAAGCAAGCATGCGGGAAAAATCAAGTCCAAGAAATCCACGATGCAACGCGAGAAAGCGAACAAGAACGTACGTTATTTATTATTTACCTAATATATTAATTATGCATCATATAATTAGAGAATTTATTGTTATATGCTTATTAATTAAATAATGTTCTTATATGGTTTTTAAACCATACGGGTTTGTCTTTTATTTCCACATGTATAATTGTTATGATTGTTATAACAATTATGTGCTTCCCGGATGCATTTTGGAAGCTTGTTGTAACAATTATTATTGCAACATATCTTCATATGCTGTACAATTCCTATAAGAATTGCAGCACTCCATTGTATTCTTGGTTGATTGAGTTTAATAAAGATTATCAGGCTTTTGTTGCTCAATTTACATTTGGTACCAGAGCGAGAACCTTGAAGCATCAAAGGGTTGAATGAAGGTTGCAGAGAAAGAAAGAAGTAGTCTTGGAGAAGAAGTTTGCTTTTCAAGAGAGCATGTGTTGCCTCTTGCAACTTCCCAAACATCCCTGCATCCCCACAACCCCCTCTGTTCGTTCCAGGTGTTTGGAACGCAATTTTTTTTACACTTGGTGCATCTCTGCACCAGGAAAAAAAACTTTATAGCTACAGTTTATTTAAAAAAAATTAATTTTTCCCCATTAGGGGTTTAACCTCTAATATTAGAGAAGCATTTTAGCTACTACTACAAATTTGGTATGCCTTGCAGATCCGGAGGAGCTCACACCACAGCCGAGTCGAAGGCATTCCAATACGGCGAGTTGAGGCATACCTTGTTTGGTGGATTGATCCCACACTGCACTGAGTTATCTCATACCGACTGAGTTGTGTTACCCTTGCATTGGGTGAGTTGTTTTGCAAATATTGGAATTTAAATATTGTCTAGTTCCATTTTGTACCATGCTATTCCCTAGTTTTATATTGTGACCGAGCTGTCAAGAGCCACACTAAGCAAATGTTCCAAATCAGGCCAAGTTGGATACATCTATGAGCTAGTTCGAGCCATCTATTGAAGATTCACAACCTATGACCTACAAAAACAAGCATTTGTTTGCAAAGGGGGAAAGCCATCTATTGTGTTGGTTGTATTTACCAAGGTTGAGCTGTGGAAAGTCCCATGCAACCTGGAACAAGCCACATAAACGTGAAGACCCTTGATCTGGTCGGGCCACTCCACAGTCGACCTGCAGTGTAAAGCTAGAGGAGATTGAACGGATTTACAGTCCACAAACGAAGCTCCATGTAAACCTGCAACACAAGCAAACAAAACAAAAGGTGTGAAGGAAAACGGATTTCATTAACTACGGTGGAGCAGTGGATTAAACAAAACAGTGGATGTGGAAATACAAAGAAATAGAGGCAAAAAAAATACGGTGGTCACAAACAACATGCAAAGGAAAAGTTAAAAGTGGAATAAGATCTGGTTTTTAAGCAAGGAAAAACCCTAAAACACCTTCAAGCTCCCTCCATGCATGTAGGTCCACATGGTCTCCATCCTACCAAGTCACCATTTTTAAAAAGGTGAGTCAAATTCATTTTTATTAAATACAATTTGCTTCAATTTCATATCAAGTGCTCATAGAGCCTAAGTGGATAGAATGGAGAAAGGCTTGGGTGTGGGAGGTGCATGGTTCAAATCACCCAAAAACACAAGTTTTTTGAATTTTAAAAATTTGGAGCGCAAAATTTGGAAATCCGCCCAAGTTGGAGGTAGAATTTGGTGGAAAACCCACCACTAAACCATTTAGTTATAGCTAAACTAGCCTCTAAATTTTTTAGCGAGAAAAACCCTAATTTAGGGTAATTTTTTTTCCTTCGATTAGGCTTGTTTTTTCATTTCGGGCAACATATGAAAAAGGAAGACTATCCAAAAAATTCATTTTGCGCCATATTTTAACAATTTTTTGGCATCAAGGGTCATTTTGGGCTCCGGAGGCCACCAGGGCCCGCAAAACAAAAAAAATTTGCCTGCCATTCAATTTTTCTAGAATTTTTGAATGTAATTGCATGCTTCAGTATATTGCACTAATTTGCAGGTTGCCATAGTCAACTGCAAAATTTGTAACTGCTCAGAAATTGGTAGAAATATTGTAATAAAAAAAGTAATAAAAATTGGTTTTGAAACACTCACGAGATCCTAGATCTCATTCGCAACGTTCAATATATACAGTGCCTCTGGGAAGCGCTTACAGGTAAAGTCTGTCATGACTACTACTGCACTTAATGCCTAATATAGCTGCAACAACATCATCTGGGCATCGACCCTTTAAATCGACGGGGAGTAATAAGGTCACAGTGCACACACTATGAGCCATCCCATCCGTCTGTGAACAATTGCACGACATAAATTCGGACTGAGAAATTATCCAAGTATATAGCGAAGTTACGCGCACGTATGAGGATATTTCTTTGAGTCGGTGTCAATAATCACACAAACCCCTTTCAGTACTATCTTGGTACCACGTATTGAATTCTTTCACGTACGTTAACGCCTCTTTCACATACAGCTAGGTATATAGAAAGGGCGAGCTTCTTCCACATACCGCTGGGTATATCAGAAGGGCGCGTATATAGAAAGGTTCGGTATATCAGACTGACGGTATATAGATTGGGAGACCTTATACCTGGAGTGATAAGAGCCAAACCCTGTCAGTGTTTTCTACAAAATGGGCACCAATGCCCCCAAATTGTTTATTTCGGATTCACAACTACTCAGAGGAAACAACTATGCTACATGGAAGACAAAAATCAAGACACAACTTGAGTTTGAAGAGATCTGGCCTGCTGTGAATGGTACTCTGACCAGATCAACTACTTGATACAACACAACAACGACAGTTTGATAAAGCAGATCAGAAGGCCAAACTCATCATCTTGTTTGGAGTGTCCTGAAAATGTGCAACCCCACATTCGAGATGCCAAAACAACCAAAGAAGTGTGGGATAAGTTGAGCACAGTATACGAGGCCAAAAACAAGAATGTCATACTGAATTTGCAGAGTCAGTTACACACATTGAAGTTCAAGCAGAATGAGAAAATAGAAGCTTTCTTAAGAAGAGTTACAGAATTGAGGGCTTCACTTATAGCCCTAGGAGAAGCGGTCAAAGATGATGCTCTCGTTCCCATTGTTCTGAGAGCACTCCCTTCTTCATACCGTATTTTTGTAACAACACTAAACTTGTCAGATACGACAATTAGTTTTGAAAAATTGGTAAACCTACTGCAACAAGAGGAAGCAATGCATAATAAGGATGATGAAGAGGAGCAGGCACTTTCTTCACATCAAAAATGGAAAGGAAAAGGTAAAGGAAAACCTAATTCCTATCAAAATTCCCAAAATCAGAATCAGTATCAAGGGGATAAACAACAAAAGAAGCAATGTCCAATCTGTAAAAGAGGACATGACCTAAAATATTGTTGGTATAATACTTACAAGAAAGGTTCATCAAGCAAACTTTGGAACTCCACAACAATCTCACAAGGGACATTCTAACTACAATCAAGGGTAGAAAAAGGGGAACTAGAAAAGAAGATCCCATCAGCAAGGAAATATTGCTGAGTAAGAAGGACATTCAGATAATGAAGACTTCTTGTTCACTATGCTCGATCAAGTGAACCATCCACATCATCTAGTGATGTCTAGTATGTTCATTCAGGAGCCACTCGACACGTGAATGGCCACAGAGATTGGTTTACTTCAATGAGGGACATGCCTTCAAAAAATCATGTTTTGTTGGGAGATGATTCTTCATATACAGTTCAGGGGATTGGGAACATTTCTCTACCCCTTGGTTCACACAACTACAGACTATGAGATGTCTTATATGTCCCTGGGTTGACAAAGAATCTACTTTCAGTCAGTCAACTCCTTGATCACAACTTAAAAATTGACTTTGATAGTCATTTCTACAAGAAAATGTGTTTGATTCGAGATAAATCACGAGGCTCGAAAATAGTTGCAAAAGCCTCCAATGTGGGATGCATGTTCTAGCTTGATTTTATCCACAGAGATGATCAAGCACTTGTGGCTAAGAACTCTACCTCAGCATAGTTGTGGCATCGGAGACTTGGTCATGTAAGTTTCAAGTATCTTGAGACACTTCGCCAGCGTAATATGGTACATGGGCTATCATCTCTTCAGAAGGATACAAACAAGTGTCCTCACTGCCTAGCAGGAAAACAACACAGAGCGTCATTCCAGAAGAGTACATATCGAGCTCATGGTAAGCTTGATCTAGTTCATACCGATCTTTGCGGTCTGATGCAACCAAAATTATGGGTTCCAGTACTTCATGCTTTGTGTTGATGACTATTCACGAAAAATGTGGATTTTTTGTCTTTACAAGAAAAATGAAGCTTTTGAAACCTTCAAGAGGTTCAGAGTTCAGTTGAGAACAAAATTGGTCGTCACATCAGAACTCTCCGCTCAAATCGAGGGGGGGAATTCACTAGTAATGAGTTCAAAGACTACCTACAAACTCATGGGATTTTTCGACAAATTCCTCCTCCACACACACCGCAGCAGAATGGTGTTGTTGAGAGAAGAAATCATACTATCATGGAAATGGTGTGATGTATGATCGATGATTCTGGACTTGCAAAGACATTCTGGGCAGAAGCAACAAAGACAACAATGTATTTGTTGAACAGAGTGCCCACAGTTGCTCTTGAAGGAGTAACACCACAAGAAGCATGGTCAAAACGGAAACCATCTATTGCACACCTTAGAGTATTTGGGTGCAAAGCAAGTATGCACATACCCAAGCCAAACAGAAAGAAATTGGACATGAAGTCACAAAAACTCATCTTCATTGGGTACAGTGAAGAGACTCTTGGGTACAAATTGATGGATCTGAAGACCAGAAAACCAAGTAGAGATGTTGAGTTTTTTGAGAAGAAGGAAGCAGACGTCTCCTCCTCCAGACTCACTAGATGTAGATTCTTCACCAGTTGTAAAAATTGAAACTGATGTTCCCACAACTGAAGAAAGTGATGATGGGGATGATGGTGTTGATAGATAGAACCATAACCCACGGGAACTAGTATCAGCGTATGCCCAAGTGGTGTACTAGCACATTACAAGATGCGAGAAT
Source organism: Taxus chinensis (assembly GCA_019776745.2). NCBI lineage: Eukaryota > Viridiplantae > Streptophyta > Pinopsida > Cupressales > Taxaceae > Taxus > Taxus chinensis. Next base: position 166,592,372 of record CM034149.1, read on the forward strand.
GGATGCTCCACCGGATACATCCACCCCTGGACCACGGACTCGCAGTAAAGCAAGAGAAGAAGTTAACTTTGCTTTCATGAGTAAAGTTATTGAATCTGATGAGCCCTCTACAGTCTAGGAAGCCCTACAGTCAAAATAGGGAAGAAACCCATTGGATGCTGTAGACACCCCAATTTCACATCTATCCTAAATAAATTAATTCCCCTTCCTCATTTCCCACAAAAATACACTTCGAATTAATCAAATATAATTTGATTAATTATCCATTTCAAAATCTAAAAATAATCTAATCCTCACCACATGTCATTATTCTCCATGTTTTTTCACTATTGAATTAAAAATTCAAATTCAAATCCTCACCCACCATTCGTGGTCCCCACTCACCTAAAATCCTCCACTTATGAATTAAAAATATAATTCAAATCCTCACCCATTTTTCGTGGCCCCCACTCACCTAATATTGCCCACATTTTCAAACCACTCACCTAATCTTGCCCACATTTTCAAACCACCCACTTAATCTTGCCCACATTTTCAAACCATGATTACTTAAATTAATCTAAGCTAATCACTCCCTCAGGCTATAAATACAACCTTACCCCTCCCCTCTAAACACACGGAGAATAAGCTTGCATGCCATATCTAAGTTCTTGCATCCTTTGAGCAAAGAACATCCTTTTGCCTCGTCTTAATGCCAAAATAGTCTCATAATCATTTTTCCCATCTAGTGCAAAGTAAGAAGATCGTTGTTGCACGAAGATCTTGCTCCGTCTTGAAGAAAAGCACCTACATATCAAAAAATCAGGGCTCAATCCAAGTTTCCTAGCCCATTCTGAGGTTTGCTACGCAACGCGAAGGAGGAGGTATGATTATTGGTATTTTACTTCCTTGTTAGTAGTGTATTTTTCCTAGCTTACATTCTGGCACGCCCGGTTACTTTCGATCTATTACCATTAATTTCCCAATTAGTGGTTTTATTTGTTCTTTGTTTATTATTGTTCATTATTATTTCTTTTTCTGTTCCTTATGGTCTTCTTTGGTTAACCTTCACGCTTTGGATAGTGTTTTTGTTGTGTGGTGTCTTGTGGTGTATCTGCAGGTTATAGCAACAATGAAACTCTGAAGCTCATTCTGTCTTTGATCTCCTCGGTGCTTGGTGCTTAGTTCCCAGTTTTGATTTTTTTATTTACTCATCATCTGTAGAAACACATGAACTAGCCATTAGTTTATTATCTTACTGTCATGGGACAACCAATCCGGAAAATGCATTTATTTATTTACTTTTGCTAAAATAACTGCTTTGTAGGAAGTTAATCATTTTTATTTTCTTTTATTTTAATCAATCATTTTGTGATCTAACTCTTTCTTTCTGTTTATTTTTCTTTTTTAACCTTGTTGTCAAAATTTTAGCTTCTCAGGTGAAGTATAGAAGTCAGAAAATTAAAAAAACAGCTCCCAGGACGTTTTTCTCACGTTTAAAATTTTCATTCAGAGCATTCTCGTAGCCCATCTTCCGGAAGCCATAACTTTTCCTCCCGAACTCAGAATGACTTCATTTTTTTTTAACGGAAAGGTATTGAAAAGATCTATGCAATGAAAAAATAATTTTTAGATTTTGACTTATAGAAAAAAATTGGTTTCATTTCTTCTAACACCTGTCTTTTTAACAAAAAAAACAACAAAATTATAGTTTTATTTATTTTTATTTTTTATTTTTTATTTTTTATTTCACGAAACATCCTCACATGTATGCTCTTTCCTCGCACTTCAAAAGTGATCTTGGAAATCAGAAACGTGAGGCCACTCGAGCTCTAGAAAATAATTTTTTTTTAATTTTTTGCCTTACATTTAAATTTTCCACGAAAACACTTCTAGGTAACGTTTTCACCCTCTTCTTTCATCATTTTTCTTTTTTATGAAAATAATCATTATCTCTATTTCGCAATCATGATTAATTGCAATAAATTTTATTAATATTCAAAAAAAAAAAAAAACTATTTCAATTATATCCGCGTATGCTCTTTTCTTGCACCTTCAAGCGATCTAGAAAATCAGAAACGGTCACAATTTTTTTAGTTTCTTGTTCTAACATTACAGGATCCTCTAGCTTTATTTTTCAACTATCATTTTAATAATTATTTTCCTTTGTCATATTCTTAATATTTGTTTGGTTGTTGGTTGTGTATGCTCTTTTCCTGCGCCTTTGAGCGATATGGAAAATCAAAAACAACCACGATCACTTTTCTAACATTTCATTTGCAAGATAACTACTAATTTGTTTTCTGTAGAACCGCATTGCTGGAATATTGTCAAAAACAAAAACAAAAACAAAAACAACAAAAATCCTGCAAAAATACCACCATTCAAAGACAATTGCTGAAACAAAAAAAAGGACGCTCAGGTACGCAATTATTTTCTGCTAGTGATTTATTTCAAGTTGGAAAGAACCCTGCGTTTAATCACTTTATCATATTGTTTTTGCACGTAGACGAGGTGGATTTCATCACCACCAAAGCTACACCGGTGACGTGGACTTGACTACCACACACCAACAGCATTTGCATCTACATTGCACTTTGAGACCTAGTCTCATCACAGCGTTCGGTATTTACCTCACCGCTGTTCTTCACTTACAGGTAATGTTATCGTGCAGCGCATGCGAGTCACGCCTAAATAGCTGTAACAACGAAGCCTAGGCATCGTCCCTGTAAATCTTTGGGGAGTTATAAGGACACCATACACATTCATCCCTCCATCACCTTCCACCTTTTCACAAAACCTGTTCTGGACGTGGTGATTCACTCCGAAACAGGCAAGTAAGAATTGGTGAGTCTCCTCCAGTGCTCTAAAGGGTTCCCCGTAACAATTCTATCCCCGTACAGAATTAGGTATATCAGGACGAGGGTATATCGGAGGACACATCTTCTTGGAGTAATAAGAGCCTGCATCCACCATTTCACAACATACTTGTATGATTGCATGAAACAATGATCATTCCTGAAGAAATTACCTCATAAGCCAAAACAATCGAATCCAATTGATTGCTTGCTGTTTAAAAACAAAATAGGTTTAGCATTGTTTTATCATAAAAACTTGGCTGATATCAATGGTGTTCATTGTAAAAGTTCAGACCCTAGTTGTGTTCCACAAAAAAATCAGTTCTCGACCAATTCAATACCAAGCAAAAATATCTAAAAAAATCCAACCACACAGACCAAAACATCGCACCAATTCCATTAGCTTGCTTCAGCTAACAATACATTTGTCATAGCTTATCTTTAACTATATCCAACTGATATTGAGTGACTAGCATTCACTCCCCATATCGTCAATCGTCAATCATCAAAACATCCTTCATAGCTTGTTTCCAGCTATATCAAACTAATATTGGGTAAATTGTTTGAGTTCACTCATTATTTTGTCCACCATCATGTTTATCCAAATCACAACCAACACAAATCCTTTCATAACTCATTTTGAGTTATATCACAACCATATCACGATTAACCTGTTTAGGTTACTCTCCACGTCAACAATTCAGAGCTTGTTTAAGCCAAATCTAAACCATTTTCATTATAGCTTATTTAAGCTATCACATATTTATCCCGAGTAGCTTTTTTTAAGCTTTCTCCTTATAGCCTTACTTGTTAAAACTCAATTGAGCCAAAACAAAGATCACAATCAATAGGTTGATTTCTTCATCGCACCTTTCTTCATTCTCCCTCTCTTTCAAACATGATGAATTCACGAAAAACATCACACAATGAGCTATTAGAACAAATTAATAAGATGACAACACAACTCTCTCATATGGCTACCCAAATCAATGAGAAATCACCCAAAAAGCCAATCATACAACCTCACGAAGAAATCAGTTCACGTAAAGTCCAACGTCAGTTTACCCCCCTTGGAGAAAGTCTCTCTAGTGTTTTTCATCAACTAAAAGAGGCTAAATTGATAAGATATCCAATTACAAAACCCTTTGTCAAAGGGGAAGCTAAGCCATGTTGGTACAAACCTAACACATATTGTGACTTTTATCGCATTGATGGTCATCACATAGATAAATGTGTGCGATTTAAGAATTACGTTCAAGACTTAATTGATGACGACATCATCTCTGTAGAACTTGATGACAATGCTCTTGCAACCAACGACACATCCAATACTACAACTTTCCATGAAGAGCTGACTACTGTCGAAACTCCTATATATACTGAAATTCCACGAGATCATGACGACAACAGTCAAGACTCTCTAATTCCAAACCAATCCATATTTTCTTCAAATTTCCTTCCATTAGTTCAGACATACATTGAACCTGTTTTGGACAACAACATTCTTCCCACATCTACTGAGCACTTGAACTTATTTCAAGACTCTCTTTCAACCCAAACCTATATTGAACTTGTTTTGGGCGACAACATTCTTCCAACATCTAACAAGACCTTGATCTCGTTTCAAGACTCCCTTTCAAACCTTGATATTACTGTAGACACTACAGACGAGGTTCCATCAATAGGTACCATTAAGTTTGATTCTATATTGACTCTTATGCCTAACATCTCTAGCCTTTTTATCGAAACACAACCACATCGAGTTTGGACACTTGCGACAATGCAACCCGTCGTGTCCATCATGCTTTCAACTATCGATCTTGCAGGAATCTCATCACTAATTAGTCTCACCTATCAAGACTTCTACGTGCATCCATTCTACGAGGGTACTTATACCCAAGAATATCTTTACACAACATTTTCCCATCTTTAATTGTGAATCTATCCTCAAAACAATCAAGTAATGGACAAATAGAAGTAAAAAACCACATAACACAAAACATCATTGTCAACACACATGGAAGCTATTGGCTTAACCAAATCTATCCCACTCTTTAGGCTTACTGCACATCTTATCACACACCTATTGGAGCCACTCCCTTCTACTTTATTTATGGTTGGGAAAACTATTTTACATGTCAAGGTTGAATTCTCATCCTTCAGAATATCCCTCAAAGATGTAATCAATCAATATTATTATCGACAGTCACGCCTTAATAAACTCAAGCTTCTTGATGAAAAACGACTTAATGCCCTAGATCATCTTCAAGTGTATCAAAATCAGCTACGACATAGCTACCATAAAAAATTCAAACCTAGAAATTTTAAGGTCAATCATTTCATTCTCAAAGAAAATCGAAAGAACACACCCAAAGAACAAGACAAACAAGAAAAATTTGAGCCCAACGAAATCATAGATAGTTTTCGGTTTGGAGCTTATAAATTGGCCATTGACACTGGCCAAGTCCTTGAAAAACCCATGAATGCATTCCATTCAAAGAAATTTTATTCTTGAAATAACTCTATATTCCAGGAAACAACAACGTGTACATTGTTCCTTTTGTCTTGCTTATTTCTGAATAATTTAAATTCATTCATTTCCATTGGCAGATATTTTCTTTATCAAAATCACATCTTCATATTTATCATCACGAGACAAGTGCTAATATAAATCCTATTAAGTTTGTGAGCATCATACTTCTTCCACTTTCAGTCACTTTCCTCTATGGTCATACCTAGAAGCTTACTGCTGGTAATATATCCCCTTCTAATACATTCTCTCTTTCATAACAAAGCTCTAAACTTCGTTACCCAGTTCGTTTGGTCATCTATCTCAGTCTTCGGTGTTGAACCCTCGCGTCCTACTAGTCGTGTGGGGCTGAGATTAGGGGCAGATGTTTCTTCCCAAATACAAAGCACTATTGTAAAAAAATCCATCAATTCAATAACTTATGAATAATTCATTGTCACATCTTTCATCCTTCATAGTCTTTGGTGTTGAGCCCACACTTCTTACTAGTAGTGTGAGACTGGGAATGGAGGAAGGTGCCCTTACTCGTCTACGTCTTGTCTTCGGTGATAAACCCTTGCCTCTTACAAGTGGCATGGGGCAAAGCGTAGAGGGTCATTCTCATACAAGCATAAAAACATTACAAAATATTCCAAAAAAAAAACAAAAAAACAAAAAAACAAAAAAACAAAAAAACAAAAAAACAAAAAAACAAAAAAAAAGACAAAAAGGAATTCACTCGCCTATACTTTGCCTTTGGTGATGAGCCCTTGCTTCTCACTAGTAGCATGGGGCAAGGCATAGGGAGTCATTTCAAAAATACAAAATCTTACAGTGCTTACAAATTATAGAATCCCCAAACACGTAATTTAGATGCCTAAGTGAAGAGAGAACTATCCCTTAACCTCATATCTTATCAATCAGCAAGCCACATAACTGTCTAAGTCTAGCATGTGACTCATAAAGTGAAAGCCATTTTTGAAACCGGTTCGGTACCATTATGAAGAATGGAGTCACAATTTCTCAAAGGGATTTTTGTTAGCATTTGTCTCTATATTCATTATCTACCTCCTACGTCCTTCTTGATTCTTGGTGATGAGCCCACACATCTTACTAGTTGTGTGGAGTCAAGAATGGAGTTGGAATTCTTTTCATCATATCATCACCACCATATCACGCCAATGGAAAGTGAATTTATGTTATTTTGAGCATAAGTTATAATGCGGAACACGGTACATCGTCTCTCAAAAATAAGTCTGCACTCTGGTCCATAAATTGTCAATCACAATGTAAAAATCAAAAAATATTTGAAAATCGTAAAAAAATATAAAAACAATGTAAAAATCTAAAAGTCCAAAAACATTTGAAAATCATCAAAAATCCAAAAACAGTGTAAAAATCTAAAAATCCAAAAACATTTGAAAATCGTCAAAAATCCAAAAACATTTGAAAATCGTCAAAAATCCAAAAACATTTGAAAATCGTCAAAAATCCAAACACCGTGTAAACATCCCAAAAATTCAAAAACATTAGAAAATCTAAAAAAATCCAAAAATCCAAAAACAAAAACATTAGAAAATATCCAAAATACAAAAACATTTGCAAAATTTTCAAAAGACCAAAAACATCCACAAAATCGTAAAAAACTCAATAAGCAACACAGTTCATCCTTTGAACTATTATCCCCAAACAAATGGTCCAACCACCTTATGACTACCAATTTCAAACCACTTCTCCTCGCGTGAATTCTCGCTTGGGGAAAATCCGGGCTCTCATTGTTTCCTTGTTTGAGGAGACTGACCCAATCCCTTGTACCCTTGCTTGGGGGCACATCTAATCAATCATCACTGTGGAACACGTTAGGGACATGTTTACTGGTTCTTGTGTTGCATTATTAGTGGCAAATTATTAATTGCTTTCTTGTATCTTGATATATTACAGGGGGCATCTTGATTTTATATATCTTGGTGTTCTCTGTAATATTCTTATGTTATCTGATTGAATGTCGTACTGGGGCATCATACTTTCTTGATGGCCTCTGTCTATGCTCTCTTCCATTTGCATATCGTATTGGGGCATCAAACCTTTTTGATGGCCCCTGTCTATGCTATCACGCATATTAGAGTCTAGTCGTCCTGATCTTTTATATCAGGATGCATCATGTTATGTGCTATATTAAAATTAAGATGCTTTTCGTCACGTGAGTATCTTCCTGCATGATCAACATCTTACTTTGCACCCCATCCATTCACCCATACTAATGCATTCTCCAGTTTGCGAATCCTACTTGATCACCGTTGCAGTTTGCGAATCCTACTTGACGATCTTTCTCAAGTAGCATTCACTATCCAGAAGCTCCTTCTCCCCCACCATGATCACCATGTATTTGATCCATTCATTCTCACTTCTCATTTTTACTCCTCCGCCGCTTATACCCATATTACCCTTCTCACCATTCCTGTCCCCTCTCACCCATTGGTATTCTTTCCTTTCACCCATTTTCTTCCCACTTGACAATCTTACTTAATAACTCCTTCTCTATGGAATCCTCAGTGGAGGTTTACCCTCTCCCTAAGATCTTCCTGCTGTAGAAGCTTCTTCACCACCTGCCCTCTCATCAAATAACCATCACCACCAAACACAGCTTCCAACTCCACCTCTTCTACTTCCCATTCCCGCATCATTACTCTCACCACGTGGGCATCCCAATTAAGGATTCCCCTCACACTCTCCGCCCTCCACTACATATATTCCTTCATCCATTCATGTTACACTCCTTTGTGTCCTTTCTTTCTTATTATCACCTCATCTCATATCATATACCACTTAGGCATACCTCACTCACTCTTTTCTCATCCTTCCCCAAATCCACCTTATGCCTGGCCATCCTACTTACACGCTCTCGTAGTATGGAAAATTCACTTGAGGGTTCCCCTTCAGTCCATTTTGTCATACCCTATTCCCACCAACTCTAACATCATCCTTCTTCTTCCTCAGCTTGGTGATCTTACTTAACCATTCCAGCCGCATGGCAATCTTACTTAATACTTCCACTTAAGGTTGATTTGCCCTATGGCCTTCCCCCATCCCATCATATTTCCCCCATCTTATTTCTCCCACCTCTCATCGCGATCATCTTCTTCACCCTACCATTCACCCCTATCCCCAATATCATTTTATCTTTCTCTTTGCATATCATCCCTGTCGGTTGGGTGACCCTACGAAACTTCTCCAGCAGTATGATGATCTTACTTAAGAGATTCTCTTAAGCATGACATGTCATCTTACACTCACCCATCACTCTCCAATCTCACCACCATATTTCCTCTTCATTCCCCATCATCACATCTTTTCACCACCACTATCACCCCTCCTCTGCTTGGCAATCTTACTTAACCACTCACCCAGCATGGCGATCTCACTTAAGAGTCCCTCTTAAGGATGATCTGTCTCCTTGCCTTTTCCCATCACTACCCACCCTTCACCCTTCATTTTTTCTCGGCATTCCCCATTATCAAATCCTTTCACCTCCTTTTCGATTCTCGCAAACACCACTTCTCGCTTGACCATTTGTCATCTCCAGTTTTGCTCACATGGCAATCTTGCTTAACCACTTCTGTCACATGACAATCTTATGTCAGGGTCCTCCCTACACTTAACTTGTCATCATGAACTTCTCCCCCGCCTCATTCTTAGTTCACTTTGTTGATCGCTTCTTCCACCTGGTTTCTCCTATTACCCACTTTTTCCTCCTACTATTATCTTTTCTCCACATATCTTCTTACAACATACACCTCATCTCTTCCACCTACAATCACATTATTTTCCCCCATTTTCCCCTCCTTAATCCATCATCCTTCATACCATTTCTTCCCATTCTTTTCATGTCTTGGTTCTTCATCCTCACCTCATTCATCCTCATCACCCCCATCCTCTCCTTGCTTTCACTTCGTCCCAACTCCTCCCTCCCAACTTCTTCACTCTTTCCCCTTCATCTTCTCACATTCCCCCTACATTTCTACCCACACACATATTTGCCATTACTGTTAATACTCCTATATCATTCTTTCATCATCATCTTCTCTTCCCGCACTCATAATTGTCAACAGGTTTTCCCTAAAAATTATCAATCCTCATTCTGCACGACCTCATTCACTCCCTTGGACCTTGTAGAGTTTCCCTTCATTCCTTCCCTCCTCTAAGCCCACCACTCATTGGCAACGGGTTTTCCCTAACGTCCCTTTGTTGGTGTTACCCTTTCCAGTCCTCATTCGCTTTCTTTTTTTTTCATTTTTTCTTTCACCCTTCCCCACCACTCATTTTCAAGAGGATTTCCCTAACATCCTTTCATTGGCATTGCCTCTTCTATCCCCCATTCTCTTTTCTCTCCTATTCTTTTCCCTCACTCCCACCCTTTCTTGTTGCTTCTTACCCATCTCTCCATCTCCTCTTTGACCTCTTCACTATCTTTACTGTCTTCATCATACATCCTTTTTCTATTTTCCCGTCATCGTAGTATCCTCATTTCATGCATCTCCATATCTTTTCCAATCGATGTCATTCCTCCCCTCTTTCTTCTTTGAACATTCCTTTTATCGTTCCCTTTCCACTTATTACCCCCTTTCTGTATTCCCTTCCTTCTACATCATTTTCTCTGTTATCCTCTTCTCTCTCCCACCCCTCGTCTTATTTCCCTTCCCCTGTATCATCTTCTTCCCCTTTTTCCATCATGTTTCCTCCTTACATCCCCACTGATAACCTGGTTGTTCAGCATTGTCCTGTCTTTTTTATCATACCACCCTCCACATGCATCTCCATACGGTTTGTTCCATATTCTTTGCCCTGGTCTTCCTCGCAATGACATGATTCCTTCCATCTTCTCCTTGGTCTTCGTTCTATCTTCCTTTCCTCCCCCCTAATTTTCACGTTTCTTCTGACCACTTCCCCTTTTCTCTACCACCCCTACCTTTTCGTTCATTCTGTATATGTTTCTCTTCCTTTCTCTCCTCTTTTTCACACTTTCCTCGCCCCTCATAGTTTCTTTTTTTTCTCCGTTCTACTTCTTCTTTCATCCTCTTTCTATTTTCCTCTATTTCACCCCCTACTCCCACCTCGTTTTCTCCTTCTTATTTATCCTTTCCTACTTTTTCACTTCCACGCATCCCTCTTTACTATCTCTGTTGCTTCCTTCATTTTGCACATCTCTCTCTTTTTTTCCCCTTCACCCTCTACTCTGTCACTTTTTTTGTTTTTGTCTTGTTTGTCTTTCATCATTCCCTTCTTTCCCTATCATCCCTCTCTCTTATTTCTACTTTTTTTTCCTTCCTTTTGTTCCCCTCCCCTATTTCCCTTACTCTTCTCATAATCAACCCCCAATCCTATCCATTCCCTTTTCTCTTTCCCACACACCCTCACACCTAGCATTCAAGGTCGATTGAATCCTTCCTCCATTTGTGTCATGCGGTCATTCCAGTCTCTTCCACTCCATTACCGTCCTCTTCTCCACCGAATCCATTTCCCTTCTTTTCGAGAGTTATGTCGGTATATTTCATTCTCGTCAATCCTCTCGAGGGGGGCATCACCACATCTATCCATAATCACATCTTCTCATGAAATTTTTGTCTTGGAGGATACTATGACATCCGTCACTCACCACATTCTATTCTCCCCAACAAACATATCGCTCTACCTTTTAAAAAGTAGATTGAATTCTTCCCCCATACCGTCTACTTTCTTTGAAAGAACACTACTTTCATAGTACCCTTCCAAAGAGGGGCAAATGTAGACACCCCAATTTCACATCTATCCTAAATAAATTAATTCCCCTTCCTCATTTCCCATAAAAATACACTTCGAATTAATCAAATATAATTTGATTAATTATCCATTTCAAAATCTAAAAAATAATCTAATCCTCACCACATGTCATTATTCTCCATGTTTTTCCACTATTGAATTAAAAATTCAAATTCAAAATCCTCACCCACCATTCGTGGTCCCCACTCACCTAAAATCCTCCACTTATGAATTAAAAATATAATTCAAATCCTCACCCATTCTTCGTGGCCCCCACTCACCTAATATTGCCCACATTTTCAAACCACTCACCTAATCTTGCCCACATTTTCAAACCACCCACTTAATCTTGCCCACATTTTCAAACCATGATTACTTAAATTAATCTAAGCTAATCACTCCCTCAGGCTATATAATACAACCTTACCCCTCCCCTTTAAACACACGGAGAATAAGCTTGCATGCCATATCTAAGTTCTTGCATCCTTTGAGCAAAGAACATCCTTTTGCCTCGTCTTAATGCCAAAATAGTCTCATAATCATTTTTCCCATCTAGTGCAGAGTAAGAAGATCGTTGTTGCACGAAGATCTTGCTCCGTCTTGAAGAAAAACACCTACATATCACAAAATCAGGGCTCAATCCAAGTTTCCTAGCCCATTCTGAGGTTTGCTACGAAACGCGAAGGAGGAGGTATGATTATTGGTATTTTACTTCCTTGTTAGTAGTGTATTTTTCCTAGCTTACAAATGCAAATGGATATTTAAAACAAAGTATAAAGAAGATGGGACAGTGGACAAGTATAAAACAAGACTAGTAGCAAAGGGGTACACACAAAAAGAAGGCATTGACTATGAGGAGACATTTGCTCCCACAGCTAAGATCAAAATGATCAGGATGATCTTTGCTCTATCTGCTCAGTTTGGTTGGAAAGTCCATCAAATGGACGTGAAAAGTGCCTTCCTAAATGGAGATTTACAAGAAGAAGTCTATATGACTCAACTTGAGGGATATGTTGTACCTGGTCAAGAAGCAAAGGTATGCAGACTCAGGAAATCTCTATATGGCCTTAATCAGGCACCTCGGGCTTGGTACATCAAGATTGATGAGCATCTCGTAACAACATGGATTTGTTAGAAATCCATACGATCCCAATCTTTACCTCAAACAACAAGGGGGGAGATTTTGATTGTCGTTGTCTATGTCAACGATCTAGTCATCACTAGCAGTTCAGTGAGGATGATCAATGTAATGAAGAAAGATCTTAATTGATCGTTCAACATGACTAATCTCGAGCTGATGCATTATTGTCTTAGATTGGAAGTATGGCAAAAAGATAATCACATCTTTGTTTCTCAGATGAAATATACCAAGACAACGCTCGAGAAATTCATGATGATGGATTGCACACCAATTTCTACACCTATGGAGAACAAATTACAATTATCTCATTCAGATCCATCTCCTGAGGTAAGTGCCACTTTCTATCGGCAGTTGATTGGGAGTCTCATTTACCTGACCTACACTAGACCAGATATCAACTTTGCAATAAGCTATCTATCTAGGTTCATGCAGGAACCCAAAGTGTGTTATTGGAAAGCAACAAGGCGCATCTTGATATATCTCAAAGGATCAGTGGATCTTGGTCTAGAATACAAGAAGAATGACAACTTCTTCTTGCCAGGATATTCAGATTCAGATCATGCAGGAAATATTGATGATAGAAAATCCATTTCAGGATTTGTATTTTTTATGGGATCTAGACCAATATCATGGGGAAGCAAGAAACAACACTTCATTTCTCGTTCTTCCATAGAAGCTGAGTATATTTTTGTAGGAGAAGTTGTCTGTGAAGTGATTTGGCTACGCCGCATACTCGAAGGACTTGGAATACCACAGGACAAACTGAACACCATGTATGTTGACAATGAAGGTGTTCTCAAACTTGTTCACAATCTAGTGTTTCATGAAAGAACAAAGCACATTGAGGTACAAGTTTATTTCATACGTGAGCATGTGTTGAAGCACAACATCCAACTTCAATTTTTTCCAACAGCTGAACAACGGGAAAATATCTTCACAAAGTCACTTGCATGTGACAAGTTCGAGTTGTTCAAAGAGTTCCTCTCCTCGTCCCTTGAGACTATGCACAATTAAGGGGGGGGATGTTAGGTTAATTATTATTTACCTAATATATTAATTATGCATCATATAATTATTTAATTAATGTTGTAATATGGTTTTTAAACCATATTTGTCTTTTATTTCCACAAGTATAATTTTTATGATTGTTATAACAATTATGTGCTTCCCGGATGCATTTTGGAAGCTGTTGTAACAATTATTATTGTATTCATATGTTGTACAATTCCTATAAGAATTCTAGCACTCCATTGTATTCTTGGTTGATTGAGTTTAATAAAGATAACCAAGCTTCCGCCCCTGTTGCTCAATTTACAAAATTGGCTTCTACAACTCTATATAAACATTCTCTACCTTTTCTCTTTTTGTTCCATAAGGTGAGCATGCACATATTCTTCCCAACAATAAGCTTTACATATTTTCTAGTACTTAGAAAATACCTATTTACAAGCATGAATCTAGATTAGAGAACTATAAAAACATTACCTACACACTATTTACAGCTTGAGCATCCATGAAATCATCAAAAAGAATATTTATTCTCTATATTACAACTAGAAATGCCTAAAAAATATGGTTTCCTCCTAGAACCAGGAAGCTCCTTTATCCCTCTATTAAAAGATTACATGGAACTTACATGCCTTAGATTTTATATCTCTATTCTCTCCTTCCTCGTGTAGAGGTGATGCACATCTACTTACAACAACCATTCTATATTTATGATACAGGGGCATCTTGGGACTTAGGAAAACCTGCATTGAAGAAGGAAGGTGCACATGAGAATTGGAAGATGCGTGGGAGGTGGGAAAGGAGAGGGCAAGGAATATGGGTGGCAGAATAAAGATAAGCTTCCAAGAGAAGAGGAAGGTGGCAAGATGAAGTGAAAATGACATAAGAAGTATCCTAAAGCCATTAGTGGAGAGGTATGCGCGAAATAAAAATGCATGAGGTAAAGGATGACACACGATGTTGATTGCATCAGGAAAAGGAATAAGGTCATGAGAAGCAAAACAAAAAGAAAGTGAACATAAATAATGATGTGCATGAGCAGAGTAGAAGAGAACGTGAAAAAATGACAAGGTGCACATAGAAAGGGGGAGCCCGTAGGCAGAGAGGCACGAGTGCACAAGAAGGTGCAACAAGGAGAAGGTGCAAGAGAAAGTGAAGTGTTAAAGGGAGTTTCCCAGGGAAGCAACTGAGGAAGGCACAAAAATATAAGAAAAGAAGTGAATGCCAAGGAAGTGGAGAATCATACACGGAGGATTTTGTAAAAACCAATATAAAGAAGATAAGTGAGGAGAGATAAAAGAAGCATGTAAGGATATCGGAGAGAGCCGTAACATAAGGTGAGGGCATGACATAAGTGCAAATGACGAGGCTTGAGGTGATAAGATGCGATGACAACTAGCAGAAAGGGCTGACAACATAGATTTACATGGTCACATGGGCGAGAGTGACTAGACGATGGAGTGACTAATAAGGATAATCCAATCACCAAGTGACATGGCGCGGCAGGATTGGCTAAAAGTAGATCACACGAATAAGAGCATTAAAGATCCTAGTTTAAATTTGAAGTTTGAGTTGGAGGAGAGGAGAAGCCAACACAAAGGAGAGAGAAGTGATAAAATTCAAGCATGCACAACTATACAACTTATAGGAGACCACTGAGTAGAAGGTTGTTGAGAGTGGTCAATGGTTGTTACCCAAAGGCTATGTGGTTAGTCAAGAGAGAGGGACTGAGAGATAAAGGTTAGAATTGGCCATAGAGCCAAAGAAGAGAGTTAAAGAGAGGTGATGATATTGCAGGTCAGCACACATATGTTTTTGATCTAGTGGTATTGGATACAACCACATGTACCTTTTTGTAAAGTGAGTGAGATGAGATTCGAGGAGAGGTAGCTTAATGACCAGAGCCTCATCTAGGGATGGATTTAACGCGTGATTTAACAGCAAGATTGGTGGAATCTTAGGCACAATATGCACATGTATTATAAGAGAATGTGATGTTTTATAAGAGGTTTTCATACTATTAGGCGAGGTCATGGTATAGATATCACAAGGATACAAGAGGAGTCTCGAGCTCACAAACTCCCATGTCTATTGAGATTAGTGGTGAGGATGTGTGAATGCATAAAGAGATACACCCTTAACGTATTGTATATGATATTTTGTTTTAGAAAATTTTTGTTATCTATATAAGTATGGATTTTGACATTGTATAAAATTACATTTGGTACGATGAGTATAGATGTGTTGGTAGTTGTGGTGATGATTTTGATGTGATGTGATTTGTGCGTTGTTGTGATTAATATGTTGACATTTGCATGATTAACATTTAGAGGAGAGATAAAATTTGATATGTGAGTAACGTGTATGAATGATATTTGTTGATTTGGATTGTGGATTGACTCAGGAGTGTGTAAGGATAGAAATGATGGTATGGGTAATGATATGTGGTTAGGTGTGATGGGTAATGTGTGTGTAGCTTCCATATAAGTTCCAATGAGCATATAAAGCAAGGAAAACTAGTCACATGAAAGAAGGGAGGGGGATCTTCATATACGCCATTTGAGACTTTGTGTGATGGATGAAAATGATAAAGGGACATGAGAAATTCCAAAGTAAGCTTTAGAAATGATGAGTCACTCCTAGATTATAGGAAGGTACTAGTGCATACTATACACAAAGATTCAACTTAATTAGATGTACTACAGATTTTGTCAAAGAGATTGTAGAGGTCACGTGTGTAACTTTCGATAAAACATATACTCTTTGACAAGCCATATGTATATAGGATTTGGAGGCTTCTGTAGATGAACCACTTTATCATGAGAATCATTGTTTATTGCATTCAGTAGAATAAGATGGATCAATAGTTACACTTGTAGGCCGATGGCATAGAGGAGGCGAAGTAGATCTATCAAAATATTATGTCTAGAAAGCGATGATACCTTTGCCCTCTAATAACTTGAGATTTTTTTCTAGTGCATAACAATCATTGTCATGATGCCCATTAATGTAATGGAAATTACAAAATGGTTAGCCTCTTTTGTGTGTAAGCCGATAAGGGGGATGACGCTCATTAGATGGAAAACAAATCAACTTCTTTTCTATGAGGGAAAGGAGAATATCATGTGGCCAATCAACAAGTTTGTAAAAATATACCGATGTATGTTGAGAGTGAGGAGGATCTTGTATGACTACTTTAGGTTTAGGGTGAGTTTTAAAAGAAGTGTTAACATGATGCAAAACCTTAACTTGATTGTTAATAAATAATGGTTATGATGGTGGATCGTAGTCATTTGCAATAGATTCAATTATGATATCTTTATCCACATGCTTGGGGTGATTTGGAAGTAACAAGTCTTTCTCTATGTCAATAACACAAAGACAAAGCTCAGTGAAGGAGTCACAAGTGCCATACAATAATTGTTGCTTGAGAGGCTAAATGAGGCCTCGATAATATATTTATTGCATTTCTAAGTCAATGGGATGGTATGATAATAGGTGCATGTTAGCTTTGAATCATAAAATATAATCAGATACAGGTTTAGTTGCACCTTGATATAGGGAGGGTATTCGTTCATATGTGGCTCAAGGGCATTTATTGTGGCTAAAATGGGCTAGAAAAACATCTTCAAGCTCTATAAAATTACTTAAAGACCCATGAGGAAGATAGGTAAACTAATATAGAGCATAACTTGTGAGACTCCCATGGAAAACTTTAAGAAGTAACTGATCATTGCTACGTGAGGCCATAGTGGTTCGATAATGCATAAGGTGTAAATAAGGATCTAAAGTACCATCGAATAATTGAAATGAAGGCATGGAAAATTCCCAAGAAATGGATATTGACATATTTTACGTGGAATAGGATTGCCATAGATAGTTTTAGAATCAATGCTAGCATAGTAATTTTTTCTCTCGAGGGTCAAAGTTTGAACATCACATTGTAAGTCTCCTACTACGTGCATAGGAAATATACCCTCTTGAGGTGGTATGACACAAGTTTCTAGAGGATCATTCAAGGGTTGCACTTTACCATTAAGAATAGCCATGGGAACACTATCATGTGCAAGTGAAGTAGAATCAATTGTATCATTATTGCATTCAAGTGTAGTAATAAGAACATCAAGAGTGCAAGAAATATCATTTATTTCACATTCAATGGAAGAAGGAACAACATTAGTAGAATCGAATAATGTGCAATAGGAATATAAATGGTATAATTACTATCATTATTTTTGCATTCAAGATGAAGAACATAAACATAAGTATAATCATGTTCATCATTTATATCATCACTAGGGCATTCACTATGGTTTTATTCCAAGTCATTATCATAAACACATGGAATACCATCAATCAATGTAAAACTAGAAGGGATATCATCCTCATTTGTGAGAGATACACTTTCATCATCACTAGTGTCTATATCATCTATGGCCTAAAGCAGGGTAACACTAGGTGGAGGGGAAGATGGATGCTCACCATCACTTTCCCAAGCATCTATATTATCTTCAAGACTAGGGATGGTATTACAAGCTTGTTCAAAGAGATACACTAGAGTTTCAGGTGGTGTTGTAGATGAAGTAAAGTAAGGGCCTGTGGTGTACGAGTAAAACAAGGTGGCTTATATGAAAATATGATAGGATTAGTCTCTTAATCATATTTGAATATAATATCATCCATAGTGAGAGAAAAGTAAAGAAGGCTATAAATATCACCATTGCTAGAGGCAACATTACTACGGACAACCATCGAAAGTAGGAGATCTTGATAACATTAACTCTAGCTTGTAGACCAAGTGGTAGAGCCATTAACTAAAGTATGACAAATAAGAACTAGTTTAGAAATGTTAGGAGATTTTGTAAAATCTGAAGTAGTATGGAATTTTTATAGGGATGGTAACCCTTGTGGTTTTGTAAATCCCTATAACATGCCATGAACACACAAAGGATGAGGAATATTCCTAGAAATAATACACACACATCCTACGACAACCCTAGGGTTTTGAGATCGGTAGACCTAATGCACAAGGAACCAAGAAGATCTTAGATTAGGTGAAGGGTTTGATAAAAAAACGGGTTCACCAAAATGTTTACCCTAATTAATTTTTAGATCGCTTTATTTAGGTTTGATTGATTTAATTGATACTATAGAGAATAACCTAATGAATTTATACATATTTATGTTTCAGATCAAATCAGAA
This sequence comes from Taxus chinensis, assembly GCA_019776745.2. Classification (NCBI taxonomy): domain Eukaryota; kingdom Viridiplantae; phylum Streptophyta; class Pinopsida; order Cupressales; family Taxaceae; genus Taxus; species Taxus chinensis. The sequence goes on from CM034149.1 coordinate 166,610,866, forward strand.
GGATATACAACATAACAATAAACCTTATCATTCAATTACTTGCAATTAAAATCACAAACAAGATGGAAAGAGGTGCTTAACTAGTTCGGAAAGTAATCAGGATGTGTCGATGAGTGATCTGGGACAAGAAAAGAGTTTGTGAACTAGAACAATCAATTTCTAAATTTCTAGAACTTTTGGTCAGGACCATACATAATGGTCAGGACTATATAATAAAGTTCTGACCTAACCATATGTTTATGCACCTATAGATGGTTGGGACTTGTAACGTGTAGTGTCATCGCATGCCATTGTTTTTCACTCTTTGATATCTTCAACTTCACATAAAACCCTAGATGTTGCACCTGAAAGCTATAAAAAATCCTAACCATCCCACAACGCACTCAAGAAATCATCATTTCTAAAAAAAAGATGCAAATTCTTGAGTAAGACTGACCTCGATGGTCACCCCATATGTGAGTGACTCAGTGTTGCACTACATTTCAGATTCAACGTAGATTTCTTAGTTCTTTGTGTAAAGGTGCATGCAACTATCACTTGATCTAGATTTTCCCTTATTCTTCAACATAGATAGTGGGCTATGTTGCTTCATCCCAATAGAAATGATCATGTGCAGATGAAAATTTCATAATTATACCCTCTTATGTTGTGTATGCAATATGCAGATGTGGTCCTTTCTCTTTCAGCTTAATATGTGATAAATAGATAAGTGATTACCAACTAATAAATGCTTTGGTTAGACTTGTATATATATGAGTTATCACTTTAAAATTAGGACCTTTGTGGTGGGAAAGACCGACCCAAAATATATAATTTGAAATACAAAAGAGTGATAAATGGGCCCATAAAGAGAAAACAAGTGAAAGCAAAAGGGGCCAAGACCATACATAGTGGTCAAGACTGTATGTACAATCCTGATCTTTTTGTACGGATAAGTGGACCAAGCTTAGGTAAAGGATAATAGTGAAAGGGGAATGCCACAGATATCTATAAGGTAACTCGAAATCAAATCAAAGATACAAAATAGTAAGAAATGGGGTTCAATCAAGTCACAAAGAGCAATGCAAAATAATATTGTTGCCATTAAGATCGTGTTCCATTGTACAAAACTCATGTATATAACATCCTTAAAAAACATGATGTACTAATGATTTTGTGCATATTGGTGTCTACAATTATGATGTTATATTAGTGTCAAGAGACATGAGGGCACCCCTAGAGGGTTGGCTAGTTTGCAGTCATACTTGCACAAACACCTGGGATAACTACACGGGCCTTGGTCCCGAAATAAGGGCATGTAATGTAGCACTTGGATTTTTTTTTCAGTTGGGGTTAACCACCAAGGGTAGTCCAACCTCACCACACACAACTATTTTATCCTTTTGGTTTGTTAATTCTCTAACGAAGGGTTGTATAGGTTTCTAGGGTTTTCAATTTGTTGTATGTGATTAGAATTCATCCCGAAGTTTGTGTGAGCAAGAGTGACATATAAAAAAGGCCATTTCTTAGAAAGTGAAGCACACATGAAGTTTCAGTCCCAAAATATCGAAGGGTCCAATATCGTACCATCCAAGTCAAGACTATATAGTTGTAGCCTAAACCATATAGTAGTTGTACAGTCCTCCTTTTCTCAGTTTGTAATTCTAGAACTTACACCGAAGCACTCCTAATATTTGATCCACCTGTTAAACTTGCCTGCACATTTAGATCCTCTTTGTTCTGACTTGTACAACTAATTAGTATTTTTATCTTCTTGTGTATTTGAGTTATTACTTATTGGTTTATCAATAATTGTAAGTGTTAATGTATTATTTTGGGTATGAATAATTAATGGTGAATTAATTAGATCATAATAATCCCATTTAAAAATCCTTACAACCTCTTTATTGTTTTATACTTCTATAACATAGATTTAATTATGACGTAAACACTCGTGTATAAGCCATATATTGTGTATATGTGGTAGCTTGAAGAGCCATGGGTGATGTTGCCATAGTTGGTACATTAGGTGTATGTGAATGTGGGTTGAATGATTGAGAATAATACCTAATGAAAGAGATCTCGTAGATGAATTTGTAGAACTTGATTGTTACACCTTTTACTATTGTTGGGTAGCTTGTAACATGGTAAGGATATGATCATAGTGTAGTTTCTCCTTGAATGTTTGTGTGAAGAGATACATTTTAATGACATGTACACTTTGTTGAATTATAGAATCTTGACTAGTTTTAGGTTTAGATTGGTGACCTTGATTATATGATATGGTCTTAATAACAATAATATTGTTGGTAATATGTGTAGAATTACTAAGAACATAAAAAATATTAGTATAAGTTGTACTAGGAGTAACCTCAATTAGAAAAGACAACGGGTCTTAGACATAAGGGCCATTCTCTTATTATGTTGATAAACTAGGGCTATTTAGATGTGATCAATTGGTGTACAACCTAATCAAACACTATGATGAGGCCATATAATGCTTCATTTCAAGCTAAAAGTTACACTCTTTTTCTCCTTTATGAGCCAAGTGTTAATTGTATTTAGTTACGATTCAAAGACGTTTAGGCTATTCAAGATAAAGTATATAATGGATATTTGACTTGTTTCTTAAGAGTCATCATGGTGCAAATTTTTTCTATGTTATAATGTTTTCTTGGAAAATACTTTTTATATTTTGTAAAACATGATATATTGAGTAAAGAAACAATTTTGAGAACAAGTGTGTTGTGGAAGAGTTGACTTTGAAGGAATAGGAGGCTTATCCGGTCTAACTCTAAAATGTCTTGGATTAAAAATTACCATATATACTCAAGTCCGAAATAGCTTTTGAATCTTTCAATTCACATTTTGTATGGGATATTTTCTCCGCATAGCTCCTGACACCGTGCAACACCAATAGAATTCATAAGAAGTTAATTTTACACAAATACAAAACATGTCAAGATCTAAGTACATTACACCAAAGAACTCCATTTTTCAAGGACCAAACATGTCTAAGCAAAAGGGGAGTGATCAAACAAATCAGAAGCAAATGCAAGTATTCAGTAGACGAGTTCAAAATTATGGGAAGCAATCAAAGAAGTTACAAACATCTAACACTTGAATTGAAGGCTTGGACACAATCAAAGCATAAATATAGTGCTTTTCTCCATCAATCCTCTAAACAAATGAAAGGAGCATAGTTAAATTTCAAATAAAAGTTATTTGTAATAACGACTTCCATATTTTGCTCCTAGTCTCATGTAAGGGTATATTATTTGAATAAGAGGCTTAGGTGCCTTTTTTTCCTATATCTCTAATTTAACACATGGGATAAAACATTATAGTTTGTTAAGTTTAGCTTCAATTTTTTAGTTAGAAGAATAAATTCTCCTTAAGAGAAGACCAAGAAATTAGGTGACTGACCAAACACGACTAACAATTGCATCCTATAAATGCCACTTTTGAATGATGTATGAAGTTAGTTAGTTGTTGATTTTGAGCGTTATCTTTTCAAATATAAAAACAATTTGAGATTATGTGTATCTTGGTGTGATCTACATGATTGTGTTTTAAACCCAATTAAAGGGAGGAGAAAGGACCCACTCACCCCAAGGAGAGCATGTATTTCATTGAGTTGGTTTTTTATCAGTTAAGCATTTCTTTATATGTAATCCAATGTTAACCTATGTGGAATGTGAATGTGTTGAACTAGTTAAGTTGTTTACAAAATTTTCATTTAACTTCTTATTGTTGAATGCTCTCTTCAACTGTTTCTTTCAGTTTAAGCAAAAGTATAGTAAGAGTTTATTTTCTTTCTAGTTATTTTCTTTCCAAAATAGAATAATCGTTAGAAAAAATCTATGTTTTCCCTCTTGCATACAACCTTGGACACCGCACTGGTTTGATATTATTGATTTGGAAGTGAAGGTAATAATGACCCTTGTCACACTACAATGTGTTGGAGTTGTAGATTAAGCTTGTTTAGATGACATGTGAAGATAACACTAGATTGTGCTCAAAATGGAACTTGAGTTTTGGAAAACCCTTGACATGATGAATATTATCCCTAAAACCAACAAGGAAGTGTTTCATTTAAAACCTTGATGATAGACAAGGAAATCATAGGTTGTATGTAAATTAAATAAGGGACTTCGCCGAAATCTAATGCTAATATTAGGTTTATTCTAATAAATGTGTTAAACAATTGTGCAATGATGACATAAGGTCATATTACGATAAATAACAAGCATTCATATCCTAAACCATGTCCAGATAAAATATGATATATTTCACTAGTATAGATGAGTTGACTAAGAATGTAAAAAATAGGGTTAGAGAGGATTGCATCGATTTTGGACCAATATGTGATGATTTTGATCTTAAAATGTGTAGGAAGGGTGTGTTGGGGTACTATTGAGCTGTCTTAAAATTAGAGAGTTACGAGAGTGTAATTATGCTAGCAATATGAAGCCACTTTCCTCAAACAAAGTACCTCGGGTGACTTTTTCCTATTTGGGTGACTTTATTCTTTATACTTCTGATCAAGATCTTTCTTTTGGCACTATTTTCCTCTATATTTGTACCTTCGTATTTTATGATTAAAATCTCATGATCATCGTTGTGTATTTGATCAAGACTTCTTTCTTCTTCTTTGCTTGGGGACCTAAAAATGGGTCAATACTTTTGGGTTGAGTGGCATCCACTGCGCCTATGTAGAATTTTTCCAAAGAGACATCAAACCCTCATAGTTCCCCACCTAATGTATGTGTATAAGATGTATATCATAATGTGTTTGACAATGAAGACCCTATTAAGGCCTCCAACACGCAATGATGGTCTTTAGTGTGCAAGATGTTTCTTTGGAAGTAGTCTAGTGTAATTGTGTGTGATGTATGCAAAATTATAGCTAGCTGGATATGCTTGAGAGAGTGATTTATAAATTGGGTGCTTTATTGTGATGTCTTAAGTAGCCCAAAGATGTGAGGTGTGAGGCCCTTATAATGTGTTAAGTGTATATGTTTATATAAACAGTTGTTGTGGTAAGATTTCCCTCTCAAAGGACACATGACCGATTAAGATAACTCGGGGATTTGAAAATGTGCCCATTAGGTATTTTTAGGACAAAGTTTCTTGATCAAATTGGTTAAGTGAATTTTCTTGTCGTGTCCGACTATGTCTAGACATATTGCACAATGCAAACTATTAATTGAAGATGGTAAGAAAATGTCTGAAGATGTATCATATATTCTGAGAATGGGATTTTGACTAGTTAATGATGGATAAAAAGTGTAACTTAGTGGCCGATAGTGCTATTTAAGTAAGAGATTTCCAAGAATTACCCAATTTAGTGCACAATGAGTCATGGGTTGAGATAAATGCCAATTATTGCTTGCTAAATTCTAATAGGTCCAAACTTAGGTGTTTATGGGAGTAACAACTCATGTAAGAGCATCAACAACACTTTTAAAACAATTTTTGCATTATGGTAATGTCCAACAACCAATATGTCATGCCAAATTAATAAAACAAATAAAACCAAAAAAAAATCCACTTTCATCACATATAACATTATATACACACATGAATAACAACAAAATACATACATACATACATACATATATACATACATACATATATATATATATATATATATATATATATATATATATATATATATATATATATATATATATATATTATGGATTCAAATGTTTGGAATACATTCCATCAAATATTCATGCTTAAGAGTCATTTTAAATATTTCACAAAATAATATCTAATTTCTATAATGCATAACTAAGGAGAAGTAAACCATTATTGACATCTCCATGTTGCCACAATCTGATTTAGGGTTCGAAAAATATTTATCCTACCTCCCCCCTATGCCTCACAAGACATCTTTAATACTTATCCATTATCATTCATCTTCTTTTATTTCCTCTGCGACATTTTTTTCCAATTTGTCATTTTATTTTATAGACGTGCCCTAGCTACTAGTTGAATTATTATCCTCTAAATCCTCTTCACATCATTTCTCTCTCTAAGTAATAAGACAAGCTAATTGTATTGACAAAATCAAAGGAGCTGAACAAGTTATACTCCTTGGCCGATTATATTCATGGGTGCATGCTCACCTTGCGGGGGGTTCATTAGCTAGGCAATATCCTAGCACGTGCATTCATATTGAGGTAATTAAAATTTATAAAATCAAAGTCAATATACCAGTAGACATTAGGGGGTGAAAGGGTTTAATTTACTAATATTTTGAATAAGGTATTGGGGGTAGGTTAGAGAGGTGGGCCTAAGGAGAGGTGGGGTTGATTTTAATATAAAACTAAAATATTTGACCCCTAGTTTAAAAAAATAAATACCTTAATATTGCATAGGGAGTGTTTTCATGAAGTTAAATTATAATCTCTTTTTCAATAAGGAAATATCAATTAGGAGATTCTTAACAAAGAAATAATAATATTATATAAAACAAGGATTGAGTATGTTTTTCAATGCAAATGATATTATTTCGCCATTTTAATTATTCTAATAACTATTGATATATTATTTAAGTTTAACATTAATGTAATTGATAATACATTTTGAATGGCTTCGAAATATCTTTCTAGAGAAAATACATATTAAAAAAAAAGTTGAGTGGAAAACATGTTATTTTTCTATTTGATATATTAGGGTAGAAATAAAAATATGTTTTATTTGATATATTAGGGTATAAATAAAAAGGGGTAAATAAAATTCTAATGGAAAAATGGGTATGTAAGGTACATGGAAAAAATAGGGGGTATTTTCATTTTAATAATATAATGGGACGGGGTATTATCAATTGAATAATCAAAGGTAAAAATTAACATTAAGGGTATTATTTAATGCCCTTCGAATGAACATGCTATACCATACTTTTACTAAGTGAACCCCCCTGTGGCTCACCTCCTCTTCCTTTTTCTCTTCTTCCACTCATGTGGATCATTCCTTTCAGATACGAGACTTCATAAAAAACATCAAAACCCTGTTCTCATGTTTTCATATGTTGTAAGTGTTTCATTACCTGAATTCCTCATGGGTGTCGTCATCCTTCTCCAACTTTGGTTCCGTTACAACGTTTGCTTCTTTTTTTGCTTGCCTAAGTGGTGAAGGCCTCTCTTGTGTGCGATAACTGTAATTCTTTGTGGTAGACAAACACCCTCTCAAGTGCCACCCAATTTTGCCGAGGGTTACTTTAATTTATCAGGCCTTAAAATGCAAGTACAAACATAACTAGTTAACAAACCATGAATTTGGTTGAAGGAGCTATTTTTTTACTGATCATGGAATGGATTTTTAAACGATTTGTAAAGGAGAGCTTGGTGCTACAAATTTATGTACATTTATTTATCCTACCAAAAAAAATTCTTACTTTGCATATTGGTGTTGTCTCCATGTTTGCTTATATATTCTTATAGAACCCGAGGAATGGATCCGCCAACCATGAAAGCATCTTATTTGGAAGATGGTGGGAAACTGCTTTTAAATAATAATAAGGGAATTCTGTAGTTCAAATGCTTGACTCTATTGAACAATATATATGCAACAATTCTCAATATCTAGGCCTAGAAATCATAAATATAACGTGTTTGTTGGTTTGGAATCTACAAAATAAACCAGGTAATTACCTAGATTTTAGTTTGATCTAATTACTACATAGAAATACACATACTGATATTCTTCTAAATAATTTTTGTTTTTGTTTTTGTAGTAACTAGTGCAAAAAATGTGTAGAATATCCAATTTGTTTGTAATATACAATACACAATATTAGTTCAAAGTTTTGGCTAGAAATATTTGATATCCAAATTTTGTTTATAGTCTACACTCTACAATACATTAAAAGAATGTTATGGAGTCTATTGGTTTGCAACGTGGCCCTTCCCTTCCTCTTCTAACAATAAGTTATAGGAAAGTGAACACATTTTGTAGCCTAACATACATCCAAGGTAATAAAATATTTACATAAACTTGGTCTTACTTAGTAGCGTTTTGGAAAGCCCACATGCTAGATTGACACTCTTATATTTAAGAGGAGTAATTGTGGGTGAGCTCCTATAGATACTAGTGGTTTTTATGTCTTTTTGTCAAAAACATATATTTCCATTACTTAAAAAAAATATTATATCATATTTTCTATGCATAATCTAGTTTTTATTTATTTATTGAAAAACACACTTTTATATAAATAAACAAGAGATGTATAGTGTTAATTGTACAAAAAATAGGTGGAAAAGTCACACCACAAAATACAAGATCAAATCGAGCCAAATAGGCCTCAAGAAGAAGGCCAATTCATTTCAAAACACATTGCACTATAAAAAGCGCAATTATCAATAAATAAGAAGAGCAAAACAAGAAACCCACAAATCTAAGCCGTAACAAACTTAAAGGGTAGAGTAGGACGCAGGGAGTTATTTGATTTATCACCCCATCCAGAACCAGAGGGGTGAGCCGAGTTAGGGATGAACTCCCACCCTCTATCCTACAATAGCTATTATTACTATTCAGAATCTTCCTTAAACCATCTGACCACTATCCCACTGCTACTACTGTTGTTACTTAGAATCTAGAAAAATTGAAAAAAAAATGTTACTAGAATTTAATTTTATAGAAGTACATCAAATATATATTGAATTAAGTATTGTGAATTACTTCACACATCTCCCATGTAAAAATTACCACGTTTAAAAAATACCTTACAAGCTTTTGGAGCGTACACGGAAGCAAAACTAGTATACATCCATGTTTTAAAAAAAGCAAACTCGTGCATGACTATATTATATTCCACATTTGCTTGCCCCTTTCCAAAAGTGTAAATAATAATCAAAAGTTTGTCATTAGAAAAAGGAATCACGACTTAAAGTTAACACCCTCTCACCCCCCATTCTAGGTAGTTAAAACTATAAAAAGATCCCCGCACATGAGCAGAAAAAAAGCCAAGTGATGCACCATCTAATGATGTCAATGGGCTAAATACGTGTAAACATTTTCTGAGCAAAAGTTTATTTTAAAATTTGTCACGTGCCTTTATGTTATTGGTTTATTGCAGTGGATGTGACACATCTGACATAGTTATACAGGGCTTTCAGAGGTGACCAAGGCAATAACAGAGCCCACTGGAAAGCGCGTACGAACGAGTTTGAGGCATCCTCGAGTGCACTCAGAGCTCATTTTTGAGCCTTGTGTGCGGGGACCAACAATCACTTTAGTTCCCTTCAATTTAGGTGTATGAAATTAGTCCATCCAGGCTTGGATTTTGCAAGGCGTTTAGACGTTTTTAGTCATTTTAGATGTCAAATTACAGGGACTTTTAAAATATGACCGTCATGCTTGACAGACAAAATTATAATTTAAACGTCAAAATGACATGTACATTACAAATTTAACCGTCAATTATATATATATATATAGTTAGTTAGTTAGTAAATTACTTATTATATTATATATATTTTGAAATTCATCAAAAATCTAATATAAATAAAAATAAAAATATAGAAATATTTAGAAAAAAAGAAAGAATCTTGCAGATTTGCAGTTGCTATCTTTTTCAAGAGTATGAAATAGAAACTATGAAATAGAATTAGAAACTACACAGTGCAGATTATTAATTACTAACTTACACAACTTACTCAGATTCACAATTCACAAATCCCTCCACTCGTAGACTGCAGTCGCACTATGGTGAATAGTAAATACTAATATTAAGAGCCCATCAAATTATCAATGTGGCGCAACAAGTTTGGAGAAGCTATGGTCAGGATGGGGACTGGGAGCAATAGCATACAGGTGTCCACTGGATCTCAGGGTGAAATTAGAAAGAACTGCCGCATCGTATTATGAACATCTCTTGTTGCTTTACAAGGATAGATTCTTTCATCGTGTTGCTCACTCTTGGCACTGCAATTCTTTCATTCTTTTGTTCTATGTCAGGTCAAATATGACCACCACGAGGGAATCGAGTGAATAATGCCAGGCTCAGCAAATTTTGCTACCTTAAATACAATATATGTTAATTGTATGCGACTCTTTCCTTTGTTTATTATATGGATTGGATATATTTTTGAATGAGCCGCTTATCTCTTGGCTATATGGAAGGGATGGACATTCCATCATTTGACATCGAGGCTTGTAAAAAAGAGTTGCATCAATTTATTGATACACTCCACTCAGGGTGTGAGGGATTTTCTATTAGAGAAGCATGGAGGGTTTTTTGTATTTCTAAAAGTTGGCAAACCAACTTTCTAAACATGTTAAAACTATGGCAGAGTACACTTGTGATTCCTGCAAGTACAGCAACATGTGAACGAGGGTTTTCAAAGCAAAACCTAATTAAAGATATAAGAAGATCAAAGCTAGAAATCATAATATTGGATGCACTCAAGCGAGTATCACTAAATGGACCCGATCCTTCTATAATCGACTGAGAGAAAGTGTATGACATTTGAAGAGGGGAAAAACAAAAAAGGTCAGAAAATATTTTGTGAAAGCATGGTTGATCAATGTAAGTTTTAGCTCTTTGATAAAAATTGTAGTGATGTTTTATTTCACATGATGTTTATATTCTACTAAATATCTAGAAATATTATGCATTTAATTTTATATTATTTATTTCAATTTCATTTTAGAAATTTATTTAAAGTTATTTTTTCAATCTTGTAGAAGTAAAATTTTACTCAATTTTTTATTTTTTGTAATAGTTATTATAAAAATAAATTTGACGTGCATATTATATTTTGAACATCAAATGACATCCATATAATTTTTAGATTGTCAAATAAGATTATTGTGACATGTAACATTGAACGTCAAAATCCAGCACTGAGTCCATCCCTAGTTAACCAATCTAACAACCACACATTATAAATCTCAAACCAACAAACATAACTTAACATAAGAAATTGTGCCAATTTGTAACATAATGGTAAACAGATCAAGGTAAAGTATAAGTTAGCGCTTTTTTTTTTTTAAAAATTTGAAAGGATAAGTGAATTTTTAGTGATTTAGAATTTTATTCAATGAAATTTTAATGTAAAGTGAGTGTTAATGAAAAATACTTAAGAAAGAGTTTATTATTATGATAGTTATTATCTATTTAAAGTCAATGGTTAATCAGAGTGTTCATATTTAGGTCTAAATTACTCTCGAATCATAAGTCCAAATGATATAATATTGGTGTCCAATATTAAGGTAAGTTATGATTTGTTATTTGTTATGTGTCATAGCTCGTAACGAAATCTTATGTATTCTAATTATAATTAGGACATTGATCGCCTACTCTATGAAGGATAAAATGTGCAAGTTGACGACCATTCAATGCAACTTTTATGGGCAACAAAAAGAAAATGTGACATGCATAATAATTTAATAATGACAACTGATTTTTTTATACAACTTACATTTCATATATTGTCTTCTTGTCTTCCCCTTTAGGTGTCCACACACACACACACATAAAGTGATTGATATACTAGGATAAATAAGAAGGAAAGGTCTTTTTAAGTTCTATGATGTTGGACGACTTGCTTTAGGTTTGCAAATTAGCTTATAACATATAAGACTATCTTGTACTAGTATGCAATACAAGAAACATCCAACTGTGCTTCAAATACATACCACAACGGTTGCAGTATTTAAAATTGTGACCTCCCCTTCAAAGGTCATGAATGTTTTGGGATCATGCATTCAATAACTATGCTACCTATTGGTCACATTAATGAGCTTATACCACTTTGTCACGTCAACATAATTTGAAGGACTCTTTTACTAATGTAATTGGTTGGACACCTATAAAGAAAACGGAAAAGAGAGTACTCCATGTTTATGCGTATTTGTGCTCCTGAAAGAGAGGTCTTGAGTTGAAATCCTACAAAAGTAAGATACAAACACCTAATATTTAAAGCACAATTAAATGCATCCTACATATTAAAAATACAAAACTGTCACTATACTAGAAACTATCTTGTAAACCTACACATACCCTTTGTATTGTGGACACTAAAATGACCTTCCCTTTCCATCCTTTTATTTGATAGGTCCATCTTAAGAGGGTCATGAACAGAAATACATCCTAAAAGAAAACGTTAGGACTTGGGACCTACCAAACAATTGGGCTACGTTTGAGTCACGCCCTCCAAATAAAAAATAAAAAATAAATAAAGAGGAAAGTATGGCGAGGGTTATTCTCCTCGCAAAATGCCCCACATACATAAAACCAACCATAAAGTGCACCATGGCGACCATCATGCCCATCCGCTGCCATGTGGCGCACGGTTAAACACTTTGTTTTTTTTTTGCGATATTGGTTGAAAAACGTAGTGTATTTTTCAACACTATGTACATACACCTACATCCATTTTTTATTAGCGCACATTCCTACCAACCCGCCTAACCCCTGCCACATGCAACCATCTAATTTCAATTGGATATATTAAAAAAACAAAAAACCTATGATTTGATTGCTGACGCGGGTAGCACCCATGCATGGGTATGCATGTCTCTATGATATATTTTATGGGTAGTTTTATGTAGGTATGGTGGTGCATTCTGTGAGCAGAATAGCATCTGGGGAAAAGTATGACCACAAATGGCGTATTCAGTCTGTACTCATTTTTTAATTCATTCAAAAACACACTGTCTCGGGTATACTTAGATTTATGAAGTTTCATTTTTTATTTCATTCAAAAACACACTCTGTTCTCGGGTATAGATTTATGAAGTACGGCTATGGCGGCCATGCTCGGTTCTCAGGCTTTAGAACGAACATTTTCATTGGATTCTCGAATACCCACTTCTTCTCTCAGTGGATTACAGGCATTTTCTCCTCCAACAAAAAAGCAGCAAGCATGCCCTCAGGTGGGGTTTCTCACCCTCTCCCACAAAAACAACCACGTTTTACTTCATTGTAGAGCAGCTCAGGTTGCAGTGCCGAATGCAGCACCTTCAAGATCCATATCCAGGTAACTCACAGCTTCCTTTCTATCTTTTCAAGCTTTAAAAGATACACACACCTTTCTGTATATATTCACATGGATGTATACACGTGTGGGTATATATGTATGTGAACATACACGTTTGTGTAACGGGTGTGTCTGTAAACAGGGTTAAACGCCATACGTTATCTGTGTTTGTGGGTGATGAAAGCGGGATGATAAATAGGATAGCAGGGGTGTTTGCTAGGAGGGGCTACAACATTGAGTCATTGGCAGTTGGGCTGAACAAGGACAAGGCACTTTTCACCATTGTTGTTTCTGGTACAGATCGAGTGTTGCAGCAGGTTACCCAACAGCTTTACAAGCTTGTCAACGTGTGGAAGGTCAGTCATCCCTCCTACCAATCAGGGTAATGTTATTATTCACAAATGCAAGAATTTAAACCACTAACATACATTCAACTAATACAATGGCTTATGAAACTGCAAAGCACATCATCTAAATCATAGTTCACATACTCAGATTCCACGAATATTGGGCAACTTAAAAATACGTTATTTTATTTTTAAAACATAAATTTTATGCAAAATATAGTTACAAAATGTATCAAATGAGTCTGTAAAATATTGGGGAAGTGTTTTCTAGTATATTTGAATACAAATACAACACAAAACTGTATAATCATGCAAATACAATAGCCAACTGATAAGTGTTATGAATTTATGATGATTGCATTCAAAATTAACTGATTTTTTCCAAAACAAACCAATTTTTTCCAAAACAAAATACTCTATTTCTTTTTCATTTTCCTACCACGATTTCCATACCCCTTTTAAAATATCCATAATGAACAATGGAGTTACCTGCATGCCTGCCTGACCAAACTTTGAGTGCACCCGGTATGCACTCACACCTGCACGCGATGCACTTGCACACGATATGTGCACCATCTCTCAGGTTGCACCCAATTATGAATTAAGTACATATGTAATGCTCCCTGAACTTGTGGTGTGTTTCAACCTTGTAAAATGTACTGAACTCACACATCATATGCAAAAATTTATCAAGAATATGCTAAAATAAAAAGTCTCAAAAGTAAAAACGGGCATCTTATAATGATTTTTAACAAAGTCATGCTGTAGTTTGGGTATGAATGTAGATGCTCAAATGTGGAGTTTGAGCATTCACAAATCTATGCTTGCAGAATGGCATTTGATGTTTATCATTATGTTATTTTTGTGCTTTAGCTATTCATTATAATTGCTAAATTTTCTAATTATTTTAATCTAAGTCACAAGGTTCAAGTTCGTTTTTATGTTTGACGAGGATAAAGTTCGGTTCAAGTTCGCCAAGGGATAAAGTTCGAGAAAAAAAGCATCTTTAAGTTTGAATATTTTTTTTTTTCTATCGTTTTTTTATTTTTTGAAAAAATACATAAATATGTTAGAGGGACAGAGTGGAGAGAGCTTTTTGTTTGCTACTTGCAGCGGGTATATGTATATATACACACAATTTGTAAAATAATGCGAAATTGTGTCAAACACTTCCCATGCAAAAATAATGGATAAAGTTCGAGTTCATGCTCAATGAGAGTACAGTTCGGAAAAATTCGAACTGTTTCAATAAAATTTGGAGAACCTTGTGACATAGATTTTAATGTAAGAATATAATATATTACAGCTCTTACACAGGCACCCCGTCAGACCTAAGGTACTCATGTTCTGGGGGTTTGCACTCTACAGAGTGCTCCATACCTTGTGTACCCCCATGTCTCACACCCATGCAACCTTGATAAACAACTAGAGTCTTTTCTATTCCTAAATTTCATGTTCAATAGAACTATCTTTTCTAACTATTGATATCAGCTACTAACTATGTGGCAGAAACTAGTTTACTAGAGCGTCTACAAGTAGTGAATTGGTTTTAACAGCCTTCTGCATCATGGGGCTAATTTTAGTGCCATTTTTAGCCAATTGGTATTCTATAAGTATTTTAAGCCGATTTTAATCTTGCTAACTAACAATTTATTTGTTAGCGATTGCCATTATTTTCCAAAATCTAGCACAGTAGCATTTTAAAGAAATTTTAAAAACTGGGAGGACAGGAAAATCTGAAAATTCAATCTTTGCAAAACTACCGAAAAATTCAACTTGGACAATTGGTATATGTTTATTTTGACAAAAATGCTTGTCTTAAATTCTTACTAATAGTTCAATAGTGTGAAGTCGATTGGACGAGCATATTTTTGTAAAAAGAGAGAGAAAATATCAAACAACAGTCTATTTAGATTCCCCTTTGTGTACAGGGTTTTTTTGACAAACATAGAGAAAGTCTATTTTAATAATAGTTCAATATTGTGAAGTCTATTAGACAAGCACACTTTTATAAAAATAGAGAAAGGCAAGATCAAACAACAGTCTAAGAAAAGATCAAACAACAGTATATTTAAATTCCCCTTTGTGTACAGGTTTATTTTGACAAACATAGAGAAAGTCTATTTTAATAATAGTTCAATATTGTGAAGTCTATTAGACAAGCACCTTTTTGTAAAAATAGAGAAAGGCAAGGTCAAACAACAGTCTATCTGGATTCCCTTTGTGTTATTCTGTTACTTGAACTCTTCTTCTTCTTTGCAATGCCACGTGAGATCCAACCATGACAATAGTTGCAAAAATTTATCACTATCGCTAAGTATAAATAAGTCACAACTTCAGTTGGAAGAAGGATGAAGGAAGATCTTCGAAGTGAAGGACCCGGTTGCCTGCCGATTCTGAACTCTAATCAGTCACCCGCTTCCCCCTCCTATTAGTTGACTTCCCCTCTCTATTGAATTGAGCCGGGGATGGGAGATTAGTCGATCTTGGTGGTTTGGTTGGTTAGCCATCTAGCGTTAAACAAAGGTTTAAGTGAGAAGCCTTCTCTAAAGTTGCTAACTAGTTAGAATGCCCACAATAGGCAAGAAATGTGGTGCAATTGTAATATTTTGGAAGGGGTGGGACCAGAGTTGCATGGATATGGATGTGGCTAATTTCTAAGACCCCTTGATGTGGAAACAATTGAATACGGCATTTCTATATATACATATACATAATAAATATTATATTGAAAATATTACAATAATGATCACAAATTAAAAGAAACATATTTATAATAATTATCAATTTTAAATTATAAACAAACTGATTCATTAGATTAAAATCACAAGAAAGGTACACACTCTCAGCTGCGGGAAAGGTTGAAGTTGGGTATTAAATTGTTTTGTAGGTTGTGCATGCCAAAGGAAAATAGAAGAAATGAAAAAAAAGAACCAGAGCAGGCCAAAGGAAACAAATCAGACAAAATCATAGCAGGTTGAACAAAGCCAATGTGAAATTTTGAAGTAATAGAGAAAATCAACACTCACTCACCTCCACGTCTTCAATTATTGCTGCTAAAACACATTTTAGAAGGTAATATGCAGTTTTTTACTATCTTTTTAGGATTTTGAAAGTATTTTCTTCTATGCTTTTAAAACTTAAAAATCAGATATGGCTACAATTGGCCTGCTTAACTTATCCAATTGTATTTGATGCAACCCAGTCATGGGTTTCTATTTGGATACATCTGCATATGGTATCCGGACTCTATCCAAACCACACCGTACGAATATCTGTATCCAAGGCACATCCAAGCCGCACTGTACCTGTGTCTGTATCAGGCACTTGGATGCATGTCCTAACAGTAGGGGTGCTGTATCCTACAACCTTGGGTGGGACTTAATATACCTTTGCTAACTTTTATTGGCGAGGTTACCATGGTTCAATGGCGGCGACAGTATGGAGCCAACTTTTCTATTGATTTTTTACCTATTGTTGAAATGGGCAAACCCTCCAGTGATTTGGTGTGATCTCCAGATCAAATTAAAACAAATCTATATGGAGGGCCCAATGAAGGCTTCCAAAAGTTGGGGATGTATATATGTATATATCACAGTTACTTGGAAATTTGTGCCCAAACCCTTGGTGCCTGTCTTCTGTAACAGAGATGTATATGGGGACATTTTGAGACATAAGGAAACTACAACTAACATATCCTAGTGTCTCTATATGTCTCCCGAAAGCATGGCTTGAAAACTGGAAAACTTGTATAGAAGTTTCTTAAATATGTCATAAATTCAACTATTTTTTCTTCTTGTGCTACCAACTTCTCGGTGAGAGTCAAAAGAACTAAAGAAAACTACTATTAGGCATGTAGTTTGCTAATCTTTGTATAAAAAATTAAGACTTTTCCATTGTAGAGTTTTTTTTTTTATCAAAGCCATATGTGGTACTTAGTAAGAAGAGAAAAAAATAATAAGACTTAATTTGTCTATACAATTGGAAGTAGGAGTACTGCCTGTGATCAAATTTGAAGGGCTTGCTATACTTTAAAATGAATGGGTGTTTTTGCTTTCACCCTTCATAGTTGACAATTTAAATACTTATTTTTCTTTATTTGAAGAAAGAAATTTTAGTTTAAATTTCAAGAATCAAGAGAACTAGGTTGGTGGTTGTGTCTCAGTCCATGGACAATTGAAATTCAATGATGAGCTGCTCATTATTATATAGTAGGGGCTGGCAGTTTACAGTAATTTTTTTATTCACAATAGATTTATTTATAAACCGTCTTTTTTATAATAAATAGAAATTAATAAAAGTAAGAAACTTAACTAAATTAAATTATAAGGGGTAATGTGAGAAAAAGTGCTCAAGCTATTTGATACCCACAAGTGTCATAAACTTAACAAGGTGCATTTTTTGATGAGTGTCATCGACACTTGAAACCTCTATCCAGAGTCCAAACCATTAAACCTTGAGTGTATGGTTATATTTTTGTAGAAAGGGCCTGTCTGATTTGTTTGTTGTGTTTTTCAAGTTATAATGCAAAATCTTATTTATCTGCCACATTATTTCTTCAAATAGAGTTTAGTGCAAATATGCAAATGATTCTTCACAAAATGCCTTCTGCTAGGGCGTGTCTTGCTTTGTTATTTACATTTTTCTACTCCAAAACTTTGACATTGAGTCCTTGTGATGGGGCACAACATGGACTGGGTTTGGCATTCTATTGCAGCCAATTTATGTTTATTTAGGTTTATGTAAACCTCCTAGCTTCTATCTCTTGTTCTTGCTGGACTAGGTAACAACATTATTTGCCTAGCTTTCCCCATCGTGTGGAAATTGGTAGGAAGTCGACGGGGGTATCATAACCCCAATGAAACCATGACATCTGCACTACTACTAGAGCTATTGCTTTTGCAGAAGGCTTTGGCTACAGCACTGCTTTTGAAATATCCAATGAGTCTATAGAACCCTTGAAGACAAATCTGCACTCCAACTCAACTCTTACATTTTTGTAGTAGAGAGAGTTCTCACTACTTCTAATGCTAAGTATTAATAGGTGAATTAGCATTAACAATCTAATTTACCTGGTCTCAACTGAAACTTTACCATAACAAAATACAATTGATATCTTGTAGGTCGCTCATTGGTAATTCAAGAAATTACAGAACAAATCTGGAAACTTCACAGTATTTTAAAACTGGTACGTGATGAGAAACTCCACAAATGATGTATTTTGATTCTACCCTCCCTCTTATGATAAAACTGGAGGATTTTTTAATTTTGAAATGTATCATAAATGTTACCTTTTTATGAAGATCTAGGAAGCATTTGAAGGGCATTGATGAGTTCAAATTTGATCCTTGGGTTCTGCATGTAGTAGCTTGTTCTAATAATCTGAGATTTATCATCTAAATAATTTCTTTTGTATATGTATATATTTATTTTGTATAGATTGATATGTAAATTTTGTATTTTTTCATCTATGTGTACCCCCATGTCTTGATTTAAAAAAACGAGTTGTGTCCCCGTCCCATCTCTTGTATGCGACATGTATTGTCTCCTGTTGACTGTGATATGGATATGTATGTATATATATACATATATGTAGATATTCAGTCCCCTTTCCCCCCCTCGGGGACCAGCCACAACTGAGCTCAAGATCAGACGTCTAGTCAATGCTCCCCTGACGGGCATTGATTCGATATCTCGATAGTGCAGGCCCCGATGCCTATACTCACCATATTATATATATATAGGGGGCAACGGCTCGACTCTGGGGGGCGAGGCTTAATCTCCCGTCCGTCCCCCCCAACCCCTATATATGGGGAGGTCTGTCTATACAAGTTCAAGGTGGGTGAGGAGGGGGGACGGGGGGATTAGGCCTTGCCCCGTAGAGTCGAGCCGTTGCCCCTATATATATGGTGAGTATAGGCGTCAGGGCTTGCACTATCAAGATATCGAATCAATGCCCATCGGGGGAGCCTTGACTAGACGTCTGGTCTTGAGCCCAATTGTGGATGCACTTGCACACGATATGCGCACCATCTCTCAGGTTGCGGCCAATTGTGAATTGGGTACATATGGAATGCTCCCTGAACTTGTGGTGTGTTTCAACCTTGTAAAATGTACTGAACTCACACATCATATGCAAAAATTTATTAAGAATATGCTAAAATAAAAAGTCTCAAAAGTAAAAACGGGCATCATATAAGGATTTTTAACAAAGTCATGCTGTAGTTTGGGTATGAATATAGATGCTCAAATGTGGAGTTTGAGCATTCACAAATCTATGCTTGCAGAGTGGCATTTGATGTTTATCATTATGTTATTTTTGTGCTTTAGCTATTCATTATAATTGCTAAATTTTAATTATTTTAATGTACGTATATAATATATTACAGCTTTTACACAGGCACCCTCTCAGACCTAAGGTACTCATGTTCTGGGGGTCTGCACTTTACACTGGGTGCTCCATACCTTGCGCACCCCCACGTCTCACACCCATGCAACCTTGATAAACAACTAGAGTCTTTTCTATTCCTAAATTTCATGTTCAATAGAACTATCTTTTCTAACTATTGATATCAGCTGCTAACTATGTGGCAGAAACTAGTTTACTAGAGCATCTACAAGTAGTGGATTGGTTTTATTTTTAACAGCCTTCTGCATCATGGGGCTAATTTTAATGCCATTTTTAGCCAATTGGTATTCTATAAGTATTTTAAGCCGATTTTAATCTTACTAACTTACAATTTATTTGTTAGCGATTGCCATTATTTTCCAAAATCTAGCACAGTAGCATTTTTAAGAAATTTTAAAAACTGGGAGGACAGGAAAATCTGAAAATTCAATCTTTGCAAAAGTACCTAAAAATTCAACTCGGACAATTGGTATAGGTTTATTTTGACAAAAATGCATTTCTTAAATTCTTACTAATAGTTCAATAGTGTGAAGTCTATTGGACGAGCATATTTTTGTAAAAAGAGAGAGAAAAGATCAAACAACAGTCTATTTAGATTCCCCTTTGTGTAGTGAAGTCTATTAGACAAGCACATTTTTGTAAAAATAGAGAAAGGAAATATCAAACAACAGTCTATTTGGATTCACTTTGTGTTATTCTGTTACTTGAACTCTTCTTCTTCTTTGCAATGCCACGTGAGATC
The DNA here is from genome assembly GCA_019776745.2 of Taxus chinensis. Taxonomy (NCBI): domain Eukaryota; kingdom Viridiplantae; phylum Streptophyta; class Pinopsida; order Cupressales; family Taxaceae; genus Taxus; species Taxus chinensis. The sequence goes on from CM034149.1 coordinate 166,631,338, forward strand.
CAACCATGACAATAGTTGCAAAAATTTATCACTATTGCTAAGTATGAATAATTCACAACTTGCAGTTGGAAAAAGGATGAAGTAAGATCTTAGAAGTGAAGGACCCAGGTGCCTGCCGATTCTGAACTCTAATCAGTCACCCGCTCCCCCCTCCTATTAGTTGACTCCCCCTCTCTATTGAATTGAGCTGGGGATGGGAGATTAGTTGATTTCGGTGGTTCGGTTGGTTAGCCATCTAGCGTTAAACAAAGGTATAAGTGAGAAGCCTTCTCTAAAGTTGCTAACTAGTTAGAATGCCCACAATAGGCAAGAAATGTGGTGCAGTTGTAATATTTTGGAAGGGGTGGGACCAGAGTTGCATGGATATGGATACGTATGTGGATACGAATACAGTATCAGACTATGTCACAAGGTTCGCCAATTTTTTGGCTTGGAAATAGAAATTCGCCACATTTTTCAGAGGACAAAAAAGTTCGGTGACGTTTGGCGAATTTGTTTGGAAAACATGGCAAAGACCAGAGTTGCATGGATATGGATACGTATGTGGATACGAATACAGTATCAGACTATGTCACAAGGTTCGCCGATTTTTTGGCTTGGAAATAGAAATTCGCCACATTTTTCAGAGGACAAAAAAGTTCGGTGAAGTTTGGCGAATTTGTTTGGAAAACGTGGCAAAGACCTTGTGGCAGACACGAATAGACCTGGGCAGCACCGAGAGGAGTTCTGGGAAGTGTGTGGATGCAAAAACAGGATTTGATCTTTGTAGTGGTGGCACTTTGCTTTCAATCGCGATAGCAACACCATGTAATAGCTCGAGCCTCGAATGAGGCAATGGAGGAGCTGATCACAGCTAAAGCAGTTAGGGTTTTCATTATCATTTGTTATGTTCATAGTCACTTAGAAGCTGTTAAAATATTGGGAGCTGTTAAAAATTAAAACAATAATGCTTGAGTTTGTAATGTTTTATCTTATTTTATTTTAATTGTTTTCATTTTGTAATTGTTTTTTATTTTATTTTAATTCATCATTTATGTTATTTAAAGTTTTACGTTATTCCATTAGTTTTTAAAGTTTTCTTTTTATGTTTTTAAAGTTTATTTTCAATGTATAGTTATATTTACTTTTATTTTAAAAATGTATTTTTAATCTTGTAATAATAAAATAAAATTATTGGTCAAATTTAATTGCAAGTTTTTTTCCAAACTTAATTCATTGGCAAACTTCAACCAAATTTTATCGTTGTCAAACTCGAACCTTGTGACTTAGGTAACAGTTATGGATACGGCTAGTTTAAACCAATGTTGCATGGAGACTCGTCTGATACCAAAAAATTGCGTCTTGGACACTGGTACTTGATAGTACTCGTTTCAGAGACTTGCATTTCAGTGTTTTCAAAAAGAAATGGAACTCTTGGCCTTAGGTTTGATGAGATATCAAAGATAAATATCTGTACTTTTATCCTTTTTCAACATCAAATATTTTGGCTTTGAAAGGTAGTATTGTTTTTCTTAGGCTGTATATTATTGTTTTGTTGTCTCCGAGTACCCTCTCCCATTGTTTGATAACCCTCTCCCATTTTTTTGATAATGGTGTCCCCGTCCCCATCCCTTCGTACGGATACCGGTACCCGTACCCATCTCATGGTAACTATGGTTTAAATTTTAAAGGCACCATGATATGGATACGGTTGGATGTGCCATATATAATATTAGAAAAATTATAATAATCTAGAATATTAATTAAAATTTCAATTATAATTATCAATTTTAAATTATAAACGAATTTATACATTAGATTAAATTACACTCCCAAAATATGGGAAGGTAGAAGTTGGGTATTCAATGGATAATTTTTTATTTTGCAGGTTGTGTAGGTCAACGAAAAATAAGATGAAACGAAAGAGAAGAAGCAGACAAAGCCAAAAGAAACAGATCAAAAGAATTCCAGGTTTGATCAGAGCCAATGTGAAAGTTTGAAGTAAAAGAGCGAATCAACACCCTCACCTCCATGTCCTCAATTGTTGCTGCTAAAATGCATTATATAAGATCATTTGCAGTTAATTAGCATCTTTTAAGCCTTTTGAACGGTTTTTTTGTCAAACTTCTAAAACTTTTAAATAAGATACGGCTACAGTTGCCCTGCATACTGTATCCGGTTATATCTGATATGGCCCAATTGCTTGTTTGTATTTGGATATGGCTGGGTACAGTATCCAAACCCTATCCAAGCCGCGTCCCACCCCTGTATCCAGCACATGGATATGTGCGACATAGCAGCAGGGGTGGCATTTGTGGCGACCTTTATATTTTCTGCCACTTTTAAAATCTACTTGGTATATTGCCATGCGAAAATATTTAACAGCCACTTAGGATTGAACATAGGGCGGTGTAGCTCAAATTCTTCAGCAAGTTGTTTTTTTGACACATCTTGGAAGAATTTCATAGTTTTTTTTGGATTGTCGAATGAATGGCCCCTTTTAACCATGGAGTGGTCCTACCTTTGTCTAAGATGCCATGGCTGAAGGCAATCTATTCCATGAAAGTCACGTAATACTTGCATCTGACATTGACAGAGGAAGAAACGCTGCACCCAGAATAGGATGTGATATGCAACTTAAATGGCCCTTTACTGAGAACAACTAAAGCTTATTTATTTAGTCAAAATCACCTAAGCCTTGCACCTGACCACAACTGTTGAGGTGCACCAAACCCAGAATTTTACTCTATTTGTTGCTTAACTGACTATTTACAAGCACTTTAGAGTCCAGACAGCGATCTTCTATAGATTTGAACTTGTCGTTTTGTCATAAAATCCTCATGATTTCCTGCTTGAACACATCCAAGCTGACTGGAAGATCATATATTGACAGGGAATGATGATTTTCATATTCATGCATCGGTTAGATCAAGATGCATCATTCTTCTTTGCAGCTATGCACATTTGCATCATACTTTATTTATAGCTTTTTCCTTACACATTCTGCTAGATGTATTTTATCAGATCCCTACACATTCTGTAGATGTATTTATGTAATGAGCTCTCTCATGTACTGTTTTTTCAATCCTTGTTATTGTGATAAACTTGTTTATTTGTTTGGATCCTTCTAAGCCCTTACCTTCCACATGGTCGAGTGCCTTAGATGTAAAACCTGAAAATGTCAAACCCGGATGCATGTTTGTGAATGGCCACATTGCTATTATGAAATGGATTGAGCCTTATTCATTGCTATTATTAAATGTATTGGCCCGTATTCATTGCTATTACTAAATGTATTGGCCCTTATTCTAACTTTTCTACTTTCTATATCCATTTACTTACACTTTACACAAATACCAGGACCAGCAGATGGGCGTGCAGAAGCAGTGGAGGATGATAACGAACCAACAATGGAGGAAAAACTCATGCAACTGGGGATTATAGAGAAGGAGAAAGAAGATAATCCAAGCAATTCAACTCATACTCTGATGATGCCAATACTGTTGTTGTTGCCTAATGCAGATTCTGTTGTTGGCACAATTCTTTTGAGACAGGCATTGCGAAGTAATGATAACTTATTATTGGCACAATGCTTGAATGTATTAGATCCCACGGTTAGTTGTCTTACTTTAGCATGTTTAATATGTAAGTGTTATATAAGATAATCTATTTGAATACATAAAAAAATCAGTCAAGATTTCTTGTTTGAAAATTCGGTGCTCATCCACTTGCTGTTTTATCTTCTGCTTATTTACAAATATTCTAGATATAAATTAGCCTTTTTTTTATAACATGCATGTCTGTAATTACATGTGATATATTTTTTGCATCTTTCCATTTCGCAGGTTAGAAAGAACTCAGTTCATTCTCTAAGTTCTGTTGATGCTCTTGAGCTTTTTAGAAGTTTGGTACAGAGGCTAAAATCTGGGTAAGTAACCTTCTTTCTATGGATGTGTAAGGAATGCTTGTCTATACAGAAAAGCTCATAGGCATTGCAGCCATGCTGTTAACAGTAGGATGCTTGAGGGGAGATTCATAGGATGCGATAGCTGCTACAAAATAACATGATAAAGGGCCGATCCACACTTTTTGATCAACCGGATGAGGGGAGAGATTAATTTGATGCAAAAAAGGGTGTGAAAGCAATAAAAACTACTTAATTATGCCTTTGACTGTGCTATACGTGGAAGAGAATGAAAGTTACCTAAAATCTCATGCCTTTTGAAACATGACATTTGTAGACCATATAAAATATTTGCAACAGCATAGATTCTACTACATTAACTCACGATACCTGTATATTCGTCTAAAGAAGGTATCATGGAAAGGCTGATTGAGCAAACCAAAATAATCAGGCTATGTTTTTATGACTAATCAACTATACTCATATGTTTGTTTCCTCCTCTTTCCATTTTATGTTACAAACTGACTTCACTGTACTTGCATGCATGTACGGTGGAATGCACAACACTTATCACTAATATATGTTGGTCTCTATTGGGATATGCAGCCTCCTCAGATGTAATTCTTTGACGATTAGATGTATGAGTCTACCAATTCCTTGGGATGAGGAGGAGAATGACAATTGATGAATTCTTCCCTATTTAATGAGTGCGCACTTAGGGACGAGTCCACAATCCTTTTCCAAATGCTCTCTCCTTTGGAAGGTAATTACCTCCCTATAGTTGATCTCCTTGACCTAAAGTTCGGTTAAGGAGAAGATAAGATAAGATAAGAAAATTATATTAATGTCCAACGAATGACCACAAAAGTAGGTCAATGGGACTGCACAATACAATGCAAAAGAACCAGTAGGGAGACTTGAAAGGGTCATCCAAACAACAAGAGAGGAGAGAAGAGAAAGGAAAAAAGGAGAAGAGAAAGGGCCAGAATGGCCACAAGAGTGCAGATGGATGGAGATGAAGAAGAGGGGGGTGGGAGCCACCATCTCCGACACTATCACCTAGCATCCAAGGCCGACTGGAAGTAGCTGGCGATATGCCTGTGTTCTGTAGTTGAGACTGTGGAAGAGTCTGGAATGTCGGTGTTTAGGAGAAGGACGAGCAAGACGAGCCCTTGTGTATCCTCCTGGCTGATTGTGATCCATGGGAGAGGGCCCCCTAACCGAGTGTGATCATGAATACCTCTGGACTGGGAGGTAGTAGCTGGGTCTTGACAGATTTGGTTTGGGAATCTGGAATGGTGTTAAGGTGCCGCTTGGTGCCCCTCTCTAGTGGGAGCACTTGAAAGAAGGATGTGATCTATCGAGTAGCAGCCTATTTGGGAGGAGATCGAAGGGTCACATTCCGAAGCTTGAGAGCCTCGTATAGGTAGAGAGCAAGACATCGCTGATCGCAATACCTGAAGAAAGCCACAAATAACGGATGCTCCCGGAATAAGCAATGAAATCTCCCTCTGATCTCATAGTATATGGGGCACCTGAAAATGAAGTGTTCCTCGGTTTCGACCTCATGGAGAGAACAAAGCTTGGCAAATCCTCTCTGAGCGGTCTAGCTGGTGGTCCTCTACACAAAGCCTATGAGAGCCCACTCTGAACTGGCCTAGGGATATGTGGAGTGCCTACAACCAGTGTCGGGAGATATACGTAGGCCGGCTGATAAGCCCATCATGATCTCAAGAAAATGTGCAGCATAGAAAGCCATCTTAGGACATAATCCACACGGAGGGTTGATCCAAGTGTGTTGGATGAACAACTTGTAAATGTCATCTCTGATAATTTTGTGCAGATCCTACTTACTTGGTAGGAGATGGGCAGGTGCGTTTAGGGAGTATCTGTATGGTGAGAGGCGGTCCATCTGAATCCCGAAAGAGCTCCGAGAAGACGTGAGACTCCGGTGTACTAGCAAACGAGAACGACCACTGTGGTCAAAAAGGGCAATAGCCTCGGAGGAACAGTAGGCGAGTTAGAGATACCTATCCCTGCCTGTAGAAGAATTTGAAAGACCCCAGATGTGATGCAAAAGCAAAACAAGGCCAAATATAGTCTCCAGTCTAAAAGGGTGAGCCCTGAACTCGGCTAAAGAGGATATTATGTGGAACTGTCTCTTTGCACCTGACGATGCGTATGAGCATGAGGATCTGGACTCGCTCAACAATAGCCCAATCAGAATCAAGCAAGGATGGCCCCCAAACCTCGGAGCCATAGAGAACTGTGGGCCTCACAAGAGAATCCAAGAGGACATCTTCGACAAGATGTCCTGGAAGTGGTGATGGAAGCACTGTCTCTCCAAGATAGTCAAAGAGCCATACCCCTTATTGACACGAGGTTGAAGGGCAAGTCGAAGACTGAAACGGGGCCCAGTAAATAAAACTCCCAGGTATGTGTAGGAGTTGGTGATCTCAATCTCCTCCCCTCTATAGAAGAAATGGAAGTCCGAAGTCTTCAGCCCATTGAAGATCATGACTTTGGTTTTACCAAGGTTAATCTGTCAGTTGTCTGTGGTTGCAATAGAGGGCTATAAGGTGTCCAACTGTCTCTGAAGTCCCCTCCACGGAAGAGGCAAGGAGGACAACGTACATCCACCGTGAAAAGGAGAATGTAGATCAAAACCTAGTGAAGAAGACAACCATCCCCTCCTAGATATGGTCCCTAAGTAAGTTCTCCAATTCATCAATGTAGATACCGAACAAGGTAGGTGAGAGGGGGAAGCCCTGTTTAACCCCGATGATACTCCTGATGAAATCAGAAAAAGCGGCAGCAGTGTGAAGGCAACCCAAAACCTCCTCGTACAGGCACATAATGGCAGCAAGAAGAGTTTCAGAAATACCGATGTCTCTAAGTCTACGGAAAAGAGCTTCCCGTGGCACAAATTCAAAGGCTTTCTGAAAATCCACGAAGCAGCAGAAAACCTATGAGCGGTGGCGTGCCTCCTCAATAATGGCTCGAAGGGTGAGGATGTGGTTAGCGATAGTCTGGTAAGTAGGTCGGAACCCTGCCTTCCTCCTAGCTCTGCAATGGTAATGCTCCAGGAAACTCAGAAAGCCGCATGTGGAGGACCGTGGCATAGAGCTTGGAGAACGTGTGGCCCACCATGATTGTCCTGTAGTTGTTCGGGTCGGAAGTGAGACCTAACTTGTGGATGGGGTGGATATGGAGTGGGACCAAGACCTTGCGGAAAACCTGTACAAACCACCTGATTGAAGAGTCCACCAGATAGCTGTTAAGAGTGTCCAAGCCATGCTTGAAAAATTCCACCTGGAAGCCCTCCTCATTAGCGGCCCTGCTACTGGTTCATGGCTAAAATGGCTTTCTTCACATTTGTGTAAGTAAAGATTTGGTAGGTAGGGGGAGGGGAAAACACCTGTATTTGGGGCTGCCCAGGGATATCATAAAGGGTGGAAGTGTGAGTGAACATGGAATTGGGAGGTAAGTCCTAGGGTAAAGAGGAATAGCAGGGAAGAATGGTACACCAAAAACATTTAGGGGAATACATAAGAGAAGCATAAAGTTCCAATTGGCGGCAAACGATGAAGGTGTGTTTCTTGTGGCGGAGGAGACGAGGGGAAGGAGGGGAGAGCATGTGAAAAAGCAAAGCGAAGCTGCCTGTGAAGGGATTTGCACTTATCATCGTACCACTGGTTCAATGATGGAACCATGCGGATGTGCATGGATCATCATGCCTTGAACAAGAAGACAATAAAAAGTAAGGATTCGGTGCCACACATTGATGAGTTACTAGAGGAGCTACAGGGGGAATCTATTTTTCTAAAATAGATTTGGGATCTGGATATCACCATATCAAGGTTGGAGAGCAGGATGTGCATAAGACAACTTTCAGGTGCCGTTATGGTCACTTTGAGTATCTAGTGATGCCATTTGTGTTGTCCAATGCACCAGTGACTTTCCAATCTTGTATGAACCATGTGTTCAACCGCCACTTGTGGAAGTTTGTATTGGTTTTCTTTGACGACACATTGGTCTACAGTAGGACTTGGGAGGATCACATGAGGCACCTTGATGAGATCTTGGGGATATTAGAAGCTGATTCGCTATATGCGAAAGCTTCTAAGTGTGAGTTTGGCATGATAGAGCTATTATATTTGGGATATGTGATTGGTGGAGGGTTAGTGAAGGTTGATAGGGAGAAGATACAGGCAATTTTGGATTGCCACCACCCAGGACATTGACACAGTTGAGAGGGTTCTTGGGACTATACACATACTATTGGAGATTTGTGAAGAACTTTTCTTGATTGACTGCTTCATTGACAAATTTGACCAAGAAGGGGGCTTTTGCTTGGTCCAAAGTAGCACGAGAAGTTTTTGATGTCCCGTTCTTGCACTGCCAAATTTCTCCTGTCCATTTGTGCTTGAGGGTGATGCATCAGGGGAGGGTATTGGATCAGTTCTTATACAGGATAGGCGCCCCATTACTTACGAGAGTCAAAAATTGAGCCCTGTGGAGAAAGGGTATTCAATTTATAACAAGGAGATGTTGGCCATCATGCATACTTTGGCCAAATTCAGACAGTACGCTGTGGGCGACAAATTCGTGGTTTGTACGGATCACAAGAGTTTGAGGTTCTTCCTGGGGCAGAAGGATCTCAATGATCGCCAGTAGAGATGGGTGAACAAGGTACAAACCTACGACTTCGACATAGAGTACACCAAAGGTAAGAATAATGTTGTTGCTGATGCTTTATCTAGGAGACCTTACCTTACCTCTATGCTTAGTTCTATGTCTGAGATTTCAACCAATTGGAAGGCTCACATACTTGTTGAGTATTCCAAAAATCAGTTTGCATGTGAGGTCATGGATGGTATTATACAGGATGACAGGTACAAAGTCTTGGATGATCTCATATACTACAAGGATAGAATTTTCCTTGTACCAGAATCCAAGATGAAGGAGAAGATCCTTCGGGCAGTGCATGATACACCATTAGCAGGGCATCATGGATACTTAAAGACATACAAGTATATCAGAGAGAGATTTGCATGAAAGGGGATGAAGGATGATGTATTAATCATATCAGAGAGTGTGTGGTTTGCCAACAAACCAAGGTCGAACATTCTTTTCCAGCAGGATTATTTCAACTTCTTTCTATTCCCGAGTAGAAGTGGGAGAGTATATACATGGATTTTACTACAGGACTCCCCTCAGTACATGGGAATGATTGCATATATGTTGTAGTTGATCGGTTGACTAAGTATGCTCATTTCTTTTCTCTGCTCAAGCGGCATGATGCACCATATGTGGCTCAAGTATTCTATACAGGTGTTTTTAGGCTTCATGGATTGCCTAAAAATATTGTTACTGACAGGGATAAGGTCTTCACAAACATTTTTTGGCAAGAGATCTTCTGGCTTGCGGGTATTGAGTTGACCCCTGGCGTGAGCTACCATCCATAGACTGATGGACAAATGGAGATAGTTAACAAGTGGATAGAGGGCTATTTGCGTAGCTATGTGACAGGTCATCACCGTGCTTGGATTAGGTGGTTGCACATGGGTGAGTATTGTTATAATACCACCTATCAGATGAGCATTGGCATGACTCCTTTTTGAGTCTTATACGGGTATGATGTTATGTCAGTTGTAGATTTGGTATTGTCAGACAGCCGAGCTCCCAAAGCACGTGTTGGTTACAGGAGAACCGGGATATTCTGAAAGCCGTCAAAGAGAACCTTCAGAAGGCACAAAATCGGCAGAAGATATATGCAGATAGGCACAAGGTAGAGAGGTCTTTTGAGGTGGGGGATTTAGTCTTCCTACGCTTGCAACCATACTAATAGTCCTCACTGAAGCAGAAGGGTGCAGAGAAGCTGAAACCACGATTCTATGGTCCATACTTGGTAGCACGATGAGTTGGGGCAATCATATACGAGTTGGAGCTTCCAGAGCACAATAAGATACATAATGTCTTTCACATTTCCTGCATTAAAGGGGCACTTGGATAGCATATCGTACCCTCCATGGAGTTGCCACCATTGGATGATGAGGGGAAGCTGGTCTTGGAACCAAAATCTATTATTGAGGTGAGACAAAGGAGGCTTAGGAGCAGGGTGATCACAAAGTATTTGGTGCGATGGAGAGGATTGCCACTTGAGGATGCTACTTGGGAGGGAGAACAAGTTTTACAACATCCTAGTTTGCATTTGCTTGGGGACAAGCAAATTTTGGGAAGGGAGGACTGTAATGTCCACTTTCCTTCACAGAGTGCCTAAGGGCCAAAATTTAGTCTTAGCGTTGGTCATACCCAAGAGGCTAAGGACTTTAGAGGCTATTGGGTATTCCACCTTTCTTATTTGTTATATTTTTGCGTTGGCATGGGTGCTAAGTGGCTTGGTGGGGACAAATGTTATGTGTTGTTGTTAAGGGGGGTGACTAATAACACTTTAGTGTTATATTCTTTGGTGTCCCCAGATTTCATCCTGAAATTTGAGACTACCCTATTCAAAAAAAATCGTACTTTTAAAATAATGGGTCGTTTTGTGTTTTTATTGCCAGAAAGTTCCTGTATTGTGTCAAGATATTCCCAAGGAGCCATATTAGTCATTTTCACCAAATAACAAGATGCCCAAAATTGTTATATTCTGTCGTCGGGATTTGTCTGCTGGAAATTTGTATTTAATTATTTTGAGCCCCGTTTGAAGCAAATTGTGCTCCGGTTTAACCCTGTTATGATCATACATGTCGATATTCCCATATACCAGTAGGGATTTAACTGGGAATGCATTTTGGGCTTTATTTGTAACTTTTGGCAACGTTTTGTGTTTTTTGTGTTTTCCCGTTTCATTTTCTGTGAAATTTCTCTGGATCAATTCCTTTGCCAATTTGGCCTAATTCTTGGCTTGGAGTATCTGGAGTTCACATACGCACATTGTGCCAGAAGGAATTCGCCATCGGATGTCTGGTTCTCTGGGAAAAGATGAAGTCGTGCACCATAAAACTTCTTCTGGGTTGGCCGCATTTTTGGAAAAAGCAGGTTTGAAGTGGATCATGGGATTTTTGGAAGCAGCAAGCAGGTGTGAATTTTGTACCTGCCTAGCAGGGTACTTTTTCCCATAGAAGCAACGCCACTTAAGTCACAATGAGAAAATTAGAGGCAGCAGGCAGACGAGAATTTCTTACCTGCCTTGCAGGGTAAAAATTCCTATTGTGAAATAAAAGAAAAATCACTTAAGTGAATCATGTGATTTTATTGCCTGCCTTGCAGGGTAAATAATCCTATTATGAAAGTAAAAACGACTTAATTAGGGCTGCCTTGTAGGGTAAATAATCCCATTGTTATGTGACTTTTAAAAATAGAAATCTTTTATGCCAAAAAGTGCGACCCCTTTAGGGAGAGAAAGACAACCTTAAATTAATTAATTTAATTAATTTCTCTTCCAATTTTGGCGCCCAGGCTTGTGGAAAAGTCAACAGAGGAAAGTGAACAAAAGGAAGTTGGAAATAGACTGTTCTAAAATTAAATAAATAATATTTATTTAATGCAGCCTCTTCATGTCAAAAAGTGCGCCCCATTTGGGAGAGAAATAATACTTTTTAAAGTATTAAATGATTAAATTAATTCATATTTTTAGTGGCTAAGGTCAAAGCATACTGTGAGGCTTGAGTTAACTAGAAGAAGAAGTCTAAAATTAAATAAATTTAATTTATTTAATGGCAGCCATAAGCATGCACAAAATAGGCACCCCATTTAAAGAATAACACTTATTAAATAATTAATTAATTGCCAGGAATAGGAAAGACATCAATTAATTATAGAATTGTGAGGATTATATAAGCAGGGGCTGTCATAAGGATGAATTAATTAATTCAAAGGCAGAAAAGTGCAGCCCAGACAAAAAGTGTGCCCCATTTGGAGAGGATTTTTGCTTAGAAGAAGGTGAAATTAATGCTAAAAGCTTCCAACTTTGGCGCATAGGTTGAAGGAGATTGATTTGTGTCTGGATAATTGTTTGCATAAGTGATACAGGTGCTTAGGTGAAGTTGGTAAAATTCATGCTTGCTTTGCATGCAAATAAAACATCAAATTTTGGGGCAGCAGGCTTGAATTATGCAGATTCTTATGATTAAAATCCACTGTTTATGTTCCGGTTGCCATCTTTGTCTGAATTAATTGTAGGAATTCGTTACAGGTGTTTTATAAGAGAAAGGGAGCTTAAATCAATGTCCAATACATTGAATATATCATCCGAATCTGAAGAATTATCCAGATCTGCACCGGTTTTAAAGAATTCCGGCCGAGTGAGAAGAAAAAGAATTGTTCAGACAAAGATAGACACAGCCATGGCAAAGAGGGATGAAAAAGAAAGCACAACAGAGTCATGCATCACTTCCAAATTCACAGACATTGGAGACACAGATCTAGGTCCGGAACCTCTTTCCGAATTGATTGATAGATCCAGAGCAGGGAAGACTTCCCTCATGCGTGCAGTTAAAAGCTGTGGAATTATTCGAGCTACAGCTTTTCCATACACAACCCAGTTGTTAGAGTTCGTTATGGAGTGCACTAGGTCTTACCATCCATTATCCAAATCAGTTTGAGATGCTACGGGGAAAACAATAATTCGGTTGGACGCACAGTTCATCAATTATTGTTTGAAGATTCCGGCACGAAAGGTGGTGTCTTCTATTAGCATTCAGGATGTCGGCAGCAGGTGGGAGAAGCATAGAGTTGACTGCGTGAACATAATGAACAACAGATACGTGAAGAAGCCCAGATCTTCTTCCAAGTTCCCAAGAACTCTTCTGCGGTCCAATCTGGTACAAGAGGTGGATAATATTGCCAAATTGTTATGTAGGATAAATGGCGAAGCGAACGCTTACACTTTCCGTACATGGATGTATGCTTTCATCAGGACTATTGAAATCAACAAGGCTGATTCAATAATCAATTGGTCAGAAATCATTAGCGACAACATTGGTGAGCAACTCCAGAACGTGAAGCGTACTTTCAACTTCAAAATTACTTCTTATTTGGTATATGCAGCAGCTTCACTAGGCATCTTCTCCAAGCTGGATAGATGTGTTCTTTCCAAGGACCCCATTTTCGAGTGCTACCCACAGCTTACTATACCTGCATGTAGGAAAGATTTCAAAGTGGTCAACGATGGATTCTTCTACGAATTTATTTGCAGGCTGGACAGGGACCTAAAGGCCAACAGGGTGAGCAAGGAAGCGTGGGAAGTTATATCCAGAATTGGCAGTCTCTTCATTCAGTTTGTGGATTTCACATACCTCAGGGTTACCAGTTTTTCTAGAGAACCGGTTAAGCTGCCCAGATATCTGAATGATAGATTGATCACCATGGAGCTGAGCAGACAACTTGTGGAGACACGAACTTTAGTCGAAACGACACAAGTCTACGGGCTTCTTCCCGATCACCGTGGGACATTATAGCTGCCAGAGCATTCATAAAGCCCGAGGATTGGAAGCGGAAATGTTATCTGAGTACGAGTAAGAGTTATTTCCAGCACGGCTGAACTTTGATCCATTTGGAGTAGCCAAGAAGACGATCTCCCAGGAGTACGCACATGTGCCTTCATTAGAGGATTTCTGGATGAAGTTCAAAAGCGAGTACGAGGTTAAAAAGAAGGATTTCAACAGGCTATCAGCACGGCAAATGTTCGACTTTGGATTAGCACGGATACCTGCGGATCTCAAAGATGATGGGGCCGTGTTACTTGACACATACCAACAAATGGGAGGAGATAGAGTTGTACTTCATGATAACGTAGGGGGATGCCATACGATTGAGGAAAGATCCGGCGCTGTTTTGGTGAATACTTCAAACTGGTTGCTGACGAAGGGATACTGCCTTGATGAAGCATTGATGAATCAAATCACGGGCAACTTCGGCACAGGAGATTCCCTCAAGAGGAAGCACGGAGGAGAAAGCAACAGAAGGCCTGAGAAGTTGAAAGTGCATAGAAGGTCTCAATCAAAAGAGAAGATCACTTCCACGACAATGACATTAGTTCCGGCTTCTCCAGCATCCAATACTTCACCGACTGTTGCACCTCAGCAGGACACTGTCATTCCTCCACTGAATCCGGCAACATTCATCTTCTCTCCTTAGCCACTCCGTTCAGCACGTGTTCCTGAAGAAACGTTGAAGCTGCAAATGGCAGAGTTTGAAAGAGCTTTGTCCTTGGATGATTCAGAAGATAACAGCCATAACACCGTAGCAGTTTCTGATGGAGAGGAATCAGAGCAGGAGATAGTACATTCAGCAACTTTTTATTCTCTGAGAAGTAATTTCTTAGAATGGTTGACTTCGCAGTTGGTTCAGAAGTTAGAGTGGAAATGAACTTGGAGGAACACGACTTGTAGCTGCTCCTGAGTCTAGGCGGAAAAAACAGAAAACCTAAAGTTGCTAAGGTAACTTCAAGGTTGATCATTGAGGAGTCGGGGCAGAAGTTTGTTGAGATGTCAGTTTCGACGGAAGGGAAGAAAAAGGATGAGTTCACGGTAGAAGACATAACAGTAACCAGAATACCTATCGGTCAAGCCACCACAGAAAGATTAAAACAGGATACACGGACATTGATAGATGCTCTATTCCTTAGGCTTGACAGAGAAAAGGCGGAGAAAGTCGAACTTTAGAAGCAGGTATCTCAGTTGTGCGAGATCATTGCCAAGGTTGCTAAATCTTCCACTCAGCCCATTTTAACTCAAAAGTAGGTGAGTGATCATCTGATGTAGGAGATGGAAGATGCAAGTAACCAGGTGAAAGCTATTGATGAATGGAAAAGTCTGATTATTTGTCAAGCTTCTGTACAACTCGGAGAGGTGCCAACTCGCGTGAAGGTTATGAAAGATGCAACAGATCAACTAAAGCAACTGGTGACGAGCATAGTAGATATGAACACAGTTGCTGAGACTAACTTGAGTACTTTGGCCGAAATCAATAAGCTGCCTGGAGAAGTGTTGGTTGCGGAACAAATTGTACTGGACGGATCAGTTGAGAATTGGAAGCAACTGGAGTTTGTAGTATCTTTCCGTTTGGAGATCTGCAAAATTATGCTGCAGAGGATGTAGGCACTTGAAAATATGGCATCGTCTTTGCCAGACAATATCATTGCTTTCACTCATGAGGAAGTGGTCGGAAATGTTACTTCATATACACGGATCATTCCTAGCAGAGTGCCTAATTCCCTGGAAGGGTCTCTTTTGATGGTACAAGGGAGAATTGATGGAGCTACTAAGCCTTTCACGATGAATTCCATCAGCAGACTGGTAGCACTGCAGTCAGATATTGCGAAGTTCAGGCCAAGCTTGGAGGATGTGGAAGCATGTATCAAGGTGTTGAATGAAGGATTGCTGCAGTTCAGGACAAAAAAAGTTGTGGCTAAGACAGATGGGAAGATGTTGAATTATATGTTCGACAAGTATATCCAGTATCAAAACAAAAAGAAGATATAAATGTTACAGCTGGCTTGACTTCTTCTATTCTTTCTTCTATTTTCCACGTTCCTGGATGAAATTGTAAAACTTTAAAGTTATTGGTTTTAAAACCATTGCTTTAAGTTATGTGGAACGATTCTATTAGTTAAGTGAGAGATGTGTCACTTAAGGAGGAGTTAGTGGAGGATGATTGCCGAATGTCATCTTTACTTCTTGTTTATGTTTCAGTTCAATTGAGTTTTCCATTTGTACTTTCCCTTCTACATTCTATAAGTAGAAGAACCTCCGGGTTAATGATCAGAATTTGTAAGCAGCGTTCTTGTGTTCAAGACTTTGTGCTGAAACCCTTGATAGCCACTTGAAGCAAAGGAATAGACAGGAGCAGATTTCCGGAGAACTTTGTGTCACGATGTATTGTGTTTCTAGCTTTTATATCTTAGATCTTTTAATAAACTTTGTGTTATTTTAGATCTAGATTTAGAATTGCCTTTGCTTGTAATTCTGTGTTAATATCTATTGGTTTCTTCTATGTGCATGCAATCAACTCTGTTATCTATTGATTGGGATGCATATCTTCCCCATTTCTTCTCTGTGTTTATATAATTCCCTTCTTCTATAAATATTTCCTTTCTTAAACAATTGCTTACTTGCTGCAGAACTATACAGCTATGGTTTATGAGCTGAACAGTTAATGTAAAACCCCTTATAGATACTAGCATATTTTAATTGACAAATCTGACACGGGAGCCTCTCCGGTAAATGAGGGAGATTTATCTCATGACTGCCTAGGTTTTATGTTATGCAGAAAATCTAGCCAACATTCTTTCATTGGGGTCACTTATGTCCTTATGGCGACTAGGGGGAAGAAAAGTAACTTAAGTTACTTTATTATTTGGTGGTTCTCCCTAGAAGAGGTCGACTTAGGGTTTTTGGGCCTCTTGTTGCTTGGGGGAAATTATAAAAGGAGATTGGGAGGAGAAAGAGAGGTCATTCTTGCATACACACTTATGATTTCCATTGAGCAATTGCTGATTGTTTTTTCTAGCTTGTGGGGTAAGATCTCGTTGGAACCCTAGCTTCGGTGGTGAGAGATCCATTCCTAGCTAGCAGGGCATTATTCGGTGGTGAAAGATCCACCATAACTTGTCAATTTGGAACTAATTCAGAGCTGATTTTCAGAGTTTTTAGAGAAGGGTTTTGGTAGAATTTTGGGCTTTTGTGGAGAAAAATCGAGGGTTTCCGGATCTGTTTTATTGTATCGATTAGAGTAGGTTTTGGCACCATTTCTGGAGGAATTTTGGAGGGTTTTTGGTCTCTTTTTTGATGGAGCGACCCATTTTGGGATTTTACAATGGTTGTTGGAGGATTTTCAAATTGCTTTTTCTAGGTCTGGCAATTGGGATTTCATTCATATCATTAATAGATGTTATTTCCAAAATTTTAGAATTTTATCATAAGTATTTTAGAAGATATGAATTTTTGAGGTTTTCTAACTGTCTAGGGTTTTTTGTAATTTTCTGGCAGTGATATATGATTTGAAAAATTCCAAAACTATTGTTCTAGTGTTCTTTATTATCATAGCAAGCTTCTTGCAAATTTTTATGTGTTTTGAGCAAACATTTAGAGAAATATAAATAAAAACCAGTTCACTGCCCTAGTTGGGTATTTACTGCAGAAAATCAGATTTTCTATTTGCTGCAATTTATCTATATTTTGTGTACTTTTGCGTGGTATCCCACACGGGATATTTCACTTTTTAGCATTTTGAAAGTATTTTCTTTTTTGTTTTTAAAACTTAAAAATCAGATATGGCTACAATTGGCCTGCATAACTTATCCAACTATATTTGATACAACCTAGTCATGGGTTTCTATTTGGATACGTGTGTATACGGTATCCAAACTATATCCAAACCACACCGTACGAATATCTGTATCCAAGGCACATTCAAGCCGCACCGTACCTGTCTATATCGGGCACTTAGATATGCATGCCCTAGCAGTAGGGGTGTTGTATCCTACAACCTTGGGCGGGACTCAATATTCATTTGCTAACTTTTCTTGGCAAGGTTACTATGGTTCAAGGGCGGCAACAGTATGGAGCCAACTTTTCTATTGATCTTTTACCTATTGTCGAAATGAGCAAACCCTCCAGTGATTTGGTGTGATCGCTAGATCAAATTAAAACAAGTCTATATTTAGGGCCCAATGAAGACTTCCAAAAGTTGGGGATATATATATATATATATATATCGCAATTACTTGGAAATTTGTGCCCAAACCCTTGGTGCCTGACTTATGTAACGGAGATGTATACGGGGACATTTTGTGACATAAGGAAACTGCGACTAACATCTCCTAGTGTCTCTATATGTCTCCCAAAAGCATGGCTTGAAAAACGGAAAACTTGTATAGAAGTTTCTTAAATATGTCATAAATACAACTATTTTTTCTTCTTGTGCTGCCAACTTCTCGATAAGAGTCAAAAGAACTGAAGAAAAATACTATTAGGCATGTAGTTTGCTAATCTTTGCATAAAAAATTAAGACTTTTCCATTGTAGAGATTTTTTTTATCAAAACCCTATGTGGTACTTAGTAAGAAGAGAAAAAATAATAAGACTTAAAATGTCTATACAATTGGAAGTAGGGGTAGCCTTTGATCAAATTTGAAGGGCTTGCTATACTTTAAAATGATTGGGTGTTTTTGCTTTTGCCCTGCATAGTTGACAATTTAAATACTTATTTTTCTTTATTTAAAGAAAGAAATTTTAGTTTAAATTTCAAGAATCGAGAGGACTATGTTGGTGCTTGTGTCTTAGTCCATAGACAATTGAAATTCAATGATGAGCTGTTCATTATTATATAGTAGGGGCTGACAGTTTACAGTAAATTTTTTCATCACAATAGATTTATTTATAAACCATCTTTTTTATAATAAATAGAAATTAATAACAGTAAGCAACTCAACTAAATTAAATTTTAAGGGGTAATGTGGGAAAAAGTGCTCAAGCTATTTGATACCCACAAATTCCATAAACTTAATGAGATGCATTTTTTGACGAGTGTCATGGACACTTGAAACCTCTATCCATTGTCCAAACCATTGAATCTTGAGTGTATGGTCGTTACATTTTTGTAGAGAGGGTCTGTCTGATTTGTTTGTTGTGTTTTTCAAGTTACAATGCAAAAAATTAAAGTTAATTCAAAGTTATCAATCACCTTCTTATTTATCTGCCTCATTATTTCTTCAAATAGAGTTTAGTACAAATGATTCTTCACAAAATGCCTTGTGCTAGGACGTGTCTTGCTTTGTTATTTACGTTTTTCCACTCCAAAACTTTGACATCGAGTCCTCGTGATGGGACACAACATGGATTGGGGTTGGCATTCTATTGCAGCCAATTTACGTTTATTTAGCTTCTATCTCTTGTTCTTGCTGGACTAGGTAAAAACATTATTCGCCTAGCTTCCCCCATCATGTGGAAATTGGTAGGAAGCCGACAGGGGTATCATAACCCAATGAAACGACAACATCTGCACTACTACTATAGGTATTGCATTTGCAGAAGGCATTGGCTACGACACTGCTTTTGAAATTTACGAGTCTATAGAACCCTCGAAGACAAATCTGCTCTCCAACTCAACTCCTTGATATCACATTTTTGTAGTAGAGATAATTCTCACCACTTCTAATGCTAAGTATTAATAGGTGAATTAGCCTTAACAATCTAATTTACTTGGTCTCAACTGAAACTTTACCATAGCAAAATACAATTGATATCTTGTAGTTCACTCATTGGTAATTCAAGAAATAAGAATTACAGGACAAAATCTGGAAACTTCACAGTATTTTAAAATTGGTATGTGATGGGAAACTCCACGGATGATGTATTTTGATTCTACCCTCCCTCTTGTGATAAAACTGGAGGACTCTTTTTTTTTTAAAATGTATCATAAATGTTACCCTTTTATGAAAGATCTAGGAAGCATTTAAAAGGCATTGATGAGTTCAAATTTGATCCTTGGGTACTGCATGTAGTAGCTTGTTCTAATAATCTGAAATCTATCGTCTAATTAATTTCTTTTGTATATGTATATATTTATTTTGTATATATCGATATGTAAATTTTGTATTTTGTCATCTATGTGTACCCCCACGTCTTGATTTTAAAAAAATGAGTTGTGTCCCTGTCCCTCCTGTTGTATGTGACGTGTTGTGTCTCCTGTTGACTGTGAGATATATATATATATATATATATATTTAGTTTTTGGTTTGTGGTTATGATGGACTTTGTAGGACACTCGTCAGCTGCTTCAGCCACAATAATTTCTAATATTGTAGAGGTTCATATAATTCTTTCCTCAGTATATTATGAACAAAATATATATTTAATACCTTGCTGGATAGAAACACACTACTACTTTCCATAAGAGAAGCAAACATTGTATACTAAAGTTAATTCTAATCTCTCAAATCAATTATCAATAATCAGTTGAAATACCTTGCAAGAGCTTTCTGACAGAGAACTTACAAAAATTTGAAAGAAAATGCTAAAAGTTGGCATTGACGCTGCTGGATGTCTTAATTGCCTTAAAGACGAACCCCAATGCTGAGGATTATCTGATCAGTAAACTAATCAAATCTCTGTAGGTATAGGAAAAATCAAAGGAGCCTACATGTAGAACGTTGCTATTACATGCTTATAAAAATTTCAGTGTTGATGCCACCGGACGTGCCGAGTTAAACTTCAAAAAGGTAATTGATCTTCTCGTTCCTATTTTACAATACTGAAAATTAGCACTGAGTGTCGATCATAACTGGACTTTCTCATGTATTTATTTAGTTAATTAACCTGAATACCTTGATTATGGTATGTCTGGAGTATTAATCTCTTTAGTTGGTTTGGGCTACCCAATTTTTTGCTTGATTCACTACTTGTAAGGCGCATACCTATAGCGAGTCACAAATAACCCCTACACCATATTACTGCATCTTGGCTTTACCGAGAGTTAAGGCTGTCACGTCCATAATGATGTATGCTATCATGATCCCACACCTATATTGAATAGTGCGAAATCCTGCTTGAGCACATGTAGAGCCATGTACCCCATGGACTATCATATTCCCATGTAATCTTAGACCTTCATATTTTTCCAGCAAGCTTTGATTAAGATTATAATCATTCAGGGGTTTCTCCAACAATGACAGGTGACATGGGCTATGTTGTCAATATTTGGGATTTTAATATCTAAGATTTGCCCACCATCACATTCAATATTTGGGCCTTTCACCTGTCTCCTCTCTTAAGAAGAAAATGCATATGAATCCTTGACCTAGAACTACTCAGTTACTGGATGAACCAGGGACAAAGCTTAGGTTGCTTGCACCTCAAGTATCTTCTGAAACCAATACAGAGGAAGTAGCTAGCTTCCTAGATATTTGTTCACTTTAGTATTTCTTTCAAGATGTTGAATATTTAGTTTGTGCCTACAAAGTTAGGAGAGAATTCATGTAGGCCAAGACCAACTGCTTCGTTGATATGGATCCATCACTCCATATGCTTTGAGGACATGAAGACTCTCTACAAATAGAGGAGGAAATTCTAATGAAAATATTATTACTCTATATCAGATAGCTTACCAATATCTATTTAATGCATGCCCTTGTGTTTCATGTACAGAGAGAAGAGGGGTATACATATCTCTGAGCAAGTGTTATATTGTTTCTATAAAGTTCTCTATTGGCTCTGTATCAATATGACATGAAGAATGTGAACATGGCTCAGGATAACAGTTGCCATTTATTAATTGGTGAAGTGTCAAGATTAAATGCAGACTTAATCCTATTACAAGTCTAGAGAAGTGTGATAAAGCACACTATCTCTATAGCATAAGCTAACATAAGTTACAGCGTTAAAATATCATTGCACATAGAATATTGCGCCAACACCCCCCTTAAGTGCACATGTTAGAAGGCTCATTATTGACATAACAAGGTTGATCAATCCTCCAATCCATAGCATCCTCTCAACATCTAGGCCTGATTGGAGTTACCCATGAAAAATAAAGTGCATTGGAATAAATGAGACAAATTGCAAGTTTGTTTCGTGCAACAACAATTTGTTGTATGAAACCAACTATTAAGTTAGGATTGAAATGTGTTGAGATGTGCCACAAGGCATCCCAAGAAGTGCAATACAATGCTCACACAACTAGTACTCCCAATCAATGCTTGAACTCCTAGAGGATGGGTGTGATCACGTTGCTAAAGCCCAGAGGTGTATTGGTATGGGCTGAATCCATCACAAAGGAGTAGCCACTGGGTGGGGTACTTCACCACTCCAACAGAATGCACTGGGTGGGCGTAGAATCCAGGGAGTGAGAAGAATATGAAACAAAGTGACTAATGGGCCACGATAACGAAGAACTCAGAATTGCATGAGTACCCATTTACAATCCACTACTGGATCACAAAAGAAGAGTTAATAGAGATGACTATGATGTCACCACAAGGTAGCTCCATATAAGGAGACTTTCAATTTGTCAAATGAGGTCAGTTGAAAGTGGAGCTAAAGATTTCACCAGATGATTGCAAGGTTTAACTAACGAACTGCTAGAAGTCAGATGACTGAAATGTGCCATCTCACTAGGATAAGCAAGGGAGCTATCCATCAACTCCCATAAGAAAACTATAATGGACCTCAACAGTCACAATAATATGCTCAATGAGGATTTAAGATTGATACAACACTACTTATGTTGACAGGTTCTGGATAATTCAGAAACTTACAAAACATTGCCATAGTCAGAATCCACTACTCTTTCTGAGAGCTAAAGTGCTGATAAGCTTGGACATTGAAATGTTCACGTTAACATATGATTCACTTAAACTCAAAGTGCAGTTAGTGGTTTAGAGGGATTGCTCGATCACGCAAAATATGTAGGTAGGTGTGACATTGTAGTGCTCTAGAATAACTCTATGCAAGGAGAAAAACAAAGATGTCAAGTAGTGCATAGAAAACACTAGGACTTGGAAGTCTGCTCTAGATACGCTTGTAGATGCAGTTTGCACCAAATACTGTGGCGGAACCTATCGCCGAGGCAATTGACACAACTTGTCTCTGAAGTAGGTTGTATACCTTGCCCCACATCTTGTTTAATGGGTGGTCTGATGCTACAAATCTATATGTGTCAGGCAAAATCAGTGTTACGCATGGGACACGCGCCCCCTAGATTTTGGTGACGTCCCGGACGTCCCAAACGTTTTGGGGACTTGGGGACTTGGAGGGGATGTCCCCAATTTTTTAAAATCTTTCAAAAATTTTCTAATGGTTTTACTTTTAGAAAGATTGTTATTTTTACAAAGAACATCAAATTATAATATTGAAAGTACCTAATTTACATTAAATACAATTTAAATCCCTAAATGTAATTAAATTAAGTTAAAATATTGAAATATTAATACTTTATGTATTATTTTAAAAGCCATCCCCCTAACGTCCCCAAAATTTGGGATTTTTTTGCCATCCGGGAAACCCCGTCCCTCAATACTCCCCGTCCCCCCATCCTCGAGACTTAGGTAACTATGGACAAAACCAACTACTTGAACTTTGACAAGCTGACACTAGGTTTCACTAGACTAGCTACACTTTAGGAGGGTAAACTCAAATACAGGCTGAAGGAGATTGTCAACATGCATGGAAAGTGCCGAAGATACAAATGAAATATTCCTCTCAAGAAGATGGCCCTAGGGGTTATGGAAAAGTCATGTAACTGAAGGAGAGACAAGTACTCAAAATGGAGCACAACCGCATGAAAAAATTTAATGGCTTTGTATTATCAATGTGGCTACAAAATGGTCCTATACAAATAATATCACCGAGTGATGCATAAAAACACCAAAATAATATCAATCTGTAAAGGACACCATTTGAAATAGGAGAGTTACTCTACAACTACCCAAGAAAATAGCTCAAACAAGGAGCATTACAATGCAAGAGTGATGAGTGGATGAAGAAGCTGATTGGTGGAGGAGCCACGCTTGTAGAACCCTCTTAATAAATGCTTACGTTTCCGCCACAAGTGATCGGAATTCCATCCCAAATGAACATGGATGGTTGAGGAGGATGCTTGCATATGTTTTGGTGTGAAGCGCGCAATTGGAGCATGTAAGGAAACATCAGAATATGTGCTAAGTTGATCATGTTTGACAACTGAAATCTCAAGTTCCTTAAGTTTGAGTGAAGGCGCAACATAATTCATGTATAGCTCATGATCCTCACTAGGAGTCGAGCAAACAAAAACAAGAGCTATGTTAACAAGTGATCCCATAGAATATGTATTACCTGCTTTGTAACCAATGCCATGTGTGAAGTCCACTTAACAATCTAAATAGGGGAAACAATACCCTGCGAATGTCTGCCAATACTTTTGCTAGAAATTTCCATAGAACAGAGCATCCAAGAACTAAATGCAGTGGTATGTTTCTCAAAGGAACAAGGCACATGAGCAAGCGATGTGAAGGCTTGATAGTTAAAACTTCTCATGCAATTAGGATCTCTCTAGCACACTCATTTCCGTTGCGCTAAGAAATACATTGCACACACAACAATATCAATCATGTACAAGTAAAGTCTCATTATTGACTCAATGATCAATATAAAATTTGTAGCATCTTGTCACAACAATATATAAGATACTAAAGGAGTGCCTGATAAATATGCCTAGGAGTTTGTTTTGTGCAACAATTTATTGAATGAAACCAACACTAGTTGTGAGGAATATTTGCACTCACCAAGTAGTACTTTCAAACACAACTAATTAACAACTCTTAGCCAATGTGGACACGACCATTAGCCATTGTGGACACGTCCACTCCAACACCCTCCTTTAAGTGCATAACAAGGAGTGAAAAAAGAGGAAACAAGGACACTAATGGGTCCCGACAACTAGGCTTGATTAGGTACTCATTTACAAATAACTGGAAAAAAAAGAGTTACCATGGATGAAAAAGTGTCACCGCAAGCTACCCAAAAGACTAGTAAAACAACTAAAGTGGAGTGAAAACTTATGCCGGAAGGCGTCCTAAGACGCACAACTCAAAGACTAACCACAATTCTGAAGTAGGGGCATTGGATAGAATGAAACCCATCAAACATAAATGCAATCAATGGACTCGAAAGTAAAAAAATTGATGAGAACATGTGGCCCAAAACTACTATTGTTGATAGGTGTTGGGGATGCTAGACTTGCAAAACATTACCAAGTCAGAATCCACTACTCTTCTTGAGAGCTATAGTTCTGCTAACTAGAGGAAATGTTTGGTAGACATATGTTCACTTAAACTCATTGTGCACTAGTGGTTTGGATCCACTGCTTGATCACGCAAAACATAATAGCCGACACTGTAATTCACCAATGTTAGGAAATTCATTGTTTACATTGGCATATGGGTTTTACTGTATAGTAAATTATTATTTACTACGGTTATTTGTAGTTAGTTAAATATATTGCTATAACAAACAATATATTTTATTATTTGTTTATACTCGTAAATCATATAAATGGGTAAGTTATTTGGTTAACTTCCTATTTTTTAGGAAGCAGTTTTCCGATTGTGTTGGTTATATATTAGCCAAATGCTTTGTGCATCAATATACAAAATAATATTATTATTTTGTCCAAGGTATTCGTCACAGTGATCTTTCAGATTTGGTATCAGAGCCCCTTTATGAGAGAGAGGTCAATACAAATGAAAGGATAATTTATATTTATATGGGCAAGGCCTCTTTATATATTGCCCTGAGCGATGAGATTTATCCAAGGTTAGTATTTGAGTTTCTTTTGTATTTTCTTTAGCGGTTTTGTGAGAAATCCGTTGTTGAAGTCTTGAAGTTCGATTAGACTTGGATTTATTAGACCACGTGCTTCCTCTATCCCATTATGCACTTCTCAGGAATCGGGTCTTCCTATAAATTCAATGCCAAAACTATGATTGACTCAGTATAAACTTGATCTGCTTGCAGAATCATGAGGATTTCACAATTGTCATCAAAAAATTACAGATCATATCTATACAACGTCTGACTATATTTTGGAGATTAACCTGCACGTCTTTTCTTTTGTGGATTGTGGTTGTTGCAGCTTTTTGCTGGTCAGGAGGAGGCTACATTGAAATTTTGTCTCATACATACAGTCTTGTCCACCTCATCAACAAGTCACAAAATTCGACACCTGGTTTACCGCTCGTTAATCCTATTGTCTCACTCGGTGCATCTCAAAGTGGCACGTGTTTTTGTGAAAGTGGAAACTCCCAACCAAAGATTCAATGGTCTTATTGCCATCCATGCATTGTTTCACTGGTGTACAAATCTAATAAGTGCGTACTCCATCCTTTTCTTTACAAGGGATTGCCAACCGTCTTTAACGTCCCTCATGCCATTGGATCTCCTATTGTATTCTATCGCCATTCACAACTTAAACTAGTCCTGTGCGAGCTGTGAGGTCAACTTCCATGTGCGCCTATATTAAGAGCAACACTATATCATTATTTTTCTATTGGAGCCAATTGATTATCCTTTTTCTGTCATCAACTCCACTGCCATTGACTCCATGGTGTCACGGCTGTGCATAAGCAGTTTACTCCACGGACACACAATCCATCGATTTGTATCTAGACTGGATCTACATTGAGCTCCCTACTTGGTGCATCCACATTGGATTTGATTGTATGTCTCGAGGCTCGATCCTTTCAGCGTTGGAATAGACTCATTTCGTTTTTTTTCACCTTGGAGCGAATTGTGACACATATAACAAGGGTCTTCACGGCGTTGACATTTGGTATGTCATGTTTGCATCTTTTTAGTGAGTCGTGCCATGTATATTTATTTATATGTTTAATGGTTCGAGTCAATGAAGACAAATAGTGTGGCATAGTGTCTTTTATGTTAATTGAACAAGTCTTTTACAAAGCCGAGTGGTTTAGGTTTTTAGGTAAGTTTTTTTTTAGTTGTGTCTTTAATAAAGTCTTATTAAGTGGTCTTTAATCCTATACTTTATAAAATCCAATGTCAATATAGTGATCAAGAGTCTCGTGTCAAAAATTCGTCAAATAATTAAAAGTGTCAAAGTTGAGAGTTAGAGTTGTAGTCAAAATTATTTAAATGTACAAGGATGCAATATCGCTTGTATGCGACGTCCTAAGTCAAATGTTGAGTGTGTCCATCTTATGGGGGGTTTCTCCTTAGAAACTTCATACAACTAAGCTTCATCGACACATTTGTTGAGTGAGCAGCATGAAGATGGAGGACAAAGGCATTGGGGGCTGGAGGACAACCAACAACCTCTCGTCAATCACCAACGACGGGGCTGCATATCAGTTATGGTGGCACTTCTTTGTGGTGTGAGTATTTGATGTTCAGTTGTGCAATGTTCCAATTTCAGCTGTGTGGTGTGAATTTCAGATTTTCATATTTCCAGTGTGTTGAAAATAAGAGCAAATATTCATTTGTGTTCATGTGTGCATTCCTACATATTTCCCTAATGTAATAACATAGTGAAGAACAAATAGCACAGTGAAATGCAACATCATGATTCTTGAAGAGGTTGAATAGGCAGATGTGTTCCTATTCATACCTAGGTTTGTGGTTAGCCTCTGGAAAACCATTGAAGGCTATTCAAATGTGTTCCTGCTTGAGTTCCCACACTGCTAGGTCAGGTGTGTTCCTTAGAGTGACTGGTTGATAAACAGATGATTCTTGAGCGTGTTCCCATCCTCATTGGTCAAATGTGTTCCCGACAGCGCATGGTTGATAAGAAGTTGATGTGTTCCTTCTTCTACCTTCAGTTCGAGTGTTGTACCAAGATCATGAGCAAGCACTGGTGGCAAGCTGCAAAAAGATGTGTGATAGTTGTTTACTACCATGTAAACGATAAGGGGGGAATGTTAGGAAATTTATTGTTTACATTGGCATATGGGTTTTACCGTATAGTAAATTATTATTTACTAAGGTTATTTTTAGTTAATTAAATATATTGTTATAACAAATAATATATTTTATTATTTATTTATACCCATAAATCATATAAACGGGTAAGTTTTTTGGCTAACTTCCTATTTTTTAGGAAGCAGTTTTCTTATTGTGTTGGCTATATATTAGCCAAATGCTTTGTGCATCAATATACAAATAATATTATTATTTGTCCAAGGTATTCGGCTCTGTGATCTTTCAGAACCAAAATAAGTACATGTAAGGAGACTGCTAATAACATTGATAGTACAAGAGTTCACCAAACTTTAAATTTGATCTATTGCCAAAAGATGTGGTGCACCAATTACCAAAAACAAATGCCAAGGCAATGGACACGATACTCGAAGCAAGATTTACACCATACCCTCATATTGTTAATAGGGTGGAGTGATTCTACAAATCTATATGAGTTGGACAAAACCAACTATTTGAACTCTAACAAGTTGACATTGGGTTTCACCAGACTAGCTACACTTTAGAAGGAGGGGAATCTCAAATACAAGTTGAAGGAGATTGTCAACATGCCTAAAAAGTGCCAAAAATATAGATGAAATATACCACTCAAGAAGATGGCCCTGGTGGCAATGGGAAAGTCATGCTACTGAAGTAGAGAAAAGTGCTCAAAATGGAGAACAATTGCATGAGAAAAACTCCATACAAATAATATCACCAAGTGACATAGAAAACTCCAAAATGTTATCAAGAAACTCCAATATGTTGTCAATCTCTAAAGGATGCCATTTGAAACAGGAGAGTTTCTCTACAACTACCAAGGAAAATAGCTTAAACAAAAAAGAAGCATAATAATGCAGGAGTGATGAGAAGATCAAGAAGCCGATTGGTGGAAGAGCCATGCTTGGAGTGCCCTCTCAATGAATGCTTATCTTATCGCCACAAGTGATTAGAAATCCATCCCAAATGGACACAAATAGCTTAGGGAGATGTCTGCATATGATTTGGTGCAAAGTGCACAACTAGAGCATGTAAGGAAACATTAGAGTGTGTGTCAGGTTGATCATGTCTGACAACTAAAATTTCAAGTTCCTCAATCTTGAGTGAAGCTGTAGCAGAACTCACGTGTAGCTCATGATCCTCATGCCGAGTCGAGTGAAAAAAAATAGCAGCTTTGTCAACAAGTGATCCCAATGAATTATCTGCATCAAGACCAATGCCATGGCTAAAATGCCACTTAACAGGTTGAATGGGGAAAGCAATATCCTCGGAATGTCTGCCAATACCTACACCAACAAATTCCATGGAACAAAGCACGCGAGAACCAAAAGTAGTAGTATGCTTCTTAAAAGAGTCAGACAATTATGCAAGAGGAGTCAAAGTGGGATATGTAGAATGTGCAATTACAATAGACACACACTTAGAAATAAAAGGTGCAACAACAAGAGAAGCAAGCATAGTAGCAAAAGTTGCAGTAGGAGCATCAAAAGTAGTAGTTTCAGCTATTGACGAATCATAGTCAGTAGGTGCAACAACAATAGCTGCAGGTGGACTAGTACAGGGTTTTGAAGTACCACAATAGGAGAGGGATTCTGTTAGCTGCATGCTCACAAGTTTTTGTTGTAGGGAGCAAATGGGATCATCATCCCTATGTAGGAGGGAACGAAGAAGAGAATTTTATTGTTTGAGTTTTTTGTTCTCTTCCACAAATTTGACTGTCTTCCTAAATAACATAAATTTTAGAGAAAATCTTCTCATTCTTAGATTGCAACGTAAGGAGATTAGCACTGGAAGCCATGGCAAAGAGAAAGAGAGGCAAACAAGGAGCAAGAATTGCTTACCTTTGAGGGTGTTTGACCTCTTGTCAAACAAGACCTCACTCTTTGGTCTTCGACACAAGAGAATACGTGCTGCCAACTAGAGAGGGCCACTTGAAAGTACTGAACAATGGATTGGTAAGCTGGGGTTTGGGGGTGGTAGCTCCCAACAGGGTCGAGGGGTAGCACCCCTCGCGGGGTTCGGGGGAAGAGCCCCGGGTGTGCTCCTTGTTGCGATATAGGGTGGGGTCGAGGGGCAACACCCCTGATGCAAAAGACAATTTGGAAGGGCTACAACCTTGGAAACTTTTAAAAAAATGCCCTTTTAAGACCAAAAAAATCCTCTTTTACAAACAAATTTGCCCCTTTTGTACAACAAAAAATGTAGCTCTCGTACAAACATATGCCCTCCAATAATATTCTTGCTTAATTTAATACAACCTTTGAAACTTTTCAAAAAAATGTCCTTTTAAGACCAAAAAAACCCCCTTTTACAAACAAATCTGCCCCTTTTTTACAACAAAAATGTAGCTCCCGCACAAATATCTGCCCTCCAATAATATTCTCGCTTAACAAAAATATACCTCTTAAAAAAGGTGCTCCCTTATAAATATAGCTCCTAAAATTATTGCAGCCACATTTTAATGAAATTCTTGAACTTTTAAAAAAAGATCACCACTTTACAAATTTTTGCTCCTTCAAAATAAAGCTCCCTTTGCAAAGTGGCCCCCTTTGAAGAAATTTACTCACAAAAAACTTTGTTTTTGAAATAGGACCTCCCTTTCCCTTTTGTAAAAGCCTTCTAAAAATATAATAGAGAATTGCTGTCAGGTCGACCACGTGACGCTTTATATTGCTTAATATTTCGGCCAAGTTAATTCCACCAGTTTTGCTACAAAATGCTTCATAAAGGTGAGTGAACAGAATTATTTTTAACGTTAAAAGCTTTTACCTTTTTAGGGTAGGTTGTGGGCACAAGTTATTCTTTGTTTCTTTGCACTCTCAAGGTTAAATCAACGGTCCCTTATGAGATTTTACTCGCTGAAGCAGGTATGTTACCAATGGAAGCTTCGGCAATCACTCGGCTAATAAGCTATTTGAAAAAAGTGGAAAGCATGGACAACCATCGTTGCCCAAAATGGTTATAGAGGATAACCTAGAGCGCAGAAAGAAAACTTGGATGAAGCAGAACACCAAATGGATGGAGAAGTGGGGCATCCACTTCCAGGAGTGCCCTAACAACAATAGGGAAATAAAAAACTATGTGGCGGAGAAGTTTCGGAACAGCATGTGGACAGAAAATATTGGTCGTAAGAAAGCACACTATATCAAATATTTCAACCCCACTTGGGCTCATGATGACAAAGCTTATTTAGGGCGGATATCAAAGGTAAGGCTAGGATTATTTTGGCTCAGCTGAGGACCGGGTCTCATCATCTTCGCTGTGAAACGGGCAGATGGACTATTCCCAAAGTAAAGTGGGAAAGGAGAACTTGTCTTTTCTGCAATACAGGGGTTGTTGAAACAGAATGGCACTTCATCGTGGAATGCTCAGCATATGATGACATCCGCTTCCAGTACGAAAATGACTTACAAGTGGACAACCTAGATGAGTTATTTGAGGAAGCAAAGCTTCAAAGGATTGCCAGTTTTGTGCTCAAGATTCACAGTAGGCGAGAGGATTTGGAAAAGAACTTGGTTTCAGCTTAATGTTTCTGCTTTTCTTGGTCCCTTTGACTCTTTAGTCACGTGGACGTCATTAAAATCTTTCATTTCATTTCATTGCTTTGTAAGATGTTTAGGCCACCGTGAGAGAGTGGAAATCGTCGCTGCAGCTAGGAGGAGGATGAGTAGATCCGATCATCAAGATAGACAATAAACATCGTTGTTGGAAATAGCATAGATCCGACCACTGCTGAGAGAGAGTCAGGACAATGAGAGGCCTTAGAATGTTCAATCAGTCGAGTTGCCTTTAGGAGTGTTAGATTGGGGTGAACTAGTCAAGGAGCCATATGTGCAAAGAGATTGAAGCAAGTTGCATGGGTGTCTTTGAACGAGCTTGGGAGAGAAGCGAGCAGGATCGAAACTTGCAAACCGTTTGGGCCTTCTCTACCAAGTGTCTAAAGCGGCAGGAAGGATCCAGTGAGGTCGGGATGAGAGACAACAAGCTAAGTTGCACAAGGGAGGATTGCAGGTCAGATTTGGGCGATGCAACTTTCCAGATCTTTGTGAGTCCAATCCAATCGCGAAGGAAATAGACCGAATGGCATTTTGAAGGAGTCGGGCTTAGGTAGAGGCAGATTTGGAGGAGAGATGTCGAGAATTTGGGCATTCCAACTTGTTGCTTTGATGCACCTCCAAGCTGAGCTGTTTGGATCCTTATGGGATCTACTTGATTTGTGACCTCTATGTAACGTTAAACCTGAGCCGAGTTACAGGTGAGCTTGAATGTTGCCACTGCAAGGTGACATAGGTACAAAGCCAAGAAGGAAATAAACACTGCTGTCAAGTCGAGCTCGGATCTTTCTTTCAGAACCTACAAGAGCTGTGAGAGGATCTCAAGAAGTTCTAAACCTCGCAAAAAACTCTACAAGCCTCAACAAAAAACTTTTAAGTCAAACTTTTTGTGTGAACCAAAGTTTTCCTCTCTGCAATGCACTCCTCAATACAATTTTTTGGAACTTTAGCATGCATTTATTTTTAAAATTCCAAAATCTGGTCTATTGCTGGGTAATGGCTACATGGACCAGCTCTGATACCATATCAGAAAAGTCAAGACTTCTGATGCAGCCAGGATCTCTCCAGCACACTCATTACCACAGCCTTAACAGATCATTGCACACACACAACTATATCATTTATGCACAAGTAAAGTCTCATTATTGACTCAATGATCAGTATACAATCCGTAGCATCCTCTCAACAACAATATAGGAGATACTAAAGGAGTGCCTAATAAATAGGCCCAGGAGTTTGTTTCGTGCAACAATTTGTTGCATGAAGCCAATATTTAGTTAGGACGAAATAGTTACACGTACTATATGGTGAGTGCAAATATTTCTCAGACAACAACTAACTCACTCCCAATCAAGCTTAACTCCTATAGTGGGTGCAAACACAGCTAACACAAACTGGTTTACCCAAATCAATAGCCAATGTGAACACCACCACTCCAACAGAATTTGCTGTGAACAGGTAGAAATGAGGCAATGGCAGCAACTGTCCAGTAGGGAAGGAGGTGAAAATTCCAGTCGAGGAGATTGGGATTCCTCAGAAAAATATGGCCTGAAGAATCAAATGTGACATTGATCTTTGAGGAAAAGAAAAAGGTACAGACGATTGTCAAGAGTCAGCAAACTAAGGAATACCGGTAAAATCCCAATGATAATTATTGACAGAAAAGAAGAGTATGCTGACATTCATCAAAAAGGTAAGGTATGAAAAAAATGCATATCAAATGCAACGATTGTTCAAAGGGAATGTAACTACAGCTGACTCCATAATTCAAAGACTGAAGACAGTCAATGACTACATTGAAGATTGGCTAAGAAAAATCCTTATAAGTAAACAAACATCTACAAGATGGTTGGCAATTGCGGTGCCTATTTTGATATTATTGAAATTTTCAATGGAGTAAACGGAAAATTATGGAAGAGGAAGAATTTTTTTATATTGATGTCCATGAACAGCCAAAAAAGGTCAATGGGGGACTCCCACATTACAATCAGTTATAAAAGAGAAGCACTATGGTAAAAGGACCCTAGGATCATGAAGACTAACTAAACAAAAAGACCAAAATACATTGTAAACTAAAGCAAGAGGGGTAAACCCAAAGCAATAAATGAACCCCAACCCATAAGTACTTAAGGTACCAAGCATAAATAGATGCTGTGGGGGGAGCAAGAACCCCCACAAAAGTACATGGGAGCTGATGAAGATTCAGAATTGGAGACCATGGATGGTAATCCTATCATTGCCTCATCTCTGACCAGTAAGGCTCAGATGAAGACAAAGCCCAATCATCATCGTGTCATTGTCTATCACATGTGAATAGGGCCATTGCATAAATGATATTAATGCTCATAAATGACCAAAGAAAGTCAATGGGACTTGAAGGGCTAACCTAGGTAAAATAGGGCAATAACTAAGAGGAAGTAAAGCACCCTAGGCTATGAAATCCCTCCTAACATCCAAGGATCAAAGAAATTCGCTAATGCGTCCCTATCTCTCGCATGTCTGAGAGGTGGTTAGAGGAAGAACCATGATGCCAAGGAGTAGAGCTTAGTGACGTACTGAGAAGCAGATCTCCTAGCATCAAAGTCTAGATAGACCAGTGGTATTGGAGAGAAAAACTAGTTAATAGTGCTTGTTGTGCCCGAGATGAGCAGTCTGGACCTGCAGACGTGTGTGAAGCCAACATTATGCCAAAGGCCAATTAGATTCCTACCAACATTCACATGAGTTGAAAGAAAGAGGTAACCAAACTGGGGCCTCTAGCGGAGATTTCCCAGCAGGGACCTGCATCTAAGGAGTTAGACATCTCACTAATGAGTCCTGTTGTGAATCCATTGATAGTCCTAGTGGGTGGGTCCCCTCATCTCTATAATGCCTGTAGTGGGCATGAAGGAAAATGACAGATGCTTGTCAGTCTTCACCTCATGTGGAATCTGATCCAACCATTAGTATGGAATATAGATGACCAATACTTACAAACCCGACAACTGACATAGTGAGCACGACCCTAAAAATTCCGACTTGAGTGGAAACCTCAGAGTCCTTGAGACCAATTGCACGTTGGAGATTCCCTTAGTTAGGACAACGAATGCAACCATCCACCACCTACAAGTACAACCTGTTCAGAATATTACAACTGCCAAGGTTGGCACTGAGCAACTAGCCGAGTTAGAGATCCGAGTGATTGGATACAACTTTGCTCCCCTAGATATTCTGCTCTACAAAACTCTAACTTGATGACCTCCTATTATGGTTGAAGAAGCCGATGAGCTGGCATTCAAAGGAGTATGTGAGAAGGAGGTGACCAATACTCAATAGATATGTCGATAGACATGGTGCAGCAATGACTAGATCTCAGAATAACCACCAACTTTGGCATTTGGGGCCCCAATGGATGCAATCCTCTGGGTGTTTAGTGTGGATTCGTGGGTGTAATAGCAAAGGTGCAAAGTGCTTGTTCTAAAGTGGTAGTTTTATGTTTTGAGGATGTGACCTTATTGGATAAGATCCTATTCCATTGGCAAATGGAGGATTATAAAATAGATTAAAGATGGTATGATGCAGAAATGGAGTAAAGGGCCTTTTGTATCTAGCCTGTAGGAGTTAGCAGTGGTCTAAGATGGCAGTTTTTGAGTGACGTATCACATTGCATTTCAACAAAAGCGTGGTATAATTGGTGTGCAAATGACAGTTGCATACAGCTATTCATAATTTTGCAAAAGTGGCATACCAAAGCGTATTGCATTTTAAGAACCAAAGTCACAAAAAGCTTTACCTAGGATTAGAGGAGTTCAGGGTTAGAAATCTTTAATTTGGAAAAAAGTCATGAACTTTTGGCAGTAAACTTTAACCATTTAAGGAGCATAAATATTTCCTTTGCATGGTAATATGGGGATCAAACTAATAGATGGATGGAGCCAAACCAATCAATAAAAGATCCGGTGGGCATTTTTTTGACATAAATCCTTGGTATGTTAAGCACAAAAAAAAGATAGAAATCCTTTGGACTGCAATGTGTCTAACAGGAGTTTTTCTTTAGCTTCATCAAAAAATTGCGAGTATTGACCTTGTGGGTTTTCAATGATATTCAACTTATATGATATTAGCTTCTTCATGTATCTGCTAAATTGCATGATTGTAACATAGAGAGGCACATAATCTTGTTGATGCCAAATGCACTATGCAATGGTAGGTTAAGAAGATTGTGGAAGTCGCTTGACTATGTTTTCTGATTGATATATTTTGTGAAAAGGTTACACGCAAAGGAGATGCTAAAAGACAGAGATCCATGCCATGCATAGTGACATCTTGTAGGGTGAACACATGAATTTGAATCACAAGTGGGTAGATTTATTAGGTTCCACTAACAATCACGAGGCTAAGCCCTTCCGTTCTGAGTATGAGGAGGCTCCAAAATAGCATGTGAACTATGTATGGTACATTTTGTGGAGTTGATTGTTAGTACAATTGATCATAGAAGAAAATGAGGTTCACTAGACCATGTGGCAAAGTATTGTTGTTGAAGTATTGATATGTGCAAAATGATGGTATGGAAAGGAGTAAATGCTATGTGTGAAGACATAAGTAGAGTTTTTATGGTTTTAGGTGCATTAGTAGTCATATAGACAACTCACATGATCTTCATAATGAGATTTTGTAGAGCTTCCACATACAAGTTGACTGAAGTAGCATTGTAGGGTGTAAACTCCGAAGCGAAGTTTGGTCAAGTACTAGAGACCATCCATAAATGTCTTTCGTGATTCATTGGTTGTGTTGACTTTTACAGTTAATTCTTGAGTTATGCAAGATCACCAAGTTTACCATATGTGGAAGAGAAAAATGTATATATTTGTTGGCTAGAGTAGTCAAAAGCAATACAAATAGTACGATTGTTGTGGACAAGAAGCTTTTATTGCTTCATGAAGTATTGGTAAATCTACAAATAGTATTGTCCCTCTTTCCGGGCATGACCCTTGGACACTTGGTGGGTAGCTTATTTGTCATCTTCGTAAGCTAGTCCCGTTGTTTAGGAGATGATGTGCATAGCAGGTAAGGGTTTTATCGACGATCTGGTGGATTATTTGATGTTAGCAATGAGTTTAGTTGGTCTTAAGAACTCACTTGGCACTTTCCGAGGTTATTTCTGGCTTCTGGTGTGTTCTCCAAGATTCTTGGAGAGAGTATCTATTTATAGTAAGTCACCCAACTGACTTCATTTCTCATTATTCGTCATCGGCACCGCTTCTTCTCAATTAGTTTCCGATTCCGGTGCTTTCCGACGATTTCCGCACTTTGGGAGCATTAATGGCTTATTTTAATTATTTTACTCAGGTTGCTTATATTTGTACGAATTACTTGGCGAGCACCTCAGTATTATAGCTCGTCAGAAAGAGAATGTGAAGTTCTAAATGATGAGATGCTAATTCAGTGACCTTGGGCGCCAGGAATGATTAATTAATTAAATAAATCACTTTCCAGAGTTATAAGGTGTAATTAATTAATAAAGTGATTTATTAATTATATTTTCTTTTAATGAAAATTCTCGGAAAAGGTTATAAAAGGAGGATTTGGCCCATTTTCTCGGGACACTTATTATTTTGAACAAAAAAACAAATTCAGAGCAGCTCTTGCTAATTACTCTCGAAGGACGGAAACCCTTGGAGATTACGGATTGGACGGAAACCCAATTCGAAGGAGGAAGATTCACACAGGGTCTTCATTGTATTCACAGGTTTTTATTATTCCAACAGTTAGACAGAGAAATAAATTGCAGCAGTGGGCATACAGACTTCTTCTAGAGTGGGGCGACTTCTTCTACAGTTGTTATGTGTCGTATCTGAGGTATTTTTCATGATAGATAATTATTGTAATTCCCAGCATCAAATATATATCAAATCGATTTGATTTGATTCATTTACAGTGGGTTTTTTGGTCAATCTTTATTATTAAATCTATCTGCAGATTTATAATTGTATTGCTGTAATATTTAGCATCAGAAATCATTATTAAATACACGGCTGAATTGTTTATGAAGAAATCTGCCTGTTAAACCCTAGGCGCCTTTTCTAGATTCACCTGGTTTGCGGGTTTTGTTTTATTTAATTTATCTATGTAGTTTAGTATGGTGTTCTATGGACCCTTTTGATGTTATCAGTTCTGATTTGAGCCAAGGCAATATATATTAAAAAAATATATATATTCAGGCAAAAAGGGGTTTGGGATCTTTCAGTGGTATCAGAGCAGTGTATCCTCCCAGCCTGTGTGGGAAGGAAGCAGTTAATAGTCATAAAAAAAAAATCAGCCTTGAATGCAGCATAGAGAGGACGGTCCACACAGATACTACACCCGCAGACGGGCAAGACTCGAAGCAGGTATTGCCGGAGGTGACAGAATGGATTATTTGGGTGATAGACCAGGCAGTCCTCCTTGAGAGGAGAATGCAGATCCGGATAGGGATTTCTTTCAAGATATGGCAGCCACTCAAAGGCAGTTGTTACAGACTATGGAGCGCATGGGCTCCGCCTTGGACAGGTTGGCGCTTGATAGGCTGCATGACAGACACGACAGGAGGGATAGATCAGTATCAGTTGTCAGTGGTCACAGGGATCCCAGTCAGATCACCTTCAGAGCTTGGGAGTGTTAGGGGATCGCCATGCCGTGAGCGTAGGCACACTCATACAGATGATAGGAGGGCTATGCGGACTGCAGATACGCCTATGTAGCCTAACTTCTTGCCTAGAGATGACCCACCAGAGTTTGAGGTGCGACCAGGTTCGGAAAGTAGCTTTTCCGGATACTATTATGGCAATTCAATGATGAGTGGAGGAGTTTATACCGCAGCATGTGAGGGATGTATTCCCCCTCCCACAGTATATGTGACAAATCATAGAGGAGAGCATCCATCTACCATGAATCATGGACAGGGAGGCCTAGATAGCATGAGCGGTTTGGACAGGACAGGAGGCCTAGAGCGTAGCAGAATAGGGATTTGCAGCATGTTACCAATAAGGTAAGCCTCTCCACTTTTGATGGTAGCAGAAAGATTAGTGCCAGGGCTTGGATTCACAAGCTCGACACCTATCTCACCCTCAAACCCATGAGGGAACAGGAGGCTATACAATTCGCCACGTTACACCTTGAGGGGATGGCTTATGATTGGTGGCACCATGGTTTAGTTACACAGGGTCATGAGCTTCTACAGTCTTACAGGGATTTTAGCGAGAGGTTGATTGTGAGATTTGATCGCAAGGATGTGGAGCTTTATTAAAGGGACTTGGCACAGCTCCGACAGACTGGACATGTTGATTCATACATCAACGAATTTCAGCGTATAGCAGTGATGGTTCCAGAGATGCCGGAAAGGCGTGTGGTGATGCTCTTTATAAAGGGATTACAGGATAGATTGAGGGGTTTTGTCAAGGCTCTTAAGCCTGGAACTTTGCATGAGGCCATTCAGACAGCATTGGATTTAGACACTACTCCTCCATTTCAGTCCCAAAAGAAAAATGTCAGGAATGAAAAATCAGAACAGCATGAAAGTGAGCAACCCACTTCTTCAAAGGTAGAATCTACACCAAAGATGGACCATGAATCGAGGAATGACCTTCGTAGGAAAAACTTATGTTTTCATTGCAAAGATCCTTGGGCACCGGGTCATAGGTGTCTTGGAAAGGGTAAGATACATCTCATTGAGGTTGTTTCAGATGGGGATGATGATACTACTTTAGAAAATGTACAGGGGCAGCCAGCGCCAAACATTGAAAATGATGGTAGACTCACTTATCTTTCAGGAGCACCAAGGTATAATCCATTCATGTTTGAAGGTACAATGTTCGGGTGTAAAGTCATGGCACTTCTTGATAGTGGATCTACACACAATTTCATGGATGAAGGTTTGGTGATCAAAAGAGGTTTGCATTGTTATAATTTTGAAGGCTTTGATGTGACTATAGCAGGAGGTCTCACTATCCCTTGCAAGAAGAAAGTAAACCAAGTTAGCATTCTATTTGGTGGGTATACACTTTGTGATGACTTCTATGTTATTGACTTGAAGGATAACAATGTTGTGCTTGGTATGCAATGGCTACATTCACTAGGAAAAGTCACCCAAAATTTCCAAGCTATGGAGTTGAGTTTCCATCATGAAGGGGAGCAAGTCACCATGAGAGCAGCCAAATACACGCTGCCCCATCAAATGACAGCCAAGTCTATGATAGTTATGGACAAAAAATCATCTCATGCAGACATCTATGAGGATTTTTCACTACATATCAGCATGGGACAGCAGGAACAGGGTGAAGATTATGGCAAATTGGGGGCATACTTGAGGGGGATTGTGGCACTTTTTATGAGTAATTGCACAAGTTCTATTTTGTAGACTTTGAGCAGTTTAGCACAGTGCATTTGAAGCCATTCAAAAGGTTTCGGTTGATTTGGGATCCGGGACTTGATTGGTATGCAGATCTGATATTGCTTGTGGACAAGCAATCTCGGGAAGGGAGGACTGTAATGTCCCTCTTTCCGGCATGACCCTTGGACACTTGGTGGGTAGCTTATTTGTCATCTTCGTAAGCTAGT
Organism: Taxus chinensis; assembly: GCA_019776745.2. Taxonomy (NCBI): domain Eukaryota; kingdom Viridiplantae; phylum Streptophyta; class Pinopsida; order Cupressales; family Taxaceae; genus Taxus; species Taxus chinensis. Next base: position 166,670,801 of record CM034149.1, read on the forward strand.
CCCGTTGTTTAGGAGATGATGTGCATAGCAGGTAAGGGTTTTATCGACGATCTGGTGGATTATTTGATGTTAGCAATGAGTTCAGTTGGTCTTAAGGACTCACTTGGCACTTTCTGAGGTTATTTCTGGTTTCTGGTGTGTTCTCCAAGATTCTTGGAGAGAGTATCTATTTATAGTAAGTCACCCAACTGACTTCATTTCTCATTATTCGTCATCGGCACCGCTTCTGCTCAGTCAGTTTCCGATTCCGGTGCTTTCCGACGATTTCCGCACTTTGGGAGCATTAATGGCTTATTTTAATTATTTTACTCAGGTTGCTTATATTTGTACGAATTACTTGGCGAGCACCTCAGTATTATAGCTCGTCGGAAAGAGAATGTGAAGTTCTAAATGATGAGATGCTAATTCAGTGACCTTGGGCGCCAGGAATGATTAATTAATTAAATAAATCACTTTCCGGAGTTATAAGGTGTAATTAATTAATAAAGTGATTTATTAATTATATTTTCTTTTAATGAAAATTCTCGGAAAAGGTTATAAAAGGAGGATTTGGCCCATTTGCTCGGGACACTTATTATTTTGAACAAAAAAACAAATTCAGAGCAGCTCTTGCTAATTACTCTCGAAGGACGGAAACCCTTGGAGATTACGGATTGGACGGAAACCCAATTCGAAGGAGGAAGATTCACACAGGGTCTTCATTGTATTCACAGGTTTTTATTATTCCAGCAGTTAGACAAAGAAATAAATTGCAGCAGTGGGCATACAGACTTCTTCTAGAGTGGGGCGACTTCTTCTACAGTTGTTATGTGTCGTATCTGAGGTATTTTTCATGATAGATAATTATTGTAATTCCCAGCATCAAATATATATCAAATCGATTTGATTTGATTCATTTACAGTGGGTTTTTGGTCAATCTTTATTATTAAATCTATCTGCAGATTTATAATTGTATTGCCGTAATATTTAGCATCAGAAATCATTATTAAATACACGGCTGAATTGTTTATGAAGAAATCTGCCTGTTAAACCCTAGGCGCCTTTTCTGGATTCACCTGGTTTGCGGGTTTTGTTTTATTTAATTTATCTATGCAGTTTAGTATGGTGTTCTATGGACCCTTTTGATGTTATCAGTTTAGATTTGAGCCAGGGTAATATATATTAAAAAAAACAAGTATTCAGGCAAAAAGGGGTTTGGGATCTTTCATCAACAACATACAATCAACCAACAATTGCCAACCCTTTGGAATGGAAAAGCCATTCCAATTTATAGCATTACAAATTGTTTTTTCATCTGCCCCCCACATGCCTTTACATCTTTCCTCATCACTTGCGACCTTCCACATTCCTAGGAAATGAAAATGAGCCTTTTTCTTATTGACGAAAAAGGACTCTTACAATATTGAATTGAAGGTCGCTTAAGTGAAAAGAAAAAATAAGGAAAAAGTGCATTTTCAATGAGGAATTAGAATATAGAGAGTGAAGAAGGAAGAGAGACAGAGAGAGAAGGGTTGACCAATCCGATGAAGATGAAGCTTTTGCTGATGGAGAACTTGCTGATTTGAAGCATGGTGATCACAATCTCCTTTTGTGAGATGCAGGAACGTTCCAGAGCATCACATAAGTGTTCAGAAACACTATTGTGAGATCTGCATTGTGGTGGGAACATGATCATCTCTTCTAATCACACAGTAGGAGTGAGGATCACTTTCTTACTTCTCTAGGCCATTTGCAATCCACTTTTGTGACCCAAAACCAATTCTAAGATGCTCAAACCCTTTTATGCATGTATTTCACTTACTGGAATGGATCCTCACTTTGCAGATAGAGAATTGCTCCTTGAATGAGATTCTCTAGGCCATTTGCAATCCACTTTTGTGACCCAAAACCAATTCTAAGATGCTCAAACCCTTTTATGCATGTATTTCACTTACTGGAATGGATCCTCACTTTGCAGATAGAGAATTGCTCCTTGAATGAGATTCCTGCCCTGTGGCCATTCATTAAACTGAAATGAGGTGATGGCATAGGCTTCTTCCTTTGAGGTGTGATCACACTACTGGGTGATGAATGAGTGTTTAGGAACACTACTATGTGAATTGCAATAGGTGAAATTGAGATGGTTTCTCGTTCTTGCGAATAGGGTGCTCCAAATGAAGATTAACCCCTTGCCCTTTTTGGTTCCATAATCCTCACTTTCTTGTTCATATGCCTCTCTAGGGAATACACGACTCTTTGATTCATCACATATGATGGTCCTGAGTATCTCAATGCCTGGATGATACAATAAAATTTGATATTTTTCTCATAGGTATCAACAGAGGCTAAAACCTTTTCTAATCCCAAATCTTTAGAATTCCCATCTCTCGGTCTAAATGCATTCCCTTTTTGTTTCCTGTTTCCCATTTTTGGAAACATAACTCAAAATCACTCCAGACACCACTAGCATAACTCAGCAGCAAAAGTCTACAAACTCTGGATGTAATGACCCCTTTTGAGGGTTTTATCAAAATATTCAGAATTCTGAGGATTAATTGCAGCAGACTAATTATTTATGGCAGCGACTCAATTTTCTTCAAAAATTGTGCCCAAACTCATTCCCAATTATCATAGAACACTTAACAATGATTTCTTTACTGATTTGACAATAATTAGAGCCAAATCGAATACAATTATGCAAAAGTATCACTGCAGAAAATTACAATCAGACTGGAAAATTGCAGCAGCCTTAAAGAATTCGATTTGACCATTAAATATGCATAATCCGTGTAAATGCAGATTTGGTCTTTAAAATGCAAGTCGACTTGGAATATTAATTTTATATGGCGATAATATCACCCAAGTATACACAAATAACACTAGAGAAAATCGCACTTCTTGGAATTAATGAGATTAATCTGAAAATGCTCAATAATGTCTTCAAATCTGATAATATAGTTTAAGTACAAATAGTTTAAAGTCAATATGAAGGGTTTTCATCCTTTATATGGACCTCACATGGGGTTTTTGTCCCAAGTGGTGGAATAATGAGAGAATGCTCTCAAAATCAGTTTTTACAAATGATAGTTCATATCCACAAATGATATTTCATAGTTACCTGAGGCGGGGGGGACGGGGTTTCTAGGACAGCAAAAAAATTCTAAATTTTGGGGACGGTAGGGGGACGGCTAATTAAAAAATATATAAATATTTAAAATATAAAGATATAGTGACTAAATTATATAAATAAGCTGAAATAAAACCATTTGAGATTTAAATAAGGTGGAACTTGAACTCATAAACATCAAATACATTCCTTAATACTATAATATCAATATGTTAATGTCATAAATTGAAAATTCATAATACATATTTGAATTTTGAATTTGAGACAAGCTGAAATTTCATTTTTGCTCTTGCTCTTGCTTGGTGTGAATATGAAATGAGTCCATAATGTAAATTTATAACATAAAGGGTTATTGCACTTTTAGGGTTAGGGTTAGGTTAGTTATGCTGTTTTTATATTATAAGTGATTTACAATTAAAAAAAATAGTTTAAAGTGTTGTTTTTATGTTTTTTTGTTGAAAAAAGCGGCAGACCATGTGGGGGACGTTTGGACGTCCCCCCCATGTTTCCCAACATCTTCAGACGTCCCCAGGACGTTTCCCAACAAAAAAACACAGTGGGAAACGTTTCTCCCACGTCCCCAGGACGTCCTAAACATGTCAAAATTGGGGGGGATGCGTCCCCGCGTAACTATGTGATATTTATATTTGAAGGTCTTGGCGCCAAAACATGAAAAAACATGTCCATTCATTATGTCCCTTCATTATGCATTGGCCGACCACTTATATTTATTTATTTTGCATTAATACAAGGCCGACCCATATAATTGAGTCCATTACGCAAAAACATATTAAAAAATATTAATAGATATATTTTTCTCTCTCCTTTATCTTCTTTAATTCGACCATGGAGAAGAATTGCCCGGAAATCCAATTTGCCTTCGAATTTGGAGAAAAGGGGACATTACAGTCCTCCCTCCCCAAGATTGTTTGTCCCCAAGCAATCGCAATCACCTGGGTCCCATGTGATCCTTGTAGTCTTAATATTTGTATCTACACAAGAAGCAAACTCCTTAGAAAAAATACGAGTGTTTAACAACACTCTTTTAGGTCTTGCAATTGTCTTCTTATTTGTGGAAGCCTCATAATCTTCATATATTTGATGGTTGCCCCGTACAATACTGTAATCGAGCCTTCTTCTTTCAAAATTCACAAAATTGGCTGATTTCCATTCCCACGCATTCACCCATGGACCCAAATCAATCTCCATCATTGAATTCATCAATGGCATGACTAAAGACTGGGCTATTGAAATAGTAGGAAGGGCTGATCAAGGTGATGTCAATCGTAGAAATGATGGGACAACAACTTGAATTTTCATTTCCAATATGAAAGAACATCAATTACTTCCATGAAACTTCATTCCCAATAGCAGCACATTGAAAATGACTTAAAAACATGGCGGAAAATGAAATGCTTTGTGGAAAATTCATACCATATCCCGACTTCCTTTCCAAATCTTCCCTTGAAGCACAAAAGTTTGTGAAGATGCAAGCAAACACATCAATCAAACACCACAACTATTGCTCAAAATCTGAAAAATGAACTTCTTACCATGCAAGGTGTAGTCCATGTGATCCATCCTTCCTTCAAGGCACATGAAGCAACGTGTGCAAGATGATACCCCAAATTCTTTTTTCTTCTATGCTCACAAAGAAAGGAGAAGGCTGAAGTATAACGCATATCAACATAGAGAAGCCAAAGAACCTTGTACCTTACTTGGTGCCAATGATATTCTCTTATGAGAAGGAACAAAGTACATGAGCTTAGTATACCATTGTGCCTTCTACTGTTGTACGGATCAGCAAGCTTATGGTCTCCTCCCTGGGGTAGAGTGATAGTCACTCTTTCTCCCTTTCCGACATGTTCCTTAGGCACCAAATGTTAAGAGTAGATGTACCAATTAAGAGGTGATCACTATACACCATATTCATCTCCCTATCATACTCAAAATCATACCCATCAATGCTTAGTATGGAAGGAGAAATGAAACATGAAAATTCATACCTTGGGCTGCCTTTATCATCTACAAAACTCAGAATTTTTGAGTTGAAATCAAACCTCTTCCTTTGGTATTTTCCACTCCACAGAGCATCAAAATTTAGGAGAGTCATCTGGTGAAGCAATATGTGGTGCAAGGGGTCTTTCTCATCATGGATGATCAATGAAAACGGCTGAATTTTTCTTTAATGTAACTGCTGTTCCAAATCAGCGGCATATAATTTCAAAAAGGCAAGCTTAAGACACCATAAGCCAACCCTTTTATAGCTCTTGATCATATCTTTCAATCTTAGTTGAGTTATTTTGCCTGGATCAAAAGAATAATACTTATTCCAACCCAACTTTATGCACACAACCTTTATGTCAAATGATTGATGAAATGGAAATGCGCAGCTTACCATGTGCTCATGTAGATCATCTTCAAATAAAGATTTGTTATTTGGTACTCCTATTAAAATGCCATCATGTCTAATTTCACCCTCATTGGTATGCCAATCTAAAAATGCTCCCATGCAAAAAATAACATCCCTTACCTCTTCATCCCCTAAAGTGTGATGTGCACAAAGGTGTTCCATCATTTGTGACCAAAGAGGATACATCATATATGAAGCATGAGTGTTTCTAACCAACCATTCATGGCAAAAAATCTGAATTGATACATAGGCCCAAACTGAAATGCTTCCCTACCAAGGGCTGCCTATAATATTCAGAACTTTTAAATTTAAATCAGCATATAAACCAAGTTCCAAAATCACCTTTCCTCTGTTCTTCTTTGTTTTCCGGATGCTTGCCTTCACTATGCATTTGTCTGATGCTTCTTTGACAAAATTCTCATCATGACATGAATATGGCAATGGTATTAAAGAAGGTAAAATTTCATCATACCCCGACTTTCCCATGCATGGAACTTCTTCACAGTTCTCTCCATGAACATATATGCCTTCAATTTGTCTTCGATGAGTTGTTGCTTTGGGAATTCCAGCGAGCTCTTGGTCTTTATTCTTGCCCGAAAAATTGATACTCCATTGACAACTTATCTTCTACCATAGGCAAATCTGATTTTTCCCTTTTCTGTGGCTCATGTTCCATGGTTTTCTCCTCAAAAACATCCTCCTTTGTACTGCTGTTCTGAATATCAGTAAATGGTTCATTTTCAACAAGAATGACGGAAGCTTCTATTACTTCTAAGGGCTGCTCCATACCCCACGAATTTGGGTTTTCTTTGACATCTTACCACATAAAATTATTAGAAGCCAAAGGAATATCATCATACATTAATGAACTTTTACCTTCCTGCTGGAAATTGATCTTCCCTTGTCCTTTTTCTGATGCAACTTGGAAGCTCTTCTCTTCTGTCTCCCTTCGTGGTTGGGCATGCCTAGGCTTAGGCCCAGATCTTCCACTATCCGACTCCATGAACTTTGCGAATGACATTGCTTCACGAATTTCTTTAGGAAAAGCCATGTATTCCTTATAGCTTGCTTCAACATATTCTCTTCCCGTGGTGCTTGAATCTTCTTCCAGTAGGACTTTAACTCTGGTCTTCAGACTCGATTCTCGGACTGTTCCCATTGTTTGTTTGATATTAATTAGATTTTGGATAGACATGGCAAGAAGGTCCAAGGCTTCCGTGAGTCTTACTTGTCCCACCATAATTTTATCCATTGAATTTCCCTCAGGCACTTTGAGACAGGCTTTGATACCACTGTAATGACCCCTTTTGGGGGTTTTATCAAAATATTCAGAATTCTAAGAATTAACAATAGACTAATTATTTATGGCAGCGACTCAGTTTTCTTCGAAAATTGTGCCCAAACTCATTCCCAATTATCATAGAACACTTAACAATGATTTTTTATTGATTTGACAATAATTAGAGCCAAATCGAATAGGATTATGGAAAAAGTATCATTGCGGAAAATTACAATCAGACTGGAAAATTGCAGCAGCCTTAAAGAATTCAATTTGACCATTAAATATGCATAGGAATTCGTGTAAATGCAGATTTGGTCTTTAAAATGCAATTCGACTTAGAATATTAATTTTATATGGTGATAATATCATCCAATAATTCACAAATAACACTAGAGCAAGTCGTACTTCTTGGAATTAATGAGATTAATTTGAAATTGCTCAATAATGTCTCCAAATCTTATAGTATAGTTTAAGTACAAATAGTTTAAAGTCAATATGAAGGGTTTTCGTCCTTCATATGGACCTCACATGGGGTTTTCATTCCAAGTGGTGGAATAATGAGAGAACAATCTCAAAATCAATTTTTACAAATGATAGTTCTTATCCACAAATGATGTTGAACACCCCTATTTATACTTGTAGGTCTTGACGCCAAAATATGAAAAGACATGTCCATTCATTATGTCATTTCATTATGCCTTGGCCGACCACTTATATTTATTTATTTTTCCTTAATACAAGGCTGACCCATATAATTGAGTCCATTACGCTAAAACATATTAAAAAATATTAATAGACATATTTTGCTCGCTCCTTTATCTTCTTTAATTCGACCATGGAGAAGAATTGCCCGGAAATCCAATTTGCCTTTGAATTTGGAGAAAAAGGGACATTACACTGGAGTGGAGATGAGTGAAATTAGATCCCTAACCTCTCTTCTATAAAGATCAGATGTTTTTTGTGTTTTCCCCCTTTTTTAATTGTCTGTTTTCTATTCGTATTTATTTTTCTGGATATGATTTCCGTATTGGATGTTTCCACGCAGATACTGGCTATATCTAGGCTGTAAATGGATAAATATCTGAACCGTATCCCAGCTGTATCGGACCCACATCCATACCAGATACAGGGGTCGAAGAGGGACAAACTGTATCGGTGTATCATGAGATTATGTACTCAAAAAAAAATTATGATATACAGTGTTACTAATATAGGCCTACTAATTATATGTCTAAGGCCCCTTGTATGGTTAATAATTTTTACTTAATAAAAACTATAATATCCTGATCTCTAATGCATGGTGTTTCTCAAGATAAAATGGTTCAAATGTTATTAAGATGTAGGGCAAACATCAAAATTATGTGCATTTAGGAGAGATCGTAAGACAGACCCTTGTATGCTTCAGATGGAATATGCTTTAAATGATACATCTTGCTAGAATTAAAACTTTCTCTAAATTTCAAAGAAAATATAGCAGGTACATAGAGCAGATAGTCACTTGAATAAAAATTTAATGCTGCGCATAAACATGCAATTTAGAAGATACAGTAGGGCTAAGATGGTTAAGTTGCTAGATTACAACCCACAAGGTTGGTTCTTCTCAATTTTTTGGTGATTTTAAGATACTCATGTTAGAAGATGGTCTTTAGGATTTCTTTCTTTTTTTGGCTTAACATACCAAGGATTTATTCTATAAAATAAGGTCTTTTATTGATTGGTTTGGCTCCATCCGTCTATTGGATTGATCTTAAAATTACCATGCAAACACATCTTTATGCTCTTTAAACGGTTTAATGGCTGCTGCCAAAAGTTCAGGACTCTATTCCAAAAAATATTTCAAGCGTACTCCTCTATTCCTATGTTTACTTTTTGTGATTTTAGTTCTTCAAATGCAATCACTTTCCCACTTTCAAAATATATCATATTTAGATTTATCTTGAAGTGTTAAATAAAAACGAGCAATGTTCAAACAGAACAACCACCTTAGTTAGTACGCATTTTTCAATTTCACCAAACATTGTTCAATATAAAATATAGTATGTAAAACAGACATTATGAAACATCCCAAAGGAAACTGAATGAACAAAAGTTCATCTCAATGAAGATTTCAGGGTGATGGGTCAAAAGGCAATTATTATGGACGGATGTTGAAAATGTTATTGGATAATGGGCAGCATTATCTCTTGTTTTTCATTGTATTTTTGCTAATTTGGCTGTAAGTTTGTCCCAGACCAAAAACTGCCAAAAAAATGCTGGGTTCTCTAGAATGGGTTACGGAATGTGACAACTCTTGGCTGTAACATTTCTTGCATGGATTGACTATCTTTGATCTATGTTGGACCTCCCACAATTGTCTATGCCATTTTGGGGTTTTTCTGTGCCATAGTATTGTACTAGCATGTCATTTTAGATTTATGACATGTATGACAATCTTTAGACATACCTTTTGGTGATTCTATCATTGATTACATCGTTATTAATCAACTATGATAAAAATTGTCACTGATCTGTGATCTGTGCTGGACCTCCTGCAATTGTCTGTGCCATGTTGGGGTTTTTGGGTGCCATAGTATTGTACTAGGATGTCATTTTAGCTTTATGATGTGTATGACAATTTTTGAAGGTACTTTTTGGCGATTATATAGTTGCTTACATTGTCATTCATCAACTATCATAAAAATTGTCACTGATATCTGTAATGTCCCTTTCTAGGGCTGAATCATACAAACAAGGAATTCACACAATTCCAAATATGAATGAAATTTGATTCTTATAACAGCAGTTCCACCATTAACTGAAACCCTAGTAGCGAACTGAAAATTGCACTTTAGGGCATCCAAACATCCTCCAAATAAGCTGAAAACAAGTGTACAAATCCTTTTCCAAATTATATTTAATTAATGGAACAAACACTAAGCCAAAACAACCCAAACATGTGCCAAAATATGAAATAATACCTAGCTGCAATTAATTTTATGACAGCAGTAGTGCAGTCCACAAAATGAGCTAAAAATGAGGTCTCCAAACCCCAACAAATGACAAATATGCAATATATAAGCCTTATAAAATATGACAAGTCCAAATATCAACTTAGAATATAGATCAATGCCCTAGAAAGGACCCAATCACACTCCCATACTGGTCGCTCCCTAAGAGAGGGGCATAAAATAATACCAAAAGCCTTGGTATTCCTTCTTCTCCAAGCCCTAGTTGTAAACCAACAAGATAGTCTTCAAAGATGTCCTCAATCACCACCAAATTGGAGAGTTTCGTTCTCCAATATTCCACAAGGAAGGGTTTTGTCCTCCTTGGGTGCCACACTAATGGATTGTCGCTCCTTAGTGGATTTGGATTAGAGCAACCAGCTTTAGAACCGAGTATATAAAAAGTATGTATGCCAAAGATGATCCAAAAATGAGTCTATGCAACTTCGTTTATACGTTTATGGTGGTGCCAAAGGTCTAAGGGGTGAATTATCCCTGGACCGACCTCTTTGTAAGCTTGCTTTATTTTCTAATTTTATCGTGGGAGCTAGCTGACCCAGCCGACCTGCTTGGAAAGTGTAATGCCCCTTTCTAGGGCGTAAACCGAAGATGATCCAAATATGAGCCTATGCGACTCCCTTTATACCCTTATGGTGGCACTTAAGGTCTAAGGGGTGAATTACCCCTAGAACGGCCTCTTTGGAAGCTTGCTTTATTTTCTAATTTTATCTTGGGAGCTCACAAACCTGGCCGACCTGCTTGGAAAGTGTAATGTACCTTTCTAGGGCTTAAACCGAAAATAAGGGTTTGGCCACGAACCCTAAGAATCAGATCTGAAAATACACCAACACCTGACTGAAAATAATCTGATTTTTTATAACAATAGATCCAACAATATTAGAAACCCTTGAAGCGAACTGGAAATTACACTTTTAGGGTATCAATATCAACTTAGAACATTATTTAATATCCCTCTAGGGAAGCAAATTGTACCAACACTTCGGAACAGTCATTCACATGCAATAAGTTGAAAATTAACATAGAAATATCTTATATACTCATTAAATCCAGCAAGATGAAATTTGGAGCAAATATGTATTTTGTAAATTTATTTCAAGTGCAAATACAACTGAAACTTCAAAAATTTATAACTCCATTGATACTTGGAGTTTCAGCACAACCCAATGCTCAAAATGATCTTGAAGAGACCAGTTATCTAATGAAAGCGAAATCACAATTTTCCAACCATGAAAACCCGCTGAAAAGTGATCCCGAAATCTCCAAATGGGTAGATCAAGCTGAAAATGAAGGTGGCAGCCCCCCAAAACATGCCCTAGCTGAAGTAGGAGTGCCCTAAGCACGGATAAACACCTTGTTGTTCCATAAATCTGCCAATTAAGTCCACTTGTGACTCCCGTATGAAGCCACCAATGCAACAAATGAGGGTTTTCGTCCCCAAGTGTTGCAACTATTGAGGGTTTTGTGCCTAATAGGATCCAATGAAGCTTTTCCTCCTCAAGTTGAGCCACACCAAAGGTCTTCGTCTTGAGTGGAGAGTAGGGCACGCTTTGCACAAACTCAAGATATCAATCTTTGAAATAAACATGCATAACTTTTCTTATGCCATTTGATCCCCCTTTCTATCCTTTTTTTGGCGCTAACGATGAATTAGAAGCCCAATGCACTTTTTAATCTTCCCTTAAGAAGACCGACCTCATAAGAGTATTTAAAAATACTTTTTATTTTATAATAATAATATGAAGTTGTCCCAAAATAAGAATTGGCTGGGCCCTACTTAAAATATTATTAATTATTTTTAATTTAGAAAAGGGGACATTACAGAAAGGCAAAACACAAAATAAAAACTTAAATATGAATAAAGAAAACTGAAATATAGCTCAAGTCCTTCCCTTATTCAACTTCTCCTTTCCCACGGAAAGGAAGATGAGCAAGAAGCCTTCAATTTATATTATTTCGAAAAAGGGGACATTACAATACCACTATAATTATTGCTTAAATGTTTATCTATTGCTGCTGTAAATTTGTACTTATCTTTAGATTTTCATATATGAATCTGAAAAGAAAATCTGAATTTACAGCTTACAACTTCAAGTTTATTGAAGGTTGAAGCACTCTACTCAAATAGGGAAGAACTTGAGGTTTTACTCAGTGTAGAGAATGTACTAGAAAAATGCAAATCTAGAATATTCACATAGATATGTATCCAAATACTTGCAAGAAGAACCAACCATCATCTAACAAATCTAGGATGTAGACATAAATATGTATCCAAGTACTTGCAAGAAGAACCAACCATCTATTGAAAAAACACCCTATTTCTATATAGCAGAAATAGCAAACGACTGAGAAACACTGCTGGGACACTTGTGCACTTGATGTTAAAATACAAATATAGAACAACAAACTATACTTTGATATAATGAAACTTAGTTGAGCGATACATCTTAGGGAAGAAATGGATTTATGTATACTATATCCTAACGCCTTTTAAATGTTACAGATCTCTTCCTCTGTACCTGCAAACCCATATGGTGAAGAGAACAATTTGAATTATCTTAGCTAGGAAGAATTTACGGATCTTTCGCAATGTTAGGGATCTTCCTTGTCCTATCCTTGCACATTACATTAAAATACAAAGTACAAGAGAACTGGTTTTCAGAATCCTATAGACATGTTATGTACTTTCGTAAATGCAATCATTTTGTTGTACTTAGCATTACAATTAAGCATGCCATGTATTTCTAAAAAGCCTTTGAAACATACTTAAAGACTAACTACCATAGTATTGTCAAAAAGCCTTTGAAACATACTTAAAGACGATCTAACTAACATATCTTGATTTTATCCTGGATTTCAGTCTTACTAATTTCTCTTTTCATCAAGTAGACATAAAATTCAAACTCTTGTTCAACAAATCCAAATCATTGTTTTTCCAGATGACCTACCAGCTGAGTTTCGTCCTATGTGAGGCCTAGAACATTAAAGAAAATTGGAATCTGTTGTCAACCAAAATTTGGAACAGCTTATTTGCACAGCCACATATAATAACACGTATAAAACCATATATAATAACTTACATTCAATGCTTCAAATGCAATTTTGGTGCATCAATACTTTTAGTGAAAAAGGATGCAAAGGACATTGTGCTTCAACTATTGGTCAACAACTTAACTATAAGAGACAAGTGCCATTAACCTAGAATAGAAGACATGCTAGACATACCTAAGGGAGCTAGTTTTTTATCTTCAAAATAACCCTTGTTTATGAAACTACATCACCAAGAATATCATGTACAAAATAATAAATGCGTACCATACAATGACAACATAGAAGAATATGAGAGTAATAATAACTTTGCATTATCAATAGGTGGATTAGTACAGACTGTTTAGTACAGGGTGGACCTGATATAAGCTCCCTTACACCAATGTGTAATGTGCTATTTGAATGTTGAGACACAATGGTTGTCCGTCGACACAAATGTTAACGACTGAATATACAGTCGTGTCAACAGCTGAACATAAAGTTGTTACAACACAACCTAATGCTGACAAGGATTATGTATTGAAATTACTATATCGTTGAAGCAGAATCACAACAATAGGTCATAGTATGACAGATCATATAAGCAGAACAAGAACAGTCACTCCCAAATAAGAACAAACAGACAATTTGAATGAAAGTAGAGTAGATACTGATATATATGACTGAGCTACTTCGAGGGGAAACATTCACAACCTTACAATAAGAACATAATTTGTAATATGATTATCCAATGCTAAGCGCTACCTCCTATATATATACCTTACTTAGGCTACGAGTACTCCATAAGCCAACTACTACAACCGATATGCAAACAAAGAAATTATCACATGACCAAGTCAAAGGCTATGTTAGCTATAAGTTGGTCACACATATCCCATGCATGCATGGCCTCGGCATTTATCATTTGTGGAGGTTTCTGTATGAAATCTTCATCCTCCCATTTTGCATCCTCTCTTGGCAGGTCACTTGATAAGATACTCTGTGATCATCCTCATCTACAGTCGCTTGAAGTGAGTCTAGATAATCTCCTCCAGTTCCAAGATGATTCTTCCCTCTTCATCAAGCTCAAGTGACTTTGGATGGGCTGCAGTCTTCTCGCCAATGAATTTCTTTAAATGGGAAACATGAAAGTTGGGGATTATTTTGTTGACTAAGGTGACTCCAATTTGTATGCCACATTGCTAATTTTCTACTAGATTTGATATGGACCATAATACTTTGGACCTTTGGTGATAGGTTGTTATCCTTCGCTTCAGGGACATTTGCATATACGGTTGCAACCTTAGAAAAACCCTATGTACTATATTGAAGTGTTTCACTCTGGTGTTGATGAACATGCTATTCATTCAGTTTTCTGCTATGGGTAAGTTTCCCTTGAGACTACATAGTACGTGTTGTTGGTGTATGTGGGCTAAGAAAATTAATAGATTATCCTGTTTCTCTTATCAATAATATAGATTAGGATATAAATAGAAGGTCATTCTAGGGCCAACACATAAGCCGAGATTGTAACCAAGTGTTGTATTAGTAGTGGATCTAGAAGATGGTAATCAACACTCTATCAAATGCGAGAGTTTGACAGGCTAAGTTTAGGATACGGCTTGGGGTCTTACTAGAATCCTAGGTTGTAAGAGTAATGGTAGTAAGCAAGTGCATATAATATATCTTGACTAGGTTTTCAAGAATAAATAAGGAGATAAGTGCATGCCAAGGATCTAAACTATGGTTGTATGAGCCAAGTGGCAGATGTAAGGTAAGGGCTGGTGATAAGAAGAATGCAGTAGAAAAAATATGCTTATCTATCCTAGTCTATATTCATGACACATCAATCATAAACCAGTCAAATTAGAATATACATAAATGAAAAGGAAGGTTAGAGATACTTACCTTTATGAAGACAACATTGGAGCTTTAACCCTCCAGCATTAGTAGCGCCTTATGAGAGGGTTGTTGTGGGGGACCACAAGTTAGGATAGGAAGAAGACTTAAGTAGACCACAATTGGGGACTCCAAAGACTTGGTCAACTTTGCTGGCACAACTCGTATTCTTTAGTATCCTAGACCTACAAGTGTAAGCATAACTAGACCTAAACCTTTTAGACCTTTAAGAGCAGCTTGGAAAGCGCAAGCATATCGATATGTGATAATGTGATTATGGAGAAATAACTTTAATGATGCCTGTAAATAGGGGATCATAACCTGAAGTCACAAATTCTCATAGCTGACAACATTGACCATGGTTAATACAATTGATTGTTAGAAAGTCCTACTATATGATATTGTCCATGGTTGATACTGTCAGCTTGCAACTTCCACCATGAGGGTTCTAAAGGGGAAATGAGGTAGGAGTGGTGCAAACACTTGGGAGCAGATGTGAAGGTGATCTGAAGATGCTATAAGTGTGAAGGAGGCCGCAAGAATATAATAAGGAAATGACAAAAGAGGTGTAAATGATATAATAAGGCATATTGGACTGCACAAAAAATCTCTCCCACATGTACAACCAACCAACCTAGCCCTGCACCTTGTGATGTTCCTTAAGGCATGCAGTCAAAAGATCAATGTGACACTAGCTTGCAAAGAGAAATTGTTAGTAAGAGTGAAAAATAAGGTGTAAACAGTTGTTGAATGTATTTATTGACTGCCCAAACTCGTGGTTGTACTTTCAAGGATGAGGCAATAGATGGTGGATGGTAATCATACACTGCCACAAATGGAGACATTCTGGAAAAGTATGGAATGATGTTTTCTAACACCATTCTGCTAGTGGCAGCTAATTAACTCATTGTGGTATCAGAAGTAAAACAATCGAGATCCTCTTTGAAGCACTTGTTGATTGTTTTTGTTTGTCTATCAAATTGGGGATGATATGAAGAGCTATGCGCTAATTGAGTACACAAATAAGAGAATAAAACAGTCCAAAAATTACTTGTAAATATGGGATCACTGTCACTAATTATAATCTTGTAGCTTATGAAATGTCTCCGTAAATGCCAATACCACTATATGTGCTGCAAAAACATGTGTTGAGGCACAAAAATGGGCATATTTGGCGAGCCTATCTACAACCACCATAATGACATTTTTCCTTTCTGACATTGGGAATGCCATAATGAAATCTATGGATACCATGTTATTTTTCCTAATGACTTTGGCAAATCCCATAATGAAATCTATGGATACCATGACATTTTTCCATTATGACTTTGGCAATCCCGTAATGAAATCTATGGATACCTCTTCCCAATGTTGGCTAGGGATATATGCAGGCTGCAAAAGGCATGAAGTCTTAATTGTCTCACCTTTGTTCTGCAAATGCATGTAGTCTTAATTGTCTCACCTTTGTTCTGCAAATGCATGTAGTCTTAATTGTCTCACCTTTGTTTTGTTGACATACCAAACATTTTGACACCAATTTTTCAACCTCTTTCCCCAAAAAATCATGCTTGACCCTATGATAAGTTATTTGGAACCCTAAATTTTCTCCAACTAGAGAAGCATGGAGCTCCTCAGGAGTCTTCTACTTTAGGCTTGAGTTTTTGTTTAGGTATAGCTTATCCTTGTACCATAGGGAGTCCCCTTTCCACACAAATTTATTTGAAGTGTCGGATCTTGTTGAAGTTCTTGAATGAGCTTCTGTTTATCTATGTCTTGCTGCCATTTAAATCATGCATTAACTTCCCAATCCACCTGCAATATGTATATGGCACACAACAATGCTTTTGTGGTCTCATCCATCCTTGAGAGTGCATCCACTACTACATTCTCCTTTCCTTTCTTGTAGATGATTTCAAAGTCATCCCAACATCTTCGTGACCATTTTGTTACTCTTTTGATGATAGCCTATGTTCTAAAAAATGGTCCGTCTTCACCTTGTAGTGTTTTACCGTCAAATAAGGTCTCTATTGTTTGACTGCATGAAGAATAGCCAACATTTCTCTGTCATAAATGAGCTTCAACATATTCTTACCTTTGAGTTGGCGACTCTTAAATGCACTGGGCTTGCCATCTTGCATTAGGACTGGACCCATACCATGTTTGGATGCATCACACTACAATGAAGGTTTTGGAAATTTTGGGAGTGGCCAAAACTAGACTGTGCAAGTAGCCTTCTTAAGCTTCTTGAATGCCTTGGTGGCTGCCTCATTCCAATGGAAGGAGTTCTTAGAGGGAGCTATGAGTGGTGCTGCCATGCTGCCATAATTTTAAACAAATCTGCGATAGTTTCTCACAAGTCTTAGGAATCCTTGGAGGTTCTCGAGGGTTATGGGTACTTTCCATTCCACCATGACCTTGATCTTGTCAGGATCAACCTTGACTCTTTCAAGAGAGACAATGTGAGCCAGATATTCCAACTCCTTGATTTCGAAGGCACACTTGAACGGCTTCACATAAAGCTGATGTTGTTCGAGAGTTTGTAAAACTTGATCCACATGGTCCTCCCAACTTTTGTTGTGGATAAATATATCATTGAAGGACACCTAGACAAACTTTCACAAAAATCGCTTAAATATGGATTTCATCAAACTCTGAAATGTAAAAGGGCCGTTTGTGAGACCAAAAAGGATCACTAGATTGTCATAATGGCCCTCATGTGTTTGGAATGTTGTCTAGGAATATCCTCTAATTCTGATTTGATGATAATGTGATTTGAGACTAAGTCACAAGGTTCAAGTTCGACGAGGATAAAATTCAAGTTCGACGAGGATAAAATTCAGTTCAAGTTTTCCCAATCGATGAAATTCAAAATTTGTTTTGCCATTAAATTCAAATCATTAAGAATCATAAAACATATAAAATTATGTCAAACCACAATCTAAAAATATAATACTAAGATCTCTAACTTCATAGTAACCATACTATAGCCTTAAAGGCTACTTGTTACATCAAAAAGTTCCATACCATCAAAGAGCGAACACACTCTAAAGCCTTATAGCCTACTTGCTACATCAAAAAGTTCCATATCATCAAGAACACTTGGCTTATCAATATTATCATCATCACTAGATTTATCACAAAGGAAGTTAGGATCGTTTGCATCCTCCATGTTTGTTGCAATAGTTTGGAATTGTGAACAAGAAGATTCTTTTTCCATATTTTTCACGCACATTTGCAAATTTTTGCAAACATAAACAATATCTCTTGATTTTCCTAACAATAACCTATTATTTTTCTTAGGTTGGTAGTGGTCAAAACAACTCCAATTCCTTTTACATGTTGATGCACTTGCTCCTTGACTCAAAATTTGATGATCAAAGAATTGTAGTTCCTTTGCACTTGATCCATAATATTTCCACCATTTTTAATCCATCAAGATTAGGCTAATCATCCTTGGCTCCTTGTGTTGAAAATACCCCCTTTTCTGTCCAGAATGCCCTTGTTTGGTGCTTAATTATAATTGCAAGTTTAAGGTCTGGAACAAGCTTGTGAATGGCTTGTTAAAGTCCACCCATGACTTTAGAATCACTCTCTCTATCCATTCGAAAGAGCATAGGCTCGAGATAATAAGTTGTTGAATGCAAGGGTGTGTGCATCTTTTTCCATCTTACATCAATGACATCCCATATTTCTTTGTAATCAATCACCACATCATTGAATGAATTTTGAATGGATTCCTTACAATGGTCCATAGTCTCATAACCCATGCCAAGACAAGGGGTGTCACCATCAACTATACGAAGCACATCCACAATAAACTCACAAGCTTTTAGAACTTTGTTTGCATTTTCCCAAAAGTTGCTATTTAAAATGATTTGTTTTACATGCTTTCCCTTAGATTTTGTTGAAAGATCAAATCTTCCCCACTAACTGCAACAAATCACTGACTTTATCGCTGTTTTTTCTTCAACCACTCTTTTTAAAGTGATATAAAAAGAGACAAATCTTGTTTCACAAGGCCTCAACAACTCCTTAGATGCATGTTAGTTATAAATGCTCAATGTAAGGCGGTGGTTTGTTACGAAGTTTGCAGTTGTCCTCTTTGAATTTCTTCATGAACCCATGGAAACTTGGCCAAGTCCTAAAGTA
This sequence comes from Taxus chinensis, assembly GCA_019776745.2. NCBI lineage: Eukaryota > Viridiplantae > Streptophyta > Pinopsida > Cupressales > Taxaceae > Taxus > Taxus chinensis. The sequence continues at coordinate 166,689,680 of CM034149.1, forward strand.
AAAAATTAAGACAATGAGCTGCACAAGGGTGCCGATAGATTAGAGGATCTTTGTCCATTATCATTTTTCCAATGCCTACACAATTAGTGACATTATTAGTGATAATTTGACTACATTTTCTTCACCCACTTCAAGAATTTCTTCATCAAAGATATTGAAAATAACTTGGAAGTCTTTTTGTGGTTCACGATGTCAACCACTTTAAGAACAAATATTCCTCGAGGGCAATAGGCCAAGCTATTAATTAAGGGTCTTTGAACATTTCAATCCAACCATCACTCAATATACTGCAACCTATTACACTCCAAGAGGCCTTCATGCCTGCCATGTTTTTAGTCACCCTCTCTTATGACCTTTCCAAAAGAGTTGTCCTAAGCTACTCTGAACAAGGTGGAGTGTATCCTTCATCAAATTCAGATATTTTTTAATTGCATTTTTAAAAAAGGACTCCTTGCGATGTTGAATGGAATGTCACTTGAATAAAACAAATTTGCTAATGCATCATCCACATCTTGCTTTTGTACCGGCTTCTAAATGTCGAGAATTATTTCACTACCACATGTTTGATTGCATACATGATGATGACATGCTTCTGAAAAAGCCCTTTGATGTGTTCTTGGAAATTGCTTCTTCAATTGTCTATTTTTAATTTTTTTTGTGTTGCCATATGTTTTCTAACTGGTAGTTGTAATTGTTGCTTCTCTCTCTCCAATCTCACTATGATCTACAATAAGAACGTGGAGGAAGATACATTATTCACAGATTGTTTTTTGAACTCTTGCAAAAGATTTGACTTGTTTCTGATGAATATAATTGTGACATTCCAAAAAGATTAGCATGTGTATTTGGAGCACATTATCGACAAAGAAGGGGAAAACATAGAGAATACTAAGATTCAAGCAAGTCTTGATGAAAGAATCTAGAGGACTTAGCGCCTCACTTATAGATTTAACTAAAAAATAACAATTCCATTGGGCAAAGGCAACAAAATCTACCTTTCAAGTCTTTAGAAAGGTATTGACATCCTGCTCTGTTTTAGCACTTCCTAAATATTAACAACCTTTTGTTGTTGAATGTGATGCTTTAGAAACAGCCATAGTGGCAGTTCTTATGCAGAATGGGTATGACCTATTGCCATAGAAAGCAGAAAGTTGATAGAAAATAAATACTCTTAAATATTAATGAAAAGTAAATGTTAGCTTTCATGAATGTAGTTAAAAAAGTTATGCAATATTTTTTGAGCAGCATTTGTCATTGTTGACATGGATTTTAATATTTCTGCTGTGGAATTTTCCGATCCAATGATATTTCTGTTCGAAAGCAATTTTCAGAGGGATGGACTTGTTTGGAGTTGTGAGTATTTGTGTACACTGATGCTTACATTTACTGGTGTCTTATCCAGGTTCTAGGACTGGTAGATATCTTCAGAGGCCGAGTGGTTGATGTATCTGATAATTCATTAACAATTGAGGTTTTGAAACCATCACATGCTTTCTGTTTCTTTTGTCATCAGAGGATATTTCATCAAACCTATGATCTTTAACATTTGCATGGAGTTGGACCATCCCTTCTTAACTTTTTAATGTCCAAGTGCAGGTGACTGGTGATCCGGGAAAGATAGTTGCTGTTCAAAGGATTTTCAGCAAATTTGGGACTACAGAAGTTGCAAGAACCGGAAAGGTTTGCCATATAATACCTTCCGTTATGAACAGACATAGACTTGATGCATGGAGAAACTGGCTAATATTGTTTTTTATTTCTACAGATTGCTCTAAAGCGAGAGAAGATGGGCTCAAAAGATCCTTTCTGCAGATTATCAGAAGTGTCTTCCACTGAAACGGAAAGTGAAAATCTAGAGCAGCGTAATATCAGAGAGGAGGGTCTCAGAGTTCCATCATACAATTTGGATTTATCATCAGGAGTATGTGCTGAATTACTCTACTGTATATACATTGTTAGCTCTTTTTGGAGCATCTTTCAAATTGCTGGCATCCAAAAACCAATTCATGCCTTTACTACTTGATATTTTGCAGGGCGATGTTTATCCAGTTGAGCCTTATGATGATGGTATTTGGCAGAATCAAGTTCTTGATCCACACTGGGGTGTTTTGGAGAACGAAGATGTAAGTTCAGCCAAACAACTTTCAAGAGAAACCCGAATCTTTTGGAACGATGGGCTCTAAAGTAGTAGAATATAATAAATTTGATAAGTAATACAAAAAAGAAATAATGCTGAGTTCAGCGTAATGTTAACGTGTTTGCTGTGTTGTTATCATAGTTATCTAAGTCTCAGGGGCGGGGGACATAGGGACAATATTATGTGGATGGCAAATTTTTTCCCAGATTTTGGGGACAGCTACAAGATTAATATATAAATATGTTAATCTTATTTAATGTAAATTAGGGTTTTGAACTGTATTTAATGTTTGTAAGGGTACTTTTGGGTTAAGTCACAAGGTTCAAGTTTGAGTTCATGTTTGATGAGGATAAAGTTCGGTTCAAGTTTGCCAATGGATAAATTTTCAAGGAAAAAGGAAGTCGTGTAAGTTCGAACAAATAATTTTTTTCATCATTCTTTATTTTCTGAAAAAATGCATAATTCATAAAATATGTCAAGAGGGATAGAGTGGAGAGAGTCTTTCAGTCTGTGTACACACACACACACGCATGCACACGCACACGCGTGCACACACATACACACTTATGAAATATACACACACATTTATGAAATAATGCAAAAGTATGTCAAAAACTTCCCATGTAACAAGAATGGATAAAATTCAAGTTCATGCTTGACGAAGATAAAGTTCGGCAAAGTTCAAACATTTTCCATAAAAGTTTGGTTGTACCTCCTGACATAGCTATAGTAAGTATACATAGAGTTACATATGCATATGTACGTGTAAAAATCATTAATATGTGTGTCTACTTGTATATATATGTGAGATAAATTAGCATGACCTTGATCTAGTAAAGTAATAAAGTGGAGACGTTCATGCCAAATCACACGAGGTCCAAAAATGCTTGGGATAAATGAGACATTGACAAAATCTAGCTGATCCATTTCAAAATGAAATGTGTGAATATACATATACACATATTAATATGTATGCATGATGACATTTACAGATTTAGATCATGCACAGGATGTCTGAGCAGACGGAAAAAGGCTATTGAGCCAAGCTGCTTGTATCATCTCAAACTTCCGAATTCAGTTGCATCAAAACAAAAAAAAACTGACCCCTAAATCCTCTAGTAGCATTTGTCATTGAATACAATACTATTCTCTTACTGTGATGAAGTGCAAATAAGAAAGAAAGAATTCACCTTATGCTATGAGTATTTTAGTGAGACCTTGACGTTTTCATCATTGCTCCTATGTTGTTAATTTGCTTTATGTGGCTGGGTTGCAGACAGAAGCCCCTGGCCCCCTACCATGTGTTGTTATGTGTCTCTTGTCTATAGGCTGAGTGGAGTCCCTACTATTTATGTCTACGTCTCTCTAGTGTTTGAGATGCTTGGGGATTGGATGGATACCTTAATTTGTACAGCTATGTACCTGTGGTGTGTGGGTTGTAGGTATAACTAAATTTCTCGTGTATGGCTATGTTCTGTAGATAGAAGTCCCTACCAAGTATGGCTATGTTCCTTTAGTGTGAATTGGAGGGGAGTCTCCCTAGGTAACGTACTTTTTTTATCAGTGTCTTTATTTTCTAAGCAAAAATTCATTAATATGTGCAAGAGAGATAGCCCCCAGTTTCTGGACTGCCTAACTCAGATCAGTGTATATTTATGAAAGTGGTTAGATATTGCAAAAGCATGGTCAAAAAATTCCCATGTAAAATTAAAGTGAGCTCAAAGTTCGAGTTCCTGGTCACCATGAGGATAAAGTTTGGCGAACGTTCAAACATTTTTTGATGAAGTTTTGATGGCAATATCTCGTTTGCTACAGCTTGAGTATTTGATAGGAATCGTACATAGATACTATTATGCATATGCATTGATGATATATGTATGCGATGTCTTCATGTATATATATATATATATCATATATGCCCTATATATATATGCATATATATATATATGTGCAAGGATAAACTAGTCATGACCTAAGATTTAGTGAGTATCAAGTGGGCATTCAAACACATGAGGTCTATTGAAAGTTCTCGAAATGAGATCTATTGATAATCAGCTGATTTTTAAAATAAATGTGATGTGAATGTGTGTCTTGTGTAGAATGCGTGCTGTGTGCGTGTGTGTGCAATTGTGCACCATTGCATCTACTAAGAGTATATATAACCTTTTGAGATAAAATTAGCACGACCTTGAATAAAAATATTATAACTCAATAGTATACAAAGTGAAAGCCATGTCCAAACACTATGCTAAAGGTTGGCATGGAGTTTGATACCAATGTCAGTTTATTAGACAATTTGAATAGCTGTATATTATCCATAAATAAATGTATTGTGAATATGTGTATTGCGTGTGCTATGTGCATGCGTGTGTGCAATATTGCATTACGCAATAAAATGCATCTTTGTATTTGATCAAGTACTTCCAATCGTATGTTAAAAGTTTAAATTCCTGAATTTCTACTCTGGTCAACTGATGCTATACTAGGATGAATTCTATCTTTCTTATTTGCATTTCTATTCACAATAGGAATACCTACGGTTCTGCGAGAGGATGAGCTGATAGTTTTAGACTGCAACCATCAGTGTTTGTAAATGCTGACATGTTTTTCTATTTTTTTCAAAGAGCTGTCATTTTACAATTTTATCTTACCGATCTCAATTTGGTTAATTTAACACCAACTCGGAGTTGGCATCTCCGACAACAGTTTATCCATTTCTAGAGTCCCTTCACCCTAGGACCTAGGTACATCTATCAGCAGTGCATACACACTACATATATGATATATCCTTCTGCGATGAGGCATGAGGGATAGTTCATTCGACTGCTAACCATTCCAGTGACCTAAATTTGACATTTATTTATACAGCTGCTTTCAGTAGCTTGATCAAAGATGAGAAAAGCTTGACCATCTTCCACTTCTTAGATCTCAATTTGGTTAGTTATACACCAGTCTAGCGGAGTTGTGCATCTCTGATGACAGTTTATCGATATGCTAGTGAATCCCTTCACCCTAGGAGTTCTCAGGTACCTTCAGACTGGTATATATAAACACACACATATAGATGCATATGCAATATCCATGTGTGTCTACATGTATATATATGTGAGATAAATCAGCACGACCTTGACTTAGTGAGTGTCAAGTGGGCCATAAAAACTGAGAGAGAGTGCATGAAGATAAATTACAGATGTTGACAATCAACTGATTTCCAAAGATAACCATCATGATGAATAATGTGTGCAGTGGTATGTGCTGTGTGTACTTGCAGAGCCTTGCACGTCAAACAATCAGAATGTAAGGTCAAGGTACTTTCAATCATAACTACTGTAAAAGTTTAAAACCTGGATTTCTACTCTCTCGACTTGCTATATATGTGAAGCTCTATCTTTCTTATTTTCAGCTATCACACAGTTGGAATGATACGGCTATCTCGAGAGGATAGTAGGGATAGTTATGTTATACTGCAACCATCAGTGATCTGCAATTTGACATCCTGTTTCCTTCCTTTCAGTGAACTAATCTTTGGATCCAAAGAGCAGTATTTTGCAGATTTAGAGGGATCCCAGATTTGGTTAGTAATAACACTGCAACTGCGGAATTGCAGCAGTGCTTCAGACGACCGTAATTATCCGTGTCTAGGGTCCCTTAACCCTCATTGAATTATGGGTACCTTGCAAGAATACACATGTTCACTATATGTCGTCTACTGCAAAAGTGGAGATTTCAATCTATAGCCGGTTGAGGATAGTAGATACATTTACCATTTGCATTTATATAATTCGAATGCATTGTCAAGATCTGCCGCAAATCATAGTTAGTCGTAGATGCCATATCTGTAGACATTGGAAACATCTCGTTCGAACAAAGCCTGTGGATCTAGGTCTAGGGTCACAGTATAACGCCTGAGGTACCTTTAGCAACAAAATATGTTTATGTCTACATATATATATGGAATGTCTATTATTACTTGGAAATTTCTATTGTTTATCAATAGTAAGAATGTTACATTATTTTCAGATTAGCTATTCGACTGTCTAGGGAGTGCTCAATGGACTCCCATGTCCAAGCTCACAATTTCTCGCAGGTGGATACCTAGCTCAATACACTCCTAGTAACAGGAGTATTCTTCCGACTCATTAGTGCTGCAAACAATAGAGAAGCCTAATAGTTTCACTTCTATCTAGAGAAAGGGTTTGCCCTACTGGACAGACAGGAAAATGGTGCACATCATACTAAAATTATGTCATATTATTTGCAGCTTACAAAGGTGTAGGACCCATTCCAGACCACACATGGCTGCATTGCAGCGGTTACTTGAGCCATATGGCATATGCAGAAGAAATGCAAATAAATCTGATGGATAATGCTTTGTCATTAGTGCAAAACGTTTCAATTGGCAGTTACTAGTCTATAAGTAGCTACGATTCTTTTCTTTCGCTGGCGGACTTTAATATCAGAAGACTTTTTCGTTATTGTAATATGGACTACGATAGACACATGAACACAAAGTCTATATGCATTTAAGTTTATATTTGCATTGAGAGAGAAGCTAAACAGTTAAAATGGATATGGAAGTTCTGCCAGATATTCTCTGCATTTCGTATTTAGTTTTTCATGCTTTTTGCATGGTTACTCTTGGTACTAAAAGAAATTTTGTTGCAGAACAATAAGATAAGTTGGTCCTGCCTTTTTACATTTCTAACAAAGTCAGATGTTGGTTGCTTTTCTCTGTATAGGTGGCTCGGACTGGACGAGTTGCATTGGTTCGGGAGTCTGGTGTAAACTCCAAGTGTTTAAGAGATTTTTCGCTCCCATTATGACCAAAGATTGAAGTTTATCATTGGTATTAATATAAATAATAACTGGCCTAGTAATTGTTGCTCTTTGGTAATTTTGAAGTCAACTGTTAGAGTGGCTGCAAACATGACAATCAAAGATTTTGCCATTTTCAGCTATGCTACCTTTGAAAGTGGTGCTCTTCCATGGCCATGGTCATGATGTCATCAGAAAGAGACTTAAGATAATCATAGTTTTGATGCTAAATATTTATTTACTTCCTTTATCCAGGCCAATAGTTGCCTGTTTTAGTTCACCAAGATATTTCTCTCAGAGCGGCTTCTTTCTTATTGCATACTAGAAGTCTCTCTGATTTTAATCAAATACCAAGTAATTATGTGGTGGGGATGATTGCGTATAAAACAGGGAGGTTATTAATCAAGTAAGCACGAATAAGGTGTAATATCTTTTGTCTTCACACTATTATTGTTTGGGTGCAACTAGACCCAAAACATGATAGCTCTTGATTAGAAAAGGGTCGATGGTAACTGATCCCTCTCTTTTAGCAAAGATTGTTGGGAATTAGTTTCTCAGAAACAGAATGGTCAAAGACTGTTAGGATAATTAATTCCTGAGAAACAGAATGGTCACTTTGTTTTGGTGGAGGTTTTCGTAATATATATGCCCAAAATAGGGGTGAGTTTACATAGATTTAATTTGTACAAAAGAATAATTTTTAAGCTAATTTTTTCATCTTTTTTTTTTTTTTTTTGGTATAGGTTTGAGAAACACAGTTAAAACTTTTCATTGTTTATTAAGTTTTGAGTCAATCCTTGAACAAGACTGAAGTTGGAAAGACACTACTACAAATATACTATAATAATGTACATGTTGTGATGTTTTTACAATGTATTCAAAGGAAAGGGTTTTCTAGCTTTTAATGAATTATGTATTCCATTCATGTTGAAACATGTGAATACTTATTGACTTCAGAAAAAGCTAGTCACGGTAACATCATTTTTCGTACCATCTCATATATTAAGATTAAGTTACTCTAATTCAAATTAAGGTGGTGTTGTAGAAGTGAAAGGTTAACACTACATTCATAAGAATGATAAGTCGCTTACGCTTATTCCTAACCAAATTGAGACTGACTGTGAATGGTCACATACAAAATTTACAAGAGCATGCCAATGTCTCTTTATGGCAATATAAATGTATGGATATTTCATTTCTATTTTGATTGAAATCGGGACTCTTATAGAGATTTTATTCATGGTTGTGTAAGATCAATTATTTGAGCAGGAGGCTTTTGAATTTTAAAAAATCCTGCACAAAGAGCTACTTAGAATCTTAGATAAAAAAGATTTAGAAAGTAAAGAATGCATTAATTCTTTTGACCATGGGGTACAACATATTTTCCTCGAGGACTATATGGTGAAATGCCTTGTTAAAGATTGAAGAGGTTGGAATGTCCACTAGGGAAGGCTAGTTCTACGTGTCTTTTTTGGGTTGGACCTTGCATTTTTTAATTGGGGCATGTTTAATAATTGTGTATGCCCAATAAAATGAAAATGATTTATTGAAACATTACATAAAATTTCAAGCTAGATCCAGCAATTTGCAAAGGTTGTGAACTAAAAAAATGTAATTGTGCAAGTATGACCTAGTTATTAGAAAAGTAAAATAGGTATTTTCTCATAAATATAATATTATAATGCAATAGTGACGATTTATATGGCATGCTATTTTGGAAGAACTTAAGTGGTCGTTCATGTGGTCGTTAGGGATATACATCAATTCAATCTCATTAAATTTTTTTTTCTTATTGTGTCATGTATGTCTATGTTTGGTTCTCTCTGCATTTGTATTATATGATATTTTAAAACTCGTTGATTATGTTGTTGATTACATGGATGCATAATTTATGTCTTTTTTCATGGTGTGTAGTTGGTTGGTGTTATTCCTATTATTGATTATTAGTTCAATCGACTTGAAAGAGTCAGAGAATATAATCCTCATAGTTTTGAAGACTAGTTTTTAATATCCTTTCCTCCTTATCACATGACACACTTTTTGAATGTTCAAGGAGGCCAATCATCTGCATTTTATACCAAAAAAGTTTATTTTTAAAATTGTGAACCAAAGGAAGGCATATCCCTTTAGAATATAAAAATAACTCCAGACTCTATTTGTTTGTCAGGCAGGAGGTTTTAGATGGTCATCAAGCTTGAGATAACCTATTTTATTGAGTATTCACTTGATGTGTGGCCATTAAAGAGGTTTTAGATGGCCGACAAGCTTTAGATAACCTATTTTATTGAGTATTCACTTGATGAGTGGCCATTTAAGTTTAGGGTGTCTTTATTCCAATAGTCTTTGACATAGATGTCTCGTCTATTAGAAAAATAGTGTTTAGGGCAGCAAAAGGAGGGATGAAGGTAGAGGGGTTCAAGATGAGACCAAGTGTCCCTTTAAAAAAACTTTAGATAAGCCTTTTTTTTTTACATTGTTAACTTCCTAACATAGGAAATTAACAATCATAATATACATTTACCAAAAAAATTCCATATGTGAGAGCCCTTCATCTATTTTTTGGTGCTGAAAATTCAAATAGGATCAAACAAAGAATCCAAGTATCTCCTGCTTAAAAGCACACTCTTAATGTTGTTTTGGTCTTTAAAGATTCTCAACAGCAGCTTGGCATCTAATGTTATGTTAAAAAAGGAATTTTTTTTTTATGGAACACCTTTGGCATGCAAACTTATTCCCATTTCATCAAAAGAATATTTTTGAATCTTCACTCCATACCAAAGGATTCTTTTTATGATAGAAGTCAAGTCTATTCCTCACACTTTAAAGAGCTACAGAGGTACCCATTAGTAAATAGGTATAGCTTGAAGAGAATATTGAATTAATTGAAATTTTCCACCCCAAGAAAGCCATTTTCCTTTACATGACACTAGTCTATTATGGGAAAGAGATGACACTTTCCCAATTATTATTTTTCGATCTACCATAAAAAAGAGGTGCCCCAAATATTTATTTGGAAGGTAACCATAGAAAAAAGCTAGGGTAATTTTTATTTGAGATTGCCTTGACAAAGAATAATTAAAGAAGAAGATATTAGATTTAAAATGGTAAATAATTTGTCTAGATATTGTTGATACCAATCCAAAATTTTCTTTATCGTTATATCTTCACAAAGTTCAATTGAATCCAATATCATGTCATTAACAAAATGTCCATGGGAAAAAGAAACACCTTCAACTATTGTGATGCCATTGATTTATTTAAAGATTCCTTTTTGCAATCAAGGCTTTACCCAAAGATTTAACGAGAATGATAAAAAAATAATGGAGAAATTGGGTTACTTGTCTTAGGCCTTTGAAAGACTTGAAGAAACCTATGGGGACACTACTTTCAAGGATTGAAAATGACCCATTTGATCTAGTTATTCAAAATATGGAACTTTCTTAAATTTTGAGTAGAAAGGTCTAATAGACTCTGTCATAAGCTTTAAAAATGCCCACCTTGATAAACATGGCCACTTCTTTCTTTACTTTCAGTGAGTTTAAAGAACAAAGTCCCCTTGCCACTCCAAAATGACAAGAGGAAAGAGGAGGTGCAATTTGTTGGAAATGACCTCGGTAATAATCTTATAGATGGTGTTATAGAAGACAATAGGTTTGAAATTACTTAGGGAGTGCATTGTTTGCTTTAATGATAAGAGCTAACCAGGTACAAGTGTAATCTTTAAAAAAAATTCTTCGAAGTTCGAGACTCATTCATTGCTTTATAGACATCCTTTTTGATGATTTCTTAAACGAGTTTTGAGGACTTTGCAGGAAACCATCATGACTAAGCAATTTTTCACTTTCCATACTCCATAGGCCAGTTTTAACCTCTTCTTCAGATATAAATTTCATCGTCATCATTATGGGAGTTGAAAATAATGCTTGGAATTAGTTATAGGAAACCCTGTTCCACTTCATTAACCTGATATTGGGCAAAAAAAGTCCTTAAAAAGGGAGACCAATTCCTTTTTATGTGCTTCACATATATATGTTGTAATCCATGATTGCTTAACCAATCTAGCTATTTTGTTGAAGTTTCTAGTTGTAAGAAATGATTGATGGAAAATCTTGGTGTTCCTATCTCCTTTTAACTAATTTTCTCTATACTTATGGTTTCTAGAAGATTTCTTATTTTTCCAAAATAGAGCTTAGCTTTGTAGAAATTATTTTCTTTGAGTTTATGGCATCTTTTTCATGTGTATAAGTTTGCAACATCATGAAGGATAATTTTTTTAGCTTCCAAGAGTACGTTTTCTCTTAATATGAACTCCATTCCAAGGTTTTAGGTGATTACATACATTTTAAACTTAAAAATCCACAAGTTACATTCTTAAGCTCTTTCTAAGGGTTGGCTCATCCCACCATATCTTCATAAGCTCCATTAAGGATTGATGTTTGAGCTACATGGCTTCAAATCAAAATAGAATTCTTGAGGGAGGAATTTCTTTCATAATAAAAGAGGGAGATAAGGGAGTGATCCAAGACAAAAACTTTAAGGATTTCAATGTTTAGTTTTCATTTTTGGTTAGCTAATTATAAGAAAGAACTAATCTATCAACTCTTTGAGTTGTGTAGCCAAAACCCACTAATCTATTAGTCCAAGCAAATTTACTTGATTTAAGATCCATGTCAAGAAAGTTGTTGCCTCCAACGAACACATAAAATCTCAAATGTGAAAGAGCGTGATGAGCACTACCTCCTTTCTTAGAATCCTTTAATATATAGTTAAAGTCACTAGCTACATTTCATTAATCCAATTGGAATTGAGAAATAACTTGGGAGATTTCTTTCTAGAGTTCTTTTTGGAATGGGATTAGACGGAGTAGAGAAATTTATGATCATGAAAAAACATCTTCTTGAAAGCCACTAGCCTTAACACACATCTGATGCCTAATTAAACTGATAAGACTATTGGAAATATTCCTTTTGTTACCAAGGAAAAAAACACCACCAGAAGCACCAATAGATGCAACCACTAAAGGACTCAAAAACTTGAGATGCTCTGAGCATAAATCCAAAAAGGTTTGCCAAGAGAATTTGACATATTACAATAAGACAAGGTTAGGTTAGGTTTGGAGTTTTAGGACTACCTTTTTAGCATCCTCCATTTGGTAAGAGAAGTGTTTTAGGACTACCAAATGGAGGATGCTAAAAAGGTAGTCCTAAAACTCCAAACCTAACCTTGTCTTATTGTAATATGTCAAACTCTCTTGGCAAACCTTTTTGGATTTATGCTCAGAGCATCTCAAGTTTTTGAGTCCTTTAGTGGTTGCATCTATTGGTGCTTCTGGTGGTGTTTTTTTCCTTGGTAACAAAAGGAATATTTCCAGTAGTCTTATCAGTTTAATTAGGCACCAGATGTGTGTTAAGGCTAGTGGCTTTCAAGAAGATGTTTTTTCATGATCATAAATTTCTCTACTCCGTCTAATCCCATTCCAAAAAGAACTCTAGAAAGAAATCTCCCAAGTTATTTCTCAATTCCAATTGGATTAATGTAATGTAGCTAGTGACTTTAACTATATATTAAAGGATTCTAAGAAAGGAGGTAGTGCTCATCACGCTCTTTCACATTTGATGTTTTATGTGTTCGTTGGGGGCAACAACCTTCTTGACGTGGATCTTAAATCAAGTAAATTTGCTTGGACTAATAGATTAGTGGGTTTTGGCTACACAACTCAAAGAGTTGATAGATTAGTTCTTTCTTATAATTAGCTAACCAAAAATGAAAACTAAACATTGAAATCCTCAAAGTTTTTGTCTTGGATCACTCCCTTATCTCCTCTTTTATTATGAAAGAAATTCCTCCCTCAAGAATTCTATTTTGATTTGAAGCCATGTAGCTCAAACATCAATCCTTAATGGAGCTTATGAAGATATGATGGGATGAGCCAACCCCTAGAAAGAGCTTAAGAATGTAACTTGTGGATTTTTAAGTTTAAAATGTATGTAATCACCTAAAACCTTGGAATGGAGTTCATATTAAGAGAAAACGTAATCTTGGAAGCTAAAAATTTTATCCTTCATGATGTTGCAAAGTTATACACATGAAAAAGATGCCATAAACTCAAAGAAAATAATTTCTACAAAGCTAAGCTCTATTTTGGAAAAATAAGAAATCTTCTAGAAACCATAAGTATATATATATGTATATATACATATATCTATATATGTACACACACACACACACATGTATATATGTATATGTATATGTATATGTATATATATGTATATATATATATATATATATATATATATATATATATATATATATATAAACACTTGAAAAAATAGTTATAAAAAATGTGTAAGGAACAAGAAATGAAACTTTGAAATACTAAATACATTGCATTTAACAATGAACATGCCAAATATCAATATCAGTATATTAATATTTATACTCAAAACTCAAATTTGGTTGCCAGTGGGTCAATGCCTCTAACGAGTCTAATCATCCCCAAAATTTGTAGTTATGCCAAACTCCTCATCACTTGAATTGCTAGATTCCTCAAGCTCAAGCTCCTCCAAACTGATTCCAACTAACCATGATTGTCCACATCATCATCAATCTGAGATGGTTCCTTTGAATGTACAACCCATTGGGCCACTGAACTGTCCTTGTACGTAAGTGTGTTACCATGAATGATACACAAGGCACTATGTACAACCAAAAGTTCTCCGCCCTCGTAGAGGTAAGCCCATTCCTCTTTATAAAATGGATGAAGCCATAAGTAGACCAACTCATCTCAAAAGCAGAAGAACTATAAACTTGGGATAACAAGTGAATGACTAGTGTGGTTGTCAAAGAATTAAGCTCATGTATAGTGCACCACAGAATTGGGTCATGTTGTGACATAATATCCCTATATATCTTGGCCTTTTCTGAATATCCCCTAAGAGTGAATTTTTTTGTCCACTCTAAATGAATAGTGCTTGCATATGTAGAATTATACATGTTTTAATAGCCTTCATGTTCCCCTTCTCACCTTTGCATCTTGTATAGGGGTAACTCTACTTGGCCTTTGCACATACTACTTTGGGTTCAAAGCAACCATGTGCAAGGATGTGTTGAGCTTCTCCCATCTCTGATGAATGATTGGTTGAATACGTTCATTGTAGAATTGCAATGTAGGGTCTTTCTCTTGTATAATAACCTTCATTTGGCCAAATAGAATGTCAATGCACTCATACACCTCTCCAAGGCTAGGTGCATTAGAATCCCCATATCTAATGACTCTAAAGACTGTAGTAATGAAAGAGACAATGCATTTCACATCAGCCCAAAGTGTGTCACCCTTCACCACCTCCTTCACCCTCTTTCCTTGCTCAGACATGGAATTAAGTGATTGATTCCACCCTACTGTCATGACCATTAGTTGTAATGCCTCTTGCAACTCAAACATCCTCTCGAAGAGAATGAAATGCGATGCTTATCTAGTCTCTACAAGTTTCAAAAGCTCCTTAGAGAAGGTCTTGAAGAGTACATGTGAAGTATGGTGGTTGCAGACAAACATCTACACATCTCTAGAATCAATGACCTCTTTGATCCAAACAATATTTCTCATGTCCTTGAGTGCATTATTCATGGCATGCACACACCAAGGAATCCACCAAATATGTTTGTAGGCCACCTCAATCAACTTCACTGCAACTCTGCATACATGGGCTACATCTGTTACAACTAGCACCACATTCTCTGGTCCAACCTCCCTAATAATATCTTGAAGGATTTGGAACTAAAAATCAATATCCTTGACGTGCCCTAAACAATCAATAACCTTGAGGGAGTAAGGGCCCTATATATATGTGACCATGATGTTGACGAGTGGATGATGCCTAATGTCAGTCTACCCATCCACGATTATGTTGCATCCAATAGCAACCCATGTAACCTTCATTTTCTCCATTAGAATATTAATCTTAGATTACTTCTTATACAAGATTGTTGTCCTCAATTTTGTCTCCCTTGGTGGCACATATGATGGTCCCACCCTTGCTATCTTTGCTACGACATCCTTATAATAATGTGAGCAAGCCAAATGGAATGGAATCCCACAAGAAAGGAAGAGTTTTCTAACGACATCATCTGCATCATCCTTATTTTGCACATTGAATAACTTTGCAACTGTTTTTGTAACATAACAACATCACTGCTACCTGTCATTGTGCGCCTCCCCTTAGGCTTTGTTGCCCT
This sequence comes from Taxus chinensis, assembly GCA_019776745.2. Lineage (NCBI taxonomy): Eukaryota > Viridiplantae > Streptophyta > Pinopsida > Cupressales > Taxaceae > Taxus > Taxus chinensis. The sequence goes on from CM034149.1 coordinate 166,704,864, forward strand.
TGAAGTTGAACTAGATGTATAAGTAGGAAGTTATGCAGAGTGGAAAGTTCTTGCACTACTAGGAGTAACACTCATTAGCAAAGTAGTAGATACATGTTTTCCTTCTTTACTACAACCTCACAGTTTATTTATTTCAATGCTTTCTTTTAGTGACAACTTGTCACATATCCCCACATTTTTGCCTTAGATGTGAAGGAGGTGTGCAATAACTCTTGTAATGGTGACTTGAAATTCAACTTGACAAAAGTGACACTTTGACGTCCTAGTACCTCATATTGCCCTGAGTTATGCTTGTAGTTTTATTGCAAATTGAATTAACGAGACTTCTTATCAAAGGGACTATTGGCAAAAGGTTCCAATAACTTGGAAGGGAAACTAAAGTGTCCAATCGCATTCCTAAAAGAACTACTTGGCTCCAACCCAATAACATATGTACTTGGAGTCTCATACTCAAACCCCATAGGATCTTGCTCTCCCTCTTTATCACTCATGCTCTGATAACTAGTACTCATGGTGACACTTGCAAGAAATAAAATTTATTGTTCAAAAATTAAATTTATTACATTAATAACAATAATTTTTCAATGGCTCAAGACAAAAGAATTTCACTTTTGTTTTTCTTGCTTCATGTTGCACGAAGTGCAGAAGCAGATTATCGCCAAAGATGAAATACTGATTTGATTTGTATTAAACTATTAATTCAGTACATTTTAATAGATAATCAACTATTTAAAATTTTAATCGATATACAAATTTGCAAACAAATATTTCAAAATAATCTAATAAACAAATTTTAAAATAGTAAGATAATGAACATGAAGTTTAAATTTTAAAATTTTAAACTTATAATGCATTAAATGGAAAGTTGGAAACACTTAAATGTTGATTTTAAGGTTGTGTAATTACTATTTTTTTACAGTTCAACAACCCTAAAATCAGTGTTTCAATTAATTTATTGAACAATATATGATTCTAAATTGAAATAAAAAACTAAAAAAAATATCAGAAAAGTGCCATAGATCTATTGGTTTGAAGAATGCACATGTGAATGGTGCGAGCGTGAATTATTCCAAGACAAAATAATGCAAGTATAAAAGACTAAAAATTACGAAAAATACAAGAGAGATAATTGCAATAACACAAAAATAGCTCCAACTCAATATGATCAAATAGAATAATGCAAGAGATGTACATATAGGAGGTGAATGTGCAACCTCCTCCTAGAATCATGATAATATCCACCTATAATAGTGGTAACCAACACCTAGAATGGTGTAGTCAAGTGGTAACCAACACCTAGAATAGTATAGTCAAGTGGTAACCAACACCTATAATAGTGTAGTCAAGTGTACACCTAAGCAAGCATATCCGTTAAGTATAGGGAAACTCCAAGTGAGGTGGAATATCCCGAACAAGATAATACAAATAAAGTGAGGAAAATAAATCCTACACTAACACCCCCCATAAGCACAACTTAGGTGGGTAGTGAAAAATGAAAGTGGTTCCCAACAACAAGGCCTGATGAGGTACCCACGTACAATGTAATCTCTCATAAGATAGAGTAAAAGGAGAAAACCCAGCAGGAAAAACTCCCCCCAAAAAGAGAGACATGAAGAAGCGACAAGGCTAAAAGGCTCCTTGAACAAGATGAATTTTTTGATGTAGACCGCACCCTAAGAAGAGCTCATAGATGAATGAACTTGCTCTCGTTGAAAGGTTTGGTGAAGATGTCAAAAACTTGATCTGAAGACTGGCATAAAATCAAATTGATGGCCTGCTTATGAATGATATTCCAAATGAAGTGCATGTGAATCTCAATGTGTTTGGTCCTCTTATGAAGGAAAAAATTATTGCATATCTAGATGGTTCTCTGGTTGTCACAATAGATGAATGTAGGCTTCCTAATCTAGATACCAAGCTAAAAAGAATCCCCTGAAGCCAAATATTCTCAGTAGCTGCGTTAACAACTCCGCTGTACTCTGTCTTTGTGGATGATAGAGCAATTAATTTTTTCTTCTTTCTGAACTAACTGATAGGACCATAACCCGAGAAACTATAACCTAAAGTGGACTTACAACACTCAATGTTGCCAGCCTAGTATGAGTCTGAGAAGCCAACCAAGTCAATGTCTAAACCAACCCTGTAGTGAATCCCATATTTGTGTGAGCCCTGCATGTAGTGCAAAATCCTCTTAGTTGTTTTCCAATGCATCTCATGGGGTTCCTGCATGTACCTCGAAACAATACCAATGACATAGGAGATATCAGGTCTGGTGTGAGTCAAGTAAATAAGGCTGCTAACAAGTTGTCGATACAAAGTAGCATCAACCAAGGGTGTGGAACAATCAGCCTCAAGCTTGACTCTAGATAAGAAAGGAGTTAGAGATGGCTTGTAGTCATCCATGTGAAATCGAACCATAAGATCAAGAGAGTAATTGGGTTGTGCAAGTGAAATCCTTGAATCAGACTATGTGATCTCAATATCAATGAAGTAGTGCAGTACACCCAAGTCAGTCATGGAAAATCTATCTTGAAGAGTTGTCTTCACTGCCAAGATAGCCGATGATGTACTCCCACTGATCAAAAGGTCATCAACATAAAGTACCAGTATCAGTAATGAATCATCCCAACATAATAGATATACATTGGGATCTGAGTGGCACGGAGTGAAACCAAAAGCTAAGAGGAAGGAATCCATCTTGGCATACTAAGCGCTAGGGGTATTTTTGAGGCTATAGATATATTTCCTAAGTATTCAAACTAAGGATGAATCCTGGATAAACCCTGTGGCTACTCTATGCAGATCTCATCCTATAGGTCTTCATGAAGAAAATATCTCTTCACATCCATCTGGTGCACAATCTAACCATGTGTTACAGATAAAGCAAGAGTGATTCTAATCAAAGTCATCTTGGCTACAGGTGCAAATGCCTTTGAGTAGTCTATGTCGCCTACTTGTGAAAAACCATTGGCTACTAACCGATCCTTGTACTTATCAACTAACCCATCTGCTACAAATTTGGTCTGATATATCCATTGACATCGAACCATCTTCCTTCCCTTAGGAAGTGAAGTCAAATCCCAAGTGTGATTACTAATTAAGGAATTATATTCCTCATACATAACACTATCCCACTCAGGTATTCCTAATGCCTCTTAGAATATATGTGGATCTGTCACGAAAGCATAAAAGGCATGTGGTCTACTCTAATAGTCTGCCTGAGTACGTATGTCATCCTCTAGATCCCTTGCCCAAGTGCTTGCACTCTAAAGTATCTACCTATCCCAAAGAGGGCCTAAAATGGGTGAGTCATATGCCAAATCCTCATCCTCTAAAGTATGGATAAAATCAGATGAGAATGACTCATTACTTTTCTCGTTGTTAGAACTGGAAGAAGTATAAGACGATGCCTCAGGAACCTTAAATTGCTCATTACTTTTCTCGTTTTTGAATCCTTAAATTGCTCATCAAAACTGAGTGAAGCCAAAGTATATGGAAAAACGTCAAGTAAAGAGTCGTGGGACTCTCCTGAAACTTAACACTTCTCTCGATGAACAACTCATGAGTAGTAGGATGGATAATTATATATCCCTTGACCCCTCTGGATACCCAACAAATATGCAAGGTTTGGATTGAGGCTCCATTTCCTTGTGTTTATTTTTGGGAATGTGTGCCATCGCTGGTGATCTGAAGACCCTGAAGTGCTTAACTTTCAGTTTCCTTTTGTGCCAAGACTTAAAGGGAGTTATACCTTTTAAAGCTTTGTGGGGAACCCGATTCTATATATAATAGGCACAATTGATGGCTTCTTCCCAAAAATGTGAAGTTAAAGATTCAAAGTGGATCATAAAATTTTCCATCTCTTTCAAGGACCTATTTTTACGTTCTTCCATGCCATTCTACTAAGGAGTGTAAGGCACTATCTATTGCAGATCAATACCCTCTATGGTGCAAAATATCTCAAATTTGTGGTTAACATACTCCCCCCATTATCTATTTGAAGAAATTTGATGCTTTTCCCAGATTGATTCTCAATGAGTGCCTTGAAGTCTTGAAAGTAATCAAATACTTCATATTTTTTCCTAAGGGAGTAGACCCATGTATATCTGGAAAATTCATCTATGAAGGTGAGAGAATATTTGGCCCTAGTGAAAGAAGGATGGGGAAAATCCCCTGTGACATCATCACTGTGAATCAAATCTAAAGGTGTTGAAGCTCTCCAAGCTTTTCCCTTGTCAAATTTCTCTTCAGGGTGTTTTTCAATAGCACAACCCTTGCAAATTCCCTTTGAGAAACGAACTCTATGAAATCCTATAACCATGTCATGCTGACTGATCTGCTCAAGGTAGCGGTAGTTAATATGACCAAACCGCTCATTCCATAATTTGCTAACTCCATCTAAATGTGTGAGCAATGGAGTAAGGGAAACATCAAGTGAAAAATGTGAGAAGGTATATAACCTAGCATGGTGATCTTCCCTTCCCACTGCTATTGTAGTGTTCACTATGCAACTCCCTGATCTCAACTGAATCTAGATCAAATAGGACTCTCATGCCCTTCCCTATATGAGTCATCTGATACACTGATAGGAGATTAGTTGAAAGTGAAGGTACACTAAGAACATTTGTGAATGTTCCACCTTCAACTTCAACAGACCCTCTCCCTAAAACTGTGGCTAGAGTATCATCACCCAAAGTGATGGAGGACATGATACAGGGCTCTAAGGAAGAAAAATCAACCTGTGATGAACCCATGTGGTGTGAAGCACCAGATTTGATAACCCATAAAGGAGTAGATGAGGATGCAACTACAACTAGTGTATTTCCCTTATATTTCTCTTTATCTTTTTTCCTTTTCCTTAGTAGATTATTGGGTTGATGAAGATTGTTTGATAGATTCAGGGACCCCTATGTTGTTCTTCTCAAGGAGATGACTGAGGTGGTCAATTTGCTTCTTCATACATTTGTGCTCATTGTGCCCAAGTTTCTTGCAATAGGCACACTTAACCTTTTCCTTCTTAGGTTTCCCATTTGAACTAGAGGTTTCAGTGGTAGACTTGGAAGAGGTAGTGGATTTCTGTTCTTTCTTCTTTTCTAGATCCTTTCTCTTTTGCTTCTTCTCTTGGTTGCTAGAGGATTTTTGTTTCCCATTCTCGACAATGAGGGCTTGAGGTTTGGATGACTTCAAGGTACCCATTTGGATTAACTTGTCTTTCTCCTTAGTCAAATATCCAATGAAGTCATCTAAGGATGGCATAGATCACGGGGCTGCAAGAGCCCTTTTGGTAGCATAAAATGTAGAAACAAAGATAGCGTAGTCAGGACCTAGTTTGGAAAGCACTGAAAAAACTAGCTATTCATCCTTATTTTTTGTTCCACATTCTTTTAAATGCAATTGTAAGGACTTGATATTGATAAATAAATCTTCCAAGGTGTCAAAGTTGCTAGGTTTTAAGCTAATAAGTTCTATTTCTAACACATGAACCCTCATAGTGTCAACTTTTCCAAACAAGGTTTATGAGGTTTCCCACACCTGGTTAGGAGATGTTTTTGACTCTATGTGAAAGAGGAGTTCAGCAGACACTGAAAGACACAAAATACCAAAATATTAATCACACTTATTAAACCACTTAACTTTATTTGCGGCTTCACTAGGCTCAGGTTCTAACCCCATTGTGATATGGTACAACCCTTTACTCCTAAGTGCAATGGTCATTTTTTATTTCCATTCATGGTAGTTAAAATGTGTAAGTGGGTTAATTGAACTTAGATCCATTAGTGTAGAAAGAAAGGTTGTGGTAGTTGTTGTAGAAAACAAAGAAATGTGTGGAAAGAAAGAAGTTCCAAACAAGAGAGGAAACACATTGTACACCCCCCAGAAACTATATCAAGAAGCCCCCCACAATTTTAGCACTTTATAACTTAGTGTGTTTTACAAAATAAATAGGTCCAATGCTTTGGGAAATGAAAAATATTTAACTTTTGCACAAAAAATGGCACTCGATATTGAGCTACCAATCAAAAGTTTTACAATAATTATTTCCTGTAAATAAGCCCTATTTTAAATGAATTTGCACTAAACTTGAAATGCACTTTTTTTACTAAAATATAGTTTTAGCAAAAGGAGGAGGTGGGTTTTGATGAATCCAAGATTAATCTTTTTTCATATTCGTATGTGGCCGAAGGCCAAAATTAGGTTGCAGACGTTAGCCACCCTTGCCACAAGGTTACATCAGGTGAGGTTGTTCAAGAAGGATAATTTTCATCCATACACAGGTTGTGGCCATGGATTTGCATTGCGGCTCTTAAATTTCCTCAGATCTGCATGTATCAAACAGTTCTTCCATGGGACTTAAAATAGAAACTCAAGCTTGATCTTCAATATGTGTATGGGATATTGAAAACTTTGTTGCAGGTTTGAAAATGCCTCTTGATCAGGAAAAACACCCTTTGCAAGTCTGAACATGCATGCAAAGCACTACCATAGGTGAAAACGCCCTTCACAGGTTTGTAAACGCCTAAATCTGTATAAATCTTCTAGGGATCCTGCAAACAATGATTTAGGGCCTGCAAAAATGAAAACAATCTCCAGAACTGTATATGCACTATGTGGGCATTGTAAACCTCAGAAGCCTGCAAATAGGCTATATACCCACAAACTAGGCAAAACCAACACCAAATAACACCCAAATACTTGCAAATAATGACCTCAAATGAAAATAAATTTGCAGAATAATAACCAACAAATCTCAATACCAGCTCGGCTCTGATACCATATCAGAGAAGCATCATAGATCTACAGGTTTGAAGAATGCACAAGTGAATGATGCGAGACGTGAATTGTTCCAAGACAAAACAATGCAAGCATACAAGACTACAAATTATGAAAATACAAGAGAGATAATTGTAATAACACATAAATAGCTCCAACTCAATATGATCAAATAGAATAATGCAAGAGATGTACATATAGGAGGTGAATGTGTAACCTCCTCCTAGAATCATGGCAATCTCCACCTAGAATAGTGGTAACCAACACCTAGAATGGTGTAGTCAAGTGGTAACCAACACCTAGAATAGTGTAGTCAAGTGTACACCTAAGTAAGCATATCCCATAAGTGTAGGGAAACTCCAAGTGAGGTGGAATATCCCGAGTAGGATAATACAAATAAAGCGAGGAAAATAAGTCCTTAATAGTTTCTTTTAGTGCTCATGTGGCGGTTGTATTAGGGTTAGGGGTGGAGGCCAAAAATTATAAAACAAACCATTAAAAAAAATTTATAATGCCGCTAGAGATGGTTGAGAGTCTCTAAGATGGGTTGAGAGATTTCTAGAAGTCTCTGAGACATCCCCAAGTCCCCAGAATTGAGAGATGTCTCAAAAACATCTTCTTTTTGAAGAAAATGTTTCGTAAAAGTTCCAAGAAATTTCCTATACAATTGGTGGTAATGGCGAGACGGTGAGGGGATGTTTCTTAGTAGTCCCCAAGTCTCGGAGACATCCTAAGCCTTAAAGACTTTAGTTTGAGGGGGTGATGTGTCCCGATGGTTTACTGGCTAAGAGTAACCAATGCCCTAACATTCCATGATATGATTCTCATTGAGTTTTAGAAGGGTTCTTTCCCCTTCCACTTTTAATCTTTGAGACACCCACCAAATTGTTCTCCATCTCACTATTTTCATCATCTTGCAAGGTTTTTTTGTTTTCCTAGTCTCTTATTTTTTCCCAAGGTTTGGAGGATTGTCAGCTAAAGGGGACTGAGTAATCATGGTGTTCTCAATTTCTAGAGTATTTTGGTTCACACCCCCTATTGAGGAAAATTCTTCAATATTTAGGTCTACAGGGAGAAGAAATTGAGGGGGTTTGGGGGAAAAACGAGACTCTGAATTATGTGACATAAAATTGAGCTCACATGAGGCAAGAGATATAACCTCCACTTAAGAATCAGATAGGCGGGGGACTGAAAATTTTCAACCGCATGTAAGTGTTCCTTTATGCTCTTCACCAGGTGAATAATTAAACTAGGTTTCTTAAGGAATCCAATATACATTCAAGATCTGAAATTCTGCTTTAGAGGCTTAATGAATAATTTAGATTTACTAGTAAGGACCGTTATTGGATATCTTGAAGTAGGAGGAGGAAAAATAATTTTTCATAGACTTATGGGTTACAATAGGGAAGCTTTCTTCACCATGGAAAAAGGTAGATGGAGAATTTTGAGTAGCCTTTCCTTCATTTAAGGATTTTCTTGACATTTTTGGTCTACTTATCTACCAAATTTGATGCCAAAGAAGCTCTTTTATTTTGACTCCAAATCCATTTATTGGATGGTCCAAGGGAGTTTTAAATAAAAATCATCGATTTATTACTCCAAACCACAACCTTAGGGGCATTTTGTAATGAGATCTTAGTTAGAATATTTACAGTATACAAAGCCTCCTTTAAAGAAAAAAAATTCAATCTTTGAACAAATGGCCTAAATTATGGTAGAAGTTGCATCTGAAAGGAAGTTGCTCATAGTCTACTTGTTGGATTCATCGTTGTTCTTCCACCAAAATCTCAATCTCTTCCCCTTTATATTTATTCAAATTTGTAGGTGTTATTTAAACAAAGTTACCAAGAACAAACCCGGTTTAGGGTAGGGAATACTCTAACAAAAATTCTAGAGGGAGGCCATACAAATTAATCTAGAGTGGGAGACTGGAGCAATCATTTTTAATGGCATCAAATCCTTTCTTCCATTTGGTAAGGAATAGGCCTATATTCTTGAAAACATAGGGGCTTCCCAACAAGATCAAGTCTCTACTTACTGCGTGATATTTTTTAGAAGGTAGTTTTTGTTTTGCTAATTTGAGTTAGCATCACCCTAAATTGTTTTATTATTATTTCTTCGAATAGCTCTATTATGTATCCAATTATTAACATTTTTGCATACTTAGTCTATATGTCTTCGTATTTAGGATATTTGAGGATGAAGTGCTCCTCCATTACAACGAATCCTATGGTGCAAAAACATAGACCCTCTCTTCCCATTGCTTTTTATGAGCCACCCATATCCTTGTCTCACATCTAAGCTTGTGAGAGCTACTCCTCAATTGAACAATGATGATTTTTTCTCTCCATTTAATTTTTGTCCTCACGTGCACTTTTTCACTATGTTTTATGATCAGTGAAGAACATAAACTTTTTAACTAGTAAGTACTCTCGAAACTTCTGAAGTACATAGACTAATGGAAACACATCACAATTTGTGGTAGTATAGTTGCACTCCATTTAGGATAGCTGTCTACTTGTGAAATATATGGGATGGTCTATCCTCCCCTCTCTTGGTTGGGTTAAAATAACTCCTATAGCTATCCCAAATGCATCCACGTGAACATTGAAAGGTTTCTTCTAATCCGGGAACTGGAGAATGGGTGCACTCACAAATTTCTCATTCAATGTTTCAAATGGTTCATATTGGCATGCTATCCATATAAAGGGTCCATACTTCTTCAAAAATTTCCCTAAGGGGCTTGATTTCTTGGCATAGTCTTTAATTAATTTCCAGTAGTAGCCCATGTGTCCTATAAATGTACACACATCACATTGTGTTGTAGGATCATCTAGGCTAAGGATCACCGTAATCTTGGATAGATCAACTATCATTCCTTCTTTGCAAATCACATGTCCTAGTAGGTGATTTAATAAAATTTAAATCTAATGTATGGAAAATGTTGATCAAATAAATAAAATAATAAATAAGCAAGATCAAGCAAAGGAAATGCAAACAAGAGTGATAGGTATGGTTTATAGAATGACTTAGCTTTTATTTGTAGGTCTTAACTGATTCTAGAATGGAGACTGATATGAAAGGGAATATTCTATTTTGTGGAAGCTCTATATGTCTTGAAATATATTATGGAAATTGATAAGATAAAACCGCCAAGAATGGGACAGATTCGCATAGGCGTTAGTGTCTGATTTGGGCGGTGGTGTCTGCGGAGTGGCTTAGGATCTAGTTCTTTGTGTCACTCAGTGTTTCTCCTTGTTCATTGTAGGTCACATCAAATTCGTTGTGTCACACATGTACCTATAAAATAAACCTTAGTTATGTACGCAAAACCCAAGCGCACATCAGATGAATAACAATATGCATATGCTTTAGTCAGATTGACCTCAACGGTCACTCCAATGTGACTGTCACTGAGCGTTGCACTATATTTCATACTCAATGTAGTTCTAGTGTGTATGTGTGTGTGATTGGAATAATGTCCCTTGAACTAGGATGCCCTAGTGTTAGTCACACAAAGAGATAACAAGCTATAACTACTTTATCCCAGATGCAAATGTGTGGTATGGAATTCAGACTAAATCCTCCTATGCAGTGAAGTATGCATTCCCAAAATGTAGTCCTTGATGTAGTAGATAGAAAACATTAGATCCTTGTAATAGTATGTACATATTGAATTCTTGGCCTGCTAATGAGGTTAAATAATACATGTATATATAAGATTCATTTGCTTAAGTTTATTCATTAACAGGTGAAAGTCCAACCAAGAGTGACATGTATATAGATCTATTCAAATTTGTAGGTGTTATTTTGACAAAGTTACCAAGAATTGAACTGATTTGGAGTAGGGAATACTCTAACCAAAATTCTAGAGGGAGGCCATACGATTTAATCTAGGCTGGAAGACTAGATCAATTATTTTTAGCAGCATCAAAACATTTCTTCCATTTGGTAAGGAATAGGTCTATGCTCTTGAAAAAATGGGGGCTTCCCAACTAGATTAAGGATATTTTTTAGAATATTGTTTATTGTTTTGCTAATTTTAGTTAACATCACCCCAGATTCTTTTATTCTTTTTTCTTCAAATAGATCTAGCATGTATCCAATTCTTAATGTTTCTACATACTGGGCCCAAATGTATTTTTATTGAGGAGATTTGAGGATGAAGTGTCCCTCCATTTCGACAGCTCCTATGATGCAAAAAACATAGACTCTCTCTTGAAATTTCTCCTTAGGATCCACCATCTCCTTATCTCACATCTAAGCCCGTGAGAGCTACTCCTTAATTGAACATTGAGGATTTTAGTCTCCATTTAATTTTTTCCCTTATATGCACTTTTTCACTATGCCTCATCATCAATGAAGAACACAAACTTTGTAGCTGGTAAGTACTATCAAAACTTCTGGAGTGCATAGACAAATGCCAACACATGACACTTTGTGGTAGTATAGTTGTGCTCCATTGAGAATAGATTTGTTCTTACAAAATATATGGGATTGTTTATCATCCCCTCTCATAGCTAGATTCAAATAACTCCTATAGCTATCCTAGATGCATCCACTTAAACATGGAAAGGTTTCTTCCAATCTAGGAACCGGAGAGTGGGTGCACTCACTAATTTCTCTTTCAATGTTTCAATGAATCCTATTGGTATGCTATCCAAAGAAAGGGTTCCTCCTTCTTCAACAATTCCTCTAAGGGGCCCGTTATCTTGGCATAGTATTTAATGAATTTCCAGCAGTATCCTATGTGTCCTATAAATGTACGCACATCACATTGTGTTGCAGGATCGTCCAGGATAAGGATCACCCAAGTCTTGGTTGGATCAACTAGCATTCCTTCTTTGTAAATCGTATGTCCCAGTAGGACCCCATATGGTGTCATGAAGATGCACTTCTTGAGGTCTAAAGAGATTCATATTTTCCTACATATCTCAAACATGAGCCTCAACTTTGCATGATGGCCTCTCACTAAACCATACATGGTCTAGTCATCCAAGTATACTTGTAATAATTGGTGAATGAAGTCCTCGAAGGTCTCAATTGCTATGTGTGAGAAGAATGCAAGCGTGTTCTTCAAACCAAATAACATCAAATTATATGTGAAGCATCCCCAATCTATATAAAACATGGTCTTTGGATTATTCTCTGTGATCTAGACTTAGTGATACCCTGAGAATCCATCCCTAAAAGTATATATCTCACATCCTGTTATGCCCTAAATAATGTATTCCATGAATGGGTTTGGGAAGGGATCAGTAATGAAAACTTCATTTAGTGCATGAAAATCCACACAAATACTTATGCACTTATATTTATTTATATTTATTACCATGGGGCTTACCCAATCTGATTCTTCTACATGATAAATGATGCTTACTTCGAGCATCTTGTTGATCTCTTCCTTCAATTTCTTCCTCAAGTTCATGTTCACGTGGTATGGAATTTTCCTGATAGGGTCCACATATTCCATTAGTTTGATATTCATCTTCCCTAGAGGATCATGTACTCTTTTCATCTTGTTGTCATGCAAATGTGCAACAGGAAAATTTCCAATTTTCAAGCATGACAACGGACCCCAATGTCAAGAAATCTGAAAGTCATATCTCCCCAAGACACCCCAGGTTAGTTCATCCACATTTCCAGACCTATCCTATCATCAAAGTGATCCCTATGTAATTTTTAGGTATCCCCCTAGGTAATTTAGGAAGCAAAATCAGACCCCCTAGGCGATTTAGGATCTTCTGGAACATTCAAATAGTTTTGGGAAGAGCTACCATCAACATTACTAAGACTAGTGAACCACCCCTGGAGTAGATCCAAAGTTTGAAATTCATCAGAGAGAATTATTCATGTGATAAAAATGATTTGGAGTTTATTTTGGAAGATTTAGGGAATTTTCAGAACCGATTTAGTGAAAGCGTGTTTTCGAGCCTAAAGGAGCATGCACTGTGAAAGAGGACCTGAGCTCCAAAGAAAGATTATAGAAGCCCCATAATGATTTTACAGATCAAAAAATTATCAATGGAAATCATTTTCAATGTTATACATGGTGGAAAAAATGGGACTTCCTGAAAGCTCATACATTATTCGAGGTAACTCATTCTTTAGGCGCACAATGAGCGGTCTAAAGAAAGAAGGATCCATTTGGAGGTTTTTTATTAAAAATTGGATCTTAGGAGCATCAAAATTGGATTCATTGAGTTTTCTTCAGGTGGAATCATATAAAATTTCACCAAAAATTTCATATGGGAGCTCGAGAAATTGTCTTCATAAGTTGGCTCCCAAGGTATGCTATTTGGTACTTAGTGAAATTTTTAAGGGACACATGGCAACCTGTGGTGAAGGTGCATTTTCATGTCCCCTTTTTCCATTTTTCAAAGGGACATAAGAGACATAAAATTTCACCCAACCCTTTTTTAGCCCCCAGGTCACCCATATGAGCCGGAAACCACCTCTCTCAGCCCTATGTGCTCCAATTCAACCCCCACTTAAAGTTGCCCAACGAATGAACATGTGACAAATGGCAAGCTCTGAATGAAGGCAGAATTTCATGTCCCCTTTTTCCCTTTCAAAAAGGTATGAAAGGGACATAAAAATGTGCCCCATCCCCTCCCTCTTCCATTTTCAAAGCTATAAATATTTATACTTAGTCATCTTTTCACCATTTTCCCCCCACACCTCCAGATGTTGCCGGAATGTTGGACAAAATTTTTCTGAGCACTTGAATCCAAATTTTTTGCCCTCATATCAATCATCATGAAAGGCTCCATAATGATCTAAAAACCATAAAAAAATTCAAAAAATAAAGGATTGAAATGAAGAAAAAATGAGATTTTTTTCCTAAAAATCCTTGAAGTCCAATGAAGGAGGAATTGTTCATATATCTCAAAATACTGAACGAACCAGAGTGTGCCGTTTTTTGCAGACATTTAGTTTTTTCAGCAGGCCATGAAGATCCAAGTGAAATATTTTTCATACACGACGCATATTTTTTGATGGCGAGCAAACTCTCTATTTCCTAGCAACAAAAATTTAAATTTTAAAATATCTCTGATTTCCGGGATTAGAATCAAGTTGAAAATCTGGAAGACCAATATTGGGAAAAAACCCATATCGGGAAATTTCATTTCATTGCAAACTAATGCCCGGATTCCCACTTTCCAAAAATAGCAATCCTTCCTACATGGGTGCTTGCTATTTTTGGTAAATTGTCTCGAGAAGCAGTTGGGGTGAAGACATTGTGCACGAGAGATAATCAAAAAATTAGAATGGTCAAGCAGTGCCAAGAAATAGTGAAAATGGCCACTTACTAAAAATATTAAGTTCCTTACATGGGTAATTGTTATAAATAATAATTCATTCCAAGAAGTAGTCAATGAGAAAGTAGTGACTACAGGGACAAGTTGAGATCATTCTAGGTCAAAATGCACGGTGTGATAAAAAAAAGGGTAAAAATCACCACTTACTAAAAATAGTAAGTCTCCTATACTAGGTGCTTACTATTAATAGTAAGTCATATAAAAATAATAGTTCTTGCAAAAGAAGTGCACAGAGGGGTAATCATTCAGGCTAACATCATCAGTTGGGATCTATAAATTTGAATTTTGACACTTACTAAGATGAGTAAGTTCACTTTCTAAATACGGGGAAATACCGGAGTCAGCAATGCAATCCAAGTTGATAGAGTTGTTCTAGTTTCTCATTCTACATGACGTGATCAATCACAAAGAAATGGTGATGTTCCCATGGTTTGGACACTGGTGGTTCATGGCTTATGTCTTGTCTATGTGTAATGAGCATTATTTGTTGTCGTGCTCATTGATGCATCATCGTACTGTTCCTGCTCAGTGTTACATCAACATAGTTAAATTCAACATAGTCAGTGAGCACAGTCCTTGTCAGCAGAGTCATGGTAGGGTCAATATAATATCATTACAAGCATCACCTAGAGGGTATCTATATGAGTGAAACTTGTGGTAAGCAAAGGATCATTCAAAGAGTGTTTTTAAACACTCAGTTCGACAATCCATGGTGTCTGTGCGTCATCCAAAGGAATTTGGGATCATCATGGTGTGAAGCAGTGTCACAGGGTCACAAGCTTCATCATTGCATCTGAGAATCTCATTGATTCATTAGTGGAGTGGAGTTAGCTTTCATCATAGATGGAGCATTCTTTGTCCATGCTACAAAGCATCTTATTCTCTCTCCTTCTACCTTTCTCCCTCTTCCTTCTATCTCTCCTTTATAATTCTTCATTATGCTTTATCATTATATTTCGTCCTATTCACTTAACTGATCTATTTTAAAATTGTAAAAGTATTTTCTGAAAATTTATAAGATAAATACTTAATTAATGGAAAACGAAAGGTCACAAGTGGAATATGGAAACAAAGATTCATATGAGGGAGGTGAAGATGTCAATTCAAATTGCTATAAATTGGGATGATATCTCCATTCTTAAGGATTCCAAAATTTTGAAGAAGTTCTACTCTATAGCATTGTGAATTGTGATAGCTTGGTTGAAGCTTTGTATTCATCACTTCACATGAAATAAAAGCTACACTTATTCTATTTTCCCTTTCTTTTTTATTCTCTATTTCCCTCTTGTATGTACTTTGTAAGCATGGTGATCAAAACTATCTTTGAATCTTCGATGAATGAGCCTTATAAAACATTTGTGTTTATGTGGGTTTTGTTTGTCTCACTAACCACTTTATTGTTTGCTTTCTTCTATATTGGATGTTGAACTACTTCTGATTACTGGGTGTGAATCTCTGCAATCTACTCATGGAATTGATCTTCCTTGACTTGTTCCCCCCCTTTCTCCTCAACGATGTGAATTTCCTCCTTTGTACCCCCATATAATCACTTTGCCACAATTTCAGTTAGAGTGTCCTTATGTATGATCCCTGACCGATTTGGCCACCCACAACATTTATATAGGATTAGGATTAGATACATTCAATAATGGAAGTTGCATCATTCAATGTAGAGGGGCATAATCCTAGTGAATGTTGGTGGAGACACCTAATTTGTCCCAGCCGATTTTTTTTTTTACCAATTTTTTTTTTGGCGACTCCGCTGGGGTTGAGATTTTCCCAAGTGCACCCAAAAAAGGATCTCTACCTAGAAATAAAAAAATACAAAAAGGATATATTCAAGAAATACAAATAAATAAATAAATAAAAAAGAAGAAGAAATACTTGAATGATCAAAGGCCTTTTTGCAATCTTGATTGAGAAATCTGCACTTTTCAAGAGTTCTAAGAAGAAGCAACTGAAGCAGAAGAAAAAATGGTGGACGAAGAAAGAGAAATACCCCAACCCATTGTTCCATGGGGAAGAAATACATGACCACTATGCTCTTGCACCTCCTCTTCATGATCTTCCAACGTGTTCCCACAAGGACTCTTCTTAAATTTAGAGGATGACAGTTTCACACAGCATCCTGAAGAACACATAACATCCTTCATCACCACTTGTGGAGTGCTGGGCATCAAACATGAGGAGGTGTCTGTATTAGATTGTTCATGGAATCATTTACAAGAAAATACAGTCGAATGGTTTTATATGTTACCTAGCAAGGTCTATCAGCTTGTCTGGGAATGATACAAAAATCTAGATTTGAAGCACAGATTCAAGACCACAGAAGACTGTCAGGACCTCTTCATTCAGATTGACTGACAAATGAAGAAGGAGCCTATAGAATCTATAAGAGACTTCATAGCCAAATACGACCAGTTAATTAAGAAGGATCCGTGAATATGTCGTGCCTCTCAGAAAATAAATTGAAAGAGATTCTTTAACAATGCTATGTAACCTGAAGCTGGATTCTTCTTCAGAAGATCACAACCTAGAAATTTGAAAGAAGCACAATTTTATGCTATTGAAACAAATGACGATCTAATCTTGTCTGGTAAGGTAAAGAATCCCCATGGTAAATAGAAAGGTCAAAGTTTGAGTTCAATACCCATTGATCCAATACTTCAAAAAATGGCTAATGATATGTTTTCCATGAAGAATCAACTCTCTCAGATCACAGGAGCACCCCAAAGGCTCACCTTGGAATCCCTGCAAGTCAATGCAATGTACGGGAGCTATGAAGATAGAGAAGAAGAAATTTTTGAATATGAAGAGAAAGGAGAAAATGAATATGCTTGGATTGAGTTTTGTGAATGCACACTTGATGACTAAGAATCCACTGAAAATTATTCATATGCGGTATTCACCCAATCCCAAAATTTGAAATAAGGCTCTTCTTCTACTTGTCAAGTTAAGAAAGTGAATCCTCAAATGGAAACTCCGGGAAAAAAAATGAAAGTAGGATCATCAAATCCTTCTTCAACAAGGATAGCTGGGAAAAAGCACAAGGTGACCTCAACCAAGAATCCTTTTGCCTCTTCAAGTAAGTCCTTTTCTGCTTCTCTTGGAAAATCAGTTTCTAAAAACATCTATGTTAATGCTGCCATAACCCATGATTCTCCCACCACCTCTTCATCCTTAGACATCATTGATCATTTCAAAAATTCCAAGATCCAAATGTCTGCATTTGAATACTTAAGAACTCATCCCAAACAATTGGAGAGGTTCATTCAACATGTCAAAGGTAGTATCCATGTTTCTAAAGATGCTTCCACTAAAGAACAACTGTGTGCATCTCAACCCACTCCATCTATGAATTACCTCGCTTCCACATCCTATACCTCTAAGAAGTTTGATCCTTTCTACATAGCCTTATTGGTCAATGGGTACAAGCTAAATAATTGCATTATTGATTCTGGCACCTCGGACAACGTCATTCTCACAAAATTTTCTAAATCTCTTGGTCTCTCCCTTTCCCCTACCTCTAGTAAATTTCTCTCCGTGGAGATGAAATGAGTTCCTCTCTTAGGACAAGTAAAATATTTCGAAGTAGCTTTGGTAGATTTTACTGACAATAAAATCACAATTAAAATGCTTCTAGTAGAAATACCTATCACATATGGTATGTTATTAGGATAAATCTTCTATTGAGATCTTGGAGGAGATACACAGCTAAATTGGTCATATGCCACCATCCCTGTCAATGGTAAAAAAAGAAGTTACTTACCATAAGAGAAATGATGTTTACTATTCAACAACCAGATGACCCAATGACAGACATCTCATGCCAAAATTCCAAACCTAGAAAATTATTCATGACCTTCAAGGAGAATTTTTAGCTTCCCTTGTTGGTGGAGGAATGTCTAGGCATCACAGATCCATTTAAAGAAAAAATGAATAGTTGATGAAATATGAGTTTGAAAAGGTGTAATTTTTGTGGGATGAAGGCATCAATGAAGTTTCTCAGGTGGACACTGAGGTTAGTGATGGGAACCTTGACTTGCAAGAAAGAAATATCGAAGTGATGAGAGATCTGGATCAAGAAGAAAACAATGATTCTCAACACCTTCTTAACTGATAACTTCAATGTTTTCAATGATTCTCTTGAAGATCAGTATGAGTATTCATGTGATGAGTGTTCTACTGAACTCAAAGGATTCTCTTTCTCATTGGAAGAAGATGACAGGGAATGCAATAATTTCAGCATACCCCCACCTCTCAAACTTGAAATGGAGCATACCCAAGAAGAATATTTCATTTTTAAATTGGACTTCTCATTTTTCAGAAATCAAGAACAAGAATATGATGATGATGAAATTTCAACTCCAATGTTCTTCTCATTCTATTTTCACGAGGATGGAAACATTCTCAACAAAAAATGGAGAAACAGATTGTTGCTTTGGATTCAAGATGATTTTTCTCAAAATGGAAACCTTCTTAATAAACTTAAACATTTTATTTCTCACTCCATTTAATAAATATATGTCCTCAACCCAAAAATGGAGAACGAGGCCCAAAATGGAAAAGGAAAAGAAGATGACAATTTATAGTTTGGGAACCCAATTTTGAATTCATTATCTTTTCAAGAGGGTAATGCAATGCAAGTAATAATTGTATAGGGCAGCATATGGAAAAATATCTAGAGCATGAGAAAGAAAACTATGTACAAAAAATTACAATCATAAGACATTAAAATGTACGTAATGATGCCAAAGTTCATGAGAGATATGTCGAGAATCTACCTATGAAAAGGTGGTCATGAAGTAGATGCATAATGAAGAAAAAATGTTGGGTTATGGAAATGATAATGGCAAGTCAAGTAAGTCAAGAAACATCTTCATGATATCGGAAAAAATCAATAAATGAAAGAATCAGAAATAGCAAATGAGAAGCCTAGAAAGAAGTACCAAAGTAATAAAAGTGGTGGAATAAATAGGAAAGTCATCAAGTCACACTATAAATCAAGATATATTTCTCAAGAAGATGAGAAGAGGTTCATACTTCAGTGAACCTATCAATGGATTTGTAGA
Source organism: Taxus chinensis (assembly GCA_019776745.2). Classification (NCBI taxonomy): domain Eukaryota; kingdom Viridiplantae; phylum Streptophyta; class Pinopsida; order Cupressales; family Taxaceae; genus Taxus; species Taxus chinensis. The sequence continues at coordinate 166,724,029 of CM034149.1, forward strand.
ACAATGACATTAAGTGACACCCGTTTACAGGTAAGCACTTAATTTAAGTTTGCACTTCAGTGAAAGTGGGGTTTCCCTCGCATGTACATAGGTGAATTAGGTGTGTGTTTCCCTTATTTTTGTGTGTGTGTGTTTTCCTTTTTTGTGTGTTGTGTGTTTCGCTCTCATGTATGTGTGTGTGTGTGTTCAATAAGGGAAGTTGTGTAGCATATCTTTCTAAGTGACAGTATAGCCCAATGGATAAGGCATTGGTCCACGAAGCAAATTGATATTTTGGGATTCTCACGTTATGTCCTCATTGTGCTCAATCTACAAAATTTCCCTAATCTAGAGCTAGATATTTTCATGAAAATGTGCAACAAGAAAATGTCAAAATTTTCAAGCATGACAACAGATCCCAATGTCGAAAAATTCAGAAATTCATACCTCCCTAAGACACCCCCCATGTAAGTTCATCCACAGTTCGAGCCCTATCCTATCATCACAGTTATACCTAATTGATTGTCATGTATTCCCCTAGGTGATTTAGGAAATTAAAATTAGTCCCCCTAGGTGATTTAGGATCTTCTGGAACATTCAAGCATTCAAGTAGTTTTGGGAAGGGCTACCATCAACCTTCCTAAGACTAGTGCACCATCCCCAGAGCAGATCAAGATGCCAAAAATCATCATAAAGGAGTATCCCAATTTTAAAAAATGTTGATGGATATGGTATTTTGGAATATTTAGGGAAGTTTCATAGGTTCTGGATCCAATTCAGCGAAAGTGGGTTTTTGGGCCTAAAGGAGCATGCACCTGTGAAAGAGGACCCCGAGATTCAAAGAAAGATTATGAGAACCCCATGAAGATTTGGAATCCAAAAAAAATACCTATGGAAATAATTTTCATATTCTTGACATGGTGGAAAAACATGGGACCTCTTGAAACCTCATACATTTTTAGGCAACTCATTCTTCTGGGCAAAACTGTTGCATGTCATGAGAAAAAAAGGGGTCATTTAGAAGTATTTCACTCATAATTGAGCCTTGGTACCATCACCATTGGATTATAATAATTATTTTTCCAATCAGGAATCATATAAAATTTCACTCCAAAATTCATCTGGGAGCTCAAGATATCTTCTTCACAAGTTGGCTCCCAAGGTATGTTATTTCGTACTTAGTGAAAATTTTAAGGGACACATGGAAAGCCTATATTGAAGGCACATTTTCATGTCCCCTTTGTCCCTTTTTCAAAGGGAGATAAGGGAATCAAAAAATTTTCCCAACCCCTATGAAACCTTATGTCACTCATATGACCTGAAACCATAGCTCCTAGGTGCTTAAACTCAACCCCCCCTTAAAGTTGCTCAATGAATAGAAAAATGCCAAGTGTTGAGCCCAGAGATGAGGAAGGAATTTTATGTCCCCTTAATTCCTTTAGAAAAGTGATGAAAGGGAAATATAAAATCACCCCATCCCTACCCCTCTTACATTTTCCATTGCTATAAATACCAACACTTAGCATTTTCACCCTTTTTCCCCTCACACCCACACTGCCTCTGGAATTTGCTGCCCAAATGCTGGTGAAATTTCTTCTCAATCCTTCGAATCCACCACTTTTTTTCACCACCATTATTTTTCAATAAAAACCTCCATATGTAAATGTAATTTTCCAGAAAGAAGTGGTGCACGTGAAAACGAAACTAAAAAATCAAATCTAAATAAATGTAGTATCTTGAAATCTAGAGCATGGATCGAAGTGAAAATTTCAAAATTTTTAGAAGCCATAAAAACTAGTGTGATGTTTTTTCACATGCATAGAGGGGAATTTTTATAGTGAATAAACTCTCAAACCCTCAAAGTCCGTGAAGGAGGAATTATTCATATCTCTCAAAATACTCAACGGATCGGAGTGTCATTTTTTGTATACATTTTAGTTTTTTAGAGGCCATGAAGATCCAAGAGAAATATTTTCCATGCATGGGAATTTTTTTATAGCGCAAGAAAACCCCCATTTCCCAGCCACAAAAATTTAAATTTTAAAATATCTCATTTCTGACATTGAATCAAGTTGAAAATATGGAAGAGCACTGTTGGGAAAAAACCAATATTAGGAAACTTCATTTTGTCATTGTGAGATGAGGCCCAGAAACCCATTTTCAAAAATAGTAATCCTTCCTACATGGGTGCCTACTATTTTTGGTAAGCCATATCCAGAAATAGTCGTGGTGAAAATGGTGTGCACTAGAGATAATCAGACATCAGAATGGTCGAGCAGTGTCATAAAGAATGAAAATGGATCACTTACTAAAAATAGTAAGTTCCCTATATGGGTACTTGTTATAAATAGTAAGTCATTCCAAGAAGCAGTCAAGGGGAAAGTAGTGACTACAGGGACAATTGAGAAAGCCAATCTCACCGGTGCAGTGAAAAAAGGGTCAAAATCACCACTTACTAAAATAGTAAGTCTCCTATACAGTTGCTTACTATTAATAGTAAGTCATATCAAAACAGTAGTCCCTACAGAAGAAGTGCACAAAGGGGTAACCATTCAATGTCAACATCACCAGTTAAGATCCAGAAGGATGAATTCTGACACTTACTAAAATTAGTAAGTTCACTTTCTAAATATAGTAAGTGAATTACCAATGTCAGCCATGGAATCCAAGTTCACAGGTTGTTCCAAGTTTCTCATTCCACATGTGTGATCAGTCATCAAGAGACATGGTGGTGTTTTGTGGTTTGGAAGTGGATTTTCTCATATTACAGAATGAGACATCCATCATGGTCTTAATGATGTTCTCATTTATCATGAGAAAATCATATGCTCATCAATTTCCTCCTTATATCAATCAGGGGAAATATTTGTCAACAGAGCATAGGATTGTCATATAGAATCAAAATGAGCATTTCTCATAGGCCATCCGAGGATCAACATTGGGAAATATGTCAAACAATGTTTTTAAACACTCATTCGATGGTCCAAGACGTGTTTGTGCATCATATAGTTTTTTCGGGTCATCACTGGATGGAGAAAAGTGTTCTAAGTTGTTAAGAAATCTTCATCTTCATCAAGGAGGATGATCAGTGTCAAACATCTTCAAAGGGTCATCACTGATCAAGTGGATTCAAGCAAATTCATGAGGAAACATCTTCTATTTGCCCCTCTCTCCTTCTCCTTTCTCCCTCTTATTTCTCTCTCCTTTCTAATTATTCATTGGGCTTCATCATTATATTTCATCCTATTCACTTAAGTGACTTATTTTAAATATTGTAAAACTATTTTCTCAAAATTATAAGAGAAATACTTAATTAATGGAAAATGAAAGGTCACAAGTGGAATATGGAAACACGAAGATTCATATGAGGGAGGTTAAGAGTCAATTAAAATTGTATAAATTGGGATGGCCTCTCCATTCCAAAGGATTCTAAATTTTGAAGAACTTCTACTCTGTATTATTGTGAATTGTGATAGCTTTTTTGAAGATTTGTATTCATCACTTCACATGAAATAAAAGCTACACTTATTCTATTTTCCCTTTCTCTCTTGTATGCAATTTGTAAGCATGGTGATCAAAGATAGCTTTGAATCTTTGATAAATGAGGCTCAGAGAACTTTGTTTTATGTGGGTTTTGTTTTTCTCACTAACTGATTCATTGTTGTTTTATTCTATATTGGATGTGGAACTACTGTAGTTACTGGGTTTGAGGCTCTATAATCTACTCACAGACAGTAATCTTGCTTTGACTAATTTCCCCCTTTCTCCTGAACACTGTAATTTTCTCCCTTGTACCCATCGTACAAGCACTTTGCCACAAGTTCAGTGGAATTTCCCTATGTGATCCCTAACCAATTTTACCACCCACAACATTTAGATAGGATTAGGATTAGTTACATTCAATAATGGGAGTTGTACCATTCAATGTAAAGGGGCATAGCCTCATGAACATTGATGGAGACACCTAATTTGCCCACCCAAAAAACTTTCTCACCAACACATCTCATGGTATCCCCTTGGGAATTATTCCTTTAATTCCTTTAACAACTCAACTATGTGTGCTATCTCTACATTCAACCAATAGTCACCAATGATGGAAATTAGATAGAGTTTCACCTTGTTCTATCACTAAAACAAGGTTTTAAATCAGACAAAGTTTTTCTTTGTACGATTTTTTGATAAAGGATACACAATGCAACTTGGATAGAGTTTCACCTTGTTCTATCACTAAAACAAGGTTTTAACTTAGAAAAAGTTTTTCTTTGTAAAACTTTGTGATGAAGGATACCGATGCAACTTGAACAAAGTTTCACCTTGTTCTATCAACAAAATAAGGTTTTAACTCAGATGAATTTTTGGTTTATTTGAATTTTGGTACAGAAATAAGATAGGATAAGGTTGGCCATGATGCCAGATAGCTTCCTAGGGATTTTATACTATTCACTCACCAATATATGTCTTAACAAGTACGTGTACCAGAATAAATCCTGGATATAGACTATACCCCACAATCTTTACAAATGGGGTTGTCACCATGGACAATATTTGGTCTTCCTCTCAGGTTTTACTAGTCAAGTAGGAGATGAGGCACTTCCTGTTTCATTGGTCAGTTCCCTTAATGTTCCAACTACTTCAAGGTTTCTATGGTACTCCTCAAAAATAAGTTTTAGGGCTTAAGCCCAAGCACTTCCCACAATTAAAGCGGATGGGTTTTACCCTTCTCTAAACCTGCAAAGACAATGTATTTTATTCATTTTATTTGATTTAGGAAAGTGTGATTTTATCTTTTGAGAGAGGAACCTGTATGTAAACTTTGTTAGTAGTTTTGTTTGTTTGAATTTGTGTGCTAAATGTTTCCAATTTTGCAATGGTCCTACACATAAACAATTAGTAATTTTCCATACGCCACAATGTTATAAAAATACCAAGGATCGTAGTCGTTTCTAATTCTCAAGATTGCTCAAGAGCACAAGAGAAGAACATACGTAGCATTGATCAAATCAAACAAATATAACTTTAAACAAAGATATCAAGTGTTAGCAATAATTTAAAACAAATAACCTACAAAATAGAGTAAAAATTACATTAAAAACAATAAGAAATTTGAAGATCAAAATCTAAAACTTGGGAAATTTGTGAAATTTTTTACGTAGTACGCTAGCACGTATAGCAATACACTAGCATGTGAAGGAAAGAATGCACACTAGCTCATGAAGGTGAATGTTGGCATTTTAACTAGGATGTTAGCGCATGCATATGAGAAGTAGTGTAACATAAATGTGTGCATAGTTACGATAGCACGTGCAACAAGGAAATTGAGCAATGCAGGCACATGAAGAGCTATACTAGCATGTGCATAAATAAATTAGTGTAACACTAGGTCATCGACTTCCACGCAAGCACGTCAACTACTACGTAAGTTTGTGTAACTAGAAAATGGCAAAAAAAAGTAATGCTAGCACATCAACAGGTACGCAAACACATGCAATAGAAAATTAGAATAACACTAGCGCGTCGAATACTATGTTAGGGCATGTAACCAAATAGACAATGTAACACAAACATGTGAAGATCCATGATAACACATGAAGACTTGTACCTGCACAAAAGAATTTCAAAAGATGAGAAAAAATAGAAAAAATCTTGGATTTTTACCATCTAGATTCAATTTTGATAGTACTTTGCCTCCTTTATACCTGTAAAGAAGACTTGGCACTACCAAAGACTAACATACATGCTCAAAAACAAAGAAATTTCAACAAATTGAAAGAACTTGCATGTAAAATGGAAAAATGAAGCTTTAAAATAAAAATAAATGAATGTGCATGAGACAAAGGAGTGTCCCACGAGGTGTACCATATGTATGCATGCTAAAAAATTTGAACTAGGCTAATTGAAAGAACCTCACACCAAGTAGATCCAAACTTAGTTAAATTAAAGCAAATACATCATGATAAAGCATGAAAGTAAAGTTAATTAACTTGCATAAAACATGAGTCTAACATTAAATGCAACCATCCCTTTGATATTTGGATGTGCTTTGGATTGTTGATACTTCTTTAAATGATCCGAACATAGACCAAACACGATCAATGATTTCTCAAGCAATAGGAAGATATCTCATCAAGTATGGCTTAATTATCAATTTTGAGTCTTCTCTTACTACTCTGTAGCAAGTAGAAAAGGGGGAGAGTTAATAATCCTTCCAATAACATGAAATTCTCTTCTCAATTTTCAAGCACACGGTGTATAATGGTGTCAAAGGTGTAAATTGATAGGAAGGTACTAGGCTATATAACTTTCTAATTTGGGAGAAGCTTGCAACCTAGTGAATTTGGGATAAAGTGAATGTAGAATTAGAAATGATTAGAAGATATTAATTAAATATTAACAACTCATGGGAGTTTGGGAAGGTTTAATTAATTAACTAGGATTTATTAATAGACCAAGTTAAGCTTATAAAATCCATTTATAGATGAGTTAGGGGGGAGATTAGTAGAATTTAAAGGGCTTGAAGAGGGGGGGATTTAACCAATAAGAAGGTTTATTGATTAAATACGAGATTGAAAGAGTAATTAACTAATAATGATTAATGAATTAATAAAAAAGAAGATTTTAACTAATGAAGTGTCATTAATTAGCATCCTAGATGAGGAAAAAACTAGTTAATTAATGAAGTGTCATTAATTGAACGAGATGAAGGGGAATGATAGCTAATTGGTGGTAAATTAGTAATTATAATGAAATGACAATAAAGATGACAATTATTGAAATTTTAGTATTAAAATTGCACAGTCGAAATTACGTGTCTACATAGCCCTTTGCCCCTTGTTTGTGTGTGTGCCACTTTTGTGTCCCTTGTATGTGGCTCTTGGAATTTTATATGACATTATGTGTGACATTGATTTTTGTACTTGTGTGCTTATGTCATGTATTTGAATAATTGTTTAGTTTTTTTATGTACGGCATCTCCTTATGCCATGATTTATATCACACAAGTTCTTATTATAACAAGTTCTACATGGTGGTCACCTACAATTATATTCTAAGTTTCAACAATGATTATACATTATATCTAACATTTATAAACTTATATTGTCTTTATCCAAGCAATCTATAGGCTATCTCACTCACCTCAAAAGAAGAGACATTTAAAGGGGTTATTGCAAAGAATATCAATGCAATTCATACACAGGTACATATTACAAACTTCAAAATATTATGGATACATTATAGGGACACATTTACATGTACAAATAAAAATCATTCATAGAGTTCTAATATAGAAAAATCATTCAAAAAGGAAAATATTATTGAAAGTTACTATCATAATGAACATTATTATCATGAGTAGCTTTTGACAGCCAATTTCAAAACTTTTAGAAAAATATAGGTTTTCAAAGGTCTCTTATATGCATTCAAGGAAAAATACACTAGTTCAACACATATTTCACCACATCTTATGCCAAAATATAGGCGGTATGGTGACAGTGTTGGTGTAACCGTGTTCACACTAGGCACTCATTTGGGTCATTTTTGAATTAGTTATTTTGTGTTTACACCTAATAAGCTTCGCTAGGGAGATTTGGTAAATTATTGTTTGAATATATCTATGTTTAAAAAACCTGAGGTAGAAGTTTTTCCAGAAAAAGTTTTACTTGTTAGAACAATAACTTTTGGATACATTCTGTTAGAATAGCTTTGTTATACAACCCTGCAACATAGGAATAGTTGCATCCGATTATTCCTTGTTTTAGTTTATTTTGTTAGAAGTAATCATTTTAGCTTTAATTATTTGTGTCTATAGAGTTGTTTATTTATTTATTTAATTTAATTATGGAAAATAGCAAAAAGTATATAGTTTTGTTTAGTTAATTTCTATCAATTTCATTTCTTTATAAAATCTTGTTAGAATATAGATAAATAGAGTAGATGGTTTATTTTGTTTTATTTAATTAATCGGGAATGGATTTAGTTAATTAAAAGATTAAATACATGTATCTTATATTTAAACTAAGTTTATTTTCATTATTTATTTAAAAGTAAGTTTCAACATAGTTTAGGAACCCAAATCAAACAATGAATATGGCCATAAGGAATTCACACTACCCGTTCATAGCCCCTATTTACCCCTTTGGCCAATTCATCTATTAGGAATTCAGACTACCAATTCTTATTCCATGCTTGTCCTTTAGCTTCCTATGAATATCCATTCAATCTTACACACTTTAGTTGTCTCGACACGACATCTTTAAATCAAGTACATCGGGAATCGAGTGTTGTTTTTCCGATGTAAAATTCCTTAGAAGGGTATCCCAAATTTTCTCGACATTTGTCACTTAGAAATTTTAGGAGCACTATGCATAAAGATGGTCTCGTTTTAAATGAAAAATACACTTCTAAAGTGTAAGAGAATAAGTATAAATTATTATTTTTAAATTTTAAAATAAATCATTCTAATCAAGGACTACAATTTAACATATTTATATTCCAAAATTGTTTATTTATATGCAAAATCTCTAACTCCCCATCCAACACATTTTTAAAAATAAGGCATATTCTATTTTCAAGTAAAGATGTGAATTATACATCTATACATTATGTTTATGATTGATTAAATGAGGGTGTGAATGGGTCCACGCCTATCTCAGACTCAATCAAAAATGAACCATGATCATTGGTAGAATTCAACTCACATTTTTCTTTAGTATATCTACACACTATTAATATTCCACAAAATCACATAGACATTTAAAATAGTATCCCAAACTCCCTTCTTTAAACCCAAGTGTATAAGTAATTCCAAGACATTAATAAATTTTTTAAAATGGAGCCAAAGACCTCTCCGTGGGACCATTCATTTAAAGATGGTAAAAATAAAAATAATCTAAATAACAAAAATTAAAAATGGTCATTACCAAGGAAAAAATTGAGCCACCAACATTCAAATCTCTCAATGGACATAATATATAACTATGGGTAAATAGTGAAATAACATCTCAACTACTCGCAACAATATAAATAGTCCCACAATGGATGTGTTACACAACCAGTGCCAATACTCAAATTTTGGAGGCACCTAAATTTGGTAATTCGGTGCTTATAATTACTATTTGGTTTATATCTCTTAATTACAACTTACATACATAAATTGAGTTTAAATGTGTTATCATTCCCTCTCTTAAGGCTTGTAAATACTCTTTGTTCTCTCATCCAGCTGCTCAAAAATCTACTAGAGTAATCTAAATTCTTATAAACATATCTTAATCCATGTCTTGCCTCTCATATGACCCTCTTTACAATTTCTATCTTTCAGACATTGTTTTCTAGGAGGACACTAACGTCATACTATCATGTCCTCAGTTTGTTAACAATCAAATTTATTAAGTCTATAATGATTCCCCTTTCTAGGTTGGCCTTATTGCGAAATTATATCACGTGGAAAGATATGAAATCAAATCTACTAGTCTCATTTATTCACTTGGTAACATTGGAAATGATCTAGCTCCTACTTGGAAATAGAAATGCACACTTGATATTCATCTCTAAATATCTAAAAATGATGCCCTAAACTTCCATAAGTCAAGAGAACACATCAACAACTACACACTCTTCCAAGAGCATCTAAAGTCAATTTGAAATAATTCAAAAGTCTTGTCAAGTGTTATTAAGCACCTATACACCAAAGGGAGCTTCAAGGGTTTCTATTTACAAGCAATCTACTTAGGAAATTTACTTCACCACTTTATTGAAGAAATTGATTTACCAAAAAGGGTATATTTAATCTATAATTACACTATCTATTTGTGTTTAGGCATCAAGGAAAACACAGGGGAATGGATTCCTATATTTCATTCACACTTACACAAGCACTAGGATAACTACATGGAGTATGATCTCCTCATTTAGGTAATTTAGTGCAACTCTTGGTAAACATCAGTACGAGGGTTAGCCACCAAGGGTATTCTTACTCCACCACACGCTATTTTATTTTGGTATCTAATCATGTGCTTGAAGTGTTAACATGGGATAATTAGGGTTTTAATCACACAGGTGCATCTGTAAAGACTCTGGAAATAGTGAAAGTGCATAAAGGATCTATAGTTTGTGACAAATAAACCTAGTTTGATTAAAATTAAAAAAAGTGGTGTCATACACTAGTGCTAAAGTAGGGGCATAAGGGAGAACCTAAGCCTCCTCAACCTAAAGGTCATGAACATAATGACCATTTTTCTTTGTGCAAGGGTGTTTAGGGGCTCACTCAAAGGAAGGGGTAAGGGAGAGCATCAACCTCCTTTTTGTTGGCATAATGAGAGTAATTTCAGTTGACTTTGTGGTGTGGAGAGTTATCTATAGTATTCCTCCACCTCATCTAGCCCATCCTTAGCATATAGAAAGTTGAGCGCATATATGATCTTTCGTTAGTCATAGGATCTTTAGGCACTCGCTTGATGATGGAGTGTAATGGAAGACCTCAACATGAGGGAAATTCATAGCCTCTTATCTGTCAAGAGATTTAATATTTACTCTCAATAATAAGATATTTATTCCCATATATATATATTCTTTAAGCCTAGTTATATTTATCCTAGCTACCATCCCTCTCAACCTCCTTTTGTCTCATAAGTGTGAGGCTAATTATATATAGTCATTTATATTAAGGTCCAAAACTAACCATATATACTCTCCCTCTACCTGACCTAAAGGATGAGGTTGAGATAAAATGGATTACTATCCTTGTTCTCCATTGAGTCCTCGACCTCTTCAAGACATGGATGATCCATCCTAGTCAACTCATGTTATGTATTTAAAATATAGACATCTAGACATATAAATAATATATGGTGGTATCTACCATCCATTACTACTATATTTATATCAGGTACATGATATTAGTCATCTCATCAGTTGTATCACATACATATAATTTATAATCTAATTGAATTCCTCAACCTCATTTTGTCAACACTAAGGAGTACATTGGCCTAACAATGTGAGGGAGAGACTCAACTTTCTCAACCTAAAGGTTGACACATAAATGACCTTTTTTAGCATTTGGATCATGTATATACTTTATAATCAATCATCTTTTGCAACCTCCTTTTCTCGGCGTGAAGGAGAACCTCAACCTAGAAACATGAGGGAGAACCTTGACCACCTCAACGTAAAGGTAAAGTACATAAATGACCCTATATCAACATGAGGGTTTGCAGGAACTCACCTAACTAATTAGGATGAGGGATAACATCAACCTCATTTTGTTATAGGGAGGGGCATAAATGCCCTCAAACAAGTAGCACAATGGCTTATCTACAGTAGTCATCTACCTCCTCTACTTTAATTTGGAATAGAGGAAGACAAGTGCATAAATAATCTTTAGCTTTCTCAAGGGACTTTGCATACTATTATAATGGAGTGTGAAGACATGAACGAAACCCTCAACCTCTTAAATATATCATAGAGATTATCTTGTCATAAAAATGCCCAACTATATAGAGCTCCCTCGATCTATCCATTAATTATTGTATAATTTTATAAATGGATAGGTAGATAGTCCCCCTCAATCCCAACCATCCAGCAATGTGGGTGGACATTCAAACGTATACCATATATAGTCACCTTCCTTTAACTTGAAATCCATCGATTACTCTTTTGTTGTTTGATTCCTCAACCTATTAGTTGATCAAGTGTGTAGGCTATATAGATATATGAATCAATAAGTTATTATTATTACTATTATATAGGTTTAGAAGATGGTGTAAACACCATTGTTTATGAGTTTAGTTAATAATATGTGTTTAGGATTATAGTATCCCATGGAGTGTTCTACAACCTCATAATCTTACCATATGCTATATTTAGTCTCTCAAACCTAATAAATATCTTCAATCCCGAGAGGAGTCTTATGAGGTTGAAGCTTCATCTATGGTTACAAATCCTAGCCTTTTTAACAATGGGGATTAAGGATTGGTATGATAATTATTTTTTAGGTGGATGAACTACATGAATGAACATGTAGGGATACATGCATTATATTAGTTGTGAGCATGAGGCCTGGTCTTCCTCAATAATAGAGAAGGCTAACACAGCATACTACAAGAGTGAGGTGTTGTGATAATTGGACTAGATTAACACATAATAATCTTGATTTATTGATTCAATGAATGAGAAATACACATAAACAAAATAAATATCTCTTATAGATAAGGAGTCTATCCTCGTCAATATATCTTAATATGCCTATTTCTAATATTCATGAGCTATCTTTGAAAAATCATACTCACATAAAATGTTAATTTTTCTTTCTCTATGGACTCACAACCAATGTGCGTAATAACTGATTAACTAAATAAATGTAGGAAGGGAACCAACTGACCTCTCGTCAACCACCCCACACATGGAAACTATAAACATAGATCGACACATTTTTCAACTTGCATATCTATCACAAATGGATTTCATGGATGGACATATCAACCAACTAGGTATGAACATACTTCTATTCATCTTCCACACCTATGTAAGAATACACATTAGTTCACAATTAAGTATAACATTTGGTAAAATATAAACTATTATATCCACACATAATTATTCAATTTTTGGATGTGTTGGGATACTCGTTGATATAGAAGGATTTAAAAACCACACTACAAAAAACTAAAAAAAAAAAAAATACTCAAGGAATGAGTCTGCATTGTGTTCATTTATATCCTCTTTATAGATCTAGATATGAATGTTGCCTGACCAGTTATTTATAAATATGATACACATTTAATCCCATAAGATTTATATATCCTAATTATGGTTATTTAATTATAATTTAGGTTAAATTAATAAAGTACATAATAGAATTTTTAGATATATTTGAAATTTAGAGCAAAAATTTTAACACACGATTAATATTTTTTAATAATGATATGATGTTGTCATTTGGCAATTGAATTTCCTAAAATTTCTTTAGGAGGTGTTATAGAGCCTAAATTCCTCGTAAAAAAATTGTTCACTCATACTTTTTAAGGTGAAGATTCTATATTTCCCAACTTATTTCATGGTGTGAGCTCCATGGATACGAGAATATTAGGTAGTGGTCCCATGGAAGGGGATCCCAAATTTTCCCAACATTTTTTGCATAGAAAATTTAGGTGCATCTTGTATAAATATGGTCCCATAATGGAAATTGCTCAACTTCTATATGTGTAGAAAAATTGTGATAAAATTGTTATTTTTTAGTTTTAAAATGAATCATTCTAATTGAGGAATAAAATTTGACATATTTATATTCCAAATTTGGTTTCTTTATATCCAAAAACTCCAACCTCCCACCCAACACATTCATAAACTTAACAAAATTAGGCATATTCTACTTTTAAGTACAGATATGAACTATGCATCTACATATTGTTTTTATGACTGGTCAAATGAGAATGCATCATTTTTATAACTAATTAAATGAGAGTGTGAACATGGCCACAACTATCTCAGACATAATCTTGAATCTCAGTCCCTAGTTTTGCTTCACCATAAGTACCATGACCATTAGTAGAATTTGACCTATATTTTTCTTTAGTGTGTTTACACATTATTAATATTCCACAAAATCACTTATACATTTAAAATAGTATCCCAAACCCCCTTCTTTAAACATTGTCCTTATAAGTGTATAAGAAATTCCAAGACATTAAAAAAAGTAAATAAAATAAAAATTGAGTTGAAGACCCCTCTATGGGATTGTCCATTTACATGTGATGAAAATTAAATTCATCTTACAAATTAAAATGAAATACAGTCGTTATCAAGGAGGAAAGTGAGTCACCAACATTCAAATCTCTCAATGTACATAGTATTTAATTATGTGTAAATAGTCACATAACATTTCAACTACTTGCAACATTACAAAAATCCCACATTGGATGTGTTACCCAGCCTACACCATTACTTAGACTTTGAAGAATCCTAAATCTAGTAAATAGGTGATTGATAATTATTTATTTGGATTATATCCCTTAATCACAAATCATGTGCATACACAACATTTAAATGCATCATCATTCACTCTCATAAGGCTTTCAAATACTCTTCATTCTCTTAGTCAGTTGTCTAGAAACCTATTGGATAGATTTAAATACTTATAAACATTTATTACCTCCTATTAAGCCTCTCCTTAAACTCTCATTATAGTTTTTTTCTTTTGGATGTGCACTAATGTCTAGTAGGACACTAGCGCTAAACGCTAGTATTTAGAGTTGAGTACTAGTGTCATATGCTTCTCAATGGTCAAATTTCTTAAATTTATCATAATTCCCCTTTCTAGGTTGGCCTTAATGTGAAATTATATCCCATGGAAATATATAAAAGAAAATATAGTACTCTCATTTACTCACTTAAAAACATTGACAATCATCTATCTCTTATTTGGAAATAGCAAGACACACTTGATATTCATCTCTAAATATCTAGAAAAGATATCATAAACTTCACTGAATTAAGAGCATACATCAGCAATAGACATTTGGTAAGTATGAATCACTCCACACTCTTCCAAGATCATCTGAATCTAAGTCAAAAGCATTCCAAATTCCTATCGAGTGTTATCAAACACCTATACACCCTTACTTACAAGCACTCTACTTAGGCACTTTACTTCATAACTCTATTGCAATACTATATCTATCACAAAAAGTATATTCTATGTATAATTAAGCATGTTATTCATGTTGAGGCACAAATGCAAACATAGGGAAATGGATTTCTAGATAGCATTCATGCTCGCATGAGCACTATGAGAACTACATGGAGTTTGAGCCCCTTGATTCAATTCTTGGTCAATATGAATAATGGGGTATTGTTACATGACCAAATACTTGTATATTTACCCAAAATATTGTAGGGGTGAAATATTAAATACTATCTTACCCTTGTGAAAATAAATTGGTAAAAGGATAAAGTTTTGTACGAAAAATATAGTAAAAAGAATATGTAAAGATATCCCATAGTATGGGTGAAATAAATAAATGAGGAAACCCAATAACATGGGTGTGAAATTAATGTCATTATGTAATGAAAGGATGTGTGCAAAAGGGTGAGACCCTTTCACATGTAATAAATAATCAAAGGGACCCTTGTTGGATGGCATAAAAATATATGAGAACATATGATGAAAGAATATATGAAAATGATATATGTGGTTTTGAAATATATGAATTAGATAAAGTATTTGATAAATGATTTATCAAAGAAAAAATTCCAGTGAAAATAAGAAGGCAAGTACATTGTGATTGAGTCGGGGTGCACAGAGTACATCTAACTGGGGGTGGGTATAAAGTACACTCTATATGTCCCTGGAAGAGGTTAGTGAATTATATGTAAACTTGTTCATGATATAGATTCCTCATTGTGTAAAATATGATGTGCATGTTGCTTCCACTATGAGATTGGGGTTTCAATCCCAAAGGTCCCTCAAATATATGTATTTGAAACATGAAACCATTAATGATAAGATACAAATTTTCTTTGTTTAATTTTATTTATGTTATCCAATTCAATATTTATTTATGTGTTTTAATGTGTATTACAATTGAAATTTATTATGTTCAATCTAGTTATTGTTGTATAAATCTTGATTAAAGACTTGGAAAATAAGCCCATCACATTCGATATTAAAACTTGTGATCTTAAAGGATCTGTGTGAAAGGGGCCCATATTTTTCAAATGTATATATGAGTAACGGTTAGGTATCCTAGTTTTTTGAAAACTCTTATTAGCTTCCTATGAAAGGAAAATGGTAGTATTAAGATAAATATTTGACATTTTGTTCTTCATATAACCTCTGCAATTGACTGTATTATATAAAATAATGAGACACATTTTTATCTCTAGAATAATCACTTAATTTATCTATTATTATAGGTTGTGCAGAACTCTATAGAAATTTCCATTGTCTCATTATCATCTATATATTAACTTCCTCACAATCTCAAGACTAGAAAAGGAATTTATATAATCCAGGTTGTGCAATTAGTATAATCTAATCTCTTGCAAGTTGAGAATTTACTCGAGTTATTAATTTTGTATTTTGAACACTAAATGTTTTCATACCATGCATATGATGCCCTTTGATTAAAAGAAAACTCTTTTATTTGTTTGAAATAATTTTTCATATGAATTCATTACAAAGAAATTGAGTCAAATTCCCTACTTATTACTAGTTTTCAATATTGAATTTGGTGTGTGTGTGTGTGTGTGTGTGTGTGTGTGTGTGTGTGTGTGTGTGTGTGTGTGTGTGTGTGTGAAATTCACCACTATATGTCTAGATGAAACTCTGTGACCATACAGTCATCCTTATTTTTAGTGAAGTTTAACTTCTCCATTGTTAATGGCAAACTACTCTCTATTTATATATTTTTAATGGCTTTATACATCTATATAGTATATTGTGAACCTCTAATTTTTACAATAAAAATAAATAAAGGTGAAGAATTTATTTTGTTTCCTAGTATATCCATTGCATACTTAAAATTGTGATGTATGAAACCTATAGGTGTTTCGTTATCGGTCCATGTATCCACAAACCAGTTTCTTTAAAATAGTCATTCCTCTTCTCAATTTCCAAATGGCCCAAGTCTCAAGGATCTTGAAAAGTGGAAAAAGCTCTGGTTGTTAATGTGTTGGGCCACTTTCCTTAACAATTCTCACTTTATTTTTATAGTTTCATGTTCTTCTACTCCTAAAATCCATATAAATATTACCTTCTACTTTTCGTAAGCTGAAATCCGAAGACCACGTGATTGAGAGATGGTTTAAAAACACGTCATTGGTTAAAGTTCCAGCGCATAATTGACCGTGTGTCACCTAACACTTGAGAAAAAGTAATATTTGTTGTTTGGTAGACAAATAAAAGGGGGATTAAGGCCTAGGAAAACTAGGCAACTGCCTAGGGCGCTAACATTTAGGGGGGCGCTAATTTATTTTATTTTAATATAGTTTTAATAAAGAGTAGATTAATTTATTACTTCCATATATGATAGTAGTTGTACTTATTCAATTCACTTCATTAAAATAAAATTAAAATTACATAATTGTATTTAGAATATGATATTTAGGAGGCCTCAAATATTTATGCAAGTTCCTTTGTTCTAAGATTCTTAAATTTAATTCATACTCATGTATTTTCATACTTTTTATTGTTTCGAAGTCTTGGAGGTTTTTTTGGAGGAGAGATCAAGAAAGGTGAATATGTCAAAAATGAGGGAAAAAATAGTTGGGAAATATATGAGAAAATGAAGATTATAATATGTTATATGTTAGAGAATTAACTGGGGTTTTTAGGCAGTAGTATTTATAAAAAAAAATTATTAGGAAGTTTTTCTCGGACTGTAGAGGCATAAGATATCAAGTAATACGATATTTGGTCATAGTTAATTATTTTTTCGACTATTAATTTTATTTATATATAGACGCGTTAGCTCTAGTATTGCCTAAGGCACTCACTCTAATATTGTCTAGGGCATTCATAACCCTTAATTTGGACTTAGGACAAAGTCTCAAAGAATCCCAAGGCCCCATGTTTTAAACTTATTAAATCATTAGAGTTTTTTATGTTTCAATAGTGCATAAGATTATACATTGGTTTTGGATAAATTGTATGACAATTTTTAACTCATGTAAAATTGTGTGAGAATTTTTGAATCATGTCTTTTTACCTAACCCCGACCTTGCGTAAAAAAGGGTTAACCTTATATTATTGACTTATTACCCCTGTGATTTGGTGGTTCTATTATTTCACATGAGGAATAGTCTGACAAATGTCCCAAAGTGTTGTCGAAGTAGTCCATCCAATGTCCCTGAGTGTGCGATGGTTGTACGGAGGTGCTATTGGAGTAGTCCGACCAACGTCCCTGAGTGTGCGACAATTGTACGAAGGTGGTATGAAGTGTGCACTAGCTCTACGGAGGTGGTATGAAACCTAGGCTTCAGTTGAACGGAGGCGGTATGAAACTTGTGCAACTGGTGGTCCCTTCCTCACACCAGGCTAAAGTTTACCAAGGTTGGTAGAGACTATGCTAAATTGTAATATGTAATGATTCCTCTAATTACCAAAAAAAAGGCTTTAACTCGATATGTCATTGATTAACTATTGGGACCCTGTTATTAGGCCAAGTTTCCATTTTGAGCTTGAATATTTTCTACACCAAAAGTAAAATATTTAGGGGAGAGGGGTCAATAGGTGACCATGGTCCAATAGTTTATATGAATATTGATCACACAATACCCAATAGTTTTCATAGTACTAACTAGTAGTTATTTATTTTTGACATGATAATTATGTAGAGTATCCAATCACATCTTAACATGTAAGACCTCTTGCCCATGTACAAGTATAAAAAATTCAATGTTCAAGCATTTTCACCCATATTCAAGTATTGGTTTCCACCATGGTTGTAGTGCAACTCAAATTTATTATTTTAAACCAATTCAAAATAGGGTTTTCCCTCCAATTGAACATTCCAAAGAAAAAATATAAGCTAACACAAATCTGAACTCTATATTATTGAAAAAATCACAATCCCATATGAAAAACAATTGATATTGTGGACCCCTTAACTTAGGGTGTACCCCTACTAGCCCCTCTTCCCTATGTTGTTTCCACAATACTCCCACGAGATTCACATTAACATAGATATATTTTGGATTATAAAACATGAATATTCTAGTTGTTGTATGAATGTGGGATTAAAAGCAAACATTTAATAAATGTTATTCGTGTGAATTCTCTTTGCTCTTATATGTGAAATTAACAATGATATCTGACGTGACTGATCTCATAGTGATTAAGTTCTATTCAAATGAATTAAATATGTGATCAATATTATTCACCACAGGATTTTCTTGCCCTCTCTTGTAGATTGCTTCGTGTCTCCGAGTAATTAAATCTAGAAGCGACTAATCTCTAATGATAACGAATGATTCAGGTGATTATGCAAAAAATTATTATTATTGAACCATATTATTAGCTATTATGAGATGGGAATTTATTTTTATACTTATCAAATTACCTGAATTATATAATTTTATTATGTATGCTCAATGTAATGGTTATAATATATTTGAGTATAGTTTTATTTTAAACTTAGTTATTACGGCAAGGAATAACCTCGCAACTATGTGACAACTTGATAGAACTTGTAGGTCGTAAAATGGGTATGCATCTATTAATTGTTGCTTTCAGAAGACATGGTCATCCTAAAAAGGAATTGATATTTGTTTCACTAAACACAATGACCAAATGTCTAACATGATCATCTCTCCTTTTCCACCATACTCCTTACTCATGGAAAATAGGAAATTTGGAATATGGTATACAATCCATCAAAACATAATAGAAAATGGTTTTAGTCTCATAGTGTATTTGTGTGTGCATTAGTTGATTTGAATGAAAAACATGGAAGTGTATACAAGGCACATGAATTGTTTGACAAAATGTCTCTGAGAGATTTCATCTCATGGAAAACAATGATATCAGGATATGCACAAAATGGGTCTATTGAAAAGGCATTGTAAAATTACAAGCAAATTCGTTTGGAAATTGTAAATCCAAGCTTTACAACCTTTTCGAACAAACTCTTATATATACTAAAATGGGAGTTTTAAAACTAGGCATGGACATACATCATTGAATTACATAAAAGGGGGGTTTTCACATATAATACGGTGTGGAATTCCAATTTTCATGTATATTTGTTTGTCAAGGCACTTATGTAAGAACTTTGGTGTACCTACTTAACAAGAATCTTCTAGAGTTCTTGGTTATTTAGAGGTTGTATTTAGTGGGAATTTTTATCCTATTTCAAAAAGAATTTGTAGTATTGAAAGCACTGGGTTTTTCTTGATGTGGTTTTATTGACATTTTAATCTTCTTAGTTATGAAGTATCAAGCATAAAAAAAAATTGTAGCCATATTAGCCATGGGCTTCACCAAATACCCACATGCACAAAATTTGTGGGGTCCACTCTCTGTCGCCAATCATTTGTTTGCAAAATAAATTAATGTTTTTTTATTAATTTTGTGATTGGCCTAGACCGTTTGAGGCACTTTGCGCACCAGGTTTGTAACCGTGTTGTGATCGAAGGATCATCATTATTCCTATATGGGGTAAGGGATTGGTACATTCAAGTCACATAAGTTGTGTGTTGGTCCACCTAGTTTCAAATCCCCCCCGAGGCACAATCCTCTGGCAAAGGTGGTTTCAGCGTAGAATGTGTGCATCTCCAAATATCGTTTGCAGTGGCAGCACTGTGTATCAATTCCTTCGTTGTAGTGGTTAGCTCTTGGTTCTTGGCACTAGCATATTCGGAGACCACATCCTGCATATTGTCTTCACTCCACTATAGGATGTAACTCATCGGAGGTCCGATTGTCTGGGAAATACGTTGTAGTTACGTGCACTCCAGCAATGGCTTCACTTGCGTTGGTTGGACTCATTGTTAGAAAACAATGTTATTGTTACAGTGCATCATGGGAAAAATAGAAGCAATAGGCACTTGGGTTCCTTGTGTTGGTTCCCATGCCTGTAAACAATGATGTGGGTCACTTTATCAAAAAACCCTCAAAAATTCACCCTTAAGTTCCAGTGGGAAAATGTTGTTTTTCCAAGCATGCAGGCGGGAATTTATTCCCTGCCTTGCATTTTCTAAAACCTAAAATGTGATGGTTTAAACATTATTTTGACTTAAATGAATCATGTAATTTATATTGCCTGCCTTGTAGGGTAAACTTTAATCCCATTATCTAAGTTAAATCACTTAAGTTGATCATGGGAATTTCGAGGATGTCATACAGGGTTTAAATTACAATTGTAAAATATATTTTTAAAAATAGACTTCTCTTTAGTTTTACTTTAGTGTGACCCACCTTAGCTGAATAGTAATGCCATTAAATAACATTAATTATTAATATGTTATTCAACCAAAATATTACAACACAAGCTAGTTATAATGAAAAATGTCTATAATTTAGAATATTTTTTTTAAATGAAGATGTCAAATAAAGCATTGGCTATGGTGGAAATTAAATAATAATAGTAACATTATTTAAACGCTGCCTCCTTCATGACAAAAAGTGCACCCCTTTTGGTATATATTTAATGTTTTTTGAAGCATTAATTGATTAAATTAAATTCTATTTTCAGTGGCTATGGTCAAAGCACACTATGAAGCTTCAATTGAGTGAAGAGTGGATGTTTAAATTGGATTAATTTAATTAATTGGATGGTTGTCCTTAAACATGCTATTTTAACACATCAGTTAAAGAGAAGAGCATGATTTTTAATTAATTAATTGCCAGGAATAAGAAGGGCAATTATTAATTATAGAATTATGAGGGTTATATAAGCATGGGTTGTCATAAGGATGAATTATTCACAGGTAAAGAAGTGCAGCCTGGAGGAAAAGTGTGCCCCATTTGAAGAGGATTTTTGCTCAGACAAAGGTGAAATCAAGGCTAAAAGCTTCCAAATTTGGTGCATGATTTGAAGAAGGTTGATTTGTGTCTGCATAATTGTATGTAGAAGTGATACAGGTACTCAGGGGATGTTGGTAAAATTCATGCTTGCTTTGCATGCAAATAAAACGTCAAATTTTGGGGCAGCAGGCTTGAATTATGCAGATTTTTGTGATTAAAATTCACTGTGCATGCTCCAGTTGCCATCTTTGTCTGAATTAATTGCAGGAGTTAGATATAAGTGCTTTTATAAAGAAAAGGAACTTATATCAAAGTCCAATACATTGAATATTTCCTTCGAATATGAAGGATTATCTAGATTTGCACCAGTTTTGAAGAATTCCAGTCAAATAAGAAGAAAAAGAATTGTTCAGACAAAGATAGACAAAGTTATGGCAAAGAAAAATGAAAAAGAAAGCACAACGGAGTCATGCATCACTTCTAAATTTACAGATATTGGAGACACGAATCTAGGCTCAGAACCTCTTGCTAAATTGATAGACAGCTCCAGAGCAGGAAAGACTTCACTCATGCGTGCAGATTAAAAGTAGTGGAATTATTTGAGCTCCAACTTTTCCATCCACAACCCAGTTGCCAGAGTTTATTATGCAGGTGCAGATCCATATCCAGATGCGGATGCGGATGAAAATCCATATGTAGATCTAGATCTAGACCCAGATCTCATAGTTGCTAAAGCTTCCGGCACAAAGGCTTCATCCTCTTGTTTCGAATGCATCCCATGAAGAAGATAGTGCGTGGAAAATTCCTTCCAAGATCTTGTGTAAATGCCCCCATCTTCCAGTTGAAGCCTTCATTGATTTTTCATTCATCCGGAGTGCTTTCCAAAAATTTTAATTACTCATATGCAATTAAAAATAAGGATGATGAGTTATCTACGGCAAACATTGCATTGATGCATGTACTGGAGAAGAACTGCAAAAGCTTCAAGGATAAAAGAGAAGACAAGGCGAAGGCAAAATCTAGTTGTTTCCAATTCTAGCTTGTTGCTTCCAGATCCAACTTGTTGTTTCCAGATCCAGTCGTTTCCAATTCCAGCTTGTTTCCAGATCCAGCTACTCCCATATCTAGTTTGGTGATAATCAAAGGCAAAAGAATCAGCTGCATGCAAACATGAAAAAGGACAAGACTGCAGCTTTCCTCTTCCTTCTTCTTTCCTCTAACAAAGTAATTGAGCGATCAATTAAATTATACAACTTAAGTGATTGGTTTAAAATTCATTACTTGAAGAAGTCAACTACTTGGAAATAGGTGGTAGACATGCAAAATAGAAGGTTCTATTTTCAGTTGCAAATCATACATGTCATGCAAAGAGGAATTCCAGGATGGAGATTGCCAGTTGTTTCTTTCCTCCGACTTCCACATGTGTCAGTTTAACTAAAAGCTTCCAACTTGTAATTGCCCCTCTACATTCTATAAGTAGAGGAAGAACCTTCGGGTTAAGGATTAGAATTTGTAAGCAGCAACCTTGTGTTCTAGACTTTGTGCTTAAACCCTTGAGAGCCACTTGAAGCAAAGGAGATACAGGAGAAGATTTCCGAAGAACTTTGTGTCATGGTGTATTGTTTTTCTTGCTTTTTATCTTAGATCTTTTGATAGACTTTGTGTTATTTCATATCTAGATCTAGAGCTACCTTTGCTTAGAATTCTGTGTTTATATCTATTGGTTTCTTCTATGTGCATGCAATCAACTCTGCTATCTATTGATTGAGATGCACATCTTCCCCATTTCTTCTCTGTGTTTATATAATTTCCTTCTATAAATATTTCCTTTCTTTAAACAGCTACTTACTTGCTGCAGAATTGTACAGCTATGGTTCATGAGCTGAACAGTTAAAGTAAAACCCCATATAGATACTAGCATATTTTAATTGAAAAATCTGACACGGGATGCTCAGCGGTAAATGAGGGAGATTTATCTCATGACTGCCTAGGTTTTGTGCTATGCAAAAAATCTAGTCAACAAACTTATTGATAGTTGTCACTTATTTTAGAATAAAATAATCATGCTTCGATGACTGTCTATTCAAACTCTTGTATATTGCAATATTGCTCCTGTAGGAATAAGCTATAAAATTCTATCAACTCTAGAGGATTTTATTTTATATTCACAATTAGGTTCAATGTATCAGGCTACATTGTGTTTAATTCCATTATTTGTTGATAAATTGGCACTCTATGTAATTATGGAAGAATGGGTGGAAAACCAATATGTGTGTAGAATAGCCCAACATAATGGAGGAATCAACAAACATAATAAAATGATTTTTAGAATCAGAGACTTACAATAAAAAGGGTGAAAAAGGAAACATCAACCACATATAATAAAGATATTATTTTCCAAATTGAAATGATCACTTAATTCTACATTTAATAAGGTTTGTGAATAAATACAAGGAAGAAATCTTAACAATTGAAAATAGAGAAGGGAGGAAACCACTTTTTCAATAGTATATTGATATAACGAATGCCTAAGACATGAAATTGGGTATGAGTGACAAAAAATTGTTCCACGAGTTCATCTAGAAACAAAGATGAGGTATGAATATATGTAATTAAATTCCTTCCAAACTTGGTTGTCATATATACTCCATTACTTAAGATCTAACTAGGTAAATCCTCTATTAAATCCATATTATATTGAGAGGCGAGGTCATATATGTGCTTATCTTTATGCCTATCATACTAAAGTCCTCTATATCCTGATAATATGAGATAAAGGTTGTGTGTATGCATATGATGTTAGATTGTGTTGGTCAATATGATCTTATTTTTTACCCTTAGATATGACTGTGACCCAATTGTGCATAGATAAAACTGTGAGTTGATTAAAATTTGGAAATTTTAGCATTAATGTGTTATTTAATTTTTTATTATGGTGAAAGGAAAGTGTTGATAACCTTGTTTCTTGTTGATTCATGTCCATTTGTTGATAAAGTGTCTAATTAGAAGGTGTTTGTTTTTTATAGTATAATCATATATGTTTATATTGACTATCATACGTAAGGTGCATTGTGATTATTGTGGTAGTACAAATAATTCAAGCTCTCTCAAGGAAAAACCTTAAGAATTGAGAGAGATGAGCTTATGTTTGAGGAATAGTATTCATAATAAGTATAAGGATAATGTAGAGTCATATATTTTAAGTTCTCGTAAATAACATTTCATGTTATTTTGAAATTTTGATTTTTATAACCTTCTAGAATCATTGATAGTTAGTGATCATAATTAAGGCATGAAAAGTAAAACTCTCTTTTTGTGAACTCTAGGATCCTGATGCATACTATGAAACATTTTTAGCAACAATAAAGCATAATATGATTTGGATTGAACTAAGGTTATATATGAATTATTTTGGGCGTTATCATACTAGTTTTTTTGCATCAGGTTCTACCAAAATGTTGTAGTTAGGTACATATGGGTCAACTTAGTGACCAAGCATTTCCTTATAAAATATTCTTATGAGCCAGTGACTAATTTCATGATAAATAAGTTTTGTATGTGCATTGCAAGACATTTAGGGATCCCATCTTGTCCATATTGGAGACATCTAATATTGAAATGTGTATGATATTTTCTGTATGGGATATAGTCCAATAGAGGATATTTAAATCCTATAGGGTAGAGACGACTCTTAAAACTAGGAATTAGTTTTCTTGATTAAATTCAATTCATGTTCAATTACATTACTTAAACCAGTCCCTAATCGAATTACATTATATTGATATTATGATTTTTTATATATAAAATAAATTGGTGAATCTTATTTAGGTGTTTAATGTGATATATTTAATATTATCTAGATGTTTACAATAGTACCTTTTTGTGTTAGCCAATATATTGGAAAATTTATGACTTATTGTGTGATGTTTTCTTGTTCCTATAGATATGTTTAATGGAATAGAGGAAATCCACATAAATGAGCTAAGATACTATATAGAGAAATCGGAATGGAATTTTTTGATAATGCTACATAAATAACATTGATTATGTCCATGACTAAAAAATTATTGTTACAACACATGTTTCAGATAAAAAATTTGTTGCTGAGGATGACATCTAAATTAACAAGGGAGAATATTACATGACCAAATCCCCATATATTTACCTGAAATATTAAAGGTGTGAAATATTAAATACTATGTTTTCCTTGTGAAAATAAATGGGTAAAACGATAAATATTTGTACAAAGTATGATAGAAAAATAATGTGTAAAGAAACTATGTAGTATGAGTGAAATAAATAAATATGGAAACCTAATAACATGGGTATGCAATTAATGTAATTATGTAATAAAAATATGTTTCTAAAAAGGGTGGTACCCTTTCACGCATAATAAATAAATGTCCCTTGTGGATGACATGAAAGATATGAGAAAATGCAATGAATGAATATATGGAAATGATATATGTGGTTATGAAATATATGAATTAGATGAAGAATTTGATAAATGATTTATCAAATAACAACTTCAAGTGGGAAGTAGAAGGAAAGTACCTTGCGATTGAGATGGAGTGCAAAAAGTGCATTCAACTGGGGGTATAGATTACACTCCAAATGTCCTTGGGTGAGGTTGGTGAACTTTATGTACATGTGTTCATGATAGGAATTCCTCATTACACAAAATGTGATTATGGTTTCTTCCACTGTGAGAATTAGGTTGTCATCTCGAAGGTCCCTCAAAGATATGTATTTGAAACTTAAAATCATTAATGATAAGATACAATTTTCACCATGTTGTATAATTTATATTATCAAATTTAGTGTTTATTAATGTGGTTACAATATGTATTTTAATTGAAATTTTTTATAATCAATCTATTCATTGTTGTATAAATCTTAACTAAAGACATGGAAAATAAGAACATCACACATTTTCCACTAAATGCAGTCCACATGCATCACACATAACTTCTTGTTTATCCAATTGTCTGCTTTAAGTGCTAATGTAAGAGAATTAGGGTTTTGATCACACATGTGCATGTATAAAAAACTAGAAACAATAAAAGTGCATGATCTACATTCAATAACGAATCAACCTAGTGTTTACCATAAGTCCAAAAATATCACTATAAACTAGTGCCAAATAGGATAGTAACACCTGACACTCATGTTTGAGCTTAGCGCTAGCATCTAACAAGGTTTTAGGGTCCATAATCAAATATAAATCTATTTTTAGTCTATTTACAGTATTTTTGCCATAATTCTAAACCCAAAACATCTACGAGACATCCAAAAAGATAATCTAGTCTATGTTCTTTTATTTTATTGTATTTTGGAAAATTCTTAATTGAATAATATTTCTTTATCGTATTTACATGTTCCATCAAATTTAAATCTCACTATATTATTCATAAAATATTATTGAGCATTAATTTGTAGATTTCTAGCCTAATTATTAAATTTTTCCACATTTATATTCTAATCTAAGGTAAATCATTTGGTGAATCCACTTATTGATTGAATCCAACATCCTTTCCCATTTATGGTTTCAATTCTCATGTTCTAGGGTTTTCAGATTTTCATTATGATTTCTATATCCTAAATCTAAATCTACATGATTACCTAGGGTTTCCATATCCTTATTACTTCTAAGGATTTCCACGGGCTTCCTATCTCAGAATCTAGATGGTATTAGTCTTTTTTATTACATATATTTTAAATTCCAATCTATTATTTATTTCTGTGTGGATTGGGCTATTGACACTTCTAATGAAGGCATCAATGACACTCATAATTTCTCAATTCCCAAGCTCATTCTTTTGTCAATTCTCCCAGTCATCATATTTAGCTTAAAACCACTCTTTGCAGTAATAGACGCCTATTCACAAGACTACCTTGACCTTTACACGTTATACTTAAACTCTTGTTTGAGTGTAAGCTTATATCCTCCCTTATAGGTTGATATGAGTAACCCTCAATAAATTTCATTTAATTCTCACACATATTATGACTAACATCAATGTATTGGAAATTATTCAAGTTCATACTTTAGGATAAAGCATAATATCCAAGATTTACTTGATAATAAGAATATTGAATATCAAACCAAATGTTATCCTACATGTCATATGTATATACATATTCTAGCACTTGTTGGACATGATTTTTTATAACCTTGAGTCATTTCTATTCCTAATTCTAATTTTAAGCATCTTTTCCATGTCTACACATGTAATAATATTCAATCTAAAATCATCCATGTTACTACTCATCTTATCAAAGAGCTTTTACACAATATTTCTCTCCACCCCCCCTCAAATTTCAAGTTGTAATTTCTACCATATCTGGCGGAGGGAGGAAGTATGAAGACCTAGAGGGAATACATGCACATCAAGGAATTGCACTCAACCATGAGATGGAGTAGCTTCAAGATTCAACAAGTAAGAACTCAACCATGAGAGAAATGTACATGCATTAAGGGAAAACAAGAGTCAAATCCATGCTCATAGATCAAAAAAAGAGGTGTACAGATAGGGGAGTGTTGAGTAACTCCTATGCAGAGATAATGATGTCTCCATGATAGAGAAGAGGAGTTACTTACAAAATGGGAAAGTAACTCCTATAACACACACTTACACATATGACAGATTCCATGAGGGAATGTGTCATAACTAATATGACACTTATGATCCATGCTCCCACCTGAGTGAGATGACACACCTAGTGAGGTGGAATTACACCTAATAAATAAATAAAATGTGAAAAATACCACACACACTAACACCCCCTTCATCGTAACTTAGGATGAGGCAAGGCAATTCAGAAAAACACACAGAAAATGAAAAATGGGTCTGGACAACTAAGACTAATGAGTTACCCATGCATAACAAAAATCTCAAGTAGTGAAGGAAAACCCAGTGGGAAAAACAACCATTTACAAGAGATACAAAAACTCCCCGAAACAACTAAGAATAATACAGAGAGAAGAAGAAGTGTTATCTAGCCTCCCAAGAAGATGAACCAGTCAAGAGCCACCATGTACTAAGTGAAGAGGAAGAAGAAGATCCCCGAAGTGACAAGGTGTTGTTCCACTCCAAGGAACAATGCTTCGTATGTGAGGTAGAAGTGTCAGCTACTCCATGAAGGAATGGTGATCCCAAAGCAGTGGCTACGAAGGAAGGTGGAATGTACTAAAACTATGAAGAAGTGTGCCCAATGTCTGATGAGCCTTGAATCATAGAACATGCTCCCTAAAGAGCCTGCAATGGACCAGTGTAGCCTAGTTTTTACCCATAAAATCCCAAGGCACACAGGCACATCACTCAACCTGAATTGAGTGCTCACCTGAAGCATGCAAGGGTACCAAGTCCCTCTTTTATGTCAGCTTGGTCAAGGAGTTAACATGATTATACATGTTTTCCATATCCATAACAGACAATTAAATATATAATAGTGCATAAACTAGATCTAGTTCTTAACCATATGCAAGAATAATAAAACGAGAACCATAATCAGATTTACCATACAAGATCCATGCATAGTTATGTTAATCACCAATATCCAACCACAAAGATCCATTATATTAATTGTTGTAAAACACATAAGCTTCATACATACATAACATAGTCACCATCAGTCATGTACGCCCATAAATCAGTAGCATAACTCTATTACAAAAGTGGTACTACCAGACTGTGCAAATCAATACATATTTATAGGTAGTGGGTGTTAGGAATATCCTAACTATTAGTGCTCACTAATATGTTAGTGTGAGTAATTATATTATCTAGGATAATATAATATTGCATTGTTGGTACGGTTGGTTGTGAGTTACAACAACCCACTTATTTAGGGAGTGTATTGTTATAACATCTCGTATAGAATTAGTGAGAGGTTATGTTTAGCTTCCTTGATTATAGGAGCAACATTAGCCTATATAAATGTAATGGCCCGTATGAATCAATATATGGTGAATAATATATAGAATACTTGTGTATTAAACCTGTGTATTATTTACAGTTGGCATCGGAGCAGGTTTTGTGTATGTCATGGAGTCTTAAAATTGGAGAGGGGAAAATTGATTATTCTATTGCCCTGACATATGAAGTCTATTAATTTGATAAGTTCAGATTAATTAGTTTTTTAAGTTTGTATATTTACAGATGGCGCTGCATATTGGAGCACGTGACTAGATCTATCTACTGCTACATTGTGTAGAGATCCTTCTTACATTGTAATAATAGTGAAGGCTTTTAGTGACTATGGTGTATTCATTCATCCTTGGCTTCATTCTCATTGCGTTTGGATTGGAGCTGAGAAGATTGTGTCATTCCATATTCCAGAATATCTAAGATCGAATACAAGGTGTTTCAAAGAACTCAGTGAACTGTCACCTCTTGCCTCAGATTTACGTGGACTGTGGAAATTGTGTTTAGTGGCCAGTCAAGAGTGTGAACGTTTTGTGCTCTCATGCCCATTCTGATGTCTTAGACATCTGTAACAAGCACCAAATCCTCCCACACAGGTCGTTCCTTGATCTGAAACTTGAGGTAAATCGATCTGTTTTCTATCGGCTTGGAAAAGAGACGTGAGCAATATAATTTGTGTTACCACAGTTTTGCATCTACAGCTGAGCTTCGAAGGTAATGAAACAACTTTCGAGGTATATGAGATCGACCTTCTATTAGAATTTTATTGATGCCTACGGATGATAGATCTTTCTTTAGCCTTCCATGTTCTTTTACGCTTCCACTATCCACAATTGACATCTCTGCAAACTCACATTTGCAAATTGATTAGAATTCGGATCTGTGACTCTAAAGTTCAGTGATTCTTGCAGATTATGTGTGAAACTGGTCAGCTGAGACAATAATAGCAGATAAAGCCATGTCATTTGGGTGCCACGTGTCTATTTTGCATAACTCACTGCAATAGTTGATGTCTCCATGCACAATAATATTTATGGGCTATGGGAATAAGGTATTTATAGTTAGTCGATTCTAAAATATTTATTCATCATAAGTCTAGTTGTATTTAGTGGTCGGTATTACCAATTCAAAAGCCTTAATAATTGTGTGTCTAAGGATTTAAGTCATTATTTATGTCATAGAATTTTATTAGTATATATAGTGGTCTATTTAAATAATTTTGAGAATATTCATTTCAAATCTATGAAAATAGAGTCTTAGAGTCTTTGTATGTAAATCATATTTTTTTCGTCATTTGTATCATAAATTTCAATAGTCTTATTGTTAGCGTTATTTGTGAGTTTTTGTAGAAGTTTCATTTTGTATTGAGTCATTGTCAAAAGTCAAAAACTTGTAAATGAGTCGAAGTCAAAAGTTGTAAAATAAAACAAAAATTCTTTATGGACACATTTTCGGTGTTACCCAACGTCCTGAAAACTATTGATGCTCAAATTCCAAATTTTTTGAGTTAGCAACATCAGATGGAGGAAGAAGGCATCGGAGGAAGGAGGTTAGACAACGAACTCTCATCAGTCACCAACGACGGGGCCGCGCAGAAGCTGTGGTGGCATATGTATGGTGTGAGTATATGATTTTCAGTGTGGTTTTTATTTTCTCAGTGTGCTTCAGTTTGCAGTGTTCCTGTTGCTTTGAGTGGTGTGCTGTATTGTTAATACTCGAAAAAAATTGTATAAGAGAGCAGAAAACTACGGAGATCCTCTGACTGTCGTACTTTGTTGGAAGATGATTGGTCAATGAATATGTTTATTGGCATTGGTGATCATGTGCAGTAAGATCAAGACAACAAGATCCAGTTAGTATGATACAACACAATACATTTTTCCCTTTCTGATTTCTTATTTGGAATTTCACATTGTGGGGGGGAATACATACCAATGTTCCGTTCCCATTCTACACCCAAAACGACTTAGTCAAGGAAAGCTTCCAGTGGCAATGGCAGTTTTCTATGCTGTTCGAGATCGAGTGGCAGCGATCAATGACAGAGACTACAATTAAGAACATTACGATTCTTATAGGAAGTAATGTGAAATATTTTCAGTATATCTTCTTTTGTGTAGTTTTGTGATATGCAAGTTGTGTTTCCTACATAATTCCCTGATGTATAAGCATAGTGGTGAATAGTAGCACCAGAGTAAGTCAGTTCATGGATCTTGAAAGGGTTTGTGGGAGGATCTAGAAAACCACACAAGGTCGACAGTTGATGAGGTTCCTGTCACGTCAAGGTTTGTGGTAAGCCTGTTTAAAACCATGGAAGGAGCGAGTCTTTCTTTTGGATCAAGGTCATGAGTGAGCATAATGTAGAGGAGCGTGTGGATGTTTTTCTACCATGTTCGCACTAAGGGGGGGAATGTTAGGAATATCCTAACTATTAGTGCTCACTAATATGTTAGTGTGAGTAATTATATTATCTAGGATAATATAATATTGCATTGTTGGTGCGGTTGGTTGTGAGTTACAACAACCCACTTATTTAGGGAGTGTATTTTTATAACATCTCGTATAGAATTAGTGAGAGGTTATGTTTAGCTTCCTTGATTATAGGAGCAACATTAGCCTATATAAATGTAATGGCCCGTATGAATCAATATATGGTGAATAATATATAGTAAGAATAGCCATGTTCCCTTACATGATAAATACAAAAGCATGCAAGCTCGCTAATAATAGATCATCTAATAATACAATTTTAGTCTAATCCTATTATTAGCTCCAAAACTATGCATGTCGATTGATCTTCGTGTGTTTTCCAAGTCTTCTAAAAAATGTGCTCCACACTCATGTCTATAATTAGCCTCATACTGAAAAATGACTAAGTCTTGATTTCATGTTGTCCTAGGCATGCCTTGTTTTACTATAGTTTTGTGCGCGTCTACATGTCCTATACCTTTGTGCCCAATTCTTTTGCACCTTTCATACTTAGGTTATACTTCATCAACCCAACATTACCCCACACTAGTCACATTTCCATCCCTGGAAATGGGCAACCATAACTTATCTCTCCAATAAAAGGAATAAAGAACTAAAAAATATATGCACAAAAAAAATGATAGAATACTTGGGGCTCTTACTCTTCCATACGGAGAATTAACTCTTGATATTAATTTTTTATCTCTACCTCCAAGTCATTCCAATCGCTTAGCACCTTATTTGTTTTATCCAAAATGTCTACAAGTACTACTATAATTTCATCAAGTGTCATGTCCCCACCCTCATTTTGTAGTACCCTGAGAATATTAGGCAGACTGGAGATCATCCCATCCATGACATCCATCTTTTGCGCTATTAATTTCCCAATGCCCTTTATTTTCTCCTTGTGTGGATCCTGGGCTACTGCAAGTATTTTGAGCTTCTCTGTTATCAAACTAATCCTCTCCACACGTCCAAATGTCTCATTATTTACTACTTTCAGGACCTCATCTTCCTCGGCCATAGTTCTTTTCTTTATTATCACATCAGTGGTCACGCACATATTCAATTCCAAATTTGCTTTCTTTAATTCATCCTTCAAGGTCTGTAATAATCCTTCATAGCTAGTAATTTTTCACTCTACTGTTGCCTTAGCCTTCTGTGCATTTTCTGTAACATCCTTGGGTTTTAGCATGCATATTCATCCCTCATCTAATATCATATGAACTAATGTGCTTAAATAATGTAAAGTAGATGGAAACTCTCGTGTGACTTTATCCTTCAAATTCGGCCTCTTTCTCAAAATATCGTCCCTAATTTTTTCTACCATGTTGAGTATCAAACGTGTTGTCACCTCAGTTGTCTCTTTTTCATTTGTCAGAAACTTTATTTTAGTATCCTTATCATTCTTATCATCAAAAAATTCCCTAATGGTTTTCACTTTGTCTATGTTTCTAGGCGCAACTTCTACAGCTACCTTGGTTAATGCATTACTTACCTGCTCATTGGACATCTAGGTGGGATTAACTGTGACATGCCATGAATGTGGTTCCTTATTCAATCAAAATGATACACATGATTCTTCACAGACGTCCAAGTAAGGCTCGTCCATATGAGTTTGCATGCTCCAAAATAATTGTTTCCATGTGCGCATAGTGGCCATGTCTACATCCATCAACTCATATCCATAAAGTTCTTTGGGTTCTAAAGTGCTTTGGAACTACATCCGTATAATCTTGGTTGGGTCATAAATATACCCAAGTATTGATGTCTCATAGATACCTTCATCTTTCTCCTTACCATAACATTTACCCTTTGGAACATGAATGCCTAAATCCAACATTGTTTCTTCACCTGTTTGTGTAGTATATGACATGCCCGATGGCTTGCCCTTATCTATTTCTATCTTTCTTTCCTGTAACTCCTCTTCATATTTTTTAATTTCGTCTTCCTGAGGCTCTTCTACATCCTTGGTCTTCCCTAGAGTGTTCGGCGCATTGTCCCTAGATTTATCTTCCACATCATCCTTTCTAGGAACGTGTTTGCACCTTTTCTTCTTTTTAGGTTCTACCTTCATAGGAGAAGTCTGAGGCGATCTCCTTAATGGTTGTGAAGGTCCCACATTCAGAGTTCTTGTTCTTCTTAGCACTCTTTTAAACTGGGGTTCCTTAGTATTTTATTATACATCTTTCTCCATAGTTCCTGTCTCCAACACTTCCTCATACGGTTCCTACAATGGAGGAGTCTCCTCGTGCACTCTCTTTTCACCAGCAGTTGGTTGTTTGTTTCCCCAATGCTCTAAGCCACCACTATCTTCCTGAGGTTCTTCTTCTTCTCCAAGAGGCAAAGTTTCTTCCTCATCTTGCAATGTGCCCATAGTATGCTTCCCCTTGGGTGGTCTAGGGAGCTTGAACTCATTTTTAACATACTTCCCATTTTCCAACCTTATCCTAAGGTAAATACACACAATATTTTCCCCAGAGTTTCCAATGGCCAAACTCATAGTTTTAATGTTAATGTCATCTGAAATCAACTTCTCAATATATGCAAACTTACTTGGATAAATGTAAGTCTTCCTGAGTGTATGGTAGTCAGTCTACCTCATCTACATTGAAAAGAAGTCAGTGAACATCTGAAAACCTATGTACATATGCCTGAAAGTAGCGTGTGATGAAGGCATAAGGGATCTTACACCAAGGGCTCCACTTCCCATCCTTCATCCTAAAGCACCCTATATAAAAGTGTTGATAAATAGAAAATTGTACCTGTTTGTCTAATACCGAAGGAAGATCCTTAGGTATTCTCCACTCCTCCTCAAACATAGCATAGAGGAATTTCTACCACAATTCTACTCTCTACTTAAAGGGTCCACTCATGGTCCGATCACATGTATACTTAGTGATGAGGCCATAAATTGGCCATAAATTATCATTATTTTTTCCTTCCAAGTTACCTTTGAAAGTGGATTTAAATGTAATCTAGGAACTTATAGTTTTCTTAAGATATAATATAGGATATATATCTTGTTCATTCTTTAGAAATATTTTGTTATCTATTTTGTTGACTAATCCTATTGATTATTTGGGAAAAGATACAAAGTCTTGTGTATGCAGGCCATAAAGTTATATTTAAACTCAAAAGATAATGCTAGTATTGGGAAAAGTGTAATTGATCATAGATGTTATATTTAAACTCAAATCTGATTTCAAATTCATATTCCTCTTGAAAAATTATGCAAGTTCAAAAAAATAATCATCTCAATCCGATATCGTATGCAAAAGTTATAGTTGTTTTAAGTTAGCTCTGGAACTCGCATGCTTAGTTCTGGAACTCGCAGGCTTAGTTCCAAAACTTGCAGGCTTAGTTCTGGAACTCATAGGCTTAGTTCTGGAACTCATAGGATTAGTTCCGGAACTCACAGCGTTAATTCCAGAACTCACAAAGTTAGTTCTGGAACTCATAGGTTTAGTTCTAGAACTCACATATTTTGACAGTTCTTTAGGAATTTTGAAAGATCAGAAAATGAAATGAAAAATATGAGAGAGGTTTTTTGTTCATAACAATGTGATTAAAAAAAATCTCATTCAGATTTTCTACAGGTATTACCAATAAAGAGAAATCTAATTTTTAGGGAGCTGAAGTCCAAGAAAAAGTGTATCAAACAAGCACTAAAAGTTCCATAAATAGAAATAGAAAATTCAAATGGAAAAGATGAGAGAGGTTTTTGCTCATAGAAATGTGTGAAAAAAACCTCATTTATATTTGAAAAAAAATTCATTCATATTTGCTACATTTTTTACCAATGAAGAGAGATATAACTTTTAGTGAGCTGCAATCCGAGGAAAAGTGTATCAAACGATCACTAAAAGTTCCATAAAGAGAAACAAAAAAGTCAAAAATAAAATATGAGAGAGGTTTTTGTTCATAGTAATGTGTTTAACAAAAAAATCATTCATATTTGCAAAAGGTTTTACCAATGAAGATAAATTTAACTTTTAGCAAACTGCATTCCAAAGAAAAAGCGTATCAAACAAGCGTCAAAAGTTCCACAGTGAAATACAACAAAGTCAAATGGAAAATACGAGAAAGGTATTTGGTCAAAATCATATTTTTAGGTAAATCCTCCTTCCAATAATGTAGAGGAATAAAATAATTATGTTTCTTGTTACCGAAAATTAAGGAGAATATTTGGGAGCAAATCTTCCTAAAATAAGTGAGATAAGACTTTGTCTTCAATAATATATTTCTCTCCATATTTTGTGGAGATGGAGATCTTAGTTGTTAGGATTGGAATAAAGATAAGATCATATT
This sequence comes from Taxus chinensis, assembly GCA_019776745.2. NCBI lineage: Eukaryota > Viridiplantae > Streptophyta > Pinopsida > Cupressales > Taxaceae > Taxus > Taxus chinensis. The sequence continues at coordinate 166,760,173 of CM034149.1, forward strand.
TTATTTTCTAAAATAAGGATTTGGTTGGACGCATAAATTATAAATGCAACCTTCCACACTCAGATATGCAATGTTTTTCTCCCAAGAAATAAAAATTTGTTCTTTCCCTCTCAAATATTTTGTAGTTTTAAGATCTCAAAAGTATGATTTAAATCCTCTTCCAAGGAATGAGCTGGCCACTCATTCCAAGGAATATGGATCTTTTTATTTATGTTTTATGTTTATTCGTTTGTCTTTAATTCATTTTGTTGTATTTTTTTTATCTTTGTATTGTGAAAATTCAGTCTATTGTGAACCTACAGGTGTTTCATTCAATTATGTTTATTTCTAATTCAGCAATTTCAATTTATACAAGTGTGTTTAAATTCCTGCAAGTGTGATTTCATTCATGCAAGTGTGCCTTTATTCATGTAAACTTTAGTTCTGCAAGTGTGCCTTTAAATTTCTACAAGTGTGATTTATTTTATGTAAGTTTGGTTTGTGTTTAAAGGAGCTACTTTCCAAGATCTTCTTCTCTTAATGCATACAACCTTCAGACACCAACATGGATTGACATTATTAATGGTGAGGATTTACGACCCTCATGACTTAGCAAATATCTCCACAATATATTTCTTCTCCTCATGGTATTTCCATATTTTATCCTTTGGCCCATCAAGAACTCCGATTTCTAAAAATACAAGTGACAAAAGGATTGCGCCAAAACTTATTTTCTCACCTTGGTGCACCTCCTCAATAATGGTTTCAGCAATGAAATTGGAAAAATTATACACCACCCCTTCTGTTATAATTTTCACCACATGCAGACATGACTTCTTCACCTGTGACTAGCGCTCTTGATTGTTCAACTTGGTTAGGAGGTGTGTTACCGCTTGAACAACTAAGTACTTCTACAACTTAGGGATATCCATCTCACACCCTACCTTAATATATCCTAGTGCCTTCTTCATTTCTTCTATCACCTCCTTGTCAGTGAGGTCACTGTTAGGTTATGTACCCTAACTCCTCAATCATGTCAGTCTCCCAATCAGGGGCGCGGTAATCCTTATTTGTCCCCCAGCAAAGTAGGAAAATTCCTCATGGACTCTGCTCATCAACCACTAATATAACTTCTCTAGTTTTCCAAAATAAGGGAGCTCATAAAATTTTAAAACTCCCATCTTTGTTAACAAATTTTCACATGTGTCATCATACACGGCCATGTGATTTTCTATCCTTAGAGCCATCTTCACTACCAGCAACTTCTCCAATTCTTATTTTTTATCTTTGTTCCTTTAGTTGTAATTACTTACTTTGTAACGATGAATGTGAGAATCCCAATCACGAACCATAAAAACCCCTTCTAGATATTGCATCTCAGAAAAATGGATTTCAAGGGTGTCTTCTACTTTGCCCTTAACTTCCTTTTGCTTCCTTCCCCTTATGGCCGCCCCAAGTGCTCGCTTAGGTGCCATAGGAACAATAAAGGTGTGTTCTTTTAGTTGATTCAAGCTCTACAACTCAAACCCATGTGGCCTAGATCAATTTTGTGTGCCCTGGCTCAAACTCAAACCTTAACAGCTAATTTATCCTCCCCACACACCTTTTTTTTCACAAACACTCCTCTCCAATGGAGTGCCAAACAATCATGTGCGTAACTTCAACAAATATTTCTGGTTCATTTTGGTATCATAGCTCTTTACACGTCACAAATTCTCTCAATCACAAAGGTGAAATTGATTTCACAACACCACCTTATATAGCCTTTGATAAATTTTCTACATTTATTTCTCTCCACCTATCACCGTACCCAGCATTAATTTGACATTTCTTTCTTTTTCACGTTTATTTTTCTGTACCATATTCATAACCTTCTAGTGTGCCTTCTACTCCTCGGCCACAAACCTCCTTTCAAGATCCTTCATGCACCAAAGTACCTATCCACTACACCTTTCACCAAGTAGTTTCCACTGATGTAGCCTCCCTCGTGTTACATTATGTGTCCATTCATCCATATATGGTCTTCATTCATGAGCAGTATTTCTCTATCCGCACCTTCACTTCAAGCACCAACATCTCTATATGCATACCCATCTTCAAATAACATTCCAACTTGATCCATTTATCCTATATACACTCCACCCCACACTAAAATTATGTGCGGTCCTCTACACATGAATTCAATAGATAGTAATCAGCTTCTAGCACACAAGCGCGCTTATTACATAAAACACTGAACTAAAGTGACAAATCATAGCAACGATGAAAGGAAGCACATGTAAAGTTCATCTAATCTGAATGAAAAAACTACCTTATTACAAACACCAAGAAGACTTATTTATAGTAGGGCTTCAGCCTACTCCCGTTGAAGTAACTAAGTAATTGTGTCCCATCCAGTGCCTCTAACTAGTAAGTGCCTAAATCAGGTATATAAGTCACAAAATATGGTCCCAACCAATGCACTTAAAGTTTTCCAGGGTGGCACAAGAACTTTGAATCATATAGAAGAACCATTTGTCTAAATTCTAGCTTCTTATCCTTGATATTCCTATCATGTCATGCCTTCTGCCTGACCTTTTCTGTCTTCTAACTCCATCATGTTATAGTGTTCCTTTCATACAACTACATCAGTTTGTCAATGTGCTCTTCAAGTGCTTTCTCATTAGCTAAATTTCCTATGCACGTAATACACAAAGAAGGTAACATGAATTCCACAGGAAAAATAGCTTCCGCGCCAAACACCAATTGAAAGGGTGTGGCTTTGTTCAATATTTTATATGTTCTCTTATATGCCCAGAGTACAACAGAGACTTTATCATCCCAATCTTTCCTTTCAACATCACAAATTTTAGTCAAGCTATGGCTCAATATCTTATTGAAAGCCTCAGCAGATCCATTTTCCTGAGGGTGATAGGGTGTTGTTTTATGGTTTGCTACCATAAATTCTATCAATAGTATCTGGATGGTTTCATTAAGAAAATGAGTACCCCTATCACTGGTTAAACTCAATGCGCATCCATACCTACTGATAATATTTTCCCACAGAAACCTTGTTGTTGTAGATGTCATGCAATCCTTTGTAGGCATCGTTTCTTCCCACCTTGTAATATAATATGTACAAGTTATAATGTAGCGTCATCCACTCATGCACGCAGGTGGCGAGATAGCACCCACAAAGTCAATTTCCCACTTTTCAAAAGGCTCTGCACTAGCAATTGTCCTTAAAGGAATTTTATCTCTATGCACATGATTTTTGAGGCACTGATAGTGGTCACATGCCTTGCAATATTATTTACAATATTTATACAGTGTCTCCCACCACAAACCATCCAATTAAATCTTATGCGTGGTGACATCTCCTACATAATTTCCACCTGCAATACCACTATGATCCTCCTTCATAATAGATTTGCATTCATGCTTAAGCACACATCGGTGCAAAACTTCATCCCGGCCTAATTTGTATAAGTCTCCACTGATCAACATGTAAGGCACAGTGCAAAAGGCAAGTTGTTTCTTCTCTATATTCTTCATTCCCTCTGGTACCACACCAGTCCACAAAAATAAAATAATATCCTCTAATTCAGAGGGTGGATGGTTTAATATTAATATTTGTGCATCCGTCATTGTGTCCTCAATGCTCTACGTGTCCTCTCCTAAATTAATCCTTGATAAATGATATAGTCCAGGATTTCTCTTTCCTGGCTTAACCACCACCGTAAAATCAAATTTCTAAAATAGAAGAATCCAATGGCATATGTGCCCTTGTAAAATGGGCTTGTTCACCAATTACTTCAATGTCATGTGATCTATATACAAAATAAAAGGTGTTCCCAGCAAGTATTGTCAAAACTTATGCAGCGCATAGATCATGGACAAAGCCTCGCGCTCTATAGTGGTATAGTTCTGTTCAGTTGGTGTTAACTTCCTACTTGCAAAGAAAATAGGATGATCAACAAAAAATTCTCCAAGTTTTGCTAATACCACATCAATGGCCATGCTATAGGTGTCCACATGCACATGAAAATCTTTGGACCATGAAGGAAAACGCATAATAGGTAGTGTAGTAAGCATTTCCTTCAATGTCTCAAATGTGCACTGTTGTGCTTCACCCCAATGGAACTTACCTCTAATCTTCAATAATTCTTATAAGGGCATGGCAATCTTAGCATAACCTTTGATAAAATTCATGTAATATCCTGTGTGCCCCAAGAATCCATGCACCTCACTCTGGTTAGTATGTTCCTCTAAGCCCAAAATAACAGCAACCTTAGCAGGATCCACTAACAAGCCTTCCTTACAAATAATATGTCCTAGCAAAGTCTGAAAAGGTGTAGCAAAAATACACTTCTTAATGTTTAAATATATGCTCATCTATCGGTACCTCTCAAATATAAGCCTTAAATTATCATAATGATCTTTCACTAGCCCATACATTGTCCAATCTTCCAAGTAGACCTACAAGAAATTGTGAATGAAGTCTTGAAATGCTTGCACAACAATGTGTGAAAATAATGTAGGCACCTTCTTCAACCCAAATAGCATAACTGTGTAGGAAAAACTTCCCCACTTTGTGGTGAAAATTGTCTTCTCTTGATCCTCTTTAGCAATCCTTACCCGTTGATATCCAGAAAAAACCATCAGTGAAAGAGTAGATGTTATGCCCTACAATGCCTTCCAATATTTCTTCAATAAAAGGGGTGGGAAAGGGCTCTATTACACATGCAACATTCAACTCCCTATAATCCACACAAATTCATATTCTTTATACCGGTCACCGTAGGGATAACCCATTCTGACTCCTCAATGGGCTCAATGATTCCAGAATTCAGCATCTTGTCAATTTCTTCTTCAAGTTTGACATGAAGATTAGGGTTCATCTCATAAGGCCTCTTCGTAATTAGGTGCACACCTTCCTTTATCTTGATCTTCATCTTTCCCAATGAGTGATTTACCCCTTTCAACTCATGATATCCTTTAGGTAAAACTTGGTAGTCATGCAGCAGCTCAACTATCTTAGCGACCTCGTAGTCAGACCAATAATCACCAATGATGGTCTCCTTAGGTTCAGCATCTGTTCCAATGTTTACCTTCTTAGTCTTCATGGGCTCATGATATGTGTACATCTGTTCATCTGCACTGTCTAGGACCTCGCATGTATCCTCAATATGTTCAACATCAAGATTCTCTACTTCATCATCAATTACGTAGACCATCTTACCATTTTCTCTTTCTAAGCAGGTGTGCCCAAGTTGTTCTGCATCTGTCTATTCTTCTTCAAAGCACCCCTCCAGATCTGAATCACCTATTAACTCTTAAATAATTTCCTTAGCCTTTACACTATCTCCCATATTCAAGCACTTCATAACCTATAACGCTTCATTCACTGGATGTTTAGTGGAAAAATAGTCAAAGGTCTAAATCATACCTGCAGTCAGTTCTTACCAATTCCCTATTTCTCTATTCAATTCAGCATAGACATACCATGTGCATGCATCCTTGCAAGGTGTATTAGAATTGATGCACCCAAAGTAAAGGTGGTAATGCCTCCTGCCCCTCTTTCCAAAGTCTCTCACACTATTGGACATGGTGTTGAACATCCTTCCCATGAAATTCATATATCTTGGTAGGTGCATTGGTCCAGAGAAAGTGATTCTAACTTCTCACCACTCCAAAATTTTATCCCTGTGAACCATCAACCAGTGCGTTATCGTCCTGCTTAGAGTATAAACTAGCACATTCCTTCTTTTCACTTGATCTATCCACTGAGCTTCCATAGCACATAGGAACACTTCAAGATTTCCTTCACCAGTGTACCTTGGTACTTGGTTACTTCCCAAACACCTAACACACCATGGCCTTCTTACATGTGTAACTACACTTCTCATCTCGTGCACAACCATTTTATAAGTTCCATGTGCCAAGTTGTCACATGCAACACTTGTAGTGTCCCTCATGGACTATGCATCATCCCATTGGAGAACTCCTTCCTTTCTTCCTATTAGGAAATAAGGGATAAAATATGCGGAATAATCCCTCACAGAATCGCAACAGTAGAAACTAATATGCAGAAATTATTACAGATCTCAAATAAAATTGCAGAATAAAATAACACAACACAAAGAGACAGTATTTAACGTGGTTCACCCAATTTGGGCTACGTCCACCAAGAATCACTTGCTCAGATTTTATTACAAGCCACCGCTCTCTCAATACAATACCCAAATCCGTTTGGAGCTATGCTCAACAAACTCTACAGAATTCACAGCCGAATTCAAAACACATCTGTAATACATTTGCTTGTCCATCTATCATATGCATAAGACCGTATAAATAGACAACTGCTTAAGCAGTTTTACAAAACCGTGGGTATCAAAACCATGGGCAAAATCCGTCCCATAAACCTATGGGTCAAAAACTCGCCCATATGAGAAAAGCACGTTTCCCGATATGTCAGGTGCATTTTTCGAGGCCAAAAAATTTTACGCCTAAAAAAAAAATTTGGGGGCTACGCCCTTGGACCCCCGCTCGGGGCCCGGCCCGGCCCCGAACCCCGATAAGGATACATGGAAAGTGTACAGTCTTCAACACTTTCACACATGAAAACAGGCTCCACAACCTAACACTTCCTTGTTCTTAAAACTTGTATATCCTTTGTTGAAGTGCAGATCAATATTGTTTGCATAACACCAAGGGTGCCCAAGTAGTGCTGAAAAATTGTCTACCTTTGCGAGCGCCAAGACCTCAAAGTCCCCAGTAAACTTGGCCCCTTATATAGTAATTCTAGCATCCTTTAAAACTATAATGGGCATGGTGTTAGTCATGTTTTCCATAAACAACACATTTGAATATGGTTGTAATGGTGGTCTCCCCATCTGAATCCACGTGTCCAAAGTGAGTACATTCACTTCTGGACCCATATCAATCAAAATATTACTCAGAAGCCATCCATCAACAACAACATTAAGAGTGATATCCTTGTCATAATCCAAACTATGAGGATGCAGGTTAGCATGCAAAATTTGTCTTTCACACTCAACTCCAATGCACAGCACCTTCACCTTAACCATTCCCCCAATAAAGGAATAATGTTATCTTGTCGCAGTATCTTGCATACCTCCTTTAAATCATTGATATCCTTCTAAGGAAGCTCAATTGTTTTCTTCTACTCTAACTTCCGTGACTATTCTTTCAAACATTATATCTCACCCTACAAATTCCTAATCACCTCCATGGTTTCTTGATAAACTTCCTTCCGATGAGTAGGGTCCGGATACTTTACATGTATTACCTCCTCCTTTGTGATGACATGATTTTGCTTTGGAAATCCCCTGATGTATGCAAACTTAGCGCGTGTGGTAATCTTCACAAGAACCAACTCAAGATCTAGCGCTAACTTCAGCATCCACTGATCTTCCACAACACACTACACTCTAACCATCCCCGTGCCCTTGTTCTGAATTTCATTCTTACTCAAGTGTTCATACAAATCGAAGCATTCTTCTTAGTTATGGTTCTTTCCCCATAAAGAGAAAATAATATTCTGAGGGAATTCACACTTGTAGTGATCAGGGGGGCATGTATAACATGTTCCACAAGGAAAATCACTTCTTCCACTACCGCGACCTCAACCTCTGAATCCTCCACAGTAACCTCGACCTCTACCTCGACCTCCATCAAAGCGCCCTTCATTGTGATTATGCTCATGATGCTCACCTTGTTCCTTATAATTATTTACAACATATGTCTGACGTACACCAATATCAATAGAATCATTAATTTGATCAATCACCCTGTAATTCTCAGTATCATGAGTGGTAAACCTATAAATCTTGTAGTAACAAGACACGTTCTTTCTTATCGCACGTTGTAACAATGGGAACCTACTTGAATCATGATCCAAGTGACAGATCGCGCAATCTAGCAATATGGCGCACACCGATTTATGGGGACAACTATCCTTAGTATGTCCTTCTACTTCACAATCTGTGCACAAAATTCCAATGCGCGTCTCATGTGCTAAATTAGCTGATAATTTCTCTAACTGTTTTGCCATCACTGCAATATGAGGTTCCAAGAATGGGCTCACTCATGTGTCTACACTCCCAACTACCTCAGCACGCAGAGCTACCTCAAGTGTGTTACGCGGGTCTGTATAAGTCTTGTGTGAGAGTGCCCTTCTGAAAGGCGTGATCATTCCTCCAACGAACCATTGAGCATGCTAACTCGGATGTATGTCATAAGATAACTTTGACAAAATGGTTTTGAATTGTGCATCATACTCTCGAATGCTCTCAGCCATGCCCTGCTTGATATCCTTCAGCACGTTGATGCTCTTCTGCACAAACTCAGGTATATGGAACTCTACTAAGAAAGCATCACACAACGCGGTATAGTCCACACAAGTCTGGTTTAGATCATATTTCCTGTACCAATTATGTAACACTACTTTTTCCCACACCAAGAAAAGGGTCGATGACTTCATTTAACATAACGACAACCAAGATCAATATAATAAAAGACTTCATGGGTTAGTATATAGGTTACTTAACATTACTTATAATCTACTAATTTGCATATATTTATATCCTTTACTCTTTCAATATAATATTCTTGTAAACACTTATATTTAAAATGCATTAACTACCTACTTAATAAATATAAAAACAGTTAATAATATTTTAAATCATTTAATGTTAAACTAAATAAATATAAACTACTTAAAAAAATAAAAATTTGTAATTTTAAATAACTCCAATAAACAAAATAAATAAATCATAAAAAATACATAACAATTTAATTAGGAAATTATTTCAAATTAATTAATTTTTTTCGAGATGGAAGTATTTTATTATAGATCATATTTATTACAATTATGTATAAATTAGAAACATTTAACACATTTGTATAATATTGGAAATATAGATAATTTTAGATATTTTGAGTTTAAGATTTATGTTTTATTTAATATATGTTCCACCAACGATTTTCCCAACTTTCCATAGCCAAGATTAAGGTGGTGAAAGATGAGAAGCTACCATACACTTTTTATTAAGCCCAACAATTATGCCAATTTCCACTTGTTCACCATGTAAGTGGTAAAAGGGATGGTAAATTTGATTTAGATAATATATTAGCCAAACACATGGGGGGTAATTAGAGTCATAGGTTAAATGCCAAAGTAAAAAAACAAATGTTTTAATTATAAATGACATGGAATATCCAACAACAGTGTTTAGGATTTTACACAAAAGACACATATTCAAAGAGTATTTGACCATAACTAAATTTAATGAAATGTAAAACTAAAGTTTTCATTATATAATATTTCTTAAAGCATTTAGAAAATAGGGTTATGTTTAAAAGGAATATAAATTAAACTTTAGTTTATATATTATAATTTATATTAGATAAATTTAATACTAAATATTAATTGAATGGTATCCGAATACACAGATTTTTTTGTTATAGTATATAGATTATAGTTTTTTTAACAATTCAAATGTAACTCATTTAATTTAAAGGGGTAGACAAAAGGGACATAGGGCACTTTATTTTTAATATAAGATAAAAGGATCATTTATATTTACATATTGAGGGGGAAAAACATGGAAAATTCATTGACCAATAGAAAAATTTAATTTCCTATATTCATGGAGTGTTGTCTCCTTTCTAAGAGACTTAGGTAAATTAATTTACATATCTTTTCAACTATGTGTTTCCAACACTAAAACAAAATAATTAATTAAATATAATTCCATTAATAAATAATTGAATGTTCAATTTTAATATAAACTTAGATTTATTTAAATCAACTAACCACAAAACACCTGTGTAAAATTTATTTTGTTTTCTGGAAATCAACATACAAAGATAGCAATATGGTTACTGTATAAAATAAATTGTAATATCACTTAAGATAGATTGCATATCACAATTATAAATTGATTATCCATTCCAAAAAAATATTACAAATACAAAAGAACATAATAATTTGCTCTTTATTTAATTTCTTTCCCTAATTGCACATTGTACAACCAAAATACAAGAAGGAACTTAATCAATCTAGCAATGGGATTTTATGCTCAATTCCCAATCCACTTGGATGTAAGCACTAGAACCATGGCTACATTAATGAGGGGAAGAAAATATGCATAAAAGCACAAACCGATGCCCCTGGCCAGGAACCAATCTGGGGTTTGTACTTTGTACCCCCGATTAGGAATCCTCTGGAGCCCCTCCCTCCTACACACAGTCCTGATTACAAACCTAGCTTCCCTGGAAATATCCACAAGCTCTTTGAAATTTCCAAAATATCTTTTTCTTTTCTTTTTCCCAAGATCCTCAACAAGTCTTATAAGCCATTTAAAATATAATTTCACCAATTTGGTTGCATTGCCAAAGGTTACAACTATAACTTTCAAATTACAAAGTTACATTTAGTTTAATGTAATTAATAGTGTCCCGTCGTAACTTCAAAATTACAAATTTACAATTAGTTTAATGTAAATAATAGTGTCCAGACAAGTTACTCTTCAATCAAACCTTTTCAATTTTAAATTTGGAGTTCACATAACAATATTTACAAAGTGCTCATAATAATTATTTTTTATTTTTTCAAACAAATATCATATCGGGGGATTTTGGCACATCACAAACTATTGTGCGCCCTTGTAAAGTAGTTGCAAACTGATTTGTCTTACACTCTAGAGTTGTAATCCCCTTCGCGCACCATAGTATCTCACACAAATCATGTGCCCAGATGCATTTTTCATATTCCTCTGATTTTGAAGACAAAGAGACATTCCATATAGATTTGTTGGGGATGGTGTAGAACGTGCCCACTAGATCCAGAACCTGTATTACCCTCATGTGTTTTCTTCGCCCCATAACCTCTAGATCCCCTAGATCTGGAGCCACCTAATCCTCCAAATCCCCACTGTAGTGGGAAAGGGACCAGAGGATGCACTGCCTTATAATTCTAAAAAATTGTGCTAAACTGAACTCCCACAGTCTGTGAAGTTGTGTTACTTCCAGATGTGATGTCAATGTTCTACGTTCCTACATTCTATTGTGATGACATGCCAGAACACATACCTCCTACCGGACCTCTAAATAACACACATGACGATTACACCACCATAGATGAATAAGCTACTTGATTAACTCTTGAACTTGACTATAAACTAAACTCTATATATTGCTACTCTAACTGCCCACACTAGCTTGCTTACTGATAGTTTTCGTAGAAAACTGGAAAACACAAGTGCAAGGGCTAGGTCACCAGGTAGGATTAGATGTGCACCAATTGTTCTCAATATTTCTTCAGACGCACCTTCATCTGAAACTAAAAGAGGGTTCTCTGTCATGCTTTCCCAAATAGGGGAGTTCTGAATGCTCTAGCTCCACGTCTTCTATGTGACTCCAAATCCTTCATGAGCCATCTCTCTCTACAACACCATTCTTCAACAATTTCTCGTTGCTTCTCCAAATCTGTCCTCATGCGCTTCATTAAAAACTTAAGACTCCGTTCCTATCTCTTTCTTTCTACCACTAGGTAACGCCATCTTTCACCACACCTACTCTTGGCCCCCGTGCATTGGTGGGGTTTTAACTAGCCATAGGACGCTCTTCCAAATTGAGGATCACGATCAGATTTTAACTGGTAAAGGGGATACCGCGCAGATAGATCCTTTGGTTCGTGCAAGAATTGAAACTCAGCACAGCAACCTCTAGAAAGGAATTAGTAGAAACTGTGTAATCTCCAGAATATAACTATTCAGAACACACTTCCGCCGCCATGCATCTACAACACGCGCCTAGTCAGATCTCATCATACAATCCTGAAATTCTTCCGACGTGTGTCAAACAAGTTGGTGAAACATCCCTTTCTCTCTTGATCCGTAAGTAACCAACGCACTCAATAGATCAACGAAAAATGTTGAAGAACATCTCGATAACTCGGTGATACAAGGTTTTGCTCACCACGTTGCTGCATCAAAATTAGGTCTCATGCTAAATCCTTTGCGCATACTCTTCCTATAAAATTGTCTACCACTTTTCAATAACTGACCAAAGTCACCCAGTGCCTCTTCATCATGCAACAATCCTAGAAAACACTAAAAAACAGGTCCTGGCAACAGAACCAAAATGTAGCCTAGGTTTTACCCACAAAATCCCAGGTGCGTTGGCTACATTTCACTCAACCTGAACTTATCACTTCACCCAATTACGCAGGGTAACCAAGCCCTTTTTTGTTCATCTTTGGTCAGGAGCAACATGATTTACAGGTATTCTGAGTCCATCCCAACAATTAAATTATCCAATGCATAAACTAGATCTAGTTCTTAACCATATCCAGAATAAATCAAACAAGAACCATAATCATATTGACCATACAAGATCCATGCTCAGTTATGTAAATCAACACTACCTATCCCAAAGATCCATTATATTAATTTTTGTAAAACACCTAAGCTCATACTGCATAACATAGTCACCCTCATTCCATTCCATAGCGCGCCCCGCCCATACCTATCAGCGCGTAACTCTGTTACAAAAGTGTCCCCATAACTTATAATCTTAATCTACTAATTTGGCCATATATTTATATCCTTTACTAATCCTTTACTCTTCAATATAATATTCTTGTAAACACTTATATTTAAAATGCATTAACTACCTACTAATAAATATAAAACAGTAATAATATTTAAATCATTTAATGTAAACTAAATAAATATAAACTACTTAAAAAAATAAAAATTTGTAATTTTAAATAACTCCAATAAACAAAATAAATAAATCATAAAAAATACATAACAATTTAATTAGGAAATTATTTCAAATAATAATTTTTCGAGATGGAAGTATTTTATTATAGATCATATTTATTACAATTATGTATAAATTAGAAACATTTAACACTTTGTATAATATTGGAAATATAGATAATTTTAGATATTTTGAGTTTAAGATTTATGTTTTATTTAATATATGTTCCACCAACGATTTTCCCAACTTTCCATAGCCAAGATTAAGGTGGTGAAAGATGAGAAGCTACCATACACTTTTTATTAAGCCCAACAATTATGCCAATTTCCACTTGTTCACCATGTAAGTGGTAAAAGGGATGGTAAATTTGATTTAGATAATATATTAGCCAAACACATGGGGGGTAATTAGAGTCATAGGTTAAATGCCAAAGTAAAAAAACAAATGTTTTAATTATAAATGACATGGAATATCCAACAACAGTGTTTAAGGATTTTACACAAAGACACATATTCAAAGAGTATTTGACCATAACTAAATTTAATGAAATGTAAAACTAAAGTTTTCATTTATATAATATTTCTTAAAGCATTTAGAAAATAGGGTTATGTTTAAAGGAATATAAATTAAACTTTAGTTTATATATTATAATTTATATTAGATAAATTTAATACTAAATATTAAATTGAATGTATCCGAATACACAGATTTTTTTGTTATAGTATATAGATTATAGTTTTTTTAACAATTCAAATGTAACTCATTTATTTAAAGGGGTACAAAGGGACATAGGGCACTTTATTTTTTAATAATAAGATAAAAGGATCATTTATATTTACCATATGAGGGGAAAAACATGGAAAATTCATTGACCAATAGAAAAATTTAATTTCCTATATTCATGGAGTGTTGTCTCCTTCTAAGAGACTTAGGTAAATTAATTTTACATATCTTTTCACTATGTGTTTCCAACACTAAAACAAAATAATTAATTAAATATAATTCCATTTAATAAATAATTGAATGTTCAATTTTAATATAAACTTAGATTTATTTTAAATCAACTAACCACAAAACACCTGTGTAAAATTTATTTTGTTTTCTGGAAATCAACATACAAAGAAGCAATATGGTACTGTATAAAATAAATTGTAATATCACTTAAGATAGATTCATATCACAATTAAATTGATTATCCATTCCAAAAAAATATTACAAATACAAAAGAACCATAATAATTTGCTCTTTTATTTAATTTCTTTCCCTAATTGCACATTGTACAACCAAAATACAAAGAAGGAACTTATATCAATCTAGCAATGGGATTTTTATGCTCAATTCCCAATCCACTTGGATGTAAGCACTAGAACCATGGCTACATTAATGAGGGGAAGAAAATATGCATAAAAGCACAAACCGATGCCCTGGCCAGGAACCATCTGGGGTTGTACTTTGTACCCCCGATTAGGAATCCTCTGGAGCCCCTCCCTCCTACACACAGTCCTGATTACAAACCTAGCTTCCCTGGAAAATATCCACAAGCTCTTTGAAATTTCCAAAAATCTTTTTCTTTTTCCCAAGATCCTCAACAAGTCTTATAAGCCATTTAAATAATAATTTTCCCAATTTGGTTGCATTGCCAAAGGTTACAACTATAACTTTCAAATTACAAATTTACATTTAGTTTAATGTAATTAATAGTGTCCCGGTAACTTCAAAATTACAAATTTACAATTAGTTTAATGTAAATAATAGTGTCCAGACAAGTTCCTCTTCAATCAAACCTTTTCAATTTTAATTTTGGAGTTACATAACAATATTACAAAGTGCTCATAATAATTTATTTTTTATTTTTCAACAAATATCATATCGGGGATTTTGGCACATCACAAACTATTGTGCGCCCTTGTAAAGTAGTTGCAAACTGATTTGTCTTACACTCTAGAGTTGTAATCCCCTTCGCGCACCATAGTATCTCACACAAATCATGTGCCCAGATGCATTTTCTATTCCTCTGTATTTTGGAAGACAAAGAGACATTTCCATATAGATTTGTTGGGGATGGTGTAGAACGTGCCCACTAGATCCAGAACCTGTATTACCTCATGTGTTTTCTTCGCCCCATAACCTCTAGATCCACTAGATCTTGAGCCACCTAATCCTCCAAATCCCCACTGTAGTGGGAAAGGGACCAGAGGATGCACTGCCTTATATTCTAAAAATTGTGCTAAACTGAACTCCCACAGTCTGTGAAGTTGTGTTACTTCCAGATGTGATGTCAATGTTCTACGTTCCTACATTCTATGTTGATGACATGCCAGAAAACATACCTCCAACTGGACCTCTAAATAATACAAATGACGATTGCACCACCATAGATGAATAAGCTACTTGATTAACTCTTGAACTTGACTACAAACTAACTCTATATATTGCTACTCTACTGCCCACACTAGCTTGCTTACTGATAGTTTTCGTAGAAACTGGAAAACCAAGTGCAAGGGCTAGGTCACCAGGTAGGATTAGATGTGCACCAATTGTTCTCAATATTTCTTCAGACGCACCTTCATCTGAAACTAAAGAGGGTTCTCTGTCATGCTTTCCCAAATAGGGGAGTTCTGAATGCTCTAGCTCCACGTCTTCTATGTGAGCTCCAAATCCTTCATGAGCCATCTCTCTCTACAACACCATTCTTTCAACAATTTCTCGTTGCTTCTCCAAATCTGTCTCATGCGCTTCATTAAACTTAAGACTCCTTTCCTATCTCTTTCTTTCTACCACTAGGTACGCCATCTTTCACCACACCTACTCTTGCCCCCGTGCATGGTGGGGTTTAACTAGCCATAGGACGCTCTTCCAAATTGAGGATCACGATCAAGATTTTAACTGGTAAAGGGATACCGCGCAGATAAGATCCTTTGGGTTCGTGCAAGAATTGAAACTCAGCAACCTCTAGAAAGGAATTAGTAGAAACTGTGTACTCCAGAATATAACTATTCAGAACACGACTCCGCCAATGATCTACAACACGCGCCTGAGTCAGATCTGCATCATACAAATCCTGAAATTCTTCCTACGTCCAAACAAGTGTGTGAAACATCCAATTTCTCTTTGATCCGTAAGTAACCAACCACTCATATAGATCTATAAGAAAAATGGTGAAGAACATCTCATATAACTCGTGATACAGGTTTTGCTCATCCCACGTGCGTGCATCAAAATTAGGTCTAATGCTAAATCTGTGAGCATACTCTTCCTATAAATTGTCTAACCACTTTTCAATACTGACCAAAGTCAACCAGTGCATCTTCATCATGCAACATCCTAGAAAACAACTAAAAAACAGGTCCTGGCAACAGAACCAAAATGTAGCCTAGGTTTTACCCACAAAATCCCAAGGTGCGTTGGCACATCACTCAACCTGAACTGATCACTCACCCAAATTACGCAAGGGTACCAAGTCCCTCTTTTATGTCATCTTGGTCAAGGAGATAGCATGATTATACAGGTATTCTAGATCCATAACAAACAATTAAATATATACCAATGCATAAACTAGATCTAGTTCTTAACCATATGCAAGAATAATCAAACAAGAACCATAATCATATTTACCATACAAGATCCATGCTCAGTTATGTCAATCACCAATACCTAGCCTCAAAGATCCATTATATTAATTTTTGTAAAACACATAAGCTTCATACATGCATAACATAGTCACCATCATTCATGCGCGCCCGCCCATAAATCAGCAGCGTAACTCTGTTACAAAAGTGATACTACCATACCGTGTAAATCTATACATATTTATAGGTAGTGGGGACTTTCCCTTTACCGACCATGCACCTTTCAAACATAGGCTACATGCTAAGAATAGCCATGTGTGGCTACATGATAATTACAAAAGCATGCAATCGCATTATTAATAGATTACCTAATAATACAACAACAGTCTAATCCTATTAATAGCTCAAAACTATGCATGGTGCTTGATCTCCCACTTGTCTACAATAGCCTTTGCATGTTCTTCAAGTCTCCATACAAAACATGCTCTTTACTCCATGTCTATAATTAGCCTCAAACTAAAAAATAGCTAATTCATGTTTTCATGCCTTCCTGGGCACGCCTTGTTCCGTTATATATCTTTGCACACCTATGCACCTTGTTTCCGCACACCCAATCCTTCTGCACCTTTCATACTTATGCTACATTTCATCAGCATAATAACCAGAAGTAGGTGGATCAAGAGATAACTCCTTGAGATGTGGTAAGTGATAATTGAATGGTGGAGGTGGATCCCCATCATCATTACAATCAACTATGCTAGAAGATATGTCCTCAACATTAGAATTTGGCTCAGAAGTATCATCAAGTCCAGGTGAGTCAGATGAAGAATATGGAGGATCAAAGTGAGATGAGTAGAGCTGAGTGTGATGATTAGCTATACCAACTGCACAATAGTGTCATTGTGTAGCTCTCTGACATAAACTAAATCCAGAGTGAACTCAACCCACATGCCATGTTCAAGGTGAGTGATATAATAAACTGAAATAATATTAGTTAAAAGTGAAGGGATACTAAGAATATTGTTGAAAGTACCACCACTCACTTCAACATACCCTCTCCCAAAAATTATGTAGTAGTGTTGTCACCAAGCTAAATAGAAGACATGTACATGGCTCCAATGAAGTAAACTCAATGTCTGATGAGGCCATATGATGTGTTACACCCAAATCAATGATCCATGTACGAGTAGGTGGCACAACTATAACTAAGGCTCTTTCTTTTGGTTTTCCCTTGTTTGATTCTTTTGCTTTTTCTTTCTATTTCACTTGCCCTTTTTCACTTTCTTTCTCCTTAGAACTTATGTGAGTTGATGACGATAATTTGAGAGAATCTAGAACTTTGATGTTGTGTTTCTCAAGAAGACTTGTGAGGAGATCAATATTTTTCTTCAAACATTTTTCTTCATCATGCATATCACTGTAGTACCGACATTTGATCCATTCTTTAGGAGGTTTAGAAGTGGAAGAGGAAGAGGAAGAATTGAATTTTCATTGGTCCTTCTCATGATCCTTTTTCTGTTTCTTCTCTTTTAAAGCCTTCTATTTTTCTTGTCCATGAATAAGAGCATGGAATTGTGTGGATTTTAGAGTGCCCATGTGAATCTATTTATCACGTACCCTATTTAAATTAGCAATAAAATCATCAAGTTAGGGCATAGTCCAACTTTTACCAAGTTCCCTTTTTGTTGCATGGAAGGTAGAGATGAAAATTGAGTATTCTGGACCAAGTTTTACAAGGATTGAAATAATGAATTGTGGTTCCTTTTTGTCTATTCCACAAGCTGATAACTATAATCTGAGTGATTTGAATTTGGTAAAGAAGTCGTGAAGGGTGTCAAAACTACTGGGACTACGGTTGATCAATTCATTTTCCAATTCATGCCCTCTCATTTCATCTTGTTTCCCAAAAATTTTGTGTAAGGCATCCAAAACTTCCTTGGGTGTTTTTACGGAGGAAATATGGAAGTGCAATTCTAGAGACAAAAATAAAATCAAAACCCCAATGGCTTCATCAGATTTATTAAGCCAATTTTCCTTTTCTGCATCATCTTTGGGTTTGGCTTGCAATCTCGTGGTTATCCAGAAGATTTGTTTCATTTTCAAGGTGAAATACATATCATCCAACCATTCTTTATAATTGAAAGGGGTGAGCAATGCAACTTCATAGGGATCCATGGCAAAAAAAAGTGTGCAAAGGATATGGTAAAAACAAAGGAACAAAAAAAATACCCCCCAAATGTGTAAATGGAAAGTAGGGTCAAATGAAGGTGAGGCCCACAAAGGATATAACACCCAAAAAGTATATTTTTCCATTCAAAACTACTTATTTTTGGTTTATGACAAGATTAATTAAAGATAATAATCTACAGTTAAAAAAACAAAGTCAATGTTCAGGAGAAAAAAATTGCCTTTTGGGGAGGATGTGCAAGGAAGCCATCTCATCTCAGCAAGTTCGCTGGCAAGTTGGGTTAGGTGTTGACCAAGCTAAGTCTTCTAGCTCTCCAGTGTGAGTTGGACTAGGATATGCCTCCGAGTTAGATGTGGAGTGTTGGGTCTTTTTTCCGAGTTGATTGGTGAACAACAAGTTGTGCACGGGGTTGAACAAAATCACACTATGTGTCCAGGTGTCAGAACTAACAGGCAGTCAAAGTAATGTAGGTCCACATGGAAAGTAGTGGTTGGGCTCGAAACTAGTAGTAACTGTCAAACTGTCACCAGTATCCATGTGGCAGAACAAGCAGTTGGGGAAACCGTCAATGTAGGATGCAAACCAGTGAGCCCACAAAGATTTGAACGCAATGTAATGGTTGAAGATACAACCGCCAAGTAGAGGGACATGAACCTTCTGATCAGAGGAGAACCATGGGGGTACATAGATTCCACAGCTTACAGGTGAGTACAATTTAGCAATACAAATGGCAGAGAGGCTCAAGCCAGCACCAAGCAAGAAAACATGAGTTGGGTAGGGTCAAGTCGGTGATCCAAATGCAAATGCATGAGTAGAGGTCAAATGAGCACAAGATGGTCAAAGTGCAAAATGGCTGAGGAGTCTGTTCAAACTAATGTATGAGCTGCCAATGTAAAATTTATGATTTAATACAAATATCATCCACACAGAAGCAACCCTTAAGCAGACAGTCATGATTCAATGCAAAGACCCTGAAAAACAAATGCAAGACCATTCAAACTGATCCAAAAAATGAGTTGACAAACCAAAAACCAAGTTGAAAATGTAGGAGTTGATGCAAGGCTGAGTTGGTGAATGTAGGTGACGAGTTGTTTGGACATCTTGGTTCCCATCTCGGTGAGCTAAGGCTGAGTTCGTTCTTAAGAGGCTCTTTCAACCCTTTAAAAAAATTAAAATTAGCACCTCAAACCTGTAATTTTTTTCATGAACCTAAACACAACAAACACCAGCAAGGCAACACACTGGCACAAAACCAAGTGCAAGACCCTTGGAAAAATGTAAATAGAGCACAAGGAAAAATTGAGAGGTTGTACATGAAACTACACGATGGAAAGTAGTAAGAAACCGTAGTGAGAAACATGATTTTGATCATCAAGCTTTGATACCATGATAGAGGAAGGAAGGAAGAATACCTGGAGAAAATCCATGCATATAAAGGAATTTCACTCAACCGTGAGATGGAGTAGCTTCAAGATTCAACAAGAAAGAACTCAACCATGAGAGCAATGTGCATGCATTAAGGGAAAAAAAATCCATGCTCATAGATCAAGAAGAGAGGTGTACATATAGGGGAGTGTTGATTAACTCCCATGTAGAGATAATGATGCCTCCATGATGGAGAAGAGGAGTTATTTTCTAAAGGGGAAAATACCTCCTATTACAAACACTTACACATATGACAGATTCCATGAGGGAATCTTTCATAACTAAAATGACAAATATGATCCATACTCCCACCTAAGTGAGATGACTCACTTAGTGAGGTGGAATTACACCTAATAAAGAAATAAAAGGGGAAAAATACCACAAACACTAACAATATCGTCCCCATTATTAAGTGTCAACGTATTGGGATCGGTGGTCCATGTTGTTAATACTAAGTGAGGAAGGTTTTTTAGTAGGGGCAATCAATTTAATCATCTACCACCTCCTTCTACTAGTACATGGCAAGTGGGTCAATCGTCATGATATGACTCATTGAATTAATTATGAAATATTCACGCTAAAATTTTAATTCTTGAGCTATTAAATAAATAACTTGTATATAATTATGCGCTACTAGAGGTATTACAAACAATTACCCTCCCTAGTGAAATATCGATGGTCAATTTTTCTTATATCACGAATACACTAAAAGGTACTAACATTCCTATTACTTTTACTAGTAAGGATTTAATTCATATGCATATACATGATCAATATCACTCCCTTCACATTATATTTAGATTTCAATCCCTTTTAATCAAGTGGGTGTTAATTGATGATGGTTTTACCCTTAATATTTATCATTGTTCCTTCTTACAACATATGGGCACTCATGCAAGTTTTATTCAACAATCATCTCAAGATATCAAAGGTTTCAACAACAGTCCTCTACTTGCATTGGGAAAGATTACTTTGGACATTTTATTTCGACCCAAAACAATGTCTACCACATTTCATGTCTTATATGGCCCTCTTGATTACAACATTCTAATAAGTAGAGCATGGATTTATGAAATGGAGGCTACACCCTCATCACTTCATTGATGCATAAATTCACAAACAATGGATATGAATACACTATTATAATTGATGAGGAACCCTTTAAATGTTTCCAAATCAAACAATCCTCATCACAAGAAACATCAATCATTCCTCTAGCACAATAAAGTTTTATTAATAAACTATACACGTATGACATTGGACAATCCAAAAATGGTGACAACAATGAAAATATCATACAATCATTATAAGAGAAAATATCTACATTAGCTAGTGAGCATTTCTAATAATTGTATTTTTTAAGAAGAAATTTAAAAAAAAATCTACCAACACAATTAGCACAATAAGAAATCATTATAAAGATTTTATTTAACACGAATAACAAATCCTGCATTACCACAAAAATGCACATCGAGTTGGCATTATTATTCCACTTGCATAGTTAGGGGGAAATATAGAGAAATATTCTATGGGCACCCATTGGGTGAACAACTTACCATTTCTAGTCAATTTGAAATAGAATGATGTTATTGTTATTGATTGGTGTGATAGTGACATAAAGGACGTGTCTTATATGATAGAGGATAACTTATACAATTTAAATAAAAATCCCACTAATTATGATGACTCCATGCTCCACTCTTTGTTCACATCTACAGGCCCAAGCTAATACGGAATTAACTCTTATAAGGTCGGGTTGCAACACCCCCTCCAACTATATCCTAGTATGAAAGATATATAAATTCCAATCTAGGCAAATAAATCATCATTTATCAAGAAATGTTTTCTCAACAAGGAAGTGTAAAAGTAAACTATGCTTATAAAATATACTACTTCAAAAAAGGCCACCATCATTTCTAAGTATATGGTTGATGGATTTTGTGCTTTATAAAAATCCAAATACACCATGTAACCAACTTTGGCAACAAACTCTATATTTAATATAATTAGTGTTATTAAAAATATTACCCCTTTAACAACATCAAAGCAATATGATGCACAAGAAACCATATTACACCACTCTTGTTAGAGAATAATCTTTTAACCTTACCTCTTAGGTGGAATTGTACATCTACTAAAACAAGATGAACACCACTTTTGTGATTATCATCATGCTACTAACCATGATGTTAATAATTTCCAATCATTAATATCTAAGATACATTCGCTTAAATCTAATAGTATAATTAAAAATATTTCTTAATGACTCCACACAGCTAAAACCATCATACCCTGTCAATACAGTGGAAACACGTAAGTGCCCTAAATTCAATCATTTCATGCTCACACTTCGTATATATGGAAAGAATTGGGAACACATCCAACTTAATACAACTACATGTCTAAGAATATATTTACATTTGAGGCATTACACACCCTTCATCAAACTAACTACTTGTATGATATTCATGTGACTTTCATGATTGTATTATGTTACTTGTGGCATATGATTTATGCATTATACCAATAAAATTATGGGTAACACTTGATACCCATAAAAATCCTTTTTGTTTGGAAATATCATAGTTTTGATGTTTGAATGAATCTGCAATAAGACCAGTCACAACATTATCTTCCCCCAATTACTTGCGTCAATTACAATTAAGTATGATGGTCTCCTTAGCTACCAGTGTAATATGACATGCTGGAAATACACTATGACAGAACAATTCCTAACCTATAACAATGAAGAATACATTGTGTATCTTTATCAACTTTGGAAGGCTAGACATTTAAGTTGCCCCTGCTTATGTAAGCTTTATCATATGGCTAATCTACAACTAATATGTTTTTGATCTTGCTATGTATTATCCCCTCTATGTTGAATATCATACTTGTAAACACTCTAAATATTTCAAAATATATATATAATTAAAAAATTCCAAACAGATTCAGATAATACAATATGAGAACTTAAGCATGATTAGATTTACTAGTTTCTACTTTATATGTGTTCTTTGTCACATGGTTTAATAGATAGTATATTCTATATTCTATAAACATGTACACTTCACAAGGTATGTGAGCATGATGCATGATACATAGGGTTCTACATGATTACAGATGTTGGACTTATCTTTCACCTAGTCACCTTGCTAACTCGAGGGAGCTTTTACACTATCAAGTGTTATTATTCTATTTCACAATGTTTTGCTTCATGTCTCCTAGTTATGTTCATATATTATATGGTGATATATGTTATTTATCACGAATTTTTTGACTAATGCATGCGGATGGTACATGACTATAATATCTTGTTCAATGCACCTTTGGGCTACTGCATATTACTTCCTTACACTTTGGATCACTCGTTGCCTATCTCGTGCGTGCACAATCTTAACCTATTTTTGTGTGTATAACACTTTCGTGTCCCTTTTTTGTGTCTTTAATAGTTTTTGATTGTATTATCCTAGGCCTATTATGTGTATATGACACTTTCATGTATTTTGTGTGTGTCCATGTGGCCCTTTTATGTGCCATGTGTGTGAAATTGTGCCTGAATTTGTTTAAGAACTTGTATGCTTGTATATTAATTATAGTTTTTATCTTATATGTGCCATGGTTTATATCATGCACAATCTATCAAGTCTAGTTCTATGTTGTGGCCACCTGAAGCCATATTTTATATGATTCTTATTGGATATACTTCTAATTTTTTGATTCGAGTAATTTACATGACGTCTCACTCACCTGAAAGAGGGGAAATTAAGTAGGGTTATTTTAGACATATCAATGGAATATATAATGAAAAATCACAAGATACATGTTCACTGCATTTATGAAAAGGGTAGGGGGTCATTACTATGACAAGTACATATTATAAATTCATTGAATTTATTACTAATACAAGGGGTATGAATAATATGGAAGATACATTCTACTGCAATGTAATTACTTGAATATAAATGCAAATATGTTAGAATATATAATATATTATTAAGCCACTTCGAGGGGGGAAACCTCCTAAGTCTTCTGGAGTAAGACAATAAATCACACACTTCACACTTATGAGAGATAATTACTTACCCATATATAGGTATGATTGTGAAAGGTCATACCCCTTCAATATTATTAGTTTATACCTAATGAATAACTAACTAATGTTATATAAGCCATAAGTTGTCCCACACATAGCCTTATAAATGGTATAGGTTAGTCGTATAACAAGTTTGTCTCTTTCAAACAAAAATTTTTCTCGATGTTTGAATAGCTATGGAAATGAATATAATCAACCTTTGTCCTCAATGTTTATGATTTTTAGTTGTTCGTATAGGAAATCTTCCTCCTCCCATGTTTCATCAACTTGGTCTCGATTCTTCCAATTGATCAAAGATTCAGTGAGTACCTCCATCTGCACCCTCTTAGTGCACGTCTCAAGGATTTTCTCAGGTTCCAAAATGATTTGACCTTCATAATAAATTGTAGGTAGCTATATTTGAGATGTCGACAAGTAATGAAAAAACACGATGGAAGAATTGTCTATCGTATAAGGAATTTCTACTGGTATATCCTCAATAATAATTGAATTATTATCCACCTTGTCATGGGTACAAATGGTTGTTGTTTTCAAACTAAAATTATAGTGATGTATAACCCTCAAATCTTGTTTTAATAATGTGTTGCATTTGATGAGATCTTACCCTCTTAGATGAATTTGCACACAACCCTTTTAACTCAAACATCATTTCAGATGAATGAAAATGCATGAATAATCTTGGAATTTTGTCTCAATATTACCCAAGGTTGTGATCCATTGGACTTCCAAGAAAATAGCATATCCACACATGGTAATGGAAATCATAGGGCTATCTAGTAGGTAAATTCCCATGAAAATTTTAATGTTATGATATTTTTGAACAACTAATTGTAGTCCCATCTGTAACCATGACATAGAATTCAAAAGTGGGGTAAATAAAATAATTCAATTGTGTAGTTAATTTATGGTTGATGAAGTTGTGAGTACTCCTTGAGTCAATCAATATCGTCAGCTTATGGCCCTTTAGGTGACCCATTACCTTGAGGGTTTGTGAGGAGAATTTTGTGGGGAGCTCACACTGGATATTGAATGACAAGAGATAATTGATTGGGAATCTCCAAACCCTAGCTTATCATCTATCTCCACAGGTTTTTCTTTATCCATATCTTCGTTAAGGAATCCCTTGTTATATAATAACTTATTTTCAGTGCATCAATGTCCTCTAATATATTTTCTATCACAATTAAAGCATACTATTTTTCCCTCTTTTCATCAAGATTTTGTGGAAGGGTCGAAGCATATAATTGTATCCCACTTTTTAACAATTTTTTTACCTTCGATAAAATATGTCTGACAACCAAAACATGACCAAACACATATAAAATGACCAAACATGTATTTTCAAGAGCTTATAAATACAAAGGTGCAGGGAATTCAAAATTTACCTAATTTTTTAAAGTTTGTATAGTATTTTTAAATATTTATTTACTAGTCAGATTTAAAATTTTGGCCACCAAGTGGGACACACTTATATGCTTTGACCCTAAATTAACTTGGTAGGCTATGGAAATGATGGTGTATGGGTGTTTTGATCTTTAATTCTTTGTCGGGAATGATCAATTGACTAAGAAATTTTCCACTACCCATGTGTCATGATAATCAAATCAGAAACATTAAGTGGATTAAACATTCGGATGTCATGTTCAATGTGGACATTAAGACTTCCTAAAAATAGGTCATTCAAATGCTAATCAATAATTGTCTCTATTCATAAAGATAGATTTTAGAACCGATGAACATAATCCTTAATCGAGCCTATTTTTTGTGACTTTTCCAGCTAGCTAAAGTAGTTGTCTGTGAGAGTACAACTGTAGTGCATTAGTAACTCCTCTATAAAAACTATTCAGATGACAATGAGAGACTTCTTCTTCCTTTAAGCACACAACAAATGATACAAAGTAAATTCTTTAGGATCCAAATATAAGAATGTCATAGTAACTTTTTTCCCACATTGTATTTGATATACATTAAAATAATTCTCCATTTGGTTTATCAAAGTTATTGGATCTTGCCCATGAAATTTACACATTTCCACTTATCGGGAACATGGTCCTCCCTGGGCTATGTATAAGTTTGTAATGGATTTTATTGAGGTTGATGAATATTCAAATTTGGAATAATATTTTGCATGAGATCATCAAAGCGTTGATTGTTTCGGTCCATTTTAGTGCTCATTGATGATCAAAAGCTACACATATCGTACTCAAGATGGCTCACCTTGTGATTCGTTACCTATAAAACCCTAGAGTAGAAGATTCATTAAATCCCATTACTAAACTCATACCCTCTTTGTAAGAATTTTTTTATCATTTCAGAATTCTAGCCCTGACCCCTAGTTTGTGATCCTACCATAACAAGGGCTTAACCGTGCACAATTAAATTTTCCACGTTGAAAAAATTTGACAATGTAGATGACCTCATATATGAAAATACAAAAGAAAGGGACTAAATGAAAATTTGAAGAAATTTCTTAAAATATTTAGAAATCTCATAATTTCTGAAAAAATGTAGCCTAAAGAGTGATTTTATGAAAACACGTAAAATTGGCATAACTCTCACAACCAAGGAAAAAATTCTATAATTTTTACTGAATCTTTCATACCACTATTCTAATATTTTTTGAAAAAAACTCTTAAAAAATCATAGTCATGTGAGATATATAGTGGAAACAAAAAATGTTTCTATAATTGATGCTCTGATACCACTTGTAATATAATTCCTTGAATATAAATGCAAATATGTCATAACATATAATATATTATTGAGCCACTTCAAGGGGGTAACCTCCCAAGTCTTCCAATAAGATAATAAATCACCCACTTCACTCTTGTGGGAGAATTTACTCACCCATATATATAGGTATGATTGTGAAAGGTCACACTCCTTCATTTATATAATTTTATACCTGATTAATAATTGACTAATGATTATAGATATAAATGTTATATAAGCCATAATTCGACCCACACATACCCTTATAAATGGTTTAGGTTAGGGTGTAACAATTACATATTTTTTGTATTTATTACAAATGCAGGGGGCATAAGTACCTTGCATGTACTACAATTCCTATTTCAATAATTTCCAATAACTTCAAGGAATTCAAACATTTACAAATTTGGATTCATCTGTAGTGGTGTGATTTATTAGAACATGTGTGTTAGTATTGTGATATCCATTATTCTGAGGCATTGTAATTTACAGTAAAATGCGGTTCCACTCCTCTTTAAGTATTGGATATTCAGTGCACCAAACTCTCAATTTACTTTACGATTACTTTTCTATTTTAAAATTAGGGACTTGATCACTGCCCAATTCTTTATGATGATTATAATCTGGATATCCCTACCATTGGTAGGGGGCACAGTCTTGTCTATCTATAAAGAAAAATTGTCTCCACGCATATAGGGGTACCCGATCTTTATTCCTCTTTACTTTTTTTAACATATTTCATTAATATTAGAGTTAAAGATTTAATTTTCTAAATATGGACATTGAATACACTCTTATGTTATAGTTTTCACTCTTGGAGGCATATTTTAACATCTTAAACACTCAAACAAATCGAGAAAAGACAAAATGTGTTTACACACTTAGTTATGCATTTCCTTTAACCTAGATAATTTCATTTACTAGGTAATTAGGTGTTTGATAATGATTGATCTGGATTATATCCCTTAATTATATTTACACACACGAATGTGGTGTAAATTCATTATCATTCCCTCTCATAATTATTGTAAGAATGCCTCATTCTCTCACATAGTTGTTGTTGGAGCTCAAAATTACACCCTACTCTTAATCATGGAAGACCTAGAATTTTGTGGCAACATGGTACTGTCATCAAGTATGGGACTTGCATTTTGAGATAGACCTTTGGAGAAGGTTGGCTTCCTCTATTTCACAGACTAGAAAAACCCACGAAACACAACCTACTCTAATGCTAACACTACTACTAATCTAACCTACTCTAACACATCCAAGGGACCAGGGAGAGAGGGAGGGAGAGAGAAATGTAGAAAACAAATCCTAATCTAAAAGGAGTGGTGATAGCACCAGAAGATAAGGGTGATCACTCTCCATAAGGAGAGGAAAAGGGAGAAAATGTTGCATGAGAGGGAAGACAAATGTGCCATAGACCAAAGTCGGGTAAGTTAACCCATTCCAAACATTGACAACACATAAAAATGGAGAAACCTACAAGTGCGACACACTCCATACCAAATGAAAATAGAGAAGCAAGAATGCAATAAACACGAGAATAGGGAAGAGAATATCCAAAAACACCTGATTGCATTACTTAAAAGTATGCACATTTAGTTACAACAATGCAAAAGGAGAATAAATTGCAAAGACAAAGTCTAAGGTTTAAAACTCGTGGGAATTCGGGCACCATTTTGGAATGGTGTCATTACAACAAAAGAGAAATCTCTTTTTATGAATATGAATCTCATATTTATAGAGAAAATGAGAAGAAGAAGAGAGAAGGAGAGAGAGGTTCCAATAGGAGAGATACGACCACTAAGGACCAATCGCCATAAATGTTTACAGAGAAGTGTGGGCATCTGACATGGATCAAATCACACATCATCAGATTCACATGTCGAAGAAGAGGACACCCATACTTCATTTAATTCTGGTTGGTGGGGTGGTTGAGCATTGGATTTCAAATTAGACTCAGTTCCTATGTTTCCCACATGCTTTTGTACCCTTAATATGATGCACTGAAACATTTCTAACCACTGAAATGTATTAAATTTCCTATGTTATGCTCCTTCATTCATCCATGGATTTTCTTTGTTATGTAACTTCTGTTCTTGTTCTGTGGATTTTTTTTGTGGCTCCTGTTGGAACTTTGAAAACTTCTACAATTTTCCTTTTAACACTCCCACTATGCTACGAAGTTATTTTCCTCTTCTTACGCATCACTTTGACCTACGACCATGTTCCTTCATTTCACGGATCCATGAGAACCCTACAACACTACAATTAGGAAACCCACAAGACGCTAAGTTAGTGTTTCATAGTTTCCAGCCTTATTCCAAACTTGATTTTCCATTGTTGCGCAATGCCTAGCAAAAAAAAAATCGCATCATGGATTTTGACTTGGCGGACTTCATCCTTTGTTTCGTGGAATTGAAAAACTCTATGGAATGTTATGTCTTTCAAGTTTGTGTGACACTTTGTTTACTTATGCCATAAAGCACTAACTTCCTTCCCATTCCTTCACTTCACGGATCCCATCCTTATCAAATTTTCTATATTTCCATGGGCATGTAACCCTGCGATGCTCTAACCTGCCTTGACCTACGAGAGACGGATTTTTCAGTGTCGTCAAGGTTTAACAGACTCCACAGAACATTAAATTTGTTAAATTTCACCTAAGTCTTGGGTTGCTCATTATTCAGTGGGTTAGGAGATTCTTCATAACACTACTTGACTACTCTTTGTGGAAGGCTAACTTAATCTTACATAGATTTCCTAAGAAAAAATGGCAAAGTTCATTTTTGATGAGTTGTTCAAAATTATGTATAGGGGTGTAATTTTGGACAACAGTTACTCAGAAACCTAAATGAAAAATATAAATGCTTAACAACTTTTTTTAACCTTCTATCAGGCCTCTCCCATGACTCTCATTATAGTTTTGGTCTTTTGGAGAATAACGTCCACTAGGACACTAGTGTTAGACGCTAGCATCCTAAGCTAAGCACTAGTATCCTCTACTTCTCAAAGGAAAAATTTATTAACTTATCCTAATTCCTCTGTATAAGTTGAATTTAAATCAAAATTATATCCCGTGGGAAGATATAAAAGCAAGTTTAGCACTCTTATTTACTCACTGAACAACATTGGCAATCATCAAGCTCCTATTTGGAAATAATAAGTTACTCTTTATCTTCATCTCCAAATCTCTAGCAAGCTGCCCTGAAATTCCATATCATTGTTTATAAATATGCAATACCAAAACAATGCTTTAATTCTTGCAACTAGTGGGTACAATATGTTATGATCTCAAAAACACAAGAATGAATACGCTTAGCTTATTATAGATGGATCTGGAACGTTCTAGTTGTGTAAACTTGGGAGATATGAATGTGTAAGTGATTTTTATCTAGAATTGTAGATGGAAATTGACTTGGTGCAAGATCGTATAGATCTACAAGAAACGTCTGTACGGTTTTACGCCTATTATATGGTTTTTAACCAAGCTCTAAATCCTGATATGTAACTTTCTAAGATCTGTTGATCTACCGTGAAATGTTTTTCATTGTAAAACCCTATTTTTTACTCATGTTGTGAATCCATTAGAATATTTTGTGTAAGATCTCAAACCCTAGCCATGGGTAGCAGATCTTACAAAAAACATGTTAGTTGGGTTGATGTGCAATCCTTGCAGGTCAACAACATTGGCACTACTCTGAAGAGGCCTCAAACCACATGTTATACTCCACCTAGGATGTGATATATGAATGAATGCAACTATGATTTAGAAATTGAAACCTCTTTGAACATGTT
This sequence comes from Taxus chinensis, assembly GCA_019776745.2. Classification (NCBI taxonomy): domain Eukaryota; kingdom Viridiplantae; phylum Streptophyta; class Pinopsida; order Cupressales; family Taxaceae; genus Taxus; species Taxus chinensis. The sequence continues at coordinate 166,790,720 of CM034149.1, forward strand.
TGGATTGAGTTTAGCTCTTGCTAATACTTTGAAATGGGGATGTTTAGGGTTCTTGCAAATGAGAGAAAGCTAGAATTCCTTGAACTTGGTATATTGATCTAAACCATAGTGATTTCTACCCAAATGATAATGCATAACTGTTAGCAAGATTGAGGGAGACTTGGGTTCCTTTAGTGTTAGTGTTTACAATAGGAGTTCATGAGAATGTCAGGTTAGGGAATGAGGTGAGTTTAACTTGCTTATATAGGGCTCAAAAGGTAAATTATCATGGAAAGGTTGACCCAAAGGGATTAAGTGATCCAATGAAGAATATAAAATTAAAAGGTTAGGTGGAGGATATGTTAGTCCAAAAGTGTAATAGTAAGCCAGGATCAGATTCCACATCCTGACCAAAGTGTATAGTTTTAGACAAGGATGAAAAACATAAAAAATTGAAGGTTGAATCCTATTAAATGGAGTTTGTCTATGGATTTTATGTATTTAATTCTTATAATATATCAACATATCAATTTATATGAATAAGAAAGTTAGATAAGAGACTCAAGATATACTGAGTAGGGATAGAAAGAGTGTGTGTGTTTTATTAAGAGTAAATTACCAAAATTAATAATGTCAAAGGGTAAATTTCCAAATTTGAGTGTCTATATTTCCCCCCCTTTAAGTATGAAATGAAAATTACATGCTTAAAGGAAAATATACCTGAGTGTGTAGACACACTTTGTATTTGTTCGGAGTTTTCTTTACAGTGCCCCATTGTGTTGGTGTTGGCATGCTTCATGATGAAACCTACAACACATAGTGTAGTCAGTGTTCAAAGTAGAAAATAGAACTTTAACTAAAATGTAAAGTGTAATATGTAAAATTTTCATTTGTATGAAGTGAAATAAAGAGATTTAAAACATGGAAGGAATACACTTGTTCATTTTGTAGGGGGAAGAAGTTCCCATTCTTTACTTGTACTTGAGATTTGGATTTTTGAGCTTAGTGAAGGATTGGATTATCCAGATTGAGATGTAACCTGATGGACAACACACTAAGCAAATATAGGTGCTTAATGATGCTTATAATCTAATGTAATTCATAATGAAAGAGTTGTAGTACACAAACTAATTTCAAGCAATTCCAAATTATAGAATTGTAAAACTATGTATGAGATGATCTATGCAGGTAGATATGACTATCTCTTTATTCAAAACAAATTGACTTTATAGCTATACAAGATGAACATATGAAAAGAACTATCACAACATAGAATAAAAGGGTTTGTATGGGAACAAAAAATCATCCTAGATGGAGACCATTTATATCTACCTTATGGGATCTTGTTTTGAAACTCGGTACAAAAGTGGAAAAATCTGAAATCTATCATATTATTACTATTAATTTATTTAGTGCTTCTTTACTAGGGTCATATCTCCTACTTGTTGACTTGTTTCATGAACCGCAATAACCATCAGAAAGAGAACAAAATGAAATTGGTGATGGAAGTTATGATGCAAATTATAGTATATTTCATCAGTGTTATTGTCCAAACTCCATAAATGCTTCGAGGAGTCAAACTATCCTCAGCTGTCAAAAGTGATCTTACGATTAGCGCTACAATTTTTGGGACTTTCCAAAGATAGTTCTATTTAGAAACGTGTGCTAGGTGGATCATTGTGTTCCTCCTTAAGAAGAAATGGGACCAATTGTTCCTAAGCAATGTAACTAAGTGTGCATGAAAGGAATTCTCAATCTATACGCATCTATATGAACCACTTCCCTTGTGTATGCCATGCTTGCCAAACCTTGACTACTCAATAGAGTGTGAGATGTTAATGCTTCATATCTTGACCACCCTATCAATGACTTGATCCTTTCAATGGTGATCACACAATTTATAGGTTTAACTCTATTCCTTAGACTATTTCATAATTAACCTTGAAAATATGTATCCAAAAGTGGAGCCCAAAGTATAGAGTGGACCAACTCAACGATTGAAAAATTGGATGTAAATGAGGTAGGGGTGGAAGATAAAGACCAAATGCAGCGCTCACCATTTGGCTATGCACTGGTGTCCAGGATGAGAAATGTCGATGTATGACAAGATAGAGTCACTGGGTTAGAAAGAGTGTAACCAGACATCATCAACAGAGGTAATAGAAAGCAAACAAATATGGCCAAAGACATCATGTTGATTGATACTTTTCTGGCTAGTTTGTTACATAGGAACTTTTCATTGAATGTGTCAGATTTGTGATACAAGACTTGATTTCCTTATCCAATTTCGTTTTTGTGTATTATACATGCATTCTTCTTCCAACATGAAGGTAAAGGTTACATCAATGGGAGACAATGTCCAGAATCTAATACATGTCTACAATGGGCTTTCTTATGGAGATATGAAGAGCTCAGTTATAAATATGTTGGACATGCACAACCTTTACTATCATGTCCCATTTATGAGGAGAGTGATAGAATTCCTAAGAAGATGCACAATCATATGGTTGACTACCTCTGTTTTCCCATAGGTCTGAGTATGGAATGTAGTGCCCCCATTATAAATGCCCCTAGAACCCCTATCTGACACAATAGTTTTGTAAGACCAAAATGAACCTAAACATGCTCAAAGAACAACTTTGTAGCCTCCTCTACTGATATTGTCTTCTTGCAAGGTGTTAAGATTGTTATTTTTGAGAATCTATCAACCACCACAAAAATACATTCATGTCCATGCCTAGTGGAATGGATACCTAACATACAATCCATTGATAGACTCTTACAGTGTTCCTTGAATTGTAAGAGGTGTATAAATACCTTGCTTTTGATTCACTGACTTGATAATCACATAAGTTGTGCAAGACTTGATGTATCTGCGTGACATCCTATGGTCAGATTTGTCCAGTAGAAATACTTTGTACATTACTACCATTATTTTCATGATACTCTAAAGTGACGTTGCAATGGGATTTGTAGTGAGCCTCCCATATTAAATTGTTACTGTTCCATTCATGTTTTATAAGAAAACATGTGTGTCCCAATGGTATAGAACCCCTTGCTCTAAATGATAGTTTGGAATGTTTTTTCAATCCCTTGTTCCTTTTATAGATGTCTTTTTAAAAATAGGGTCATGTTCATACATTTGAGGACACTCTGATGTCTCTTGCCCACATGATTCAAGGTTCTCCATGGTTTGCAAAGCGATTTTGGGTGACTCATGTTACATCATCAACTTGATTGGCATCCCCCTTTTTGTGTAGGATGTTTAAATAGAATTGTTTCATATAGGTGGACCACCTCTGATGCCCCATCATTTTGTAACTTGTCTAGGTTATACCATGAATTTCAAAGCTTATGATCTATACGTATGATACATTTATTTTCCTAAAATGTGGTGCTTCTCACTTTTCTATAATGGCTTACATAATGGTGTACAACTCTTTGTCATAAGTCAGGTACCTACACATTATGTCAAATAAGGTATCACTGGGGTATACCACTAGATGCCCATGTTGGGTGAGGAATATACCAAGTGCATATTCTGAAGGATGTCTCTATCTAAAATGATTTTTGTAGATATGGCAATACTAAAACTGGTGTTGAGCAGAGCCTCTCCTTCATTCATGTAAATGCCTTCTATTGTGCCTCTACACCATACTAAATTTACTTTTTCTGGTTGGTCCTATGTCTCCTGATTCACCGTTGAACTTGTGCCCATGTAATTTGTACTGCTCCCAAATACAAACCTATGATAGAACCCCAATGATATTTCCTAAGAAATCAAAAGTTCAGTGACAACTCTTTGGTGTCGACTAGTCTCAAATGACTCTGGTGTTTTCTAGGTCCACAGGCACACCATCCTTAGTTGATGATGTACCCCAAGTATTAGATACTCTACATGACAAAGGAGCATTAGATTGTGCTCACACAGGGTCTGAAGATCCTATTCGATGACATATTCAATGTGCTCCTCAATTTTCCATCGGTCTTATTGCAAGATTCAAGAATGTCATCTATCCTCCATTTCCACGAATGAATCAATGAACTTGGTCGTAGGATATCGTTTCCATCGTCATGAATGTTGTGGTGCATTTGTGAGCCCTAAAAGCCATGATCAACCGATTCAAACAAGCCCTCATTGGATTTAACAGTTTTTCTAAACATCGCCTATACGGTTGATAGAACTTGGTGGTCCTTTAAGCTTTGGATTGATCTTGTCATAGAACTTGGCCAAACTACCTGCAGTCTGGTCTTATAAGGTCATCCAATTTGTGAAAGTGGGTATCAATTCTTTACTATGATTTTTTTCAAGGTTTTATAGTCAATGAAAAGCCACCACATCCCATATATTTTTTATGCAAGAAAAATCTAGCTCTCACAAGAGGATGTACTTGGTCGAAGGTTCCCCTTCTAAATCATCTCTAAAATCAAACATTTGATCTCTTCATTCTCAAGTACTAAGCACTTTTATAGAGCGGTCCACCAGAGTGGTGTTTCAATGACCAAGTCAATTGTATGCTTTACATGACAATGTAAAGGTACACCACTTGGTGGTACAAATAGATATATGCTATTCGCCTTATCATTTGATCCATGTGGCTTCCGTTGCATAGTTTTTCATAGTGGCCTCCACTCTGTACGTGACTCATTGTAACCTACTACAAGGTGACTTAGGATAAATCATAAGTTTGACATCACATGAATGCACTGTTAGTGCAAAATCACAATTGTCAGCACCCCCAAATGAGTTGTCAGATCCACTTTTCTAAGGCATATTCATTTGGTGTGATTTCACAACATTAAGCTTTTCCCAAAGTGTGGGACCTTGCAGAATCGGAAAAGCTCTCCAGATTAAAGGTTAGTTCCTATTCCTCTGTTTAGGTGCATATGTGAAAACTTGCAGAGGGCCTATTCTTAAACCTAATCTAAGTTTTACCAAGGAGACATGGATAAAAGGGATATAAGAAATCAAACTAAGCTATAAGGCGATGCACTAAAGGAATGATGAACATTCATTTTGCTGATGGACACAAACCAACAAAATGCGTACAATAACCAAGCACAGACAACCAGATCTATAATGAAAGACCAAATGAAAGCAAAAGAGACAAGAAAGGATCTAAAATCGATCACAGACGTGTTTTATTGCTATGTAAATTGATACAATGCATTACAAACGACCAGGAGGCAGGAAACGTATTACAATTCTGAAGGGAGGTCTAATACTCCACGAGTTCCTTTGCTAGAAGAAAGGGGAGCCTACAAAACAGGAGAATTTCCAACCCTTTACAATGAGTCTCGACCCTATATTTATAGACTCAATCAAAGAGAAGAAAGAAAGAGAGAGAAGCGGGAAAAAATAGGTTGAAGCTCAACTACTACTATTAATGTCTCCTGCAAAATCTACCCCCAAATTTTCCTTGACTGCATCAATCTCTGGTTTGGCACCTTGAAGAAGGAGGAAACGACGGAGCAGATTGAATCTGATCTGGTTGTTGGGGAAGATGGATCCCGCATTAATGGCCCTAAATATGTTTTCTCCATTTTCCTTTACCTAACCTCTCCAAACTTAAAGTTTCATATCTCCATGGCGTGGGTGAAGCTGAGATCTTTCCAATGGTGTTAAATTTGCAATATTTTGAGCCCTGAGTCGAAAGATATGCCCCTTTGAAGTTTGTATCGAGTCCATACATGAGGGTGGGAAAACAACTTGAAAAATGGGTCCCATTTTGATAATGTGGGACACATGGCAACCAGATTAGGGAAAAATCAGGTTTTTGGGTTCAGAATTTATCTTTTCCCCCTTTTCCATGAGAATCACAAAATACAGAAAACTCCCACGGCCCCGCTTCTCCGCTTGGACATGTGGCACCCTTTAGTTAGCTAGGGAGATGCGCTTCCTTCTTTTCCTTTGTGCCCTTTTTGAAAAAAGGAAATTTTTCACCTTTTCCTCCGACTCCCCGCTTTGGCTTTGACTCGGGCTCAAATGTGGACCTTTTCCCTTTTTTTATTTTAGAGCCTGCCCGAGTCTGTCAAATAGATTTAAGACACAAATTTTTGTGACAGAGCCATTTCTTTTCTTTCTTCTCGTACAGGGTCGTGGCCAATCCAATATTTTTCCTGGGGGGCGAAATATGGATAACAATTTGGTGACTCACGGGGACATTTTTCTGCTAGATGAAAGACCAATTGCCTTGTCATATCCATTGGGCATGGGGTCATGAGTGATAGCCTGCTACTGATATGAACTTTGAAAACTGACCCCTGGGTCGTTTGGAAACCTACTGAAACTTGGAGCTGATCTTTGCCAAAAACCATTACAATGCACTGTGCAAGAGCAAAACAATAGCACCAAAAACTATGTACAAACTAAAAAATCATACATACCCCAAGTGGGATATGCAGAGTGTGCAAAAGTACTTCTTTTACTGAAAACAAACCTACCTACTCTAGTCTAACCAAGAGCAAAGGGAGCTCAAACAAAACCTACAACTGATAGGGAGAAATAGCTTCCCTTCCTATAAAAGGCAGCCATGCAACTGATTTGGCACTGAACATGGTTGGTTGGATGAGTGAAAAACTGACAATAAGCTAGTCCTCCACCCAAATCATCAAGGTATCAACATTAATGGAAAATACCTCCTCAAGCTGACCTGCATTGGACTCATGGAGATATTGATGGTGACCCCTGGTACTTTGATGCTCATCCTCATGCCTTGAAGTAGGCATGACTAGTTTTGGTTTCTCCTTTGGCTCTAATGAAGCCAAGTACCTGATTGGGCACAGTATAAACCTTTGGATGTGCCCATTTCTCTTAAATTCAACTCCAAAAATGGAGTCTTCTTGTGGACCTTCTTGGGTGGATGGTGTGAGAGAGATGATGACATCCTCCTACCTTTACTCTTCCTCCTCCTTTGAAGAACATGGAAGATCAAGATCTTCCAACCTTGATTCTAAAGGACCATTATGGAGTGCAGGATTTTGCACTTGAATATTCTCTTCCACAGTTGTTAAGTGTTCCTCTTCTTTTGGATTTGGATCAGCTTCTCCTTCCTCTATTGTTTGAAGACCATCTTGCCCCTGGATAGCTTATTCCTCTAGCATGAATCTTGTCAAAGAAAAATCTTCAAACTACTGCTCTAGAGGACTGTTTGGGACAGTCATGTCTTCTTTAGAATTTTCCTCCATGATGGATTCATCAATGAAAATAGGACCTTCAAATGAAAGTAAGAAATTATCAATGATGCCTTCTTCTACTATTACAAAATCTGATTTGGTCTCATCCATTTTCTCCTTCCCAATGGGACTTCGAGCTTATTGTTCTTCTTCTTCCTTAGCTGATTATGCAATTTGAATTGGATCAGAATTTCTCTCAGACAAAGTGCCATTGTGGAAACTACACTCCGAGCAACTTGATAACTGATCTTCTTCCTTTCCTTTTTCTTCTTCTGCTGCAACAAAATCAGTCCTAACCACCATTAAGTCTTAAACCTTGGCCTCCTTTGTAGGCTTAACCAGCAAGGGGATCTTTGTAAACCCAAATTTGGTAGCGCAACTCTTTAGATTGTCTGTCATTTCTTTTATGTTAGGCTCCTCTTCTTGTTGTTCTCCTTGACTAGATTCTTAATTCTCTTCCCAACATGGGCTTGGGAAAGCAAGAGGAGTGATAGGGAGGTGGAACTTCTTGTTTGTTTAGAGGGGATGACTGTTTGGAAGGGAAAATGACAGAAGAACTGAGATGAGGTGGAAGACTAGGGAACGAAGAAATGAAATCAACACTTGGGGCAGCAAGTGATGGGCTTGACTCTTGTCTCTACTAAAATGATAAAGATTGAGGGAGAGAAAATGAAAGACAGGGAGATGATGATTGACTTACCCATTGACAAGGTTGTCTTGACTCCAACTCATAAGCCCTAATCTCCTCAGTCCATTGTGCAAGTTGGGGCAGCATTTCAACCATGAAGTCAAGCTTCTCCTGAGGGTTCTAGTGTCTTGGAAAAGGGCCTTCCCATGGACAAGGTGTCCTGCAACCAATTCTGAAAACCATCATTTGAGTTGCAGCCCTTGAATGCACCATGTTAGCCTCCATTTTTTAATCTTCTCCAGTAGATTTACGTTCTCCACATAACTATCGCCATTATATGCATCCCCTTGTTCTTGATAAGCTCAATGGCCAAAGTGATTTTAACTCTGCTCATATGGGTAAGCATAATGGTTATGGATTTGATTATAATGTTGATCTGGAGGAGTTAGGAAATACATTGGAGGTGGAATGTATTGTTGTAAGTGTGAGTTCCATGAAGGGAATGAAGTCATGATTGCACAACCTCATGGAATGGGAGAAAATGGAAGAGATGAAATAAGAAAATAGATGAAATGAGTGAAAATGGAAGAGATGAAATAAGAAAATAGATGAAATGAGTGAAAATGGATGGAAAATGTCTGTAACTCAGAGAATGGTTTTTTGACCAGATGGAGTCACCAGATGTGCTTGAACGTGCCTCAAAAGGCTGACCCTTAATAGGAACACATCAACCTATTAAGATGAAGTGGTAAGGTGCTTCAGACCTATCCCACTGGGCATGCCAAAACTTTTAGTGTGAAATCACAACACCCCCAAATGAGTTATGGATCTACTTTTCTAAGGCAGGTTCATTTGGTGTGATTTGCATAACATTGGATCATTCCCCAAGTTGTGGGACTTAGAAATGGGAATGATCCTCCAGAGAAGGCTAGTCCCTCTTCCTAATCCTAGCACTAAACTACTTCTAAGGAAGGAAATGTGACTATATACTCCTAATCTAAAAATTGTAAGGGACCAAGGTGAGAGAGCGTGAAAATAAAGAAATCCTACACTACATAGGTGATAGCACTGAGAAAAGGGAACTGCTGATCACAAACCCAACTGCCTAAAATGGAGAGAGGCGAGCAATGGAGAGGATGGAAATATGCATCACAGACCAAGGATAAAGTTTGCACAGAACACCATTTCAAACCCCTTAAACACAGCTCCCAAAACCTGTAATGGACATCAAATATATGCATAGTATACCCTGCAATGGTGAGAGGTGAGAAGAGACAAAAAAAATGAGCAAAGGATGGACAAAACGCATCACGAAAATAGATTTTATTGCTCCAAAAGTTCACACAGTACACCATTAATAAGAAAGAGGCAAGAAAATTCCATTACAAAGCCAAGGGAGGAAACTTAAACTCCACATTCGACCCTAGAGAAGAAAGAGAGAGGGGGCAAGGAAGAAGAATGAAAAACCCTTTATAATGAATCTTACCCCTGTATTTATAGATTTTATCGGAGAGAAGAAAGAGAGAGGGAAACAGGAAAAGTGGGTAGAAGCTCAACCACTGTTGTTAATTCTTCTGATAAAATATGCCCAAAATCCATCTTTACTGCATGATTCCTTGATTCGGTGCCTTGAAAGAAGAGGAAATGGCGGAAACAGATCGAATCCAATTTGGTTGTTGAGATAGATGGACCCTGCATTGAATACCTGAAGACGTTTCCTCCATTTTCCCTTACCTAACCTCCTCAAAAATTAAAGTCTCAGACCTCCATGGAATAGGTGAGGCTGAGATCTTTCCAATGGTGTCAAATTTGCAATATTGCGAGCCCTGAGTTGAAAGACATGCCACTTTGAAGTTTGTATCGGGTCCGTAAATAATTTCCAGACCTCATGTGTTCTAACATGCAAGAGTGAAAAGAATCTATCTCTTATACCATTGATCCAGATTTAGGTGTAACATGGTAAAAAACACACTAACGACATTGATTAATGTGTTATAAAAATCAATTCACAATGAAATATTTTTAAACATAAACTAAATTTATTACAATTCCAAATGTATACAAATTGGAAAACTCTGTATGAGAGATGTGTGCTCAGAGATCTATCTCTTTAATAAAAATCATTTGTTTTATAGTTATACAAGGAGAATATGAAAAGAACTACTAAAAAATAGAATATGAAGGGTTTTATATGGGAACCAAAATGTCATCCTACATGAAGACCATGAAAGAAATGATAACCAAATCGTACCAAGCCAAGAACACATATGCTAATTAAACACCACGACCAATAAGATGAAAGTAATTCGCCAGAATAAATTTACATAAAACCTTTGCAAACAAATGAGCAGAAATAACATATATTATTATGGAACTCAATGCAATACATTGAGAATGTGCCTTGCTTAAATAGGCAAGGAATAACAATATAAGAACCAGTCAAGGTCGTAGATCAAGCCATGAATCAAGGAAATAACTAGTCAAGACCATATATTTAGGAGAGAACTAGACATCAAGGATCTAGTCAATACCATAGATCAAGGAAAGAACTATACATAACAACTAGATAATATCTCCTAATATCTAAATAAGATAAAAGAAATATCCACACACATAAGTGGGTGAGGATAAATACAATAAAGGTGAATAAAGTACCTAGGTGAACATGAGCTAAAGTAAATACATACTCTAACAGACCATTTGTATCCACCTTAGGGATGGATTTAAAAAGACAAAAATGGAAAAATCTGAAATCTTTCATGAATATATCCTATTATTACTATTCTTTTATTTAGTGCCCCTTTTCGGGGTCATATCTCCCATCCCGTTGAGCCATTTTATGAATCACAAGAACTGTTAGAAATATCATGGAACGAACTTGGTGAGGGAAGTTCTAACAGAAATTACACTTTATTTCTTTTTCGTTATCCTCTAAACTCTAGAAATTCTCTGGAGGCCCTCAAAACTATAAAATACTAAAAACTGTTGAAAATTTTGTAAAAATAGAGTTTCAAGACTTTCCTAAAATAAATTTTCATAAATATTGTTCTAGATCATTAAGGGTGATCAATCCACAATTGTGTGTAAGTGAATCCAAAGTATTGGGTGCATGTAACCTAACACAAAATGGAGAAGAGAGAGAGAGAGAGAGAGAGAGAGAGAGAGAAGGAGAGTGGGGTATTGAAGTAACTCGTGAAGGAAGAAACTTGTGTATCAAAGGTATTCAATGAATCTAATAGTTTCCCCTTTGAATGTAAGTGGAAAGGAAAGACCTACAAATAATCTAGTTGCTTCGATATGTTATGTAACCCCACCGAGCACACACCTGCAAGTAGATCTATGCCTAAGTTTGTAAATAAGGACACACATTAGAAAAGAGAATGAGCACCCCCATACCCTTCCCATGTGTCACAAAACTGAATAAAAATTGTAGTGTACAGAAATGTAGATGGATAAAAGAGACCCATGCCCTCAAAATATCTAAAATTGAAACTGAAACTAAGTGTCATGGTAAAGAAGGAGTGAATTACTTATGCCCCTATAATCTATCTAAAATAAATTAAGTGAGTCTGAAATTATGTCCAGAAAATATGCTTGTAGGTGGAACTATGAAACTACCAAGAAATTTGGTGTAATTTCCCCTTGGCAAAACCATGTGAAAAAATCATAACAATATGTACAGTTTTGACCAAGTTGTACATTTTTGAACCTGTGCATTATTTTTTGAAATTTTGTATTTGATGTTTTTTAGCACATATACCCTATGTATACCCATGTCTGAGCCAAAAATTGTGTGTGTCTATCATAGGTGTAGAATATACTTGCATAAAAACCACCTCTTTTGAGCTATGTGTGGTAAGGCATTTGAATGTGTGGCTCAAAAGAATAGATATGTAACCATATCTGATGAGTCCAGTAATATGTGTAGAAACACATGGAAGTTATATTAGTGTCATCGATTATGAGGTCCCAAACCTACAAAGGGGATGTACATGGTATAAACCATGGTGTAAAACAATAACTAAGATAAAAATAGTAGCAACAATAGTAATAATGCATATATAAGGGAAAAAGTACAGAGAGATAGAAACAATAAAGTCAAAGTCAATAGTATGCAAAAAGTGTCACACAAAGGAATAAAAATACAAACATGGTACACCCAGTGTCACAAGAAAATCAAGGCCCTCAGTCCTATAAATATGAGAAGCAACATCATGCAAGATAGGCATAGATCCAAAAACATGGGACACTCACGGTGTCACAAGACAAACATGGCACTCAAGCCAAAATGACACACACACACCTAGCAAAAATGTATAGAAAATATGAGTGTCATATTGTGATGAATTATGTAGCAACTGATATAGAGAAATATGTGAAGTAAGATGTGTCAACGATGCATAAAACATAGTATTAATCTTGTTATCTCAAAAGATAATATGTACACAATGTATGTAATAAAGCATAACAAAAAAATAGAAATGAACTATAATTAAATAATAGCACATTTGTAAAGTGTATAATAGATGCCCCTAGATGTATAGGAGGTATGGGTAAAGGGTAGGCCGACACTTGTCATCATGTACCATTTTGTGCATGTTCTACATCAAGCTCAATATACTGCGTGAAAACATGTGTATAAAGAGTAATGAGATATGTTATCTATCAAACCATAGTGAAAAACAACATGTATAATGTAAAGTGCTAACAACACAAGTTATGTGTGTAGGGGTTAGTTTTTGTATTGGGAAATATTTGAATGTTTTTTATTTTTTAATGTTTATCTATGTATAAAGAGGGGTAACACAAGAGAAACCCAATGATAAACTCCTGAGGAGGTGAAGACACTGTTGAAGAAGATAACTGCTCAGGCTTTAATTGTGCCAAATAATGTGACTCAAATTCAAGTGGTAAAACAATAGTGATATGTCATAGAGAAGGCCTAAGATAAGAACTAGGTGAAGTAGATCCATGAGTAGCGTGTGAAGTAGAAGACCTGGACATAGGACCAGAAGAATGAGTACTCTTAGACATACCATGTGCACTAGAATACCTGTGAGAAACTATAGAGATAACATGCACACTAGAGAACCTACATGGTATCTTATGATAGCGTGAGACACTAGTGACAATGTGTGAAATCAAAGGCCTATCTAAAGACCTAGGAGAACTAGAGTTATAAGAGACATGTGTGTAACCAAAGGCATATCAAGAGACCTATGAGAGATATATTTACTAGAGATAGTGTGTGCAACCAAAGGCGTATTATAAGACATAGGAGGGCTTGAGCTGCTAGAAATAGTGTTTATAACCAAAGGCTCATCGGGAGACCTAGGAGGACTAGAGCCACTAGAGATAGTGTGTAAAACCAAAGACCTATTCATATATGCACTAGGAGTAGGGATATAAATGGTAGAAGAATGACTATGTAAGCTAAGGGAAGGAGCCTCAAAGGGAATACCTCAAATTACAACAACCTATTGAATATGAATAATCTTGGCACGTTGGTGAATGATCGATGGAATAGCCCTGACATCATGTAGCCAAGAGAGACCTAAACACAATGTACTAAAGTTAAGAGTAACATTAACTAAGAATGAAACCAATGTAGTAAGATAAGCAATCATAATAGGTAGAGTAATATGTCGATAGTGAGGGTTAGAATCAAATGAAAAATATTTTGTAGAAATTCCAAAAGAGTGAAGTAGCCTCATAAAACAAACATTATCCTTGTTATGTGGATCAACTAAAACACCACGGATAAGTACCTGATTAATAGAGATGGGAAAGGATAGAGTATAAAAAATAAGTGTGTCATCTATATCAGAGTCATCGAAAGTGATAATTAGTTTTAAATATGGTATGTGAGTGAGAGTGTTAATCATTGCATTTAAAGGGTGATCATAAAATGGCATTGGTGGCACCACATAATGAGTATCATGCACTTATGAAGTAGATTTTTCATTTTTATGGTTAGAAAGTAGATGATTGAAGATTTTCAATTTTGCATTATTGTTCATTGGCTTAGAAGATTTAGTGGCCTCCTCCCATTCAATTGCATTCGAGTCAATAAGATATTGATGATGTGAAGAAGTTTGATACACCAATCAGTGAGGTGACCAATACATCTATGATAATCACAGTAAGCATTAACATCGAAACTCTTACTTTGAGGATTGTTCACATCAACCTCAAATAATGGAGGGGGGATATGAGATTACACTCAAGTAATTAGTTGAATATAATGTATGGAGCACAAGTTAAATGTGTAAATTATCATCATGTGGGTTGCAATTTTAGCTTAGTCTTTACTACCGCTCGTCTTTAAGCATATATTTTTCATTACATACTTAAAGGGTGGAAAATATAAACACTCAAGTTTGAAAATTAGCCGTTTGACATTTCTAGATTTGACAATGCACTCTTGCTAAGACAAACACACTCTTTTTATCCTTGTTTAGTACATCTTGAGGTCTCTTGTCTAAGTTTTTTTTATACACATTGATATGTCAACATATTATAATAATTAAATGCATAAAATCTGTAGGAAAAATCCACCTGAAAAGATGCAACCTTCAGTTTTCATGTTTTTCATCCTTGTCTAGAAACTTCCACTTTGGTTAGCTTTTGGCATACTGTCTTTACCAACTTATATGGTTTTGGACCAACATATCCTCTATCCGATATTTCAATTTGATATTCTTTTTTAGATTATTTAATCCCTCTAGGTTGGCATTTCCATGATAATTTGCCTTTCGATACCTTTATAAGAAATTTAAACTAACCTTGTTTACTAACCTGACATTATTATGAACTCCTATTGCAAACACTAACACTAAAGGAAATCAAGGCTCCATAAATCTTGAAAAATTTTATGCATAATCATGAGGTAAACAATCACTATAGGTTTGAAGCATCCTACTAGGTCAATGAATTAGTTGAACTCTCATTTGCAAGCACTTAAACATCCCCATTTCAAGTATTATCAAGATCCAAACTTAATCCAAATATTCTTAAAGAGGTTCCAATTTCCAAACCATTGGTGCATTCATTCAAATATCACATTATAGCTGGAAAATGATGTGTTTTTTGAGGCCTCTTAATATTCGTGTCGATGTCAGTAGTGTAAGGATTACACTTCAACCTAACTAATATTTTTTTACAGGATATCCTACCCATGTCTAGGATTTGAGATCTTACTTAGAATATTGAGATGGCTTCACAACACGAGTGACAACCAAGGTTTGACAATGAGAAACATTTCCACGTAAGAGATGATCTCATAAATTTATCGAGTAGAATTTAGAGCAGGGTCAAAACCATTAAATAGGCACAAGTTGTACTTATGGTACAGTATGTGCAAGTTGTACATATGGTTCTGACAAAGTTGTACGATCCTGCACCAAGTCACTTTCTAGCTACATTTCCAGAGACAAATCACTTTCAAGTTTAGATCTCCTAGTTCCAACAATTTACCCTTTAACACTACTGGTTTTTACAATGCACTCTTACTAAAACAAACACAATATTTCTATCCATGATCAGTACATCCTGAGGTCTTTTATTTAACTTGATTATTCATACACACTGATATGTTGATAGATTCTAAGAATTAAATGCATAAAATCCATAGAAAATTTCCACATGACAGGACTCGACCTTCAAATTTCATGTGTTTCATCCCTTTCCAAAAATTTCCACTTTGGTCGGCTTGTGGAAT
Organism: Taxus chinensis; assembly: GCA_019776745.2. Lineage (NCBI taxonomy): Eukaryota > Viridiplantae > Streptophyta > Pinopsida > Cupressales > Taxaceae > Taxus > Taxus chinensis. The sequence continues at coordinate 166,806,223 of CM034149.1, forward strand.
ATGGTCCTAGATGACTTCTACAATTTTGGATCACATATTATCTATATGATCTTTCAATTTTAATTTATTTATTTGATCATTTAGTCTATCTAGGTTGGCATTTCCATGATAATTTACGTTTGGATCCCTATATAAGTAAGTTAAACTCACCTTATTTACTAACCTACATTCCCAAGGAATCCTATTGCAAACACTAGCACTAAAGGCACCAAAAGATCCCTAAATCTTGTCAAAACTTATGCACATCATTAGGGTAACAATGACCACAAGTTTGAAGCTTTCTACCAAGTCAAGGAATTAACTTCCTCCATTTCGAAGAACTCAAAAATAATCATCTCAAGTATTAACAAGATCCAAACTCATTTCCAAGCATTATTAAAGAGATTCTACTTGCCAAATCATAGTTGCATTCATTCATATACCACATTCTAGGTGGAAAACGGTGTGTGTTTGAGGCCTCTTCAAAGTAGTGGTTGCATTGATGATGCAAAGATTGTATTTCAACCCAATTAATGTTTGTTATGTAAGATCTCTTATCCATGGCTAGGATTTGAGATATTGCTCATAATATTAAAAGGGATTCACAACATGAATGACAACTAGGGTTTTAAAAGGACAATCATTTCGATGCAGGTGATAGTATCACAAAGTTATAGATTATGATTCAAAGTAGGGCCAAAACTGTATAACAGGTGCAATACCATATAGATGGTTCTCGAAGATTTGTATGGTCGTGAACTAGATCAATTTCCAATTATAATTCCATAGATGAAGCACTTATAAGTTCATATCTCCTAGTTATAGCAATTTACACACCCAAAACTTCCCCAAATCCATCAGTAATCAGCTAAGTCCACACACAAACTTGTGTTTTTGAGCTTGTATCATATTGTATAAAATAGTTATGAGAATTAATGTGTTGTTATTATATTACATAGTTAATGTTGGAAGTTAATTAATCATAATAACTTCTTGTAACTCCCCTTACATCCTTTTAGTGTACTTAATTCACTAATATATTTTTTTAATAAGGGTGTAAACATTTGAACTTAAAGAAAAATTATATCTTGTGGAAAGATATACAATCAATTTTAGCATTCTTATTTACTCACTTCGCAACATTGGAAATCATTTAGCTACTACTTGGTAATAACAAGTCACACTTGATCTTCAAATCCAAATCTTTAACAAAGCTACCCTAAGCTTCCATAAATCAAGACGAGACATTAACAACAAGCCTTGAACAACTATGAAGCACTCCATGCTTTTTTAGGAACATACAATCCAAGTGAAATGCATTCCAAAGTCTTATCGAATGTTATTAAGCACCTACACAACAAAGGGCACTTTAAGGGTTTTTATTTACATGCACTCTACTTAGGCACTTTACTTCAAAAAGCTATTACAAGACTTTATTTGTCATGAAGGGTACATTATATTATAGATATGCCTACTATTTGTGTTGAGGTATGAGGGAAAACAAAGGGAAATGGATTTTTAGATTACACTCACAGTTGCATAAGTATCATAAGAACTACATGGATTTTGAGCCCTTATTTATGAAATGTATTAAAAAAATTAGTTACAATCAACATGGGGTTGGCCTCCAAGGGTATTCCAATTCAACAACACATCAATTTATTTTATTACCTAAAAGAGTCATTAAAGTGCTAGCACAATTGAATCAAGGTTTGGTCACACAGATATATGCCTGAAGGTTTTGGAAACGATGAAAGTGTACGATCTATAATTAGTGACGAATCAACCTAGTTTGACTATAAGTTAAAAATTAGTACCAAACACTAGTGCCAAATAGGACAGTAGTGGCTATCACTCGCATCTGACATGGCGCTAGTGTCCTATAAGGTTTCAGGTTCCAAAATCTAAGATGAAGCAAGTTGAAAACCAAGTATAGTCTATTTGCCTTAATTATAGACCTAAAACATTTTCAAGACATCCATAAAGCTAATTCAATCTATCTTCTTGTGTATTACAATATTTTAGCATGTGCTTATTTGAATAAACTTTGTTTATTACATTTACATGTTTAGTTAGATCTGAATATCATTGTATTTATTCATAAAATTTGATCGAGCATTTGTCTCTAGTTTTGTAACCTAATTTTGATATTTCTCCACATTCTATATTCTAATTTGGGTTGAATCATAAGTGTATATTCACATCAAGTATCTACTAGAGACACAATTGGTTCCTTGGATTGCTTCATAAACCTTAACTTAACACTCGGTCCTTGTTGAATTTTGATCCTTTGGTCCCATTTTTTTGAATGATGTCATTTGTGTATTATATGGAAGTTAAGATGATTCGCCTATAACTATTGGCATTAGATATCTCGTTAACCATGCCCTATCATTTTATTCATCTTGTTGATGATGCATTTTTTAACCCTCTATGTGATCATTACACATCTATATATGACTTTTCCATGTCTTGTAGAAGTTTGTATACTACCACTTGTATGTTAACTCATATATTGCAAACAGTCAGTTCACATATTAACGTAACATTTCACAAAAACTTGAGGTATCATATAATTCACATAGTCATGTGTATCTAAGGAATCACATGCAACTTTACACCAAAAAAACTAAAATATAGAGTTGTGCAAGGCTTCATCATTCAAAAAGGCTTCACATAAGTTCACAAGCTCGATGAAGACATCACAAAGTTTCACTTAATCAACATATATTGCACATAAATTCAAAATTGCATGGTTATATAAAACTTCCCCTTTCTTTGTATAAGAACATGTTAAGTTCTTAAGAAAAGACACGTGGAAATCTTTGCAGGTTGTACAAATAAACAAAATTCTAGACCACTTTCACTAGTTCAATATTCCACACACAAAGGGATACACATATTATTTATTACTACTCTACTTGTTTTTTGGTTTACACAAGATATTTTGTGAACTCATATTATCTTGCACCACCTCATAAAAAATAAATATCCTATAAACTAACCCACCACCTCAAATTGAAAATCCCTTCTTCATGGTTGCTAATAATGATACATAAGTATCTAGTCACCCCTACATTTGCTTAAAATACTATAAAGGAATATTAAATTAAGTATTTGTATATCAATTACATTATTCAAATAATGCATTCATAGTGTTTTTAGCCCATTTATGTTTTGGTATATACCTGATTCATTTTCTAAAATTTTGATTTAGATAACCACTAGCAGTTAGAAAAATAATTGCAAAGGAATCCCGCTAAAGCATAAAGATAACATCAATAAGAATCTAACAAATAGAAAATACATTATAAAGAGTCACATGGGTCGAGAGATGACCTTATAGTTGTGTACACTAACTTACTGATTATAATCATTTAGCGATTATCATTATCATGTCTTATATTTTCTTTTAGATCCATCTAACCATGTCATATCCCTTTTCAAGGTTCATTTTTAACATGTAAAACAACTATGTGTTAAAGTGGAAGGGACAAATGTTTGGTATTCTCCTCTGTAGTTCATTTAGAAAATTAATCCCACATTAATTAAAGAACCATAAACAAGCTGAAATAGGTGGATGCCACTAAAGTCCATATTTGTTGATTGATAATTTTATGATAGCTCTTTCTCATTGTAAATAATGATTATATTAATTATGTAATTTAACATTATTAAATAAAAATCACTTAACCTTAGTCAAGGGTTCTTATCTAGTGGCCATATGGATAGAAGCTTTGAAGTCTTACTAAGGGAGTAATGTGGAGAGAAATTTGTAAATAATTTTGTTTTAAATTTCAGAAAAATTTAAGATTATTTTATATAGAACGTTTGCAAAATAATTCATTATAGATATGTGTCTTGGATTCATTCCATGAAACAAAGATTGATTTTGAGGAACACAAATTAAATTCACATATCTATACAGGGCTCGGGTTTTGGTTCGATTAGATTGGGCCGAAGCTTTGAGAACTGATTCCAAGCGTCATTTTGAAAGATTAGATTATTCTTCGTCTTCATCTCAGGAAGATTCATTAGAAATTCGGGTGATCAACGTACCACATTTACCCACTTGGGGTTCAGGTCCTTAGCACATACATTTAGGGTGATTGTAGCCCTATCTATATATGGGCACCCCTCTCCCCTCTAGACTCTCTATATATGGGCGCCCTATCTATAACTATAACTCTATATGGGGTGGGGGAGTCTGGATAGGGATTCTCCTTTCGTTTGGGGTGATTGATTACCACATTCTCATCTACTTGGTCATTCTTACTTCTCAATACCCCTCATATATAGATAGGAGTGCTTTTAGATATTTAAAAAAATATAGAGCCAAAATCTTGACACACAATCAAAATTTTCTTGAATAATACGATGTTGCCATTTGGAAATAGAAGTTTCTAAACTTTCTCCAATAGATGTTACAAACCCTCAATTCTTCATAAACAACAACCCATTCCTAGTTATGCCCAAGGCATGTTTTACAGTCAAATTATATATGGACCGTACCCGCCCTGCTCTAACATTTGTGTGTCAATGATAATATTATTATTTTAATTACGCCGGAGGCATTCTTTACAGTTGGGTTGGGGCTAGGGAGCTCTGACACATGTCAGAAAGACTGACGGACGAGATGCAGTGGGACAGGAGGACATTGAATACGAATAAATCTATGCCATTCATAATTTCATCCATTTTGTTCAATTATATTATTGAAACATTGGAATAAGGGTACATGTACTGCAGCAAATCCTATAGGTTTAATAGTTTGGTTTCTTTACAACTCTAAAACTTTTATGCGCAAACACACCTGTAATCTGCAATGCGCTTTCAACATGAAGTAGCAAGTAAATATTTATATCTTATCCATTATCAATGCTTACAACAAAAGTTGCAGAACATTCTTTGCCCGACATTATTTACTTTTCAATGCTTTTACAAAAGTCTCACATTTTCACAATCATGAAGAAAAGGAAACATTAACATTGACGAGGGGAGTTGAGCTGGAAAAGGAAAAGGAAAAGGAAAAGAGGAATGATGGCGATGAAAAGTATGCAGTTAATGCTACAGTTGTAGAATTTTTTGGTGTCAAGAGGGATTATTAATGTTCCATATATCCCTACATAGACGGTTGGGCAGCTATTATAGACATGTGTGACCAATTTTAATTTGGTGTTAACTATGTATTGTGATGTGTGAGACTTTGGGTTTTCCTATTTAGGCGAGACGGGATTTTCGTGCATTGAAAGGGCTTCTGAGGCTTGCAGACGTTGGTAAGAGGATAATGTGAGAAAACAAACCAAGGCAACATTACAATGTATGCAAGCTCTTGTGAGAGTTCAGGCGCGGGTCAGCCACCGTCAACTTATTCTCGCTCAGGATTATGAAACGCTTTCCTTCCAACGTCCACATCAAGAAGCCATTTTTAGAAAACATCTGGTAAACATAGAAAATATAACAATACAAAATAAAATGGTTGTGTACTTAATCGTAGTAGTTTACTCGTTCATTTGTTGTGATTGTTTCAGTCTCTTTATAGAGATGCACTCCTAGTTTGGGATGTCCATGCCCGTACCGTGGAGGAAATTAGAGCACCGACACAAGAACCAAGAAGCTGCAGAAAAATTTGAGAGAGCCTTGGCATATGCCTTTTCTCGTCACTGCAGAGGTTGCATTTGATAGCCATCTATGCCCATCAAACAATTTTTAGGTGATTGAACTTTCATTATTTTTCCATTTAAGAATGTAAAATAATGTTATTTCTATACTGGTAATAAGAATTACAAAAGATTATTCTATATATATTTCATTATATCTAAAATATATTTGTATAGTTTACCAATAAATTTGTATAAAAAATGATGGTTATACATTAAATTTGAAAGCTGCATGTGACGGTTTTCTTCAAATATTTGCAAGTATGTTACGGCTAAAATCATGAAAAACGTCTAAAAGATTGTCAAATTTAGCCCCTCCTCGTCAAGAAGGGGACTTGGATTTGGATCCTGCTTTAACTTCTCTTCATGTCATGACTCAATTCAATGAAAAAATGTTATGGATTCATGTTTAGTTACATCTGAAGCAGGAAGGAGCATCGATGTTTTTACAAGCCAAATTCGAAATAGAGCTAGAAACAGAAACATAAACAAATAATGCATTATAGACATATTGCAATAGGTTTGTGTCTGTCAATTAAGGGTTTATAATTGAAAGCCGCATGTGACGGGTTTTTTCAAATATTTGCAAGTATTTTATGACTAAAACCATGAAAAACGTCTAAAAGATTGTCAAATTTAGCCCCTGCTCGTCAGGAAGGGGAATTGGATTTGGATCTTGCTTTAACTTCTCTTCATGTCATGACTCAATTCAATGAAAAATGTTGTGGATTCTTGTTTAGCTGCATCGTAAGCAGGAGTTAGCATTGATGTTTTTACAAGCCCAATGCGAAACAGAGCCAGACACGAAAACATAAAAAAAGAATGCAGTTTAGACGCATTGCAATAGGTTTCTTTTTGTCAATCAAGGGTTTATAGCTTTTATTTATAAATCGTGAAAAAATTACAATTTTAGGACATTTACTTATATGTACAGTGTGTTTGTTGAGTTCAGCATTAACACATTTTCTATATATGGGGCCTTTCGGTGATCTATGGGACGACATGTTGGTTACCTTGAAAATGTTGGACCAAATCGCTTATTTTGTTTCCCTGTGGAATCCCCAACTACTAGAAGGAAACCCTTGAAGCTCATGTGTTTACCCTCAACGTGTCAGGTTATTTCTCCTTCCTTTCCTTCTTTCACTATTTGATTTTATTAATGGTTTATAATGGAGGTATTGATATGTTTATAGGAATATTGAAAGACGAGATAAAGATTATAGTGGAAGAAAGTAGGGTTTTAATTATCATTGAGAAACGAGTGGAAGAAGATGAGAAAGAGGGCAACAAATGACATAGAGTGGAGCATTTTGCAAGTAAATTCTGGTGGCAGTTCAGTTTGGCGGGCAGTGCAGACATATGGAAAATCTCAAAGTTAGTTTGGAAAATAGTGTATTGACCATCTTGATCCCCAAAGTTAAGTACAAAAGTACAAAAATTCCCAAAATTGTGGACACTATTGAAAGTTGTGGTGAACTGTGAGAATGTAGCTCCATTAAACATTTTAAAAATAAAATGTGTTGCCTTATGACCACGTTTTGAATTTAGTATCGCATCCTTTGGATTATGTTTCCCTTTCTATTATAGCCATTTTATTTTGATATTTTCATTAATATGTTAATGTATATATTTCAATGTTTAAGAGCAAGTTTAAAAATCGCATATAATAGTTGTGCTTAAACATTGTATATATCTAAATTGTTAAATTTTTACGCCAAATCCGTTTCACATATGGGTTGGTGCAGGGGGATCAGACGCATGTAAGAGAGACATGAAGACGAGATGAAGCGGGAGAGGAAGAAGTTGATTATGGAAAAATTAGAGCCAAGAAGAATTTTGTCTGCACCCAACATAATGTCTAGAAGGAAAGCAATGCATGGTTTATGAAGATATAGACAAATGGAAAGAGCATTGGGAAGTGAATAGTGCGGGGTGCTTTTGCAATAATCTATGTGCCATGTTGTTTTTTGACATAACGTGTAAACTTTACACTCACGAGCGAACAATGATTACAAAATATTTTATATACGTCGAATACACGTTTTATTGTTTGGTCATGCCCCTTACATTTTCCCATTGCCAGAGTTGGGCTTCGTTCCACATACATATTACTCTAATGAGTCCATGGGCTTCCGTAGTTTAATGATGCAAGCAGGCGGACAAATGAAGTTGAGAAAGTGGAATTGAAGAGTCAAAAAAATAATTGTCTTAGCAATTCTATGATGGCATGTTACCATTTGAGAAGGGTAAAAAGATAAAATAAATAACCAAGGAGTAGCATAAAGCAATCAAGCAAATCTAAAAATAAAAAAGCAAGGGAATAGACTGTTTAAAAAATTATGATATAGAAGGCTATGCGTATGAGTTTAGATCTGGGCGTAGCTTATCAGATAATTACTCTTCCTGCAATCTTTCCTGAAAGAATAGAAACTGCAAGCAAAAATATGAGCAGGAAATGAAACATTTGGGTGTGTTGCATGTTGAATTTGATAATGTTTCCCAAGAGAAAGGTTTTTTATCAATTGAGAAACACAACCTAGCTGACACTTTGAAATACATGGAGCGGGTATGAGATTATTACTCTGTACATCCATTCCCCAGAAGGGCTCAATTATCAATGATTGCTCCTGCATAACCCACTTCACTATAATTTTTCTAGCGTGAACCTGTAAAAAACATGTTTGCAAAGTGCTATAGGAAAGAAGCAGTGTGTTTAGGTTTCACATTTCAGCCCTAGTAATTTTTTGTAAATTTTTAATTTGGCCTCTTTAAATTCACATTGCACTCTCGTGAATAGACCGCATGAGATTATGACAATTTAATGAAGCACATATAATAGATATTATTTGGGAAGGAACAATCTGCTTCATGGAATAGGTGTGGGGCATGCATGTATTTAATTTTCCCACCATTTAATTTACAACAATACATTCATGTCTACATCTTACATATCCAATTAAATTTTGTCCAGTCAAAACCTTGATGCCATAAAATAAAATAAAAACTTTCTTAACAGATAAAACATACCTTTTACTAATTTTTCTGATTATTTTTGTGACTCAATTAGTGATGTTTGTTTGCACACCATCTATTTTCCTACACTTACTTGAGATTTCTATTTGAAAGGTAGGCTATAAATTACTACATAATGCATCTATTTACCGTGGGGTTCAAACCCTAAAACTTTCCAAGTTTCACCAAATTTCCTTGTGTCCTCTTTGTGAGATAGAAATGCTTATGCGGAATATGGATAACAAATAATATTTGGGTTTGGGCCGAGACAATATGATCCTTGGAAAACATGTGGGGAATGCGACCCAAATCGTTGATCTACCTTTGACTTGTATGACCAATCATTAGAAGGTGTCAATTAACGACACACGTTCGTACATCTACTTCCTGCAATTAGTGGACCTCACAATTGAAAACAAGTCCTAATAATTTCTGCAACAAGTAGTGATTGTAGTCTGCATTGCAAGATATATTCCTCAACAGTTTCATCTGTCTCCCAGAACATGGGTTTCCCTCCTTATGAATGACAAACATGTCGTCAAATTCTTAGACAATATATTCTCATGTTTCCTCCTTCATTCCTCTTTCTTTTCCCCTGCACTTCTCGACCCTTAAATGTATTATGTGTATTTCTCTTTCGAACAATTCACATTATCCTCTCCCAATTTCTTCTCCCTCTAAACCCCTCTTCTAAAACCTTCTCCCTCCTTTTCTGTTTTGGTCCCTCAAAATTAAACTTCACTTCGACTTCCCTTTCGGAATTCACATCACACATTTCATGTGCGATTGCTAGTTAGCTCTAACGTGGCTTATTACTCAACGTCATCATCATCGTCTTCCTCATCATTAATGTCTAATGCACCACGTGGCTCGCCCATAGGTGAGGCCAGAATTCTCCTTGCTGGAAAATACTTCGTCATTTTACAGGATCGTCATTTGTACCGGAAGACATCTTTGCCCCCAAATGTTGACAAGGATCATCCAACGTGTAATTCAGGCCCCAACGAAACACCTTTAGAAGGGGTCAAGTTCCCCAAAAGCCTCGTCATGGTGGCATACCTCGACCTATTGCAAAACTGAAATATCAACTATGTGGAAGGCCTACACCATGTTAGCAATAATGTGAGGCTCATATTTTTTAAATAGGGTGCCATTGGTTTCTATTTGCTGCCCAATAGGCAGCAGCTTTACGGGTTTGCAAAGTAATTTATAACATCTGAACCACGGAAGATGAGTCGTCAAAAGACAACTACTCATAATTTATATGCTTCTAATTAGTGCTTTGTTGTTTTTTCTGTTCTTAAATGGTGTTGGTATAGGGTTTGATTGTCCGTTGTGGGATTAAAACTGTAATTAATGGGGGGGGGATTGGTTCTTGATACGCATTCAATGTTTTCTTTAAATGTTATATGTGTTGATAATGGGAAAGACTTTTGCTAACGTCATTTAAATATTGTTTTAAGATATTTATTATTTGTTAATATGTTTTTAGGGTGTTTGTTTATTTGTCAATTATTGATTAAAATTAGGCATTATTGTTGTATTTTTTAGTTTTTATGATACTTTTTTCTTCTCAACCTTTCAATTCTTCTCTTGCTTGTCTTCAGCTTGTTTATTAGTTAGTGGATTTTGTTTCAACCTCTCAACTTTTGATGTTTACCTCTACCTCTCTATTTCTCTCCTATGTCTTAGACCTTGTGTTAGAAATGTCCTCTTGTTTTTGACACTTAATAAAAATGTCTCTAACATTTTTGGGCCCTTTTTTGGTCTTTGCCACATCAAAGGTACAATCGTCCCCTTTGACATATCTTTACGTCGAAGTTGTTACTCAATTAGATTGAGACTTGCTTAGTCTAACAATGACAAAGATTGGGATGGTTGAGATTTAACTTGTAAAGACATTAACAATATGTTTAAATCTTCACCACCCACACTCATAACATATGGATTATGACATATTGTTTATTTTATACATTAACAGTTTGTTTTTGTATTCTTTAAGTTTTGCTTTAGGCTAATAATTCATTTATTTATTCAATGTATCCTTCTGTTGATAGGACTGACAAGTTTGACAGACTTGTGTTTATTAATAATACAAGCAAACTCTAACCTGTAAGCAGTTTCCACCTCGTGACTAGGCCTGGAATTTCAAATCATTTTTGTCTGTCAAATAAAAATATGTTGACAGTTTAGCTCTTACACATGGCTGTAAATTTCAGTTTTTTAATACAATTTCATTATGATTTCTTTATATAAATATAAATAAGTTATATATTTTCGCATATTTTTTATAGATTAGTATTTAAAATACTATACATTTTACTATATTTTCAACATGTCATTATGTATGGCTGCCTAAAATTTTAACTCAAAATATATGGTTAAAATAAAAAAAATGGCCCGCAACCTATCAATTTCCAAACCTGGTCTCGACAATGTAGTAACAAGGGGTCATGGACAGTTCTATTTCCAGCTCACACCAGTCACCCAAACCAAAGACACTTGTCAGTTTAATCTTAATTTATATTAAGACATAAACACAAAATAAAAATATGTTGTTATTTTAATAGGTTTAACCTCAGTTGTGGAAACGCCTTCTTAGCCGAATCTAAAGTATTTAATTATGACGAAATATTTGTTCTATGTATGTATTTTTTTTTACTTTCAATTGATTACATAACTTGACTTCAAATTGCCCCCTTCAGAAAGATAAAAGAGGTATACATTTGATCTACTCAAAATTTGTTTGTTGCTATTTTGACATGCAACAAAAATGTTTTGGTAGACCGACAATGTTCACCTTACATGTATTTAGGATGATCAATGACTATGTTGGAATGGGCGATACAAAGAGTGCTTATGATGACGTTGTTTTATTTTGTTGTTAGTGCATTCTTTGTTCGTAATTCTCTATTTTAGTCGAATATATATCAAAACTTGTCCAGTCTTTTTAGACCCAAATGTGTGCCCTATGCCCTTACTATGCCTAAAGCTCATGTATGTATGTTCACATTTTGATTATGTTAGCATATGGATTTACATGCATGCAAATGACATGCAAAAGTGTGGGAACGAAGTCCCTCCTCAATGAAGCTGAGGCTTCCTTTATTGAAAACCAAAACTGTATTTACATCTGTACATTCAAAATTGTATGTGGGGGGTGTTTTGGAACATCAATGGAAAGAAAAGTGAATGAGGGAGATGGAATGGAATGAAGGAAAGGAGTGGAATGGAATGAACTAAAAGCGCATGCAAGAGTTAGGTGAAAACAGAGCCTAATATTGCATGAAGAGGAAAGATGAATAACCAACACAAATAAAACGGAGTTTGAGTTAGCCAAACAAGAACGTGTAAAAGGGAACACACATGAGCAAGTAGATAATCAGAGCTTAATCACTGTGAACTAGAACAACTGATTAATAACGTTGACAATAAGATCAAAGATAATATTTGCATGCAAGATTCAAAACACCTAACATCTAATGAACATAAGAACATCAAATGTTACAAGAGACAATGAATGAGACACAAAGTTCGTATTTCATTAACTCCAAAATGTTTTTCACAAAAGAACACAAAGTTTCTTCCTGACACAAAGCTTGCACAAAATTATTTTCTTCTCCTCTCTCAAAGCCACCCTTTATAAATGAGCCCTTCACTTCCTTTTATAACCCAAAAGTTGGTTACAAAGTAGTTAGGGTTTTAGATGATCATTAAATAAGGCACTTAAGTGACATTTGACTTTTTCAACAACTTTATTAAAGACAACCCAAAAATAGAAATTACTTAAAATATCTATTGTTTCCCGAAAACAAATAACAACGCCTTTTAAAATATACAATAATAACCAGTGCCTTATCCATTGAAATGGGGTCCGCTTATCTCAAGCGTATGAGAAATGGACTCTCCCACTTCGTTAGATACCAAGAAAATCAACTCCCTGAACCACCAGTGAAATTAGGATCTACCGCTTTTGCCAGTTGAAAGGATCTAAACCTTCCTAAAGTTTCAAACATCTTTTCTTATTTTAGAGGTTCACTTGGTCGAAGCATAGCCTCACAAAATACCTGCAATTCAAGAATTCTACTCGGCATATCATTTACATTAATAATTTTGGATTGAGCATTCTCAAATAAGTTCTTTAATTTGATGAACCGCTCCATTGAAATTGACGAGAAATTGTTGGCGGGAGTGTACATGTCCTTAAAAAATTGTGAAAATTGTTCTTTCACCTGCTCCAATGAACACCTTTGATTATGCTCATTTACAAAGTTACAAGGAATCTCAGCCATGAATTCCTGAATCAAAGAGAGTGAAGTGAAGGCTTCATTGCACATGCTTTCATAATGGATCATAGAATCCTCGAGAAGCATTTTTCTTGATTTGAGATGCAGACACCAAAGAAAATGTGTCCCTCGATGTTCAAATTCGAGAATTCCTTCAATAGCTAAAACTGAAGATTCCATACGTGTCATCTCCTATAAACTAGACAATATCTCATCCAAATTTGATATAGTAGAAACAAAAGTTTCTTTGAAAGAAAGAATTGGATCAAGATATGCACTGACATCTTCATGAAGCTTAACCACGGTCTTGATCGTCCCCTGGCCTAAAACGAGAATATTTGAAAGCCAAGTTTAAGTGACATGGCCCAATGTGTTTATTTTGAAGTTGCTCCTCAAAAACAAAGAAGGCATGAAAACCATACGGTACCCTTGTTGGAAGATGAAAAATTCTGACTGGTTCAGGGGACATTGTTTTTGCATCAAATACATTCACCTCTGATTTCCCAGTGTTCTCATCATGAACAAAACAGATCAAGTAACCATCATCTTCTTCCAGGTCTAAACCAGAAGACTGGGGTACAAATATTGCCTCAGAACCAAATCTTCCAGGTCCAAAGTTGAAAACCCCTAGCACATTGCCTCCCACCTCAATCTATGACTTACCAACCTCAAGTTGAGCTTGAAGATCAAACTTTACCAGTCCCTTGACCTGCGTTACTGAATCTAGTATAGTACCATACACATAGCGTTGTTTTCTGCCAACGTAGTATTCATTGATCCTTAGAAAATCTACTACAGACTCGGACAGTTTCTTTTGTGACGCCTCCCCACTTTTCAAATTGAAACGAAACTCATATAGTTCATTCTGGAAATTTTTTATTTTTTCTTTGATGGGTCCACCAACCATTTCCCAGTCCAAGTCAGGCAATCGACACGTGTAAAGGACAACTTCATCACCCTCTTCCCATGCATTGGCATTATGAAATATGTAGCAGTTTGGTAGCTTAAACCATCTCATTTGAAGTTCATTTTTGGCATATCGGGGCAGTATACCAAAACGAGCTTTCACACTAGTATCATAAGAAACAATGAATTTTCCTCCCTTTACCATATCCTTTGGGGCAGATAAGAGAGGAAGATCCATGAAAATTGCATAGTTATCAGTTATCGCAAAGTCATGCATCATGACAGGTTTTGGAAGTGTTATGGGAACTAGATCAAGCATTACTCCCTCTTTTGTGACAACTCGATAGGTAAGATAGGGAGGAGTATGTTGATAGCCAAATGTAAACATTTCTCCTGTAATTGAATCAATCTTTGGATGTGCAGTGAGAGAATGTGTTAGTTTTGCATCATAATCCATTTGTCCAAGAGTCTGTAAATCCCCATCTTTAAGCACTCGAAGAGCATATGGCTTATCTACCTCTGAAAGCGCAAACAGCTTCCCATGATGATATATAAGTGTCGTGTTTCCTGTTCCACCCCCGTATGACATGTCCAAGACACCAAATTTTTGACATAAACCATGTATTTGGGCCATTAAAAGCCCAAATATTCCTTGAAGGTCTTCAATCCTGAGGAATTTCACTCTCCCAAAGTACTCCTCTTGTTTCAGTCGTGATGTTTTTACATATTGTGAAACATACGTAGCTTTACCATCTTTAATTCTGAGGACATGGATCATGCCATCTCCGTCAAACCAGTGATAACCAGTAATTGGTGTGAATTTGGGATTCGAGCCAACCCTCACGAACTCACCATTCAAGCATTGAGGAAGATGTCCGAGCACAGGCAAGTGCGGTTTGGGATCCATTTCGTGGACAGGGGTGAAATTCCCTGTGAGATAATTTTCGGGATGTGGATACAAATTCCTGACCACTAGTTTCTCCACAAAATCGATGAGCCATGAAACAATTTTGCCTTTAGGCCGAGGATTCACAACCCTGTAAGTCCCTTCCTCCTAGGCGCGTGGACAAAAATGTCCTCCTTCTTACCTCACGTGGGTAATGATTTTTCTTTCTCCCAAAGCGTGGAAACCTTTGTTAATTTCAATTTTTTGGATTGTTTCTTCAAAAAACGTGGTGAATGTTTTTGGTTGTTCCTGCGTGGAAGATGATCTTTTTTTACTTTCCAGTTCTTTGGCCAATGCGTAGAAATTTTTTGTTTTGTCTTATGCTCATACTTCTTTCTTGGCGTTTGCAGTATTGTGGGATGTGACAAAATATTATGTCCTTCAGAAGCAATAAGAAGCAATCGGAAAGCTTCACACGACTCTTTCCAACGAGTTTGACGGAGGAAGTAATGAGGATTAAACCAACTTCCTCTCTTCCCGGGTAGTGGACTTAAGTGCCAGGGGGAAATGGGGAAAGCAACGGCCAATTGCCAACGGGAATGGCAAAGTGGGCTGGCAATCCCCGTTCAATTTCCCATGTGGGAAATTGGGATTTCTGCTCATTATCCAATCCATGATTTGGCAATTGGTGGAGAAAATCCCACAAGTGAGAAATTTAAAGAAAATTGCCAGGAAAGGGGAAATCCGGATTCGGGAAGCCAAATTGGCATTCCCGGTAGTTGGAAGCATAAGCTTACTTCCCTGGCAATAAAAATTTGTTGAATGAACTTTTTAATTAATATTTATTTAATTAAATACTCTCAAGTTATTTAAAATTTAATTTTACCAAACAAGGAGTTATTAATTAATTAATTTTAATGTATTTTAATGTGATTTAAAGCATGGCAGGAAGAGTTCTCACCTGAAAAGGACGAAACAAAGACCAAAACGATCACAAAAATGAGACGATTGCGATGAGGGCAATGAACCACGCAAAGTAACACTTTTGAAAAATTTCAAAAATTTCATTTTTTATTTTTTAAAAATAATTTTGCAAAGTCAAAATTCGCTGATAACAGATTACAAAATTATATTTAAATATTTGTAAGTATTTTTGGCTAATATCATGAAAAATGTCTAAACGTCCTTGAGACGGTTAAATAGGGCACATATAGTAGATATTATTTGGGAAGGGATAATTTGACTCATGGAAGAGGTGTGTGACATGCATGTATTTAATCACCACATTTTTCTTTCCAACATTCCATTCATGTCTTTATCTTATCTGATAAATATAACATCGTCCAATTGAAAGTCTTGACGCCGTAAAAACATAGCAATGTCTATTTTCCCCATATTTTTAAAACAAGTTTGATTTGTTTCAGTTATGTAAGGGTCATGTGTTGATGACAAATAAGTAATGGTCCTGGTAACATCATTGCCTTAATGAACCCCCGATATGGATTTTAATAGATGTAGTAAAATGTTACTCTTAAGCTCATTATTGTTTTTATTAGGTTTAGACATATTACATTTTGTAGATGTATAAGTGTCTACGTTTGGAAAGACCCCAAGTGTGAATGTTTTGATCTACCACTTGTTGCCCACCATAAAATAATTATAATAAACCCACAAATAAAAAAAATTCAATTGCATCGAGAAAACACATATTATTAAAGCAAATACCATAACTTATATATACACAAAAATATAGGTTAGCTTCGACTTATCCACAACCAATACTTCACAATATCGTTTGTTGGATTTCTAATGTTAATAGGTAATTACATTGATATAATTTTCTCCAAGCTAAAACGTAGCCAATAAATTTTGACATCTTTGGGTTCTTTTTTATTTTCTTTATAACCAAATTTGTGTCGTGAAATATTTTAGAGGAGTTGTCATTTAGGAAAGGAGGTCCCACAAAAGGGTCCAACATTTCTCGTTCCACCTCTAAATATAACTTTTGTTATATTCCCTGGCTCATTTTCCTTCACAAACCCCTATAAAATGAATGTCGTGTCTCTCTCTCGCACATCAATTGGCTCCATGTTAGCTTTAAACATTACACTTTCACTGAGCTCAACTAGATCTATTAACTTCAGTTTGTATTGGATTTGCATATGGTTTTGGAATCAATAAGAATCAACCTTTGTTTTTCCATTCCTCCGACCAACTTGACATAATATTACATTACGGATCATGTATTATTTATTTTGAACCATGCTTGCATCTAGGATCTCCTCGTACTACAGAGAGGATCACTCAAGTTTGCATCCTCCTTTGGATTGCACACCATTTCACATTATATGTGTTGTTTAAACATTGCATTGGTTGAATCTCCAAACAACTAGATGATGGTGGCTACTCATGTCCAAAAGCCTCAAAATGTAGGCCACCATCTCTTCCAATTGTCATCCACTGACAACCATACATTCAATACAATCCATGAATTCATATTTGTTGCCTTGTCAATAGATTGTAATAGCTAAACTAACCTTTCAAATTATAACCTTCCAACGAATCCTCTGAATTATAATCTTCTAATTCACATGTTCCCTTTTTATAACCTTGGATGACATAGGCAAGTCTATTTTCCCCATATTTTAAAAAAAAAATTGATTTATTTTAGCTATGTAAGGTTCGTGTCTTGATGACAAAGAACTCATGTACATGGTAACATTGTGGCCTTAACGAACCCTCCATATGGCTTTTAATAGATGTAGTAAAACGTTAATCTTAAGCTCACTATTGTTTTTATTAGGTTGACACATATTACATTTTGTAGATGTACAAGTGTCTGCGTTGGGAAAGACCCCAAGTGTGAATGTTTTCATCCACAACCTGTCGCCCACCACAAAATAATTAAAATAAACCCACAAATAAAAAATCTTCAATTGCATCGAGAAAACACATATTGTTAAAGAAGATACCATAGCTTATATATACACAAAAATAAAGGCCAGCTACTACTTATCCATAAACAATACTGCACAATATCGGTTTTTGGATTTCTAATGTTAACAAGTAATTACATTAATATCATTTTATCCAATCTAAAATGTTGCCAATAAATTATGACATCTCTGGGTTCTTTTTTATTTTCTTTATAACCAGATCCGTTTCATGAACAATGTTAGAGGAGTTTTCATTTAGGAAAGAAGGTCCCACAAAAGGGTCATGTGTTCCCTATTCCACCTCTGAATACACCTTTTGTTATCTTCCCTGGCTCATTCTCCATCACAAACCCTTATAAAGTGAATGCCTTATCTCTCTCTCACACTTCAATTGGCTCCATGCTAGCGTTGAACATTACACTTTCACTAAGATTTTTGGTCACACAAATGACTAAGTATCAGTTGTGTGTGAAGAGTTATGCGCAAGAGGACACTCACAAAGGACAAACAAATGCATATGGGTTTTATGGACTGTGCGGGAGCATACACACAGGAAGGAAAGTAAAACAGGGCAGTGCACGAAGATGCACACACCACATAAGGATAAGTCAGCGTGCAAGGTTATGCGCATACAGGAAGAATGTTGGGACTTATCCATTTTGGAACATTGGCTAAAAATAGAGAAAAGTAGGATAACGTGAGGCACACACAAAGGTTGTAAATAAGAAAGCACATGTAACTAAGGATAGGAACGATGAATGAATGAAGACTAATAATAGGAATTAAAGCATGAGTAAAGAAAACTATTTATATCTTGATCTATTATAAATCATAGTTATAAAAGCATGCAAGTTATTGTTAATGCATGACTATTTTTAGGAGTTGCATGAAGGCGGTGAAGGGAAAGTCCCCACCGTATAAATATACGTGATGCCTCATTGTAATAGTTAGTTAGTGTGGAGTTTGAATTCTTATAGTGCATATATGAGTGCGCATGGTCTTGCGCACAAATGTAATGGTTTGTAATGTAATAATTTCATGCGTTATACAATCCCTAGTGATTGTGATGGATGACTATGTATGGATAACTGAAGTGACTATGTCTGAACATGGGTTGATTGATATTCAGATCTTATTAGTTATTTTATATAAATGATTTATTTGTGTTGTTGAGTTACTATGTTATATCTCCAATTATTCATGATTTTATGTTGTTAGGGTTATGATCACAAACATGCATGCTAACATCTTTCTAAGTGAACAAAGGAGGGACCTGGTGGCTACACGCACTTCGCATGAGCTTCCAGACTTGTCTGGATGAAGTATCAGTGCGCCTAGCTAAGTATTGGATAATAAAAGACTACATTGTGGTTCTGTTGTTGATATCTCTTTTCAATTTTTAATACTAGGATGTTGCATGCATATGGCATTTTGATTGTCTTTGGAGAATATTGAGAACTGGATACATGATGGCTAGGACACGTTTGCTCATAGATATAGCACTAGACTTGAATTTGATGAGCAAAATTGGGTGAAATATAATCTATATGACTACTTATACAATACATTCTTCAGCTTCTTCCCAATAGAATTATACCAGTGGTTGGCAACTTGTGCGGCTAAAAGAGGTGTCTGGATAGAAAGAAAGCAAGCTTAGAGATGGGAATATTATCAGGCACTCTCTAATTTAGACAAGTTTTGGACTAACACTATAGATTGTTGGTGGGAAGGTGTGTTGCACAATTATACCTTGGAGTACGTGATTTCGATATACTCTTTCCTAGAGGAAGCATAATTTTGGTTTTAACACGATCTAAGAGGTTCTTATTTACAAGTGGAACCTTTACCTATCAAGATCTTGATGGTTGAATCAGGAATGGATAACCTACTAATGGCAAGATAAAACCCCACCATGCATAGGGGCACGAAGCACGTTTTGGAAGGATGGCAGCGGCCCTAGCAGAAGAAAGGGAGTGAGAAGAAAGACGAATCATGTATAATGATGCACGAAAGAGGGCCATTGATGAGGTGTTGAGATCAAGAAGAATGATGATTGGAAGAAGTGATGAGAACCCCGCAGAAGGTAAGGGACTGCAAGATCATGTCCTCTTGACATTGGGAAAGCCCAGTAGAGAGACCCCTTCGGTATCTGATGAAAGTGAGTCTGAGGAGAGAATGAGAAACATGGGAGCGCATTTGAACCAGCCTATCCACCTAGCCCTTGCATAAGGTTTTCATAATCTAGAGGTGCTTATAGGAGAGCATCATAGTGAAGGCAAGAAAGTAGGATCTCCATGTTGGATAGGAGATACAAGTAGGCATATTTTAGTTTCCTCTCAGGAGGAACAACATATTAAAGATGTGCACATCACAGCATAATAGGCATCAGTTTTTGGAATGAGTAATTTTGGGGGAAATTTCACAGGCACGTGATTAAGACAAAGTGTTGACATGCAACTTGTTGGAATCAATCCTATAGGTGCAGTTATAACATAGACAGTTGGTGTACAGTTTAGCACAGCTACTGGAATGCAACGAAGCTCATCTATAAGGCCATAGGTCATGACAGGAGGCTCAAGAGGTTTTAGGTCAGCCACCGTGTTGATGAAATCATGGTGGAGGATTAGGTTCAAGATCTGGTATCACTCCAGGATAGGGTCCCCAATAGCCACAACAGCAAACACCTCAAATTTTATTTGAGATGTCTCTTCACTTGTCATAGTATAGAGTAGTGGAAGATGCAACTGAGCATGTACATAAGTATAAGTTATTATGGAGGACCAAGGGCATTACAACTTCTAATAGAAAGGCAAGTCATTTTTCCACCACACTTCAAGGGAGCACACACAACTGGTATAGGAAATATGATCCACATCAGACTGCAGTGGCTTATGATGCATTGTGCACTACCTTTTTAGCTAAATTTCACATCCATGAGTTTGAGAAATAGAGTATTATCACACTAAAGGACATCAAAAAGGGACTATTTGAAGGTGCGATGGAGTATGACATGTGGTTTAAGACTTTGTTGTCTAAGTTATCCTATGATATTCATCAGAGCCAGCATACGCAATGGTTTGTTGGAGGATCGTTGACTCCTTTTCGAAGGGCTTTATCACATAAAACATTTATTGATCTACACGAGGCCTTGGAAGTAGTTATGCATGTTGAAGTAGTTGGGAGAGCAGATACAAAGGCAAGTCATTTTCTTGAGGAAAAAATAACATCTATGGCTACACAATTAGAGAAGTTGTCTGCTAATTCAATGGATGAGATGTGAAGTGGATTATGGTGCACCAATTGTAAAGTGGAAGGAAATACAAAGGATAATTGCCCGCGTAGGAATGTGCGCACATTATTAACTTCTTGTGAGATTTTCCACAAGAATCTTGATGTCTAGAATCGACCCCTCTTGTTGTGTGCAACACATAAGAACATCTCTATGTACTGCAAGATTTGTGATGCACATACCCATGATATAGTTGATTGCCATTTAATCGACCATATTAATGAGGCACATGACACTAGATTGCGACAAACCACTACGGATAGTAGTTCTCAAGCACAAGAAGGGAAGGACAATGAAAGACGCAACAGTAAAAATGGTGGATTTTGAGGTGGATATCAAAGCAAGGGTTGTAGTAGTAGAGGATGGTTCTTGTGTGGTAAATGTTATACTTGTGGTCATCAGATCATTACCAGCATGAATGTCTAAAGAATTAGGTATTCGTGTACTATGGGAAGCCACATAAGGTTGAATATTTCCTTGATCTCTATGCCCACATGTGTACAAACAATAAGAAGGACAAAGGTACGGGGATTATTAAGGTGGTGTTGGTGCTCAGATCTGTCTCGCCCCATTTTCCATTATTTTCCTTTGATCTGTGTATTGTGAAATTTTTTGTCTCTCGATGTGGGTTTTCTGAAAGATTTTATTTCCATTTGAGATGCTTTGAGTTGTTTGCAAAATCCATTGTCATGTCCCTCCTTGAAGAAGTCTCCGAGTCTGCCCTATTTTTGCCCCAATTTCTTCAAAGTCTATGGGCTCTGTAGTTTTTCCTATTTTTCCTCGACCATGGAAGCTTGAGAATGGTTAATCTATATTTGTATGCCTTTGAAAATACAAATTCATAGTCGAAAAGATGCTCGGAACCATGATTCACTTGTTTTTGTCTCAAAAGAAATTTTCATCCTTAGCAAAAAATCGGGTTCTGAGCGTGAATGGTGATTTTCTATATTCTGACGATCTGACGGGTGTCTTTTTCCTGTCAATTTTATTCCTCAGCGTTCGGTGGTCACGTGGCTTATTTTTGTTGTTCAGGGGATGGCGGGCAGATGCTTTAACTTATCGCTTTTTGCTTTTTTGGCAAAAAGGCAAATTTGGTCCCATGGCCCCGCTCAAATCCAATTGGTTCTTTTGGTGCTTACATGGCTTCTTATAATTAGATGGGGCACGACGGGTCTGTTTTTGAACTTGTTCTTTTTGGCCACTTTGGCAAAAGGTTTGAACTCACCCCACGACCGCGTCAGGCTCTGATTGGAGCAAATTTAAGAGGCAGGGAAAAAGTCTCACTTTGACCCCGCAGGAGGACATGTGGCAAAGCTAAGGGCGGAGCTGTGGGGAAAACTTGGAAAAAATTTCCTTTCCCAAAAAGGGGGTGAAATGGAAGAATTTGGCCACGGTTTCAGTGGGACCCACCTTAAGACACGTGTCAGGCTCATTTCCCAAGGGCGGAGGTGCGGAGAAAAATGAAATTTTTTTCCATTTTTTCAAAAGGTTGTAAAAAGTCAAAGGAAACCCCCGGGCCTATTTTAAAGTTGAATCTTCCACATGGACGACCCAAATTCAAAGTAAAGATCAACGGAAACTATGAGTC
This sequence comes from Taxus chinensis, assembly GCA_019776745.2. Lineage (NCBI taxonomy): Eukaryota > Viridiplantae > Streptophyta > Pinopsida > Cupressales > Taxaceae > Taxus > Taxus chinensis. The sequence continues at coordinate 166,828,765 of CM034149.1, forward strand.
TGAATTTGATTTTCCCCCCATTTTTTTGACAGATCATATTTAGTTCATCTACACAACTAAGGTGGAAATCCTTAGTGATGAATCCTTGTTGATCTAATTATTGAAGGAGTACTAGTGTCTTAACTTCTGTCAAGTGAGTTTTGTTACTAATATTTGCAAAGTTGGAAGGAAGAAGGTCTTTCTTTGCTAAGGATCCTGCTAGGACATTATTTCTAGAGCTAGGAAAAGTAAAATCAGAAGGAAGAAAATCCTAGAGTGTTGTTGGAGATTAGTAGACAAGAAAGGGGATCTCCATTGATGAGAGTTATCAGCCTATTATTGAAGACTACAATTCAAGTGCTTCTGAATTAGGTAGCCTCTTTGTGGAATTGAATTCTCCAACTAGAGAAGGGCCTTCATTTGATTTTGAAAAAAATTCTTCTCATTCTGCCCCTGTCTTTTCAGAAGTTGATAGGGATTTCAAAGAGACAAGGCCTTTAGGGAATACCCATTTTGAAATTTATACCCATGTGTTTCAAAGACCTTCTGCCCCTCATTAATTCGTCACCCCTCTAGGGTCACCTCCTCAAAACAACATGGCCTTTCCCCCACCTTGACCTCCATTTGTTGTAAATATCTTTGGACCTATAAATTTTGTAGGGATGGCTGGTTATCCAAATGCAGTTCCTCAAGAAGTAAGGAACAAACTGCCAAAGTTCTAAGGAAACAATGTTATAACTGGTGATCAACATTTAAAGATTTTTATCAATATGATGGAAGACTTTGAGATTGAACATGAGGATGTGTATATCAAGTTGTTTATCCATACTCTAGAAGAGGATGCAAGGGACTGCTATAAAGCTTTGCCAGATAACTCTATTGATTCTTGGACTAAGATGAGCAATGCATTTAAATTGCAGTATGGTGATCAAACTGACCCTAGGTTTCTTTTGACAGAATTTGAAAACATAAAAAATAATCCTAATGATTCAGTACATGATTTCAACACAAGGTTTAAAAATACCTTGAGGATATTTCCTGTTAGGATAAGGCCATGTGATGAATCATGTTTAATCAAATATTCAGATGCATTTGATAAAAAGGTTGCTTACTACTTGAGGGACAAAAACCCTGCTAATTTGAGGCAGGCCTTCACTATGGCCTTGCAAATTGAAAACAATATCAAGGCAATTGGAAAGCCTCCAAAAAGGGAGGGTGTAAAGCTGATTAACCTAGAAAAACCTCAGACAAGCAAGGATGCTGATTTGGAAGAAGTTGTGAAGACTTTGGCAGGGGTTGTAAAAAAAAATTCCTACAAACTAGCCCAAGCTGAGAAAGGAATTGGGAAAATCTCACAAGCTACAAACACAAGTAGCAAGGCCAAGATAGGTTCACAAATCACCAAAGATCTGATGATAGAGGCAAGGGACCTGCTGGATTTGGAAATAGCTAGTCCCAGACCAGGCAGAACAGAACAATACCTGATCCTTTAGCTACCAAAGTTATTGTTGTAGAGGAGACTGTGCGATAAAAAAGTGACAAGTGAGTATTAGAATCATCAAACATCCCTTCTCTGTACTTGACCTCCTGAGGTCATGCCGAGACAGCCGTTGAAAGTGGAATATATGCGGATACGGACAAATTATTCAAGTAATCCTAAATCCTTGATATGCAATAACGGGATCTGCGAATCCAAAGCGAGGAAGGCTCTTCTAACCTGAACTGGTGTTATGGATTGGTTCAACACTATAACTGTTTGGAGGCTCCAATCAATGTCGAGCTCTGTCAAGATCCTATCTGTTGGTTGTTGGACTCATGGAAAGTGACCTGTGGGTGCTTCGTATATATTTCCAAATAGGGTCATGAAGGTGGTAGTGAGAGATGTAGTGGATTTATAGGAAACTATGGATGATTTTCTTGTCTGACCCAGAAAATATTGGCTTGATTGGGTTTCTATGTTCAACACAGAAAGTTGTGTGATGATGTCCAATGGGAGCGGTGAGGATATAAATACCAGTGTACGTAAACTGGTGTCGATGCTTAACTGACTAGCAGGCCCATTAGGTTGTGGGACCTGAGGATCACAATCATGAACTCATGGTTGCTGAGGACCTTTTATGGTCATGTGAAGAATCAATCCCGTCTTCTTACTATCCAGTAGTCATAAGCTTTTTTAGCTTCTATGTTTAATATCAGGAGTTGTGTGATCTTCTTGGAATACCTCACGGGTGTCCTAGCAACTTGTATGTGTAGGACTGTATCTATGTCAGTGAGAAGGTCTCCTGCGTCTGGCTGCGGAACTAATGGGTCACAACTGAATGTTTGTTCTCTTTCAAGTTCTTGTATGGTCATATGGATATCCTATCAAGGTAGTCTATAGTTGGGTTGATTAGACCAGAATTTGTATGCTTTGTCGTCTTCAATATTCAATTCTCTTAATTGTTCACTAATTACTTGTAGATTTGCAGTCGTTTGGAAGATGTGGATCCTAAGACCTTGATCTATATCTGATAATGTCATGTAGAGATTCAGCTGGGGTATCACTGGTTCGAATATGTAATCCCTGGGCTCTCTTGGTCCCGTAATAGTCATGCAAGAAATAACTAAACTTAACTGAATGAAACAAACTAATTATGAAATTGAATCTATTTTATGCTTGTTCTTTTTGTATTTTCAGAGATATAAACTTGAATAAATTCAAAGAGCAACTAATCTACTAAATTCAAATAACAAGTAACTAATCTAAGAATAAAGCTAAAACAAGCAAGGTAGCCAGATGTAGCTATTTTCCTGTGCACTTGTGAGTTGATACAAATATAAATATCTAACTAATTTGATTGAAAATACCTCCAATCTTACCTCAGAAGTGAGAAACAAATCATAGCTTTCTCAGAAGCTATCATTCCCCACAGCTTCCCCAGCAATATTGAAAGCAAGATTTGACTGAAAAGAAATGATTCACTACTCTATTTGGTATATTGTAACTACAACTTTGACAACTCAAACCTAGAGTTTGCAGAACAGTGGAAAATCCGGTTGTATCATAGCTTGTCCCCTCAGTGTGATTTCTTTGTTCCTTCGTGTTCTCGTGAATCCAGAAAGGTGAGAATGTGACAGTGACGACAAGAGAAGATATTTGAACAGAGGCAGCTTGGAGGTAAACCGAACGGAATGCAAGTAGGAGAGAGATAGCGCAAGAGAACAAAGCTTGGTTATGTGATTCCTAGCAGGATTGTTGCAGGGATACGACAAGACACACCTAAAATTCTAGGATCTATTCTTCCTGTGATGAAACAAAACCTATAACTCTAAACAGAATCGAGTTTCAAATGAACTTAATCTAGAACTGATGCTGAATTATGCTAAGCCAATTGTTTGGAGAGCAACAATGGAAGAAATTTAAACTAGAGAGATCAAGTGATCTCTAAACCAAGAAATGAAGAGCCTTGAACTGAGAGGCCGAAAGCTTGTGCTAAGTCTAAACCTGTTGAGACTTATTGAGGAACTTCAAACACACTAAATAATAAAACATAGAGAGAGAGGGGCCATTTGCTTGTAAACAAGCTCAATATTTATAGCATTCTTACTCACCAGAAGGCAAGTTCAAATTACCATGCTTTATCATTAAAAATGGAGCACTACTATTACCAAGTGGCTGGAAACTCTAAACAAAGCAGAAGTGGCAGAGAGTTGCAAGTGCAACTTGATTTTTCACATTCTTGAGTGCGTCGGAAGGTTCTGGAAAAGGTAGATAGGACTGCTGCCCTGTGCAGGGTAGCGGTTACAGGACCGCTGCCCTGTCCTAAGCAGCGGTCCTGGGACAGTAGCCCAGGCAGGGGCGGTCCTGTAACTTAAAGACAAAAATACAAGAAAAAAGGGTGCAGAGGTTAGAATGAAGTATGTAAAGGTTGGATAAGGCATTTTAGGATGCAAATGTACACTTAGCAAGCTTTCTAGATTTTGAACACCTTGCGAAGAGATCTAAATCATCATTGGGGTTTTCTGTAAACAATTTCTGACTGTACAGTACATACAATTTTGGGTACGTACATATTGCCCCCTCGGAGAAGCATTTTAGCCATGAAGAGGCGTAAAATGGTGGGTCCGAGAATGTGGTCCCGAAATGGGGAGTTTAGGAGCTATACTTGACACGCCCGTGTGTCGCAATGTCGCTATCCAAGTTCCCACTATCTGTAAAATGAAAAGGGGACTCAAGTGTAGATAGATAAAATAAATACTAAATACTAAATTAAAATGAAATGAGGACTTACCATTTGCGCGGGGATAAGAACTTACCTCTGTTGGTGCTCCAACTATGCGTAAAAACACTCAAAACAAGATTAGAATACTATATATATGTAAAATGAGCTCATTTTACTATTCATTTGTGCGTATTGATTTGGTGGTTTTTGAGCTCTGGGACCCACGGTAACCGTTTTCGATGAGAGTATAGTCAAAACATTCATTGTGGGATCGTGATCATGCCTCCGAGAGTGGGAGATCGACCCGCGAAGTCTCAGGTTAGTTTTTCTCAATTTATTGTTTTTAAACCTAAAATATAGAAATGTTGAAATCTTTGTCTTGGGGGGATCATTTTTGAAAATGTTAGAGTTAAATGAGTCTCTAGGGGGGCGCCCATAGGGTAGGTTTTTATTTTATCAAAAATGGTGTATTTTTTCCTTTTTAAGTGTTTTTAGGGCTTTCAGGGCGTTCATGAATTCGAGACAAGACCGTCGCCCTGCACATAGATGGCAGTCGGACCACCGGTTACTATGATGGTGGGACCACCACCTCATAAGGTGGTAGTCACAGGACTACCACCTCAGAAGGTGCATAGTTACGGAACCGCCACTCTGCATAGGGCAGCGGTTCTGGATAGAATGTAAAAAAAGATGTAAATATTAACTATTTTTGCATTTTTGATATTTTTATATGTTTTTGATGAGCTTGTCTATTGGATTATGTTACTAACTTGCTCTTTTTCTCTGTTTTGGGTGGATGCAGAAGGAGGAGGAGTATATACGATGGAGTAGAGAGAGGGAGTGTGATTGGCTCCCAGCAGTGTTAGAGGCACTGACCCAAACAGAGTGAGACACTCTACAGAGGGCCAGTATTTGGAGGATTGCACAGGTTCCTCATGTTGCTCTTGCTAGTCACATATTGTGTGACTTATTTTCATACTGGGATGCAGACCGGAATACCTTCTGGTTACCAGGTGTTAGGGGTGAGTGGACTATCACCCTGGAGGATGTTTATCACATACTAGGGGTTTCAATTCTTGGGAGGCAGCTGTCTCTTAAGACAGCAGGATCCAGGTCTCAGATGGTTTGGTGGGCTACCTACATGGGAGATGTTGTTGTCTCCTTAGGCTCGAAGAAGGGGGTGAAGGTCCGTTCCATTGCTACTACTCCTATCCCCACCATCCGTAAGGCCATTATGGGTATCTTGGCCTCACGGTTGATTGGGGATAAGGGAGGGGATACTCTACTATACTGCTGGTCTCCCTGTGATTACACAGATTGAGGCTCATGGCCGTGTTTATGCTTGGGGAGCAGACATTCTTGGGACCACCTACCATGATTTATACAGGGTGGTCAAATTACAGGGGCAGTCATTGAGTCACCCTACTCTAGTTATGAGTTGGGTGTATGAGCTACATCATTCCCTATGGGAGGGGTGTACAGGCAGAGGATCTGGGGGGCTGTCAGGGTAGCGAGGTGGATAGGGATGACTAGTACTCAGGATGCCACACCAGCCAGTGGCTTCACTGACTACTACAGACATGGAGGCCACTCCGTATCAGGCCATGGCAGGACTATGGGGAGAGGAGATGCATACATTGATTGCCTGTTTTTCTAATGGTCAGTTGGTAGACAGGACAGGGAGGTTGGAGAAACACCCATTTGATAGAGTACCTCAGATGTTTGGCCTCCCCTACATTGATATGCTTCCTCCAGCGGGGCTAGTGTACATATCTATTTGTGAGGCCTGGGGAGGTCCTAGAGGAGGCCGAGGTTGGACCATGGTTACTCCTGGAGTTCCCATTGCAGTTAGGCGGGTGGTTCATGCTCGAGGGGCAGCCAGTGCTCCTCGAGCACCCTTACTTATGATCGGGGCTGCTCCTGCTCATAGTGGAGAGGGAGATGAGCCCATTGATGTGGACTCAGACTCTGAGGAGTTCACCAGAGAGGAGACTGAGGAGGAGACAATGGGAGAGGGGATTGGAGGTGGGGCTGGTGGGACAGATGAGGAGGATGATAGTGATTCTGAGTGGCATGATACTTAGGATATCTTGAGGGCCGAGAGAGCGGAGGTGAGTGCAGATAAGGTGACCCTGATCTCAGAGGAGTTTCCTTCTCAGAACTTAAGGGGAGATGATGAGTCCATGGTAGGACGTCACTTCTTTCCAGATTTGGGGGAGGCTCCATAGTCGATGCAGCAACATCAGTGGCAGGCGCAGATCCTAGAGATCCCACCTAGATGCCTGGAGATTCAAGTGAGTTACTACTCTTCTCTCAACTCTGTTAGGTAGAGATGTTTAGTTGATATTTTTGTTGTTTTGCTTTTTTTATTTCGTTTTTGGTAATTTTCTAACTTGTTTATTTCTCTTTTTATTTGCAGTGACTGTTGAGGGATGACGAGATTTGATTCACCGAGTGTGTGTGGACACCACGTTTCTCCCCTCGAAGAGTACTCAAGCCGAGCTTACTGAGAACGTGGGAGAGCCTTCAGCAGCAGGCAGACATACTGGTGTGTTTTCCCCTATCTGGAAGGCGACAAAGTTAGTGACCTCTCTTCATACTGAGCTAGTTGGGTATAAGACTGTTGAGCACTTGATGAGACGGAACCATTCTCATAGTGAGACCACAGCCGGTGGCCATGATCGTGAGCCATCAGTTCATTCAAAGTGTTGTCGTAGTAGGAGCCCTAGATGTGATCGTGCACCCTCCGAGGGATCCCACATGGGTTGAGAGACCATTTGGTCTTTTTGTAGTGATTTTGTTGGATGTTTATATGAGTGTTTTTGTACTTTTCGGGCTCATTGAGTGTTTTGACCATGCCTAGTGCATGATGGAATTGTATATAAAACATGATTTATATATATATATATATATATATCTTTTTTTTTCATAACTTCCTTGTATCTAGATTTTTCTGTGGTTTGTTTCTCATTTGTATACTAGATGTTTTAGAATTTCTGTTTTTACATGCTTTTCAGAATGTATGCAATGGATGACAAGTGATAACAAATGTTGAATAGAATGTTTCTCTTTTTGTTTTTTTTTGTAATACTGATATGAGATGATGCAAACATATTGTAGTACTGAACTTTTGGCTTCTTTGGGAAATATTCGTTGCTTCTTCTTGTTTTGGAAAAATGTGATGAATATGTAGTGATAATGAGATGAACTTGCCCCATTCCTAACTCCACGCAACTAGTAAGATGCGAGGGCTCAACACCAAGAGCTGGGAATGGTGCAAATTGTATGAGTTTGACTGAATGAAAATGATGAGAGAAAGACAAAGTATTGACAGAAACCAAATTTAGACCTACACACTTACCTTACTCAAACCTACTACATAGCCTAGATATAACTTACTTTCCAGTTTATCTAGACTTAGATTCATAGATGGCAACTTGGTTGACAAAATCTAGTTTTAAGGATTTTATCTCTTTGGAGCTTGGATGCTTGCTTTCACTTTTCACAATACACTTTGTTTTGAATTTTAAAACACTAAGATTCATTGTTTTGCTTGAATGGACCCCCTATGCCTTGCCCCATGCTACTAGTAAGAAGTATGGGTTTATCACCGAAGGTAGGACATAGGTGAGTAAGGGAACTTCTTTCCTTTCCCAACCTCGCACCACTAGTAAGAGATGCGGGCTCATCACCAAAGATTGGTAGGGCAAAGAAGTGTGTAAAAATAAAATATTCTGTTTGTTTAGTATTTTTTATTCAATTTGACTTTGACATTTGTGATCTATAATTTTGGAGTATCCTTGTTTCAAAGAGACTTAAGAGGGATATATGTGACACCAAGAAGCTTCTAGAACAGACCGTAGGTAAGAACAACTTAACCTGGTAGAATAAAATGAGTATGACCAAGTATGCAGCCGTTGGTATGGTTTTTGTCAAGATTTTGTCTATCAAATTGATGAGATGATTTCGAAATCATTTGATGATATCATGAAAATTGAAGAGATATGATTTGAATACTTTTGCCAATATTTTCAGAAGCTTGTAATAAATTGCTTAAGAATAAGTTCCTTGACTACAACATTTATGAAACGAGTGAACAGAATGAATTAACTAAATGACTAATGCAATGCAGGTTAACATAGTATACAAATGGTGATGTTGATCACTTATGCGTAAAATTGTTTAAGATGTAAGGAATTGACAGTTTCATTAAATTCCTCACCTTCTAGTGTGCTCAAGAGATACGCTCCGTTTCCATAGTCCTTCATGACTCGATATGGGCCTAGCCATTTAGGCCAGAATTTCCTTCCTTCCCGGTTTTCTTATCAATCCGGCTATCTAGTCTTAGAACGAGATCACCCTCATATATTTCTTGTTCGTAGACCTTCTTGTTATATTGCCGACACATTCGGTCAACGTAGGCTCTGTGCCTTTTCTCGACATTTAACCTAGCCTCATCAAGGCTTTCTAACTGAGAGATTTGTGACTCTCTATAGGCTTCTTCTCCTAAGATCCCTTGTAATGAGATGCGGAGGCTAGGTATTTCAACTTCTAAGATTCTATGCGGAGGCTAGGTATTTCAACTTCTAGAACTGCTTCGGATCTGAATACCAATGAGAAAGGGGTTGCCCCTGTTGGTGTTCTTACGGATGTTCGATAGGCCCACAAGGCTGGGTATAGCTTTAGATGCCAATCCCATTTGTTCTCCTTAACTATTTTGAGGAGAATGGTTTTTAACATTTTATTTGTGGCCTCAGCCTGTCCATTGGCTTGGGGGTAATAAAGAGAAGTTGTGTGATGGTTTATCTTGAATTTACTACATAGTTCACAGACTTCGTCATTCTTAAAGGACGTTCCATTATCTAAGATAATGACTTGTGGGACACTGTACCTACAAATGATTTGATTAAAAATAAACTTAGCAATTACAGAACCTGGTACGATGGTGAAAGGCATGGCCTCAACCCATTTTGTAAAGTATTTTGTGGCTGTGATTATGAAGTTATGGCCATTTGTTGATGAGGGAGAGAATTTCCCTATCAATTCCAAGCCCCACGTGGAAAAGGGCCAAGCGGTTACGATTGGTCGCAGGGCCTGTGTCGGCATGTGAATCTCGTGGGAGAATTCTTGGCATTTGTGGCATTTGCGTACAAACTCTACTACATCATGTTCTAAGGTGGGCCAGAAATAGCCCATCTAATGTATCTTACAAGTAGTGGCATGGCCACCAAAGTGGCCTCCACATACCTTGCTATGGGATTTGTAAAGAATCCTTACAGATTCTTCCGTGTCAACACATCTTAACAACATTCCATCAAAGGCTCTACGATAGAGCACTTGTTCTAAGATGACGTATTTAGCAATGATAATGCGTAACTACCTTCTTTTTTGGGATATGACCCCTTTTGGGCATGTGTGGTCCATGATGTAATTGATTATGTCGGTGTACCGAGGACATGCAGAGATAGGAGGCCTGGTTTCGATAAAATATAAACACTCATCAGGAAAGTCTAGGTTTACCAGATCACCTCCATTCAATGGATCGTCAGCCAACCAGTTTGCAATGATTTTCCCTTTAATGGATTTTTGGTTTACAAATGCTAGCTCAAATTCATCCATTAAGGTTTTGAAATGTCCAACCTTTTTAGATAGAGACCCTTGCATGAGGAATGTCTGCAAGTGATCTGTTTTGATGATCACCCTCATTTCTTGATTCAGCATGTAATGTATTAAGCATTTTTGTTGCAAAGAGTATGGAGAGGCATTCCCTTTCTGCCTATGTGTAACGTGTCTCATAGTCGAGAAACATCTGACTAATGAAGTAAATTACACGTTCTCATTTATCATCATCTTCTTGAGCCAACATGCAGGTTAGTGAGACATTAGTAGCCCATGAATACAAGATCAAAGGATGATCTGGTCTAGGGGGGATTAGCATGGGAGAAGACAACAAGAAGCATTTAAATGCTTTGAAAGCCTCATTGCATTCGTCATGGTCCAATAAATGTTATAATCCTTTTTAATAGATTTTTGATTGGATGGAAAACAAAACTTAAGTCTGGGATGAACCTTCAAATTGCACCGAGTTTGCCAAGAAATGATCTAATACCAGACTTATTTGATGGTGGAATCATTTCAAGAATAACCCAGATTTTGGCTGGGTCGACATCAATCCCTCATGATGATATAATATAACCTAGAAGATTTCCTCCCATTACATCGAATACACATTTCTCTGGATTCAATTTGACGCCATATTCGATTAATCGTGAGAGAATAATATGGAGCACTTCAGGGTGATCACAGTGCTTTTTGGCCTTGGCCAACAAGTCATCTATGTAAGATTTCAAAATCTTATGAATAAGATCATGGAATATCTATGTCATTTCCCGTTGGTATGTAGAGCTAGTGTTCTTAAGACTGAACAACATGACAAAGTAACAGTAGGTTCCCCAGGGAGTTATACATGTGGTCTTGGATTGATCTTCTAAGGATATTTTTTAATTTTATTATACCCTGAGAATCCATCCATGAGGGACAATAGCTCAAATCTAGTTGTTGCATCAACAATAATGTCGATGGATGGTAAAGGTAAGTCTTGTTTGGGACAGGCTTTGTTAATGTCCCGAAAGTCTATACAAATGTGTATATTCCCATTCTTTTTGAGAATGGGGACAATATTGGATACCCATTGTGAATAGTTGACTGGTTTGATGAACCCCACTTGGAGGAGTTTCATCACTTCCTCTTTCACCATGAGAGCCACTTTTGGCTTCATTGGTCTTGACTTTTTCTTGATTGGTTTTGCATCTGGATTGGTGAAAAGATTGTGTACTGCAATATGTGGTGCAATTCCCATCATTTCTTTGTAACTAAATGCAAAAGCCTTTTGATTTTCTTTGAGGATTTGAGTATGTATTTCTATCTCCTCTGGAGTTAAAGAGGATCCCAACTTCAAAATATTTGGTTCTTCCTCTATTCCAATATTTATGGCTATGGTTCTTTCGATTAAGGAGGTGTTGCCCTCCTCAAACTCAGGAGGAGCTGGGGGTAATTCCAAACTCCCTTCATTCTCTACTTCATAGATTTTGAGATTATCTTGTCGGGGGAGATTCCTATCATGGGATTTCCAAAATAGGAAGAGGAGCATGGGATTAGAGAGAAATTGACTATGGAATGAGTGAGATGCAACTCTGCAAAGGCATTTAGATATTCAAGGGTCACCTTATCACTATCAGAGTGATCTAAAGTAGACTTATTCTCAACTTCCACATGTGTTGATATCAGGATTATTGGTACTTTGTGAACCAAAGGTTCAACACATATTGATACCATGAAATCAGTATTTCTCAATTCATTGCTTGGAGTGAATCAAGAAGCTGAGGTTGCTACGGAATTAGCGAGAAGGTTCTATTCTCGTGGGATTGATTCAATTGATATGAAGTCAAATCCCTTTGTTAGTCTTAGTACCACCATTTTATAGAGTTGTATATGTTCAACTTTAGTCTCATATACCTCTGATAGTTAGTTTGCAACTAATTGCGAGTCTTTGAGTACTCTGATATTACTAATTTCCATCCTTTTGGCAATGATAAGGCCAAGAAGGAGGGCTTCGTATTCAACCATGTTTTTTGTGCACTTGAAGTTTAATTCGAATGAAAAAGGTAGAACCTTTCCCTTAGGTGAAGTAAGGATCACACCTGCCCCAGCACCGAAATGACATTTTGCTCCATCAAAGTGGAGAGTCTAGTAATAATTTGGAAAAATGGAAATTGGGACACCCTTGGTCTCTACTTCCCTTGTCTCAATTACTTCCACCATACAAACTACATCCTCAGGTATGGAACCAATTCCTAGGGTATGTCCTATACCCACAAAATCAAATGGCAGGAGAATAGGTAGATATTTCTCCAGTAATTTGACAATTTTTCCAGTGGTTCCTAGCGAAACTATTTTTTATAGTGATGGACTCAACTTTGATTGTTAGGGACACCTTTGATTAAGTTAGTGACTTCTAGCTCCATCGTAGGCACCAGCTTTGCTTCTGGGTTTGTAGTGACTGGTTTGTTGAGCTAATTTTTCGGGAGCTCAAATTTGGAATGAATGCCAGGTCTTTTCTTTAAGTCCGCTAGGTGTATGTCAAAGGGTTTTGGGTCTCCTTGTGCTACAAAGACCTTTCCTAGGTGTAGAACACCTTACTTATTGAAATAACATGTGCAAGGGATTGCCTTCATGCAATGTATCCAAGGGCAACCGAGAATCATATTATAGTTGGTTTCCCGATCTATAATATAGAATTCAGGTGAGAATTGTTTTTGGCCCTAAAGTAACTGGTAGCACTATAGTCCCGATTGAAGTTTCCTTGAGACTATCATAACCCCTTAGCGTGTTTCCTATCGAAGAACAATTCGTTTCTCCATATCCTAGCTTTTGAAGAAAATTTAAGGGGACTATGTTAATTGTTACCCCATCATCGATCATTGCACGTTTGACGTAGTTGTTATAAACCCAAACCTGCAAGTGCAATGGTGGATCACCTCCATGCAAAAATTCAGCGTCTGTTGGAATTTTGCTTATATCAAATATAAAATTGGCTATCCCTATCTGGCTGCCCCGGAGGGTAGACATCAAAGTCTACGTGGTTTACTTGTGTTTCAGGGGGAGGGGGTGATGTTGATGAGATGACCGAGACCTAATGCTTCTAAGAGAGCAATGCTCTATGAGTAGGAGAGTTCTTCAACAAATCAAAAAAGGAAATGTGAGAGAAGGTCTTTGTTAAGTCATTAATTAAATCATAGGCACCTACTGGCTTTACTGGCATGTTTGCTGAGTGTTGTCTAGTATTAGTGAATAGGTTGGAACTGGCTAAGAATAGTAGTCCCGTGTTCTTGTTATAGTTTATACTGACAACTCAGTGTCTAATTCTACCAGTCCAACTATCTTGGCTTGTGGTTGAGTTCCTAATTGGGGTGTGACTGTTGGATTTGATGAGGTTGATGTTTCATTGTTGTTGTTCCCCATCATGACACCTTTGTTTGTTCCACTTGGATCTAACCCATTGTTACTAGAATGATTTAGGAGAGGATCATTGAAAATATTAAGAGGTTCATTTTGAGGAGAAACCGATCCCTGGTAGGTATTTTTTGTGGTTGGTGTAGAATTTTCCAGAAACATATCTATAAAAAGTTGTCTTTGATCTTCTGGTAAACGTTCCAAAAAAATTTTGTAATCATGGCAAGTTCTAATATCATGACCTCAGATTTTATGGAAGCTATAGTATAAATTGGGATTATAGTTATGTGGTCGTTGGTTTAAATCTTGTTGTGGCCCAAAGTTTTGATTGGGCTGTTAATCGTTATAACTGTAATTTTGAGGTCGTTTCCTTTGGTTTTGGTTATGATATCCATCTGGACCCCAGGTAGGGATTTGTGACTGGATTTGTTGTTGTTGTTGTTGCTATTGTGGAGGACAATTGAAATCCACCACATTGATCGCTGAAGCAAAGTTACTATTGCATTGATTATTAGCAGGTGCCAGGGTGTTCACAACTTTGGTCTTTTGATTTGATCACTATTTGTACTTTCACGGGTTTGATTCAATGCTTATTATGTTTGATTAGGGAAAACGAATCAAATCCCAAAAACTAGTTACTATTTTGGAGTCAAAAAAGGCTTGAGATGTGCAAATGACGGTTTGCTTCACATTTCCATTGTTTCCCAACCGTCAAATTTGACATCATCATTTTAAACTGTTTCACAAGCTCAAAGTGGCACCGATCAACACCATGTGTCCCCAAGGACACACCGATCATCCCATTAAAACTCAGTAAAGCTTTTTAAGTCTTACAAAATTCCTCAGTCTCGAGAACCTAAATCTTTCCACGAAGGCCAAGTCTTCTCGGGACCTCGAGAATCTGGAGAGACCGCCACGTGGTCCCAGCGGATTCACAAAACAAAGATCAAACAAGGTCGATACCTCAAAGTCCTAAGATTCAAAGACTTAGGGATCAAATAATGTTCCTCCTCAAAGCCACATGTTGTCGAGATTTTTCAAAGAGAAGGATCAAAAGAAGAGAGGGAAGCCCAAGAACCCGAGAGTACCAAGACCCCAAGATACAAAGAAGTGGACAAGTGGATAATAACTTTCCTCTCACTTTTTGGGCACTTTCTAGCCATTTGAGCTTCTTATATTTTTGGTGGTCGGCCTTTTCGAGGTTAATTACGAAATTAGAACAAGATAACCATATAAATATAAAGTTATGTGATCATAATGCAGGACCAAGCACTAAGCATCTACTATCACCATCTAGAATTGCATCCATCAAAGGCATCTAAAGCTATATTTGCATCCATCTAGCTCCATCACAAGGCACACAAAGTTGGTTCATCTGCATCACACTTCATAGGAGGGGATTCTATTGTTTCCATGCACACATTTACTACATTCTACATCTAGTTATTTGTTCGCTACTTCACCAAAGTGTGACTGACACAAGAGCAACCTAGGGCACGATTACACACACACACACCTAGAATTACATTGGGTATGAGATGTAGTGCAACGCTCAGTGATAAGTCCATCTATTTTGCAGTCGAGGACAGTCCCGCCCCTTCATATGCATCTTTCATTTTTAGGGTTTTGATGTTTTTTCTGGGGATTTGCAGGTGATTCTTTATTGTAGGTATTACAGCGATATTGGTGATCATACAGTGACATTCACACGACATTCACGTGATAGGAAGTGAACACAGGAAAACACTCAATGACACCTCAGAAGAGGTATCCTAGTCATTTCCATAGACCAAGGTGCCCAGATCTCAAATTAGGGCGCCCATGGGCGCCCCTATCCCTTTCCAAGCACCCCATTCCAGTCAAATAGCTCAGATTTGTACTTTGTCAAGCTTTTATGTGGTTGTTTGCTCCTCCTGTTCACCTGGTCTACACTGCGACACAGTCTTGCGGCATTTGCGAATCAGCTAAGGATTTGCTTTACCCTTCTTGCAACTAGGATTTCATATTTTCTAGCTTAGTTTGCTTGGATGTATTTCAGTATTTTATTGTTCCATTTATTTAGTCATTTTATTGCTCCTATATCATTAAATGACACCAAAATAAACCTATTTTAGCTTAATCATTTTGGTGAACCCGACCGCTTCCACGCTTAAGATCCTCATTTTTCCTCTATCACGACTTCTAAAATTCCTAAAATTTCTTTGTCTGATTTGCTTAGGATCCATCCTAATTTCCAAGTTGTTCTTAAGAAATCCCTAAACACAATGCATCTCTCTAGCAATACACTGCCGCATCAAGTGAGTTTTATTTTTTATCGTTTATTTGATGACCCCAGTCTTCGTGATCCTCCATCCAATCAACCCATGTTAGAGTCAATTCAAGCTTTTCATTATTTATTTCAAGACAAATCTATGGAATCCACGATTACATCTCTCAAATCTGAAATCCAAAATCTTAAGGACGCTTCTCAGGGTCATGTTTGTTCTCCCTCTCCATATCATCCTCATTCCGATGTCCACTACATGTGCTCATATCAGTGAGCCTCAAGTCATATCATTACCAGAGCCTCTCATCTTTGATCACAATACTAAACAACATGACCTCCTTATTGAGCTCCTTTAGTCGTCACTTGATCACTTTACTGCCTACTCATTACTATCCTCCTTATCGGCTAGCAAAATATCAAGAGCGTCCATATTGCAATTATCATAGGATCAATGGACATAATAACAATGATTGTTATGCATTACAATGATGAATCAAGCACGTTGCGCGTCTGTTAGCATATGGATTTGCATGCATGCAAATGACATGCAACAGTGTGGGAACGAAGTCCCTCCTCAATGAAGGTGAGGCTGCCTTTATTGAAAACCAAAACTGTATTTACATCTATACATTCAAAATTGTATGTGGGGGGTGTTTTGGAACATCAATGGAAAGAAAAGTGAATGAGGGAGATGGAATGGAATGAAGGAAATGAGTGGAATGGAATGAAGGAAAGGAACATGCAAGAGTTAGGTAAAAACAGAGCCTAATATTGCATGAAGAGGAAAGATGAATAACTAACACAAATAAAACAGAGTTTGAGTTAGCCAAACAAGAACGTGTAAAGGGAACACACATGAGCAAGTAGATAGTTAGAGCTTGCTCACTTTGAACTGGAACAACTGATTAATAATGTTGACAATAAGATCAAAGATAATATTTGCATGAAAGATTTAAACACCTAACATCTAATGAACATAAGAACACCAAATGTTACAAGAGACAATGAATGAGACACAAAGTTCGTATTTCAGTAACTCCAAAATGTTTTTCACAAAAGATCACATAGTTTTTTCTTGAAACAAAGCTTACACAAAAGTATTTTCTTCTCCTCTCTCAAATTCACCCCTTACAAATGAGCCCCTCCCTTCCTTTTATAACCCAAAATTTGGTTACAAAGTAGTTAGGGTTTTACATGATTATTAAATAAGACACTTCAGTGACCTTTGACTTTTTCAACAACTTTATTAACGACAAACCAAAAATAGAAATTACTTAAAATAACCATTGTTTCCCAAATAACAACACCTTATAAAATATACAATAATAACCAGTGCCTTATCCATTGAAATGGGGTCCGCCTATCTCCAGTGTATGAGAAATGGACTCTTCCACTTCATTAGATACCAAGAAAATCAACTCCCTACACTACTGGTGAAATTAGGATCTACTGCTTTTGCCAGTTGAAAGGATCTAAACCTTCCCAAAGTTTCAAACATCTTTTCTTCTTCTGGTGGTTCACTTGGCCAAAGAATAGCCTCACAAAATACCTGCAATTCAAGAATTCTACTTGGCATATCATTTAAATTAACAAATTTAGATTGAGCATTCTCAAATAAGTTCTTCAATTTGATGCACCGCTCCATGGAAACTGACGAGAAATTGTTGGTAGGAGTGTACATGTCCTTAAACAATTGTGAAAATTGTTCTTCCACCTGCTCCGATGAACACCTTTGATTATGCTCATTTACGAGGTTACAAGGAATTTCAGCCATGAATTCCTGAATCAAGGAGAGTGAAGTGAAGGCTTCATTGCACATGCTGTCATAATGAATCATAGAATCCTCGAGAAGCATCTTTCTTGATTTGAGATGTAGACACCAAAGAAAACGTGTCCCTCGATGTTCAAATTCGAGAATTCCTTCAATAGCTAAAACTGAAGATTCCATACTCATCATCTCCTGTAGACTGGGCAATGTCTCATCCAAATTCGATATAGCAAAAACAAAAGTTTCTTTGAAAGAAAGAATTGGATCCAGATACGCACTGATATCTTCATGAAGCTTAACCGCAGTCTTGATTGTCCCCTAGCCTAAAACGAGAATCTCTGAAAGCCAAGTTTTAGTGACATGGCCCAATGTGTTTATTTCCTTTGACAAATTGATAGTCTCTTCATCTGGGGCAGCCACTGCATCAGGTACTGGGAAGGTGGATGATATGGGATTTATCAAATGTTGAACATACTCCACCAATTGATTTTTTTCGGCTTTGAGCCGAGAGTTTTGAGACTTGTATTTCTCAAGTCTTTTTAGCACGATATCAATTGAGTTTCGAGCCATCGCCATGTCACTTTCTAATGTAGATCTTCCAAGTCCCAGTCTGGAAAATTCATAGTCGGCAGGCATCATAGCATCGCGCTCCTTATCCACTTGTGGAATGGCAAGGTCTGCAAATTTGTTACCATCATTTTCGACCAATATTCAAGAAAGTACCTTAGGCTTCTTAGGAATGGCATCATTCTAAAGTTTGAAAAGGGCATCAAAATCGATGTCAATTGGCTTGACAACTCTCTTCCTTTTCTTCACCTCAGAATCAACCCAGGAAGGAGTATCATTCACTATTTCAGCATATAGAATCCTGGAGCTCGAATCAATATTCTCATTATTCCCGACATCATGAGATCCTTCTTGAATCCTATCTACGACCTCGATTTGAGGAGACACAACCTCAATATCCACTTCCTGATTATTCGGGAGATTTTGGGAAATCCCTTCATGAACTACATGCTCCGAAGTGTTTGATATTTGAATTACCTGTACTTGAGTGGATGTTTGTTTGAAGCATGTCTGGGATCATTTGCTAGTAGCTTCTGAGCACTATTAACGATGTGGGTAGAAGAATCTCTACTCGAGGTAGAAATTTTGGACACAGACTCTCTTCCTTCTTCGAGGTTAGGATCTTTACATATTTCTCCTTGTGACACATTACTTGGTGAAGTAGATTTTGGCAACCACTGCTTTCTTGCTTGTTGTGCATGATTGGATGGTAATGCGGTTGATCGAGAAGAGACTTTGGTTGAATGGAGGCCCCCTCGTATTGGCAATTTTTGTGATCCCGAAACATGATCTAGAATTGATTGTAATTTGGCAAGTTTTCTGTCATACCAAGATATGTTTCTTTCAATAATTGGTTGGTTCTTGCCATCAAGAGAAAATTCATCTCTTTTGGTTTAGTCGATTCGAGGCAATGGGGTAAAAGAAACTACATCATATGAGGGATCAATGACATCCTCATCATCATTTATGAATGAATCGGGAGGGCTCTTGATAAGGAAGGCCTTGATCTGAGCAAGTGTTAGGTGAGAGTACTCCCGTCTTCTTACCTCATGTTCTTTCGAACAAGCAGCCTAGAAATCTTCCATGGTAGGATTATGTTTATACTTTTCTCCTAGAATCTTTTACATATATCCATTGATATCAAACTGGGCTCTCTTCACATATGGATGGATGGTTATGAGAGCAAACTCTTTTTCCATGAGTTGTGCACTGAAAATATTACGACATTGGTATTCCCTGATTTGAATTGGGAAATAAATTCTTGAACGGTGCTTGTCACTAAGAAGGTAGTGAACTTGGAATAATTGTCGTGCCAGCTCCATTAATGCCCATCTTTCACTGACGTACTTAGGAAGTTTCCACGGGGTACCAACAAAGCCACTAACGCGAATGTAGGAAAAAGATGAAAATTGAATAAACCAGGTTCCCCATTGGGAAATGACACTCATGGCTTCTTTAGAAAACCTTTCCTCAGTATTCCGATTTAGGTTCTAGATCACGCAGAAGGTGAATGCATCATTGACTCTTCTAAAATGGTGAAAACTATTTTTGAAACTAAGTTGAGGGTAATAATGAAAAACACTATTCGACGGCCCCATGACTTCTCTCGTTTCAACTCCGGAAAATAGCTTTCTTCTTGCTATCGCATAAGTCAGATACGATGTCATGTAGAAGCATCTAATCATCTTAACTTCTATCAATTGTTTGTGAAGGGTGTCATTGATGATGGTGGCCCAATCCACAAACTCTTTCTTGGCTAGGATGATACAGATAAACTGATACATCCATGGGTGGAAAATCCTAGCAGAAGGTAGACCGAAAACTCGACTTAGGAGAGTAATCATGTCCCCGATTTCTTCCACGAACTCAACACGGTACAGTTCTTTGGGAATCCTATCAATTCAAGGTCTCTTGGTTACTAATCAGTTGCTGTTAACCATCTTGCTCCATCTCAGGGGTTCTTCATCCAAGAATTCTTGTGCTAACTAGCGAGTGATATCCGCATTCTCAGGAAAGTCAGGTATGCCGAGCAATTCCTCAATGTGCTTTGGTGTGATTAAGAGGAAAGGCTCACAATTATCTTTAAAAATTCCTCGTCTCTCAAGATCATAATGCTCAGCACAAACAATAACCAATTCCAGACACTGCACTGAGACAGGAAATGTTGTTGCTTGGGGTAGACCACTGTGGTAAAGTCTATATGAGAAAACGGTCTTGCCTTCAATTTTCACCCGCTCACAGAACTGTTGCACGTTGATGTGATCCAGATTTGTATCAGTGATGTTGTCATATGCTGACTTAATGGAACTTGGAGGGATAATTCCTTGAAATTCATACTTCAGGGTGGATTTGTTTGATTTCTCCACTGGCTTCCTCGATCTCCCTACAGATTTGTTAGACTTTTTGGCCATGATGAATTTCATAGAAAAATGACTCAGGCACGTAAAACAATGCAAGCGGGGTCAGGTCTCAGTCTCTAAAACCCCGTCAATGCAAGAGAAATATGTTTCATTTTAATTTTATTGTTATTTAAAAACAATAATAATAATAAATGATAATCTCAGAATTACAATTTTCTTTTAAAATGCCTATACAAAAATGTCGAGACTAAGCTCGAGTTCCAAATCAGGCATTAACAATGATATATTTTTAAATAAAATAAAATAAAATTGCCCGATTTTAATATTTTAAATTTACTATTTTTGCTAACAATGTATCGAGATTTCTCGTGCAATGCATTGTCTTTGTATTAGCTTTTACAACGCGGGATTCAATCTTGCATGCGTGGAGATTAACATGGATGAGTGCGTGGAATTTCCTAGTTGCTTTGAAATACTTCTGCAATATTCTTTTATCTCCTTTGGGCTGCATGGGAGAAGTTCTTTAGACTGTCAATGATTCCCTTTCCTCACGCGTGGGCATGCAATATTTGTCTATGTTCTCAGAGATTTACTTTGACTGTTTTATCTTTCTTTCTTTTTTCTACCCCCCAGGCGTGGTGTACTTCCTGCTACTGGTTGGGCTTTGAAAATTGTTTTCCCTCTCTCCGGCGAGGCTTCTACATGGGACTATGGACAGGTGCATGGAATTTGAAAACTTCCTGCTGTCTTTTTCTCCTCCTAAGGCGTGGAATTGAAAACTGTCTGTTGTCCTATTTTAAACTGTCCTCTTCTTCTTCCTCACGCATGGGTTATGCTTTCCTTTACATTGACTTTTTGTTTTATGCTTGTGTGGACTGTCCTCCTTTGCTTTTGGTTTCCCATCTGGCCTGTGCTTACACTTTGCTGCCCCCTTTGCCTATGCATGGATATTTCTTTGAATGACCTGTGTGGAAACTCGGCTTTGATATCTCCTTGGCATGGACAACTCTGGTGGGTGCGTGGAAACTCCTTGGGCTGTCTTTGGCTATGTGGATACTATTTTTTTTAATTATTTTGGACAGCTCCACCTTCCCTCTCCCACGTGTGGTCTTTGTTTTTGTTCTACGTCATTATCCCTTGCATGCGTGGGATTTTAAAATTGTTCTTCTATATTCTATACAGTTCTCTCATGTGTGGTTTCTCCTTTGGATTGGCGTGGGAACTTGATTTTTGTTATTTTTCTCCTTTAGAAACTTGCACAAATCATATGTTCTCTTCAACCTGCTTCACAAGAGCATTCGCAATATTATGGGATGTGATAAAATATTATGTCCTTCAGAAGAAATAAGAAGCAATCAGAAGCATGACTATTTCCAACAAGTTTGACGGAGGAAGTTACGAGGATTAATCCAACTTCCCATCTTCCAGGGTAGTGGAATTAAGTGCCAGGGGAATGGGGAAAGAAATGGCCAATCTACGTTCAATTTCCCCATGTGGGAAATTGGGAGATTTCTTTCCCGTTAACCAATCCATGATTTTCCAATTGGTGGAAAAAATCCCACAAGCGGGAAATTAAAAGAAGTTTGCCAGGAAAGGGGAAATCCGGCTTCGGGAAGCCAAATTGGCATTCCCGGCAGTTGGAAGCATAAGCTTACTTCCCTGGCAATCTAATAAAAATTTGTCTAATGAATTTTTCAATTAATATTTGTTTAATTAAATACTCCCAAGTTATTTAAAAATTAATTTTATCAAACAAAGAGCAATTAATTAATTAAATATACTTAATTAATTTTAACGTATTTTAATGCAATTTAAAGCCTGGCGGGAGGAGTTCTCGCCCGAAAAGGATGAAACGAAGATCGGAACGATAACAAAAATGAGATGATCGTCATGAGGGTGATAAACCACATAAAGTAACACTTTTGAAAATTTTGAGAATTTTCATTTATTATTATTATTTTTTAAAATAATTTTGTAAAGTCAAAATTGGCTGATAACAATTTCCAAACAAGGTCATGAAGGTGGTAACGAGAGATGTAGTGGATCTATAGGAGACTATGGATGATTTTTTGGTATGGCCCATAAAATGTTGGCTTGATTGGTTTCTACGTTCAACACAGAAAGTTGTGTGATGATGTCTGGTGGGAGCGGTGAGGATCTAAATACCAGTGTACATAAACTGGTGTTGATGCTTAACTGACTAGCAGGTCCGTTGGGTTGTGGGACCTGAGGATCACAACCATGAACTCGTGGTTGCTTAGGACCTTTTATGGTCATGTGAAGAATCAATCCCATCTTCCGACTATCCAATAGTCGTAAGCTTTTTCAACTTCTATGTTTAATATCAGGAGTTGTGCGTTCTCAGAATACCTCACAGGTGTCCTAGCAATTTGTATGCATAGGCCTGTATCTATGTCAGTGAGAAGGTCTCCTACATCTAGCTACTGAACTAATGGGTCACAACTGAATGTTTGTTCTCTTACGGATTCTTGTATGGTCATATGGATATCCTATTAAGGCAGTCTATAGTTGGGTTGATTAGACCAAAATTTGTATGCTTTGTTGTCTTCAATGTTCAATTCTCTTAACTGTTCACTAATTGCTTATAGGTTTGCAGTCATTTGAAAGACGTGGATCCTAAGACCTTGATCTATATCTGATAATGTCATGCAGAGATTCAGCTAGGGTGTCACTGGTTCGAATATGTAATCCTTGGGCTCTCTTAGTCCCGTAATATTCATGCAAGAAATAACTAAACTTAACTGAATGAAACAAACTAATTATGAAATTGAATCTACTTTAATCTTGTTATTTTTGTATTTTTAGAGATATAAACTTGAATAAATTCAAAGAGTAACTAATCTAGTAAATTCAGATAACAAGTAACTAATCTAAGAATAAAGCTAAAAGAAGCAAGGTAGCCAAATGTAGTTATTTGCCTGTGCATTTGTGAGTTGATATAAACATAAATATCAAACTAATTTGATTAAAAGACCTCCAATCTTACCTCAGAAGTGAGAAACAAATCATAGCTTCTCAAAAGCTATCATTCCCCACAACTTCCCCGACAATATTGAAAGCAAGCTTTGACTAAAAAGAAATGATTCACTACTCTATTTGTTATATTGTAACTACAACTTTGACAACTCAAACCTGGAGTTTGCAGAATAGTGGCAAATCCGGTTGTATCGTAGCTTGTCCCCTTAGTGTGATTTCTTCGTTCCTTCGTGATAATGTGATAGCGGCAGTAGGAGAGGATATTTGAACAGTGGCAGCTTAGAGGTAAATCGAATGGAATGCAAGTACGAGAGAGATAGCGCAAGAGAAAAGAGCTTGGCTATGTGATTCCTAGCAGGATTGTTGCAGGGATACGACAAGACACGCCTAAAATTCTAGGATCTATTCTTCCTGTGACGAAACAAAACCTATAACTCTAAACAAAACCGAGTTTCAAATGAACTTAATCTAGAACTGATGTTGAAATATGCTAAGCTAGTTGCTTAGAGAGCAACAATGGAATAAATTTAAACTAGAGAGATCAAGTGATCTCTAAACCAAGAAATGAAGAGCCTTGAACTGAGAGGCTGAAAACTTGTGCTAAGTCTAAACCTGTTGAGACTTATTGAGGAACTTCAAACACATTGAATAATAAAACATAGAGAGAGGGGCCATTTTCTTGTAAACAAGCTTAGTATTTATAGTATTCTTACTCACAAGAAGGCTAGTTCAAATTGCCATGCTTTATCATTAAAAATGGAGCACTACCATTACCAAGTGGCTAGAAACTCTAAACAAAGCAGAAGTGGTAAAGAGTTGCAAGTGCAACTTGATTTTCACATTCCTGAGTGCACCGAAAGGTTCTGGAAAAGGCAGACAGTATCACCACCCTGCGCAGAGCGGTGGCTACAGGACCGCCACCCTGTCCTGGGAGCGGTCATGGGACCATCACCCAGGCAGGGCGGTGGTCCTGTAACTTAAAGACAAAAATGCAAGAAAAAAGGGGGCAGAGGTTAGAATGAAGTATGCAAAGATTGGATAAAGCATTTTAGGATGCAAATGTACCCTTGGTGAGCTTTCTGGATTCTGAACACCTTACGAAGAGATCTAAATCATCATTAGGGTTTTCCGTAACCAATTTCCGACTGTACAGTACATACAATTTTGGGTACGTATAGAGACAAATGTCATTGATTGGTGTGACAGATGTTTCATGCCCCATGCTCCATGTGAGGAAGATCAGCAGGAAGAAGAAGAAGCTGGTGATGATAATGATGATGATGTCTGCATGATGGGATGTTCCACAAGCTCATAACAAGGGCTAGCTTCAACTGAGGGTGTAAGTGCCCGGACTGTTGCCACTTTTTGGGATTGCAATCATACGGTAACTATTCTTCCTCCCTCTCATACTTTAGAGGTAAATACTATACAAGCTTTTGAATTGCCCAATAATGACTTTGAATACTTAAGGTCTTTAATTATAAAGAAGTATGATGGAGGAATCCCCTCCAAGGAAGATAGACAGTTACTGATGAATGTTGTGGTTGCTCAAGAGAAGGAATATAACACAAAAAGTAAGGTTGTCAAAGGGGCAGGGCCTCAAGCCAAGCCAAAAGCTCCCTTACTTTCAAACATCCCTAAAGAGGCTCGCAAAAATGATACATCTATCAAAATCCCTGTAGTTCCAAAAAAAAATTATACCCCTCTTCATGCCCAAGCTGTGAAAAATCTTGTACCACCTAGTGAGTGTGTCAGTTTTCCTTCCAATGTCGCCTTGCCAAAGTCTGTCCCTTATGATATTGCCCAAGTCTTGAGTTAGATCAAGATCTCAGTTCTAATTGTTGAGTTTTTTAGGGTCCCTGAGCACAAGAAGATGGCATTGGAGTATTTTAGACTAAAAGAGGAGAAGACTGCCCTAGGTAGAAACATAAACATTATGGAGACCCCACCAATCATTGAAGAACCAAAAGCACCACTAGCATCAAAAGAGCTAGATGAACCACTTGAGGTTTATCTGGGGACATCCTTAGTAGACTCTCAACTAAATGTGGATCCATTCTTCACCACTCTAATCATTAAAGAAAAATTGCTACACAATTACATGTTTGACTCAGGGGCATTATGCAATGTTATGCCCCTTGAAGTCATGAATGAGCTAGACATCAAGGTAATAGCAGCATATGGGAAGTGTATTGCTATGGATTCCAGAGAGGTGCCAGTGGTGGGATGTGTGAAGAGTTTGGTGGTACAACTTGTATCCTATCCAGTCATAAATTTAAAACTTGATGTTGTCATTGTTGCCTACCCAGCCAAGTGGGGCATGCTATTGTCTAGAAAATGGGCTACAAGTGTTGGTGGGAGTGTCCAAATGGACATTTCCTATGCTACCATTCCAATTGAGGTCAGCCTTGTCAAGTTGTATGGGAAAGGAAGATTTTGCACCTTATTGAGGATCCCAACAATGCATCCTATGAGGTAATGTACACAAGTGTTGATGCAAATAACTTTGTAGGATTTGCTGATGGAAAGGAGCACGAGATTGAAGAATGCAAATGCCTTGAACAAATGGGCTCTCCTTGGAATCTATTGTTTGATGGAGCTTGCTCCAAGTTTGGGAATGGTGCTGGTGTTGTTCTGCTTTCTCTAGGTCAGGAAAAATTTGTTTTTTCCTTCAAACTCAATTTTGAGTGCACTAACAACATTGCTGAGTATGAGGCACTGTTGTTGGGTTTAAGAAATGCTTGGAAATATGGTGTCAAGGACATCATTGTCAAAGGAGACTCAAAATTAATAGTAAAACAGGTCAGAAAACCGTATGCCACAAAGAATCAGTGAATGAAACAATACAAGCATGTAGTTTGGGATTTCATTGAGATGTTTGATTCATTCAACATTGTGCACCATGATAGGAATTTCAATGACGTGGCAGAAAAACTTGCAGTGTTGGGGTCTCATTTTGATAGTTGTGTAGTGTCCCCATATTGTGAATATGACGTGGAAGTGTTGATAAGACCCTCTGTCCCTAACAACATCAAACACTGACAGGTATTTGATGACGATGCTCAGATCAGAAGATTTCTGCATAACAAGGGAGAATTTGTTGATCAATACATTGATTTGGAGCCATTTGTATGTGTAACAGAGGGGAAGGAAACCTTGTTTGGTAAAGGCATCATCCACCTAAAGACTAATACCATTCCTAGAGGGCTAGTTGCTCTTGAGTCCAATTTTGACAATGTTGATTGCATTATTAATAGGCATATGGCAGCCTCAAGGGATGTTGAGGAGCATGATCTTGGTACAAGTGAGAGGCCAAGGGAAATTTGGTTAGGTAGAAATCTCAGCAAGGAGGAGAGGCATTCATACATCCAATTGTTGAAAAAGTATCAGGATTGCATGGCTTAGACCTATTCTGAACTAAAAGCATACAAAGAGGACCTATTTCAACATGAGATTCCCTTGGTCTAATGCAAAGCCATTTAGGCAGAAACAAAGGCCCATCAATCTATTACTATCTCTTAAGATGTAAGAGGAGCTAAAGAAACTAAGGGATGGAGGGATTATTCAACCCATAAGGTATTCTTCTTGGGTTACAAACCTAGTACCAGTCAGAAAGAAGAATGGTGACATCAGGCTGTGTGTGGATTTCAGGAATCTAAATAGAGCATCTATAAAGGATAATTATCCTTTACCAAATATGGAAATCATGATGTAGTTAGTGACTAGTTCTAAATTACTCTCCACCCTAGATGGTTTCTCTTGTTATAACCAAGTTGTGGTGAAGGAATCAGAAAGGATCAAGAAAACCTTTACTACTCCTTGGGGAACCTATGTATATGTCAGGATGCCCTTTGGTTTGATGAATGTTGGAGCCAACTTTCAAAGAGCAATGGATGTTGCTTTTGCTGGTTACATCAATGAGTTTATTGTAGTTTATCAAGATGATGTGAAGAGAAGTGATCACCTGCAACACTCGGAGAAGATGTTGGGAATATGGCATCTCACTCAATCCAAAGAAGTGCCATTTTGGAGTGCAGAAGGCAAAATTGCTTGGTCACATTGTGTCATAAGAAGGGGTAATGATTGATCCAGAAAGGGTAGAGGCCATCAGCAAGGTTCCAATCCCAAGAACCAAGAAATGAATTCAGTCCTTTTTTGGGCAGATAAACTTCATCAGAAGATTTATATCAAACTTTGCTGAGTTGACCATTCCAATCACTTCCATGTTAAAAAAGGACCAGGCCATCAAATGGGAGGAGGATGTCATCCAAGATTTCAATGGGATTAAAGAGGCACTAAAGCATGTGCCTATTCTAACAGCTCCAAATTATAAGAATCCCTTTCAACTATTTTCCTTTGCTTCAGAGAACACTGTTGCTTTTATTCTGTAGCAGAAGGATGATGAGGGGGTTGAAAGGCCAATTGCCTTTTTCAGTAAGGCATTACAGGGGGCTGAGTTAAAGTTCACTATTATGGAGAAGCAAGCATTTTTCTTAGTAAAAGAAACAAAGGTTTTTCAGGCCTTATATTCTAAGTTCTAAAATTGTTGTTTATGTTCCCCACACCATGGTCAAGGACATCTTATCAGAGATGGAAGTCTCAAGAAAAAGGTGCAGGTGGGTGAACAAGTTGTAAGAATATGACATGGATATCCAAACCATGAAGTTGGTGAGAGGTTTGGGCCTGGCTAAGCTTATGGCTGAGAGAAACTTTGCAAACTATTGAGGTAAATGAGGTAGAAGAAGGTAGGGTAGATGTTTTTCAAACATTGATGAGTTCTGAGTGGTACAAAGATGTAATTTTTTTATCTCAGACATCTGAACTTCCCTAAGTATTTAAGTAAGAACCTAAAAAGAGCCCTTAAGTTGGCTTCCCAAAAATACATCATTATTGATTATGGGATAGCTTGGAAGAATCCAAAGGGAGTCCTCTTAAGGTGCATTACTGAAGAAGAATCCCCCAAGATAATTGTTGATCTCCATGGAGGAGTTTGTGGGGGGAATTTTGCTGCAAGAGTCACAACACACAAGATCCTGAGGGCTGGTTATTGGTGGCCAACTCTTTTCAAGGATACAACTCTTTTGGTTAGAAGATGTGAGAGTTGTCAGCACTTCTCTAGAAGACTGAAAGCTTCAGGCTCCCTTCCTTTGCAGCCTATATCAATTGAAGCCCCATTCAAGCAATGGGGAATGGATTTCATTGGTGAGATTTCAGACCCTTCAAGTGCTGGCCATAAGTGGATTCTTGTAGCCACTGATTACTTTACTAAATGGGTGGAGGCAATCCCCACCAAGAAGGTAACACACCAAGTTGTCATGGACTTTGTGCTAAACAACATCATTTACAGGTTTGGGGTGCCAGTCAAGATTGTAGCTGATAATGCCATGAGCTTTAGAGCCGAACCTTTGATGGTAATGTGTAAAGAATGTGGGATCAACTTAACATATGCCTCTAATTACAACCCCCAAGGAAATGGACAAGCTGAGTCCAGTAATAAAAACATGTTGAAGATTATCAAAAGAACCTTGGAGTTGAACAAGAGAAAATGGGGTGAACAATTGAAGTTTGTTGTTTGGGTTGATAGGATCATTGTTAAAAGAGCCACTGGAAAGAGTCCATTTGAGTTAGTGTATGGAACTCAGGCCTTGTTGCCCCTGCATATGAAATTATCTTCATATCAGTTCATTCAATAACTAGAGGACCAAGAAGTAAGTCCTTATGATGCTCACATTAACCAGATTGTTGAACTTGATGAAGAAAGGAGGGCATCCCACCAGAGGCATGTAAAGTTCAGAGAAAAGATAAAGAAGTTATTTGACAAGAAGGTCACTCCCAGATCTTTTAATGTTGGAGATCTTGTGTTGCTATGGGATAGTATGCATGAAGATAAGGGAAAGCATGGTAAGTTTGACTCATTATGGATGGGCCCTTACTCCATTGATATTAGAATTGGTGAGCATACCTTCTTCTTGAAGGATTTGGATGGTGAATTAATCGAATTACCTATTAATGGCAGGAATTTGAAGCATTTCTTTGATTGATTCCCTAGAATCAAGGTGAACATCATTTGTACAGTGTATAGTTTGTTGTTTGTTTCTTGTCTTTTGTGTTTTTGCTCGCTCTGGTCCTTAGTGACCTATTTTTGCTAGGTTTCTCTATTCATTTTTGAGAGATGGCTTTGTTTCTCTGCTCTGCAAGCTAACTCCTTTGCCCAATGGATATTTTTGGCACTTGGTCTACCGTTGTTCTTGTGGCACTCACAGGGAGTGCCCATCCCTGAGTTGGAGCTGATGTTGGTGCTCAGATCTATCTCGCCCCATTTGCCATTATTTTCCTCTGATCTGCGTATTGTGAATTTTTCTATCTCTCGATGTGGGTTTTTTGAAAGATTTTAATTCCATTTGACATGATTTGAGTTGTTTTCAAAATCCATTGTCATGTCCCTCTTTGAAGAATTCTCCGAGTCTGCCCTATTTTTGCCCCAATTTCTTCAAAGTCCATGGGCTCTACTGTTTTTTCTATTTTTTCTCAACCATGGAAGCTTGCAAATGGTTGATCTATATTTTTATGCCTTTGAAAATCCAAATCCATGGTCGAAAAGATGCTCGAAACCATGATTCAATTATTTTTTTTTGAAAAGAAATTGTTATCCTTAGCAAAAAATTGGGTTCTGGGCATGAATGGTGATTTTCTATATTCTGACAGTTTAACGGGTGTCTTTTTCATGTCAAATTTGTTCCTCGGCATCTGGTGGTCATGTGACTTCTTTTGATTGGTCAGGGGATGGCGGGAAAATAGATGCTTTAATTTACCACTTTGTGCTTTTTTGGCAAATAGGAAAATTTAGTCCCATGGCCCCGCTCAAATTTAATTGGTTCTTTTGGTGCTTACATGGCTTCTTCTAATTGGATGGGGTGCGGTGGGTTTGTTTTTGAAACTTTTTCTTTTTGGATACTTTGGAAAAAAATTTGAACCCACCCCGCGGCCCCACCAAGATTTGATTGGAGAAAATTTAAGAGGTAAGGAAAAATTCTCACTTTGACCCCACAGGAGGACACGTGGCAAAGCTAAGGGCGGAGCTACGGGGAAAACTTAGAAAATTTTCCCTTTTCCAAAAAGGGGTTTAAATGGAATAATTTGGTCATGGCTCCGGTGGGACCCACCTTAGGACACATGTTAGGCTCGTTTCCCAAGGGTGGAGGTACAAAGCAAAATGGAATTTTAACCATTTTTTTAAAAGGTTGTAAAAATTAAAAGGAAACCCTCGAGCATGTTTTGAAGTTGGATCTTCCACATGGACAACCTAAATTCAAAGTAAAGATCAATGGACAATTGTGAGTCTGAATCTAATTTTCCCCCCATTTTTTTACCGAAACGCACGTCTGGGAGTGCGATGTGTTCATTATTTCTTGGTATTTCCTACATGCCAAATAGAGAGGGGAGTTAATTTTTATATCTAAGTTTGGTAGGAGATATCTGGAGACATCTTTCGCCATTAAAATTGTCTGACTATCAGGCTCGATCTGATTTTTTAGTTTTCTTCTCCTGAGCACGCAAGGAACCAGATTTGAAAGATTAGGGGTAGAAGTGGTTGGCGAGTTGAAGGAGGAGTGTTGTACTAGATGAAGGAATTGAATGATAAGTTTTTTGAAGAGATCTTCCCCATGAGCACCTAATAATTTTTTACAGATTTGATTCTGGGTAATTACGATTAAGATCATGGTGAGCACTGGTACATTAAATGGTTTTGTCTTTTGGAGAAAAAGGGGCTCTATTGTAAATGTTATAAATGGCACAAATTTTTGATGCAAATGGTTGGAGTGTTAGATGTCAAAAAAATTCCCAAGAGGAAAATTTGACAAATCCTGTCTTTTGAGAATCCGTATGAGAAGCCTGTATATCTCTTTTGTAGTAAGTTTGATCATGTAAAGGTGGTTGCGAGTGTACAACCATTGACAAGCTATGATATTGTCCTAAAAACTTTCCCCAACTGATAAATTTAATCAAACTCGAGTTATTCTGTGTTGATATTGAGCAAAATGTGTCTGTTTCATCTCTGAATGTGCGCAAGTAGTCTTTTCTTATTTCTGTTGCAATCTTGTATTAAAAATATGATTCAATCACATAGGTTTCAATCCTTGTGATGGTTTAGTGGTATCTAAAATTTCATTTCTCAGGGGAGCTTTCATCTAGCAGTGAAATAAACAACTTAAAAACACTTTTCTTTCATTTGTTCGACAGAGATTATTTTTAAGCCTCCAGGTGTACCTCAAGCATGATTTGGCTTAGATCTTGATGCTTTCTTGGGTTTTCTAACTTGAGCTTTCATGTTAGAATCTTATAGATTGTATGAAAAAGTACTAATCTAGGCCTCCATTGAAGAACATATTTCGGTTAAACAAACATTTTAGCTATTCTGTGGTATTATGTTGGTTTAGTTTTCCATTTTATAAAAGCTCTCAAGGATTTGGTAAATCAAGTTCACTCTGCCTCACCTCCCACAAAAATCCATTTAAAACATCCAATCTTACCTGTACTACCCCTATTTGTCCTATGTGTATACCAATGCATAGTTTCTAGTACCAAAACATGCAGAAACAATCAGGTTTCCAAATGTCTTTAGTAACATTTGCGTTGTTTTGAAAATATCTCCATAATCTGGAAGTGACAACTCGTGAGAGTCAGATTTGGCATGGTTGATCATATTTTCCCAAGGTCTTCTCTATAAAATTTGTACAAAAGAAGGATTTACCAACATTCTTCAATAATGGAGGTTACAAAATAGGTTCTCTTACAATGGTTGAAAGGAACAACCTAAAATAGTTAGGATCATATCACATCCTTTTAAGGTGCTACCCACTACTCTCAAAGCCTGAGTGCTAAAAGGTCAAATAGACTGCTTCCTCGGCTACAAAACGACATATATAATCATCTATCTACCTTTGAGTGTCTTGTCAAACAACATGATATTGCTCGACACATGGCATGGAGATTAAATTTGGGTACCAACAGGTGGCACACGCGAATCATGAACAATAGGAGCCTAAGAAGATGATTGATCCATAACTTCAACCTCTTTTAGTCACTACATGCACAAAAGCAACACATGCACATGAGCATTTTAAATAAATTCCCCTTATCAATAAATAGGAGGTAATACATTTGACGTATCCAAATGCGGCTCACCAGAAGGAGTTTTATTAGGAAACCATGGGAGTCATCCATGAGCTACAAGGAAAGATCCAGTGCTTGAAAGAGAAGGTGCTCGAGAATGTGTAAAGAGCCTCAAACTTTCTCAACATGATGTGGATGATTTAAAAGATGTATGCAGGATGATGCGACATGATAATATCATTCCTTTACTTGGAGATTGGTTACATGAGAAGATACCATGTGCAGGGGTTGAACGAGAGTGTCAAATCCTTCACAAAAATTTACCACCATAGGACCATGAATATGACAAAGAGATCACACTAGATGCAATGATAGACGGCTAGTTGGTGAGTAAAATTCTTATTGACATAGGTGCCGAGGACAATGTCTTGATATTGGATGCTTGGAACCAAATGGGGAGGCCACTGTTACAGCCATCTTCTAATATGATGTATGTGGGAAATAAAACAAGGGACATGCCCACAAGGGTATTAAAGGATGATTTAATCACTATTTAAGGAGCTAAATGTATAGGTTATTTTGAAGTTTTAGAACTTGCAGAGGCAGATAATTGCCTGAAGTTACTTGGACACCCTTGGTGTTATGCTAATAATGTAGATCTATGCTTCGATAAAAGATATATTAGTTTTGAGAATAAGGAGGAGCGCATTGCCATACCCATGGATGATGTGGAGGTTACACCTTACATAAACCCTATCAATGAAGAAGAGCTTAAGAGAATATATGCACATATAGTGTGTAATCCGGAAAACATAGAACCGTCAAAGGAATGTGTACTTCACTGGGAGGATGCAAAAATCTATTAGTGATACTATCAAAGTGGCATGTGATAATTGCACCTATGGGAAATTATGAGATGGTAGGTCACGCAATCAAGGGAAGAGTTGCCCGGATGATTGGACCACACATGATCAAACACTTGAGAAAGACTCGCTTACCAAGGTATACTAGAGAATAAAAACTTGAATCTTTCTTATGCGTGATGGAGGACCATTGGAAAAATGAGGGAGATAGACAGAACATGACGGTGTATGCCTTGTGTGGGACAACAACATGCTGGTGGTTGACAAATAGGGACAATATCTTGGATTGGCACAAGGTAAGTGTAACCTTTCCAACAACATTTAATCTTAGCAATGTACCTTCACTTGTACATGCCTATGATGGGAAGACTCCTGCTTTGGTACACATCCACAATTGTGAGAGATTATGGGCACATGGACAAGAAGTTATACCACCATCCCTCTGGATACATAAGTTCTACTCTAATTTACGTGGATGCGTGCATGTTTGGTATGTACATGTTGAGTTGAAGCAAGAAATTGCAAGTTGGCGTGACATGACAGAAGGTATTATTCACACCTTTGACTATTTTTCTACTAAACCACTAATCATGAAGTGCATCACATTAGGAGATAATGTTAGGGCAAAAGAAATTATGGTTAATCTCTTAGGAGAATTTGAGACTAAGGCACACAAGGATATTTTGGAAACAAAAGAAACACATATAGGGTGCGCTGGAGAGAGAAGGAAAAAGGGAAGATGGTTTACCTCGTTGATTATGAGGAAGTTGAAGAGCTATTTATAAAGCACATAGAGGGTGTGTGCAAAGTTATGGATTCTGCAGATGAGTAGGCATGCGCATACCATGTGCCTATGAAGACTAAAAAGGTTAATATCGGCACTGAGGATGCGCCTAAGGAGGCTATTATTAGAGATTATTGGTCAAAACCAGAGGTTGCGAAGATCGTCTAACTATTGTGCAAAATTTGAGACTTATTCCATAGGGGGTATCGTGAGTTGAAGGGTGTACATCCATCAATGGGGGAGATGAAGATTAAGCTAAAAGAAGGCATGCATCCGGTTTGGAAGAGACCTTATAGAATGAATCTGAACCTACATGAGAAGGTAAAAGAGGAGATTGACAAGATACTTAAGTTAGGGATCATAAAGCCTATTGAGGAATCTGAGTGGGTCAGCCCCATGTTGATTAGTATAAAGAAGGATGGTTGGATCAAAATATTTGTTGACTACAGGCTACTCAATGCTTCATGTTTCATAGATCCTTTTTCCTATGCCCTTCACTGAAGAGATCTTGGAAGGCGTTGCAGGGCATGAAATATATTCATTCACATATGGATTCTCAAGGTACCATCAGGTACACATTATGCGCAAGGATTAGGAAAATACCACCTTCAAAAAGGAATGGGGAAGTTTTGCATATACTATCATGTCCTTTCGATTGAAAAATGTGTCAAATGTGTTCTTGCACATCGTTGTTAAGGAGTTCCAAGACTTTATTCATAAGTTTTTACAAGTCTACTTGGATGATTGAACCATGTATGGGCTGGTGAAAGATCACTCTGACAACATGAGGTTTACGTTTGAAAGGTGCAGGAAGTTTAACATCTCTCTCAACATCAAGAAGTGTATATTTGCCACCCCCTTTGGTACATTACTTGGGCACATTATTTGCAAGGATGGATTGTTGGTAGATCCAGCTAAGATTGCAATGATTTTGGGGCTGGAAGAACCAACCAATCAAAGTTAAGTACGTGGTTTCTTGGGGCACACTGGTTACTATATAAAATTCATTAAGGGTTATACCAAATATTATTACATATTGTCGCACCCTTGGAATAATTTCTCAAGGCTAAAGACAAGTTTTATTGGGGTAGATGCGCAAAAATATGATTTTGAGACCTTGAAGGAAAGGCTGATTACTATGCCCATATTGTGTTTTACTTCTTTGAAAAATCCTTTCCATTTACATGTGGATGCCTCTAGTATGGTAATTAGAGTAGTCTTGGCGCAACCAAGTGAAGGAAAAATTAATCACCCTATTTATTTTGCATATAGGAAGCTGATACCGATAGAGCAGGAACTATATAACTACAGAGTGCAAAGTGTTATCCATGATTTACATGCACTTCACAAGTTTAGAAAGTACTTACTGTCCACACCGTTTATATTTTATACATATCATATGGTATTGAAGTACTTGGTCAACAAACTAGTTTTACAAGGGCGCATCTGCCAATGGATACTTATTTTTTAGGAATTTGACTTCACAGTTATAGTAAAGTCATGTATGAGAAATCTCAGACCAAACCATTTATCAAGGATGAACTCTGGATAGGATGCACAGAGTATTGAGGATACTATTCAAGATACACAACTATTTATATTGAACCGCACACCAACTAATTTGGAGGACATTGCAGTATTCTTGTGCACTAGACTTGCGCTAGAAGGAAGGAAGAAATTGGAAAAGAAGTAGCTTTCTATTCAAACTGCACCATATCAAATCATTGGGGTAGACCTGTATAGGACAAAGAGAGATGAGGTCTTGCACAGATGTGTTCTAGAGCATGAGCGACAACTATCATAGAGGAAGCACATGGAGGAATTCTTAGAGGACACTATGCATGAGATGCCACAACACGCAAGATCTTACTAGTTGGCTTATGGTGGGAGACATTATACAAGGACACCAAGGCTTTTGTCAAAGCATGTGATCACTGTCAGAGAATTTGAAATCCTGGAAATACAGATGAGATGCTATTAAGGCCTATAGAAAATGCAATGCCTTTTGAGAAGAGGGAAATTAATTTTGTAGGACCTATTGCACCACCTGTGCGCAAGACAGGGGTACGCTACATCATCACATGTACTGACTACTTGACAAGGTGGGCAGAGGTTATGCCTATAAAAGATTGCAAATCGGCAACAACAACGAGGTTCCTTTGGGAACACATCATCAATATGTATGGATGTCCATTGAGCCTAAAAAGTGATAGAGGGACTCATTTCTTGATTGAGACTATTAAAATTTTATTGGCATAATTTATGGTGGCACACCATAAGACTACCCCTTATCACCCCCAGGATAATAGAATTGTTGAAGCTTTCAACAAGATCTTGGGTCAAACACTAACGAAGATATGTGATGTTGGAAGAAAGGATTGGGATGCTAAGGTATCATTCATGTTATGGGAATATAGAACAAACTATAAACATTTGAATAAGGAAACACCCTTTCAGTTAGTGTTTGGCACAAAGGTTGTATTACCTATGGAATTTATGTTACCATCCCCGCATATTGCACGTGCAGGTGGATTGGATGATGAACAGGTTTTGGATGAGCGCATTAAAAAACTAATGCAATTAGATGAGAAACATGCCATTACGCGGTGGAGTCAGAAGATAGAGAAGGCATGATAGAAGGATTTGTTTGACAAACACATTAAGAACAAGCATTTTTTAGTTGGAAAGATGGTACTTATATATGACTCCAAGTTTGTGTGCCATCTAGGGAAGTTGAAATTCCATCGGTTGGGACCCTTTTTAGTGACCAACATACTAGAATCAGATGCATGGCAATTATAGGCATTGGATGACACCATGTTGTTGGGTTACTTCAATGGGCTTAGGTTGAAGCCCTATTATAAATAAGTTTCTTTTGTGTTTGTAATAAGGCATTATTGTCACTTAGATTAGATTTTTCCCCTCGTGTTTTTTTTTGCTTTGTTTTGTTGTAATAAGCGTGTTTACACACAAGAGATGATTACTATCTGTTACGTTGATGTGTAGAGGATCATGCATACTTTTAGTGTGGGGTGAAATAGGTGTGAGTGTGTGCAAAAGAAACCATGTGATGTTGGTATATCTGTTGGATTTGGTTCAGGGGTATGCGTGGATATAAGAAAATTGCACATTAAAAGAATGTATTGGTGCACATGACAATATGAAATAAGGGTGCTTGATGGATATGAACTGGGTACGTGCAAAAGTAAAGGGAAGTGTCATAGGTGTTTTAGGATGATGGTGCTTGAAAGGGATTACTCAGATGATGGAAACCACATAATAAATATGGTCGAACAATGTAACGCAAGGGAGGTAGTAGCAAGAGATACTACTTGGTATGTGGCGTAGAGGAAGATGGGTTGTGGCGCAGGAAGGTACATGCAAGAAAGGATGCAACCTTGGAAGTAGTAGTGCACCAGAAGGTTACGACTATTACGCATAGAGGAAAGTAAGAAAAAGCATGGGAAAAATTAAAAAACACATTTAAAGATTTAAAGTGGTGGTAGGCGAAGAGCAATTAATGCGATAAAAATTTGGAAAACTATAAAAAGGGCACAGACGATGTTTTTTCTTACCTTGATATTGAAATAATTATGTGTTTGAGTGATTAAAGAGTGAAAGAGCGAAGAGATAGTGCAGATATAAAACTAGAGAATTGACCAAAATAAACCAGAGTAGCCTCGAGTTTTGGTGGAAGTGGAAGCTTTGTGTTACGTGTGGGATGAGTATGATTAAAGGTTAGGGTTTGAGTAATGGATTGAAATTTTTGAGTTCGCTAAGTTGGAAGTCAATAAGATAGGGCACGAAAATGAGAGCACTGAAGCTACGAAACAACATTGAAGCTAGGGCACAATTTTGATATAAAAAAGAGAAAGGATTTAAGCAAGTAAAGGGGTCAATACAAGAACTTGAACACTCGTGCCAAGACACAAGGAGCTGAGTAGACTTATTCATCACCTAGGGAAAGAGGTTTTCGTAGGGTATGAGATTTCTACAAGTTTTTTTTGGAATGTGAAGTTGAAGTTGTTAGATACAGAGAGTAGAAGCAATGGCACCAAAGAAGGTAACCCCAGTCAAGCAGTCAACCAAGGGTAAGGGCAAGGGTAAGAAGCCCATTGTTGAGGACATGCCATAGGAATGGTTATTCGAAATGTAATACCCTCCCAAAGGATAATAAGGCATCCATGGATCTCTTCAACTCACAAAATGCAAGATCAATGACTACAATCATCGCATGGAGGCCCATGAGGGAAAAATAAGGAAGGACATCATGAAGGAGTTAGCATAGAGGACATCAGAGGGTCAGTTAGTGATTAATGACTCGGTAAAGAAGGAATTGGAGAGCA
Source organism: Taxus chinensis (assembly GCA_019776745.2). NCBI lineage: Eukaryota > Viridiplantae > Streptophyta > Pinopsida > Cupressales > Taxaceae > Taxus > Taxus chinensis. Next base: position 166,867,023 of record CM034149.1, read on the forward strand.
TTAGAGTTCTCCAATTATACGAGCTTCCCTACTTTGGATAACCAGAGTGACTTTACCAATGGATAATAGCACGTGTTCATGAAGACTTCTTTTACTTTCCATGGAGAAGAATGTGCATCATCCATAATTAATTGGGAAAGTTACACGGTTGTGTAACTCAAGTGTGGAGATTGGACAAGACCTAAAAGATGATGAAGCAGTAGAGGCCACTGCCACCAAGTTAAACTATCAATGAGGAAATCATGCAATGGATGTTACAAGAACCACTAACCCAGGAACGAGAGTTACAACACACCTCGTCAGTTATAAGTTGGGCGCATCAGAAAGGTGGCCACTGGTGAATAAGAAGTGGTTACATATAGCTTGTAAGATGGCACAAAATACCATGTACAACATCACGCTTTACATAACAGAGGGGGTTGTGGACAAAATAAGGATCTAGGTAGAGAAAGGTGAAAAGATAACCTTAGGCGCAATCCTATTATTAATCATCTTTTGGGAGATTGGGGTACCAAACAGCCTGAAGGAGAAAATGTGGATCTGCCTAATGGATGAAAAGTCACCCACACGTAAGTTTGAAGATTACACATGCAATAGATCCATAACAAATGCATACAAGATTCAAGTGGAAAAATGGTACAAACAAATACAAGAGGCATTTGAAAATGAATGGCATGTGCCTAGGGAATTACCCTCATTGCTTGGAAGGGAAGGACATAATTCATGGTTCACTAACACTTCAGCCTAGGACAGGTTCAAGCTTACAAATGGAGAATATAGCCCATGGTGCAAGTTACCATTTGCCTTTACAACAAATTACTTCCAGTGCGCGGTCAACTGGATCAAAGAGGTGCACAAGCTAAGCTTTAACGCAGACAATGTAAATTATGACTATCACACACTATGCACAACCTTTTTCTATCCATCAAAGTCAACTTATGTGGAAAACATAGAGTTTGACAACATGGACATGAGTCCCAAGACCATTTTAGTGGGAAAGAAAGTATTCAAAGTCTTCATCTATCTCATGAGCCTAAGATGAAGGATGGGAGGTATATTAGTGAGTGCGATCTTCATATCTCCAAGAGCCCCTGTCATAAAGAAAGGAAAACTATGGGGAATAAAGAGGATGCACGAGGAGACTCCTCCTCACGAAGAAGAAGAGGATGATGAAGAGGAATAGCGATAAGGAGGAAGAGGAAGACTATGCTATATCAAATCCTAAGGAAGAAGAAGCGGCAGGAGCGCGAAGAGAAAGGAAAATGCCCAAGTACTTCTAAAGCACCCAAAAAGTTACCAACAAAACCAAGGCCTAAGAAGAAGAAAAGTCTGAATAAGAAGAATGCCAAGGGTGGTTTCAGTACCAAGAAGATGAAGAGAACTCGGAGAAGACAGTCGATGAAGAGGAGGAAGCACACAGAGAAGGAGCCCCCATTCATCCATAACTTGGATGATGATGATGAAGAAGAGCAGTGCGATGTGTGCAACAATGAAGAAGAATTGGGATAGGATGGCGAAGGAGGAATGAAGCTCACTAAGACCATGGCAGGACTACAGGAGAATGCAAAGAGGATATGAGGGAGATGCAGTGAAGAATGAGCGTCGAGGTAGGAAAAGAAAGATAGTGACACAGGACGTCTAGGGAGGGAATATAGTGCACAAGAGAAGCTAGTGGCATGAGGAATACTATTATGTGGGAAGTGCCTAAGAAACAACACAGAAAAAGGGAGAAAAAGAAGGCAAAATCAACAAGGATCCCAAGATGCAATACATTGATGATCATGCAAAGGTGTTACGGGATAGGTATAAGAATTTAGTACCCACAGAAGACTTATTCTATTGGGTAATGTTTGAAAATGAAGCCTTCCCATGCACCAGGAAAATAATGTCTCTCATGGAACTATCAGGAACACATGGAAGATCCAAAGTTTGAAATAAATAAGGAGTCACTATCTGAAACATGGTTGAAGGTCCATGCCGGGAGATAATCCTTTCTCGTTGTTGACTCCCAACTACTCACAGATGAACACACATATAATGCGCTGAACAAAATAGCTTTAGAGGTAGGGTTAAGGATTTTTGATAAAGATGTCACCATCAAGAGGATGTGCAAGGACGAGGAGAGAAAAGATAGAAGGATTCAGAAGCTCAGAGTCAAATTTGAAAGAAGAGAAGAGACTGAACGTATGCGGCATATAAGAAGGCAAAATATATAGTGAATGACATCACAATGACACACCTAGACTTAGTCGAGAACACCCAAGATGAGTACCCCACAAAATTGTATTATCTAGAGGACTTGGTGTGAATGTTGCTGCACCAGAAGAAGGATGAGCCAAGGCCAACAAAGGATGAAGTAGCTACGAAAAATAAGAGTGATAAGGAACATGTGGAAACACACCTTACACAGTATTATGTGCTAACAACAGAGGTTAAAGAAGCCACAAGGAAGGCAGATTTTTTTTTTATCACTACCAAGATTTTGACTCTGATTATTAGTGCATATACCATTAATGAGGAGGATGAGTTGAAGGTAATACAGGCCAATATGAATAATCACAAGGCCGAGTGTGAAAGGGTAATGGCCAAGGTTGAGCAGAAAATATATTTGATTAAGGCGATGAAGGACACACTTAGGGAAAGACTCAAGGAGATCTTCCCTTTGCTCATGTGCAAGATGGATGCATTAGAAGATGTGGCCTTGGACCTTGACGAGATGATCAAGGAGTTCAGAGGGAAGATAAATGAGTTAAACCCTGCGCAAGTGCCTACTATTGTAGATTGTCACGTTCCAGTAAAAGCAAGTCAAAAGGGAGCTAGAAGGATGGAAGGAGTTAGAAAATATTTTGGAAAATGAATTTCCAGAACTCCTTCCACCCCAAAGGGCTCAAGTATTAATGTGCGCATGAATAAAAAAATTAAATTATTTAATTCTTTCTTGGAGTCTTTTTGAATTCTTCAAGAATTATTTGAAAGACGTTATTTGGAACAAGTATTGCCGAGGATGGACAATATCCCTAGTGTGGGTAATGTTGGCCACATAAATGGCTAAGTATTAGTCATGTGTAGTAAAGATGCAGCGCAGTAGGATAATATAGAGGTGCACACAAGTCCAAAGAAGTTGATGGACCGCGCGGGAGCGCACCCACAGGAAGGAAAGTAAAACATGGCAGTGGGTGGAGATGCGCACACCACATAAGGACGGGGTTAGCGCGTAAGGCCTATGCATGTATACAGTAGCAATGTCACCGAGGACTTAGCTGAATTTTGGGACATGTTGGCTAAAAAAATAGAGAAAAATAAGATGACGTTGGCATGCATACAAAGGTTATTAATAACAAAGCACATGCAGGACTAAGGACAAAAGACAACGATGCATTGAGAAGACTAATAATAAGGAGTAAAACATGAGTTAAAGCAAGCTATTTATAGCTTGATATATTGTAAAGCAGAGTTATAAAAGCATGTAACCTATTATTAAAGCATGCATGTTTTTAGGAGTTGTATGAAGGTGGTGAAGGGAAATTCCCTAACGTATAAATATATTTTGCCTCATTATACTAGTTAGTAAGTGCGAAGTTCGAGTTCTTAAAGTGCATATGTGAGTGTGCATGGTCTAGCGCATAGATGTAATGGTTTGTAATGTAATCAGTTCCCATACTATACAATGAATGGTGATTGTGATGGATGACTATGTATGAATAGTTAAAGTGACTACCTTTGAATGTGGGTTGATTGACATTTAGATATTATTAGTTATTTTACATGAATGATTTTCTTATTTGTTATTGAGTTACTATGTTATATCTCTAATCATGATTTTATGTTGTTAGGGTTATGATCACAAACAGACATGCTAACATCTTGCTAAGCAAACAAAGGAGGAACTTGGTACCTACGCATGCTTCAAGTGAGCTTCCAGAATTGTCTGGACGAAGTGTGAGCGTGCCTAGCTAAGTATTGGGTAATAAAAGACTAAAGAGCTCGACTAGATCTATCAACTTTGGTCTGTATTTGATTTTCATATGATTTTGGAATCAATAAGCATTAACCCTTGTTTTTCCATTCCTCCAACCAACTCGACATAGTATTACATAATGGATCATCTATTGAGTATTGTGAAGCATGCTTACATCTAGGATCTCCTCGTACCACTGAGAGGATCGGTGGAGTTTGCATCCTCCTTTGGCTTGCCCACCATTTCACATTATATGTGGTGGTTAAACATTGCATTAGTTGAATCTCCAAACAACTAGGATGATTTTGGCTACTCATGTCTGAATGCTTAGACATATAGGTAATCATCTCTTCCTGATGTCCTCCATCGACATCCATGCATTCAATACATTCCATGAATTCAGATTTATTGCCTCATTAATAGATTGTAATCTCTAAACTGACCTCTCAAATTATAATCTTCCAATGGATCCTTAGAATTACAATCTTCATATTCACACATTACCTTTTTGTAAACTTGGATGACGTATACGATTGAAGGAGGACATGATGCACTTGGGAAAAAAATCTCTCTTTTACCAATGCCTTAACCATTTATTCCACCACAAAGCATGTTTCCAAATTCCAGTCTCGATAACTGGGACTATCAAGCTTTAGGGAAATGAGAGGTCAACAAGCATCCATCTTTACATTGTCACTCCTTTAGCCAACTCAAAAATGTATTGCATTTTGGATCATGTATTGATTATTGTAATCCATATTTGTTTGTATCTAGAATCTCCTCATACCATTGAGAGTCCATCACAATTTTCATCTCTTCTAAATACCCTCCATCGATATCCATGCATTCATATTTGTTGGCTCGTCAATAAATTATAATCTTCACACCAAACATGTTCCCTTTTTGTAACCTTGGATGACCTAAACGATCAAAGGAGGGCATGAAACACACTAAAAAAAATACCTCTCTTGTCAATGCCTCAACCATTGATTAAACTTTAAAACATTTCCATACGTAAGTGTCAGTAAACTTGCCTTTCAAGCATCAATGAAATGGGATGTCAAGGTGTTATCACTTCTCCTCCCTCAATCATCTTATTTGTTGCTCTCCTCATCACAAGTTTATTTCCCTCAATTTTAACTCCTTTAACACATCCCCTTCGATATTTCCACCACACATTCCACGTGTGATTGCTAGTTTTTAGGAGAAGATTCCATATTCTCAAAAAACTTTCATGGTATAACCTCCACGGATACACAAATTTTAGGTTGTCCAAAATTTTCACAATATTCTCTACTTAAAATAATCAGGAGTAGTTTACATAAAGATGGTCCCACACAAAGTGAAAACTACTCCACTTTTAAATCTAAAGAATAAAACTACTCCACTTTTAAATCTAAAGAAGAATAAAGAAAAAACTCTTATTTTTTCTTTTGGTGAAGTTGATTGGCTTGGAATGAGCCCACCAGGGATCAAGTCTTGTTGAGTGTGAGGCTTGGAGATACCCGACACGAAGAGTCAACAAGTGGATAGGGCTAGGACCGTTCCCTAGGTGACTTTGATGGATTGGATGCCCCCTAGTTGTGGTTGCTTAACTAAATGAATGCTCTAATATAGATATATGCTTTCTCAAAAAGTGTAAATCAGCTATATGTAATCTCTAGTTTATCATGGGTAGAGTTCCAAACAAAAAAAACCTCTTATTTTTTATTTATAGAACAAATCATTCTTGTGAAGGACTGTAATTTGACATATTTATATCCCCAAGTTCATTTATTTGAAACCTCCATTTATCTCTTCCACACATACACAAACATTCCTTAAAATAAAAGGCCGTTTGTATTTTTAAGTAAGGTTCTTTTTTTATTGAAGGATAAACATCCTGATTCTTCAAACAACAATTATGAACAGGGTGCACATAATAATTACCCTCTTTGGCTTAGTGCTAAAGACTAAGGGATATTTATGTTGAAGGTGTTTATTTACAATGGGAAAGCCCTGGGGGATTCTGACATGAACATATGAAATCAACGATTACAAGTAAATTCGTACGTGGATGTCAATGAGAGTGTTTTTAACCGTTGATCTCCTGATGCCTCTGTGCTCAGTATAGGGTCTGATCCATTTTTTGGGTTTATGTGTTTAATCCATGCTCAACAAGGGTGTGAGGTATACAACCACAAATGTTATTTATGCTCTTACAGTAGTGAAAACACATCCACGAGGGGGATAGAAATCGAGAGAAAAATAATTAAAATATAAGACAACATGGATAAATTTAGTTTGTTGAATTTATACGAGTTAACTAGAATAACGTGTTAGCAAGGGTGTAACGTGGTTGAGCCTAGGGGAGATGGGATAGTAGTGGTACACCCTAAGTTAAGGGATTCGTAAAATCAATTATTTATCATGTGGGATTACGATATTTTCACCAATATGTAGTTCAGATTTGTCTTAGCTTAAATTTTTTCTTTAGAATGTTTGATTGGAGGGAAAGCCATATTTTTAATTGATTTAAAATAATAAATTTGAGTTACACTACAACCATGGTGAAAACTAATACTTGAACATCAGTGATAATACTTGAACATGGGTGATAATGCTTGAACATTGAATTTTTAATACTTGTACATGGGTGAGAGGTCTTACATGTCATGATGTGATTGGCTACTCTACATAATTATTATGTCAAAAATATATAACCACTGCATAGTACTATGATAACTATGAGGTGGTGCTATAACAACTATTGGGTATTGTGTGATCAAGACTCATGTCAACTATTGGACCATGTTCACCTATTGGCCCCTCTCCCCTAATTCAGCCCCATGCTAGAGTGATGACCACCGCCATTTTCTTCCTGTCTTTCCAGTGGTTCTCGTGACTCATCGTCTATTTTTTTGCATATTTTGCATCAGATGATGTAGTTTTTCCTTTGGTTGAGTTCTTAAGTTGGACATTTTAAGGTGTGTGCATGCTACGTCCTTTTACATTTTAAGGCATGGTCCATGGAGGCAAAGCTGAGATTTGACGCCCCTATTTTAACCCTATTTTGTAAAATTATCAGCCCGTCCCTATTTGACGTAAAATAACTTGGAAAACCCATCATTATCACCATGAACACATAAATATGATTTTAAGAAAAATGTGAGCATGTTTTGATAAAGCACGAGTGCATTATGAATTATTTGGTTTGGTTATTACCAAATCTAAAATGTGAACATGTTACAACATGCTCACGTTACTGATTGCTATGTGGTATATATACTTATGGAAGTTTTTCTTTTATTAATCTTTAATAATTTATTATTTCTTATAATTTAAATTTATTTTAGTAAATATAAGAAGTTAGGGTCACTGTGTACCTTATGGAACTAGTCTCATAGCTCCATTTGTCATGGTTTAGGAGATAGTTTTTCAAATTCTAATCTGGTCACTACATAGGTATTTTGAAGGATTCAACATTCGACCTGAATATTTTAGGGTTTAAATTATACAATCAATATCTATTTTGTGAAATAATATAGTCATTGTTTAGGTTTTAGGGGTCTTCTCGATTGGTTATTGACATTTGTAGGAGTTTTAGATGTGTCAAAACTATATTTTATAAATCTCACAACTCCCAAAGGTAGTAACAATTGCTCAAATATATGGACTCACACAATTCCTTATAACACATAATAAATCAAAACACATATGTACGTTTTTTATCAATTCAAATAATCAAGCGAATGATCATCATGAGGTTTGTGTAGGATCTAAAAAATCATGAGGAAAATGGGTGCAATTATAAAAATCATGAGGTACTCCTCAAGGTTTCCTTCATTCTCTTAGTATTATCCCTATACCAAGAATTTCCTCTAGTGCTTTGTTTTGGTACAACTCTTCCCTGACTAGTTCAATTGGGTTTTTTTCCTCAACTAAGAAGCTTCAAATCTAGGCACCTTTTAATCTATTCCTCTCTTCTGAGATAGTCTTATCATTCCATCATGTTTTTAGACAACTAAAACACCTATTTCAATCATCTAGTTGCTCAACATTCATTCAAAGACTCCTCTCACTTTCCTTTACCGTAATTTCCTTTTCATTGCACAAGAGCAAGGTTCACTGGTCACTTCTTGGTTTGTCTACTCTATTAAATATTCATGCAAGCTAAAATCATCCCTAAACACCCTTCTCAATATCTAGGAGGTATGACAAGTTTGGTTAGCATATATCCATTTGTATGAGCTTCCGTACGGGAGATATTCGTAATTATGGGAGAATTTAAGGAGTTGCCTTCACCGTGCCACAATAATAATTGTATTGTCATGAATAAATCTCATGGTGATTTAGAAATCTCAAAAATGTACTTATCATAATATTGGAAAATAAATCCAAATAATAACAATTAATCATCAATAAGTAAATTGGTGGTAGGACATTCAATGTCTACCATGTGCCACCTCCAAATTCCAAATTTCATTTTGTTTAAATTCACTTCAAAAAAGGTTGGGGGAAATGAACTCACCATTTTCTTCATGCTTTCAGAGGTCCAGAATGTCAATTTTCCCCAAGTTTGGAAAATATGGAGAGCTTGGAAGGCCGAATTGCATTTATAAAGATAAGATCGAAGTGAAGGAATGCATTTCGTAAGTAATTCGAGTCAAATTTGTTTTCTTTTTTATGTTAATGCCTGTTAAAACTAGCCTTGCTATTGCATCCTGATAAAAAACTTTTCCCAGGAGCCAAGGGAGATTTTAAACTTATCTCACAAGCATGGGGAGTTCTCTCCAATAATACCAGAAAGGCTACCTATGATGCCATGAAAAAAAATCAACAAGGGTACAACCCCACCTTCCACCAACTGAATTCTAGAGGCACTGCCACTGCCATTGGCATTGCTAACAATTTAAATGGGAATAATTCTTCAAGTGTGGATTATTTTCCTGAAAATTCCATATTTGATGAGCATGAAGAGAACCAGAACCAGAACCAGAAAAATAAATAGGACTAGGAACATGACCTAGGCCATGACCTAGACTGACAATTTGAGAGGATTTATGTGGTTCAATTTTAATTTCCAAGATGCATTACTCCAATGTTTGAGAATGTTTCTCTAGATGTAATGACATTTTGATTTAGACACTCGATGATTCCTGAATTTCCAATATTGCCAAAAAACATAATAGGCCTTGATCCTTGGATACAAGGAGACATTGTTACTTGGCTTCCATTTATAATGATAGAGATATTTGTAAATTCATGTTATGAACTCTAAATATGTATGCATTTCAAGTTGTTTTGAAATTACATCACACCTTTCACTAGGCTTGATAACTACCTCAATATTTTTGAAGGTAATTTTGAAAGCATCCATGGTTTATCATAGAAGGAATTATCAATGAATGGAAGGTCACTAATCCATAGGCTAGCTAACTCCCATTCAAACTAAACAAGAAATATTTTCTAGGTGATTGATAACCCCTGTGTGTTCTTAGTCATTCCCCTGTTGCTATGTTTATTTTGTATAAGTATACTCAATTATGGTTCTAGGCATGAGACTAGGAAATATGGTCCTAATATTTTCATGCTCTCCTAGTCGAGTAGTTAGAAGCCATATTAGTCTTGTTTATACTTAATACTAATTACCCATGAAATCTAATTATCTAGATTTCATTTGATTTTCTCATCTTATACATCATACTAAATAACTGATTTAATAGGGGAGCTCCCCTCTTCGATTGTGATACACCGAATATGAATATTATCCTTAAGATTCAAACCTCATCAAATCATAATACCAGTATGAACTCCTTCGTCGGTAATGTTGTATGCTCATTTTGATTTTTTATTTTGTTAAGAGATCATGTTCCATATTTTCTGGTGTAAAGACATATCTTATATTTATATTGAGAGAAGTGTATGTGGATGTAGAGGAAGAATGGAAATTTTGAGTGTAATAGAGACAAAGAAAAAAGTTGAGGGAGTGAAACATGAGGGCCACTACCACCAAAATATTCCAAGGCCTCAGGAAACATACACCTCTTTGATCCTTCAATTCGGTGTTTAGGGTTTAGGCTTTAGCCTTTAGGGATCATGGTTTGGGATTTAGGGTTTATGGTTTATATTTTAGGGTTTAGGGATCATGGTTTAGGATTTATGGTTTAGGGTTTATATTTTAGGGTTTAGGGATCAACACTATGGGATTAGGGCTTAGGGATCAGGGTTTAGGTTTTAGGGTTTAAGGTTTATGGTTCAATTTTAAGGGATCAGTGTTTAGGGTTTAGGGATTATGGGTTATGGTTTAGGGTTTAGGGTTAATTGTTTAAGGTTTGAGGTTTAGGATTTAAGGATCAAAGTTTAGGGTTTAAGGTTTAGGGTATAGCCTTTAGTGTTCATGGTATAGGGTTTAGGGTTTGGGGCTCACAGTTTAGGGTTTATGGTTTATTTTTTATGGTTTAAGGTTAAGGGCTCAATGTTTAGGGTTTTATTGATGATTCGACTAGGAGGGCATGACAACCACAAGGAAACATCGAGATTGTTTAAAATCCCTCTAGTCTACAGTAGTGATTACACAGTGAAAATGTCCATTGATATTCTACACTACAAGGATCAGAAAACCTAATATATTAAACATGTTTTCCAAACATGTTTCTCCCCACATATACTTGCACTATTGAATGTCAATTTATTCACACTCTAAAACAAATTTCACATTTCTCATATTTCCATTTATAGTATTATGCATGTTAGGATGATCCATTAGAAGTTGGAAAAAATAACCACATGCTCCTATTCACATTCATGATTAACTTTGATACATGTTCATATTCACAAGAGCCTCCTCTTTCTTGAAAGTATTTGGTTTATCTCAATAACTTGGTAAGGAATACACATACTCAAGAAACTTCACACCTCACATGACAGATACGGTCATTGCCACATAGATGTTCAACTTTGGAGTCCAAACTATAAAATGAAAGAATTATTCAAAACAACATATAAAACAATCAAATTTACTTGTTATCCTAATCCATCATACCCAAAAATACCACTGGAATTAATTATTCTCAATTTATAAAACTCTTGGAGCTCCGAATAATTCACAAGCTATAGAAAAAAGGGAGATAACTGTATTGGGTAGCATTTATTTGTACCGAATTATTCTTGGATATCTGGTATTTACCTCCTTCAAAATATTAGCAGATGAAAGACATCAAATTTTGATGACTCTCTTTGAATGTTATTCCTATGAAGCAAATGAACTCTTTTTAGTTAAATACTTTGAAAGTTCATTCCTTACACCTGAAAGCTCATTGTTGAACATATTATCCATTAATGATCAAAACTTTCCTAAATATTCCTAAACTACTTCTAACACCTTCAAGAATTTCAAATACCACCTTTATATTATTATTACCTTTTCATAACACTCATAGATGAAGCACACCGGCTCTGAAATGGCCAAAATTGTCCTTTTAAGCTTGCCAATGAATTAGTCTTTTATTGCACTTCAATGAATGGGCCTTTTTAAACCTTTTTGAAAAATTATACATGTTCACCCAATGCATTAGGAATACCTTCAAGGAAAAGGTGATCATGAAAAAGGAGGCAGGTGGGCCCAGAGAGGGATTCAAGAAGATTTGGGAGAAAAATTGAACACATTGTGGCTTGGTTTTCATGGTCTAAGTAATACATTTTTGGCTTATCCTCTTACCCTTTTAGTTTTCAAAATCATCCTTTAATGGAATCAAATGTAGGATGCTCATACAATTATTTATCATATCCCTCTCATGATAATAGGTGAATTTTTTATCCTTCACACATGATGGTATTGGATGCCTCACTAGCTTGACTAGCTCATTTTTATTTGTTTCTCAAAGAGATTTGGACACAATGGGTGAGTCATGATATGTTGATCATCAATTCACTCATTGAGCCTCACTTTTCACCTTTGAAAATGGTGGTCTCTTTGTAATCTCATAAATCACCGCCCTGCCCACGATGTCACCTGAGTGGAAACATGCTTATGATGTCTACACACCCTCTTTCTCAATTTATCCTCATGGAAATAAGTTTCTTCCTCCTGATAGAAGGATTGATCCCTAAGCGAAACTTGGAGGAATGCCCACAAATTAATTCCATGTTCTTGACCTCCACACTATACTGAAACACTGCAAATTCCACCTCCATGAATTGTAAGATGTGTGTCCATTACCAAGAACTAATTAAGTGTTTAGAAACACAATCATAAAATATTCATTTTTTGTGAGCCTGAGATGATCTCCACCATAAATCATGGTGATATTCTATTATCATGCTCTTGATGACCATTCCCTTCATGATTTGAATCTCAATGAAGCTCTCCTAACACTCCTCAAAATATAGTTTTGACACATCTAACGCTCTTTAAAATTTCAGTAAACAATCTAAAAGGCCCCAAAACCTAAACACTGACTATATTCTTTTGCAAAATAAACATCGATTGTAGAATTTAAACCCTAAAAGCTTTAGGCTGAATGCTAAAATCTTGAAAAATACTTATGTATTGACCAGGTTAGAATAAAAAAACAATCTTCTAAACCATGACAGATGGAGTTGTGAGACTAGTTCCATAAGGTGCAAAGTGACCCTAATTTCTTATATTTATGAAAATAAATTTAAAGTATAAGTTTTTCATCTATACTTAAACCATCTATTTTATTAAATATATCCCTCCCAAATCCACATATACCACATAGCAAATAGAATCATGATCATGTTAATCCACATATATCACATAGAAAATAGAAACGCGCTCGTGTTATAATGCAATCACATTTCACCTTATTTTAATTTGAAAATCTCGACCCACAGACTTGGATTTTCCTTGGATCTCCCACCCTAAGCCTTGGAATATGAAATCCATGAATGGATTCATGTTTTGTAAGAAAACATAAAAATATCACGTGTACACCCCAATATTAAATGCTTTATAACATAGTATTCCAAAAAATGTATACTACGATGTCAAGCTCGGTTTTATCTTGGTGACGATACACTTCTTTCTAAAATTTGATTAGTTTAATGATTTCATTCATAATTTCTTTTACCATTGCCTTCTTTTCTTTTCAAAACGTATCCATATAGTTTTGTACACAATTTATGATTTTTCCAACAAAATTTCAAAAAAAAACCTCTCTTTGAAACTCCATTCTACACACACTAAAAAAACAAAAAAAATGACTTTTTGTTTCTTAAAGTTACAGGGGTGTAAACACAAATTTTAAATTTTTGGGATGTGTACACTTTGAAAATCAATAAAAAATTATATATTCATCCAAAAAATAATGAAAAACTAGTGGTACCTTTAACATGGTTTTATCTAGCTTTCTACAAAAGGAGTTTTAAAAATAAATTATATAACTCAAAAAATGCGGTGGCGTACACACAATAGGTTTTTATATTTTTGACACAAAAATAGAAATACTTTGTGTGTGCACCACATTTGACCCTCTTAATCTTCATCATTTAAAAAAAATAGTAGTTTAGAAACTAGATTACGATATATGTTATACTCATTCTTACCACTTTGTCAAATTTTGAGGATATGCATACTGAATTATTAGATGAAGTTCAGATTTTGCTTATTTCAAGAAAATTGTGTCCCTTTCTTACGCCCTTTTGGCCCCCATTTCCATGCATTGTTGCAACTTTCTACTTCGAATCTTGGCAATTTTAATGGTGGGGTGGGCGTTGGGCATGACCTGCAACTAAAATTTGCTTCGGTGAAAAAATGTGTGGAAATAAGGAAAGCGAGGAGATTGCCATATAAGAGGAAATAACCCATATGGCCATACTCTGCTCCACTTGAACTAGTTAAGATGTTTCTCCCAAGCCACGTTTGTAATCATTTTCTTTATTTATTTTATAAAAACATTACAATGGCCTACAAGCGTTTGCCGGTGAATGGTCGCTAACCACGTCAACATTTATATCCGCATTAGACTCAGAAATCTCCATGTCGACAAGACGCTCGTATGAGTCATCAAAAACATCAGTTGGCGTTGGAGAGGGTGCCAAACATCGCAAGCTAGCTAGCTTTTTTCCCGAACTCAAACCTAAACCTGGTGATTGCACTGTAGATCGACTCCACAAGTGTTCACATGGTGGAACTAGGGGGCTATGCTGTAACAGCTTGAGACCACAAAATCTATGCACAATACACTAATATTTACCTTTATTTTTCGTTTATATGCATTTTTGGCTAATCGAAAGGTTGGCTTCAACCCTCTGAGCAGGGGTTAAATTTGATGTCTGTTTAGAATTTTTTCATGATTTTAATCATAAAATACTTGATGTGAATTGCATATTTTAAGTAAGACCATCATTTTTTATTTATATTAATAGGTAAATTATATATATATATATATATATATATATATATATATATTTAATTATATATATATATATATATATATATATATATTAAAAATAGTTAAATTTATATAGAATAATCTTTTGTATATCTTAATTTCGTTGTCAAAATAACTTGATGTCATCGTCACCAAAGGTGTAACTAAAATAAATAAATGAAACCTTTGAAACATTTGGTATATCAATTTAACAAATTTATTACCCGGTACAACTAAATATTAATCTAGGGTTAAAAGGGTGTCAGTACAACACACAAGATTCTTCAACTCACAACATCCATAAATAACACAAAAGTTTGTCATCTCAAATACACAACATCATGTCTCGTTAGAAGAAGATAATGAAAAAATGTCATAATATGACAATGCATACGCCATATGGTAGGTATGTGTTTCTTTTGAGGTAAAAATATCTATTTATTACCTAGTTTCTACCCCAAAATTTGCTTACAATCTAGTAGTCCTCGCGCGCTCTCATATCCTGGCCTGGTGGTTGCATTGTAGATCGACTCCATAGGTGGTCACATGGTGGACCCAAGGGGCTTGAGACTGTAGAATCTATGCACAATACACCAATATTTGCCTTTATTTTTTGTTTATATGTATTTTTGGTTAATCAAACGGTTGACTTAAATCTTCTCAACATGGGTTAAATTTGACGACCGTTTAGACTTTTTCCATGATCATAACCGTAAAATACTTGCAAATATTTGAAATAACCATCACATATGATTTGTAAATTTTAAGTAAGACCTTAATTTTTAATATAGATTAATAGGTAAATTATCCTAATATATATTAAAAATAGTAAATATATGTAGAATAATCTTTTGTATATCTTAATTTCAGTGTAAAAAATGCTTGACATCACCGTCACCAAAAGTGTAACTAAAATACATGGTAGTATCTTTGATCACCAAATGAAACCTTTGAAATATTTGACATCTCCATTTAAAAATATTATCACTCGGTATAACAAAATATTAATCCAGGGTAAAAAGGGTGCCAATACAACGCAAGACATTCTCCAGCTCCCAACATCCGGAAATACGGCAAAAGCCCGTTGGCTCAAATACACAACATCATGTGTCGTCAGAGGAACAAAAAGAAAAAATGTCACAATATGACAATGCAAACACCATATGCTAGGTCTGTGTTTATTTTGAGCTAAAAATGTTTGTTTATTCCCCAATTTGTGCACCAAGATTTACTTATAATCTGGTAGTGCTCACCGCTCTCGGATCCGGAGCCCACGATTAGCACTGCGTGATCGACGTCGATAGGGACACATGCATCCATTTAATGATTTGGTTGTGTAAATGTCAGGTGTCAATACCATTGAATTGACATAAAGTTTTATGCCGCTTACTACGTGAACCTTCTATATGGCTTAAAATAAATGCAATACAAGATTATTCTTAGGATCGTTACTATTTTCATTAACTGATGCTACTAAATACTTTTGTCATCATATTTACGCACCACCCTAGAAATAGTCTCCTTGGCTTCTCTTCAAAATGCAACATATTTTAATCAAACTTTCTACACATATTTCTAAAAAAACTTTACAAATTTGTCACCTCTCAAAACTTAAAAAAATTAATAACTACATAAACTTATCAAAGTTCGTGTATCTCGTGGATATCACATGGACCACTTCATAATTAAATTTATTAAATAATGACATTTTGTTGTGTTTTACAAGTTCAAACATCATCTCTTATTGCCAAAAATATTACAATGAATGGACCCACCATAGTCAAGGGGGATTAAGCCCTAGGCAAACTAGGCAACTACCTATGGCGCCAACAGCCAGGGGGCGCCTAATTATAAGGAATTTCATTATTTTTGGCTATTATTAGAACTTATTACTTGTCCTTATTGATAATTTTATAGGATATGTTTATTTATTTTTTATAACAATTTCTCTATAATGTAAGTAGCTTTTATTTACTTATTTGATGGAAGAAAATTATTAACTAAATTTGTAAAAAGGGCGTCCAATCAAATTATTGCCTAGGGTGCTCCTAACCTTTAATTCGGCTCTGACCATAGTGTATTATTGTTGATAGTTGCCTACATACTTAAACACCTTTTAAAAAGCAATACCATTTACTAGCTTTGGGTATTTTTCTTTAATTAATAAAATAATGCATCATGATGTTTAAAGCTTACCCAACAAGGATTTCATGCCAACAAAAACATGTTCTGCTCCAATGTGGCATGAAAGAAAAGGCAATTTTAATTATTCATTTTACCTAGCAACTGCACCGTCTATTTAATGCAATGTTTATTGAACACTAAAATTTTCTTAATATCTACAATCAAATATATATGTCTTTGTACAATAATAAATATGTCTTTATCGCCAACTTGATAAGCCCTATTTTTTATTGGATTTGTAACTTTTAAAGATAACTATAATAAGATTTTTATGCATTTTAATAACGTAAACATGGAAGGTAAACCAAGAAAAAGATAAGCACAAGTGAAAACATGTATATACTCCACGCAGGGGAGTTGACTTAAGCTTGGGCCATAATTGGACTTTACAACAAGACATAAGAAAACATTTACGCTTAATGGAAAGAAGATTTTGAAGATGTTATTGAGAGCACTGTCGGTGGAAACACGCCAAAGGCCAATCTTTTGTTGTGCACCTTGTGTCAACGACTTACACAACTCACCCCTTTCTCCTTCTAATAATTGACACAAATGACACATGTTTCATTTACACATTGCCAAAACAAAAAAGAGTTTTTATTTTCTCCCTTATTGCTGGAAAGTGTCAATTTCCAGCAACACCCTGCATATAACATTTTTTCTCGGTGGAATTAGATGTTATCGGGAGGGAGGAGGTTTGAACCGACTACCAATGCAGCCTGTACAGGTTTCAACCTCTAAAAAAAAAGGGACAGTAATCGTGCCAGCTGCAGCTACTCCACCGACCCTCCCAGCCGCCTGCTTCACAGTCCCATCTGTCTCTGATACTACGTATGCAACACACTGCATAAATACGTCCAGCAATTTGCAATCTTAAGTCCACCGCTTTGCAATAAATACAATTGGATTTTTCCTGTAACTTTTGGATATTACGTCCAGCAATTTACAGGGGACATATAGCCGCCATTACAACTCTGTGATCTGCAAGATTGCCCTCCTACATGCATATCCAATCAATGACTCTAAAATTGTTCCTCTCATAACTGTTGGTTGTTGCAACAGTAGTGGATCTATTGTAGCTACCTTAATGTGTTTGTTTCCCTCTAGATGTTGTCCTCTTACAAGATTGCTCAAACTATCTCTGTATATAAATACACCCCTGCATTTTTAAGTTTTCATCCTGCACCATCTCCACCGGATTGATTTTGCCAGCACTTGCAACACCCTTCTCACCTCATATACACCACAGCTCAGAAATATAAGAGGTTTGCAAAAAAAAAATTGTTGCTATGCCATTGTGGCCTTTCTATTATGCTCCCTTTGTATAATTAAGTCATTGTCTGCTTTTTTTGCTTTTTGATATCACATAACCAAAATAGTTTCGAAGAGTAGGCAACTACCCTGTCTTGATATCACTTCAACAAGAGCAGGCACCTTTGATAATCTTATGGACCTGCTTTTCTACTCCTGTAGGACACATCTAATTTGTCTGTTCTTTTTTGGACCCTTTATCTGATTGATCGGGTCTAAGGATCTCAGATTTTAAGAGTTGAATAGCTGGTATTTCTGGTTGAACTTCCCTTGAACAGGAATTCCTCTTGTTTTCCTTATGGACTGTTGAACTCAGTGCTTCTATGAAGCTAGGATTACTTTTTCCTGCCCTTGTAATAATGTGATTTGTTTTCCTAGGTCTATACTTCCTCAACGAGCAACATGTAGCTAACTGACCATACCCATAGAAATCATTTTCCTCTGAACGCCACATTTGCATGATCAAGAGGCTAGGAAAACAGACCCTACAGGTCAAAAATCACCAATTTGTTGGTTCTGTTCTTTCACATATTTATCTTTTGGAGGCTCTAAAATCTTTGCAACTCGCAGGGGCATATTTTTCTTAAAGTTAACTTGCATTATTTCTCCTTGCCTTCAGGGACTCCTCCAGTCTCACTGTCCTATGCCCACGCACACTTTCATTAGAATGTAAATTGTGAGTTTAGTAAATTGCAAGTTTATTCCCCCTGTCAAAAAATTTCATATATTCATGACCTTGAATTCACAGCTGTCAACAATATTTTCACCTTTGATTTGGATTTTCATGTCTCCACAGATCCTATTTCTTCTCCTGCCCATTTTCTGGTAATCACAAATCTTGCTCCACAAAAAAGTGTCTAAATCTTCCTTCAAATGGCTGTAAACCACAATTTTCAAAAAGTGTCTAAATCTATATATTATGTTGGCTGCAATTGGATAATCAGACGGTAATTTGCTTTGCAATTTCAGTTTCATTGAGCCAATGTTTTTTGCAATGTTTAGAATTCTTGAGCAGTTCTCTGACTGAAAGGAATGTACAGATCATTTTTCCTTTTGAAATGTTGTTTTAACTACATCTCCATCTCAATTGCATGACATTCACTAAATATCATGGTTCTGTCTTTGGCCTAACCATTATGAATGCTTGCCCTATAAAATTTTTGCTGTAGATTTATACATGAATAACGCCGAAGACAATAATAATAAGACTACAAACAACTCCATTATTGTTAGATTATGTTGTTGTGACGTGCCTGCTGGAGACATGGGTTGCCTTACTGTTGGTGAGTGCCTCCCATTTGACTGGACATATTTATATTTGATTACAGGGTGTAAAGTCTTTTTAAACCAGACACCCCAAATATACCAAGAATATGAATGATTGGTAATATTTTTTAGCTTATTTGCACTAGTAGATTAATTGCCCTTAACGATAGATTGTTACTTGGTCAATCAAAGATACAATTGGCCTCAATTTGTTTGCGTACTTGTGGGTATACATGATGGGGACTTATACTGCATGTTCTAGAGATACAATCTCCGAATGACCAAATGTTATAGATGAAATGTCTAGGATTTGGAGTATGCAGGCTCAAGATGTCTTATTATCATGTCCAACATAAATTATTATGCAATATCTCTTTTTCCCACCTTCAATGCTACACAAATTATTGAAATTTGTTACATATATATGTATATGTATTTTTGTACTTGTCAGTAGAAAAATGTTTTATACTAAACAAAGTTGCTTGCTATTTTCAGGTACTATGGCCACTCTAAATGGAAGTCCATCCATTATCACGATATCTGATGATACCTCTGGTGCCATTTTCGGGAGCCCTCCTATTGAACTGGTAGCTTCAAATGGGTCCCCTCAGTCGTATGCAACCCAGGCAGCCACCAACCAAAGCTCAATACAAAGTGTCCAACCACCGCTTGCAACTTTTGTCCATTCTTTGGCTACTTCTGTTGCAACTACATGCTCAACCATTTCTGGTAGGATATCAGAGTCTCTCATCCCATCAGCGATGATTCTCGATAGTGATTTAACCACTGTCTTAGACATGATGCACAAGGTAGATGCAACGTACCTTAGGCTTAAAGCGTTGTACACTTTCCTTCATTCGCTAAGCTATGACCAGTACTACTCTGGTGGCGAGGAACACTCCATTAGAGCTGCATTCAATGCTTATCTTGCGTCCCTATAATTTTAGCCCCTACCTCACCCCTACTATGACTTTGCACTGCTCATACATATGCCCACCTATTTTATACTAACCCACAATAACCTCTTTTTGAAGGACTGACTCGAAAAACCTATACTTGCATAAATATGTTGTACTTGTTCCATTTTAAAACCCTAGTCAAAAGTTTTATATATTGCCTATCACGAGATATACATTATAGTTTCCGAACACATGTTTCGTACTTTACTTTGAATGAGCATGAAAATTGTTGTGTTATATGAACATCTTCCCCACTGTACATATCTTTATGTGCTTATTCTCTAAAAAAAACACTTTATGTGGACAATAACTTGGGTACCACACTTTATGGTTTAGCGCGTGCCCCCTCATACTTTACGTTACCCCATTTGCTAATTCATTTCCATTTTATTTTATTGTTTAGGAACCACCAGCATCACAGGCTCCATTGCCTCCAACGTTGTGCCTCCCCAACTGGCCATACACATGCCAACATCTCGCATTGATACTTTGACACCAACTACTCATGAAGGATGCCCTGTAGACTGCATGCAACTCATGCCAATAAAATCGTTAAATCCTTACCAAAGCCTTTGGACTATTGAAGGCAGGGTCATCAAAAAAGGCTACCTAAACAAATATAGCACGGACAAACGCACAGGGCAGGTTTTTAGCTTCGACATTATCGATAAAAGCAGTTCAGATATAGTGGTGACTTCTTTTGACCAAGCTGCAACTTCTTACTACAACCAAATACAACTAGGTAAAACATACACAATCAAAGGAGGCACCTTGTGGACTAAAAAAAAAGATTACAACAACTCCACAACTCCTTGGGACATCATCCTAGACTTGGACTCCTCTGTAAAGCTTAGTACAAATCAGTCCGTGGACATACCGCAATATCTTTTCCATTTCAAAACAATAGCAGAAATCAACTCCTCCCCTGCCAAATCCACCATTGACCTGCTCGCTATTGCACTATCCATTACTGCCCCCTCCACTATAAGGAAAAGTGATAGTACTTTCAACCACAAACGCACAGTCCTACTTAGTGATAACTCGACACTATGTATTGAGGCAACGTTATGGGGTGCTTTCAGTGACAATGAGGGCAAACTTCTAAGTGAACTATGTGCTACACAGACATCAGTCAGACCAGTTCTTGCAATTAAGAGAGCAAAAATTACATCTTTCAAAGGAACAACATTAGCCACGGGCCCTAATACACAAATCTTCATAGATCCTGATATAACTGAGGCTCATGCACTGCGTGCATGGTTTACTTCGCTCGACTCTACAACTGCATACCCTTCAGTGAGTATTGGAAAAATTGAGGAAACCGATATCGCAGGCATAAAATCCTCCTCGCAACTAGGTAAAACACTCACCTTCTCCACCGCAGCAACAATTATACACATGAATATGTCCTCATTTAGCTATCCAACATGCACATCAATTGTTAACAACCACCAATGCAAGAAAAAACTTGATCTAACTACAAACTCCTCTTGGTATTGCCAAAAATGCAAGCATGATGTCTCTCATTGCGACTTCAAATATGCATTACACTTCATCATTGAGGATGGCACAACAACAACATGGGTAACTACTTTTGATGAGGTTGCTACATCAATCATGGGTATATCAGCACAAGAGCTACAACTTCTTGCACCAACACCCGACAAGTTTTGGCCTGTTGTTAAGCCAATTCTATTCCACCGCTACATGTTCACAATATCCACGAAGCTAGAGGTCTACAGGTCAGAAGAGAAAGCCCAGTGCACTGTTGTCGCTGCAGTTAAGGACATGACTTTCAACATGCATGAATCCCCACTAGATGCATTCCTCGCATCCCCTTAACTATGTATTGATGAAAAAGATCCTGCACTATCTCAGAAAACATATTATATTGTACCCACACAATGTTAGGAACTTTCTAATACATACTTACCATACCATCTACTCCACATATAGGTTTTTGCACTCGTAAGTTATATAACCTTTAATATTAATGCATGTTGTTGGTTTTCATAGTATGTTGCGACAGTTCACCATGTGCATTTGTGCTCAATTTTTTCTATATTTATATATCACTCTTGGTTCTTAATATGTCTTTATAATACAACATATTCGGGTGTGGGGGGACATTTCCCTCTCATCCCGTCGTCTAAGGATGTCTTGCACGTAAAAAAAGTCACTTTATAACAACAATGCAAACACTGTCGACATTATTAAACAAAAAAATGATGTTTAGACATACATTGTTACACTTCACGTCAATCAAACAAAAGTACTTCTACTTTTTGCATGCATTAACTACCTTCTATACCTAATTACTGTTACCTTTTTTCCTCATTTTGCACAGGCTTGACACGAATTAAGAAAAATGCAAAGGCTCGGTTGAGGTATGTAGCCAACAAAAACAACCTAAATGAACATCGTTGTCATATAGCTTGTATGAAATGACAAAAGATGAACACACAGGCGCCAACCTATGTACCCAACCATGTCAACCCACTCGAAGAACACACTCGAAATAGGCATTCACTCCAAGATACACAGCGCCAATTCCGCCAAAGATTAGATCACCTCCCACCTCCAAACACATGTTCATGTTGTAATGAATTATATGTTGGGCTACGTACAAGGGTTTACAAAGGTGCCAATACCTTGTCGCAGATGCATTGTTGAAAAAGATGATTGCCGCTTCTCAAGTTGGAATAACATGGACCCGGGCCCGCAACCTAAGGTTTTATCTTCACTTACACAAGTTGAGGAAATGTTGATAGCAAGGGTCAACCCAATATTGTAGGTGACTCACGTTGTAGGTGGTCAATACAAATATAGGGGCCACACCATATGCTTCCCCCAAGATGTTTCATCCATAACTAAACACTTGCCTCGGTGCATCGAAGACTTGGACATCTTAATCATCCGAAGAATCGGAGCAACAAATAAAGCTTACGAATGCTTTGTAAGTAGATCTCATGTTTTGGCTGCATTGCAATTCAAAATAGCTCATGACCCTTACTACAAGGATGTTGTCCTAGACCACACTGCATTGCATTCCCTACCACCTCACAGTACTGATATATCTACTTCCCTACCACACTTCAATTCAACTATCCCAGACAATGCTGAAGCAGAATCAGAAGTAGACCTTCTCCCAAGTTCCCCACCAAATACCCATGAGCGGCAACCATCATCTTTTGTGTCCTCCCTCCCTCCAACCACTTCGGAAGTTGACCAAATAAAAAATTTCATTGAAGGCAAAAAACAAACTCCGCTACAGTCAATTGAGTGGCCACAGTCAACGAATACAACACTGAGGGTTTGCTCTCTATGGATTTTCCAACATTGTTCCCTACAGGGATTGCATTGTTCCACCAAGCACGGATCAAAAGGGTTCACATGCATGAATACGCATTGCACCTAATGTGTTACCATGATAACAGATTTGGAAGCCATCCGTGCTTTCGCTACTTCATTCTCAACATTATGTTGCACCACAGAAGCCAATCAACATCTGTTGTTTTCACAAAAAAAAAATATAGGGGACAACTTGCCTACCACGGTTTCGATGTTACGCCAGCAACTTGCACACTACCCAGACGCCCACATTACAGAGCAACTAATGCGCTTTGGGTCCAATTTGTGAGGAACTAAATCATTTTGGTGCAAGCGCAGACATGAACTCACAGATATGATAACCCAACTAGAAAGCCCTACGCTTTTCTTCACTTTAAGTGCAGCAGATACTAAATGGCCAGATTTACACAAAGCAATGCCAGGAACCCCTACACCACCCACAACAACTGGCCAGCAATGGAGAAACATGAACTTGAACATGCACCCCCATATCGTCTCTGCATACATGGAAAAAAGATTTACAATATTTTGCGAGGAGGTGCTTAAAAAAAACTACATTGCACCGACTACTGGTACAGGTGAGCTCACTACCACTTAGATTTTAATACAATACCACCCCTACCCCATTTACCAAGATGGATCCTCTTTGTGAAAATATAGGTATGAATGGCAACACCGAGGCTCGGCTCATATCCACGGGTTTATATGGCTTCCAAATGCACCAAACATGGAGGTCCTAAACTGGGACAACCCCCGTGAACTTGATGCGGCAAAGACTTACTTCGACCAATTAGTAACTGCATGGAATCCAAGGGGCCCTGAGAGTGGAAAATCTGGGATACATCGTTCGCAAGAAGATGACCCGTGCTTGTTAGACACATACGGGATACTTACAGACAACCCTGTAGCTGACTATGAAAACTTGTTGAACCGCGTGCAACGCCACACAAAATGTAGTGAGGCAACCTGCTTGTAAAAAAAATGGGACACTTCAATGTAGATATAAAGCCCCTTGGCCACTCCAAGAGTATTCGAGTTTGGGCTTAGATGAAACAGGTAAAAAAAGTACACCCCTGCACGCAATGACGCACGGGTCAACATACACAACTCAGACATGCTAGCACTATGGTGAGCCAACGTTGACTGTCAGCCTGTTGTGTCATGACATGCAGTCTTACAATACATTGCAAAATATGTAGCCAAGGTAGAGAAGAAATCAGAAAGCTACCATCACATGTTGACATGGATATCTAATGAAGTTAGCGTCGATCACCCTGCAAAGGCGGCCTACAGCAAATTCCTCTCAGAAACTATTGTTGACCGGGACATTGGTGCACAAGAAACATGCCACATGTTACTAAAACTCCCCCTCTCCAGTTGTAGTTGAACATTTATTACCCTATCCATCGGTAAGCAGGTATTCAAACGTGTCCTCACAGACCTAGGAAACACATTACAATTCCCTTCATTCGTAGATGCATACATAAAATGCCCTTTACAATTAGAGAACACCTCCCTCTTTGAGGCTACTCGTTCCTGGTCCTACAACAGCCAAAGGAAAGTTACTCAATGGCTACAAAGAAGAACCCCTACTGTTGTTCTGCGTATTCCCCCGATACAGTGATGTCCCCACCCCAGATGCGATACACTATGAGGATTTTTGCTGGACAGAGCTTCTACTTTATAAACCCTTTCGACATATCCAAACAGACATTGGCATCTCTACATCTGAAATAACTAACCAATGGGGAAAATTGAAAAACTCGTACATCCCTTTACATGTTCATAGAGCCACTACTCTAGAAGAAACTGCAACTGGGACAAGTAGTGACGACAATAACTCACAGGGATCTAATCCGCTGCATGCAGAACTATTCGAATGGGAGCATATAGCACGCATGCACCCAACACTCAATACAACAATTGATGATGTAGACATGATAGGCCTTCGTGACTTTGACATTAACCACAATTGGAAGGTTCATTCCATCCCTGCTGCCTTACAAAAAAGTGCACCTAAATTCATAGACCTTGCTCGCACTGAAAATTCACCACCACTTGTTTCTCCACCTACCCAATTAGACGCTCTCCAACTATCATCAAAACAACAGCTTGCATACTCAATTGTACTTTCTCATGCAACTCAACAAGGGAAACACCCACCATTGAAGATGATCATTCAAGGAACCGCTGGTACAGGAAAATCATACCTCATACAACGCATTAGAAATGGGCTTGAAAATATGACTGGAAAATTTAAATCTTCCCTCCTTGTACTAGCCCCAATAGGTATTGCTGCATTCAATATAAAATCATCTACTATACATTCTTCCCTCCGAATACCCATTTCCGACATGAAACCTCTTGAAGGCCAAGCCCTAGCAATCTTCCAAGAGCGTATGAGTGTCGTACATTACATACTCATAGATGAAATGAGCTTTATAGGTCCTACAATGTTACACAACATCAACAAAAGACTTCGTGAGGCATTCCCCCAACATAGTAACCATGCATTCGACAACTGTTCAATGATTTTGGTGGGTGACTTAGGCCAGCTCCCTCCGGTCAATGATGTACCATTATATGCAGGCAAAAAAATAGGCAGCTCCCTTTGGCATGCTTTTGATACTTGTGATCACCTTGGACACAAACTTTAGGCAACAAGGATTAAACCCGACACAACTTGAATTCAGAGAAATGTTGACCAACATCAGAAATGCAGAAGCAACCATTAAGGATTGGTCTCTTCTCATGTCATGTACAAAGTCGTGCATGTCTACCTCAGAGCAATCCATCTTCACGACTGAGAAGCACCTATTTGCAACAAAGGACCTCGCAAGCAAGCACAATAAACAAATGCTAAAATCCTTACACGTACCAATTGCAATGAGCATCGCAGAACAAAGCAAACATAACTCTGACTCAAACATCAACGACACTCAACTGGACCCAGTAGTTTTCCTATGCACCGGACAAGAGGTCATGTTGACATCTAACTTATGGGTTAGCTCAGGATTGGTTAATGGTGCACTCGGGCAAGTGACAGATGTCGTGTACAACCCAGAAACACAACCACCAGACTTGCCATCCTTTGTTGTTGTCAACTTCAAACACTACCAAGGGCCCCCATGGGACATACTCAACCCAACCCACTTGCCCCTACCTCCTGTCACACGTGGAAATTGTCGCCAAATCCCACTAAAAATGTCTTGGGGCCTCACCATCCACAAATCACAAGGCCTAACTCTTGACAAGGCCACAATAGACATTGGAAATGTTGACCGTCAAGGACTAACATTCACGGCAATGTCAAGAGTTCATGCCATCAAAGATCTACAAATCCTACCAGCTTTTACGTTTGAACGCTACGCAAGAATGAGATATACAAAGAACGTTAAAGCACGTAAGGAAGAGGAGAAAAGACTTTGTAACACAGAATTGACACACGACATACAAGGCATGTGCACACTCCTTCCCCCATCATACCCACAATAGTATTCCCGGATCTTGGTTCCAACCTTCGTACTTAAAAAAAGTGTGCCACCTTTATATAGACCACACCCAACTGTAATGCAATACAAATACGAGTCACCTTCAAATTGCATCCAAACCATATTGTACACGCAAAGGTCAAACCCTCTCCGACGTAACTTGCAACTCATTTGCAATTGCTAGTTTTTACGATAGATAAAATTAAGAGTTAAACAAGAACCCATGCCTATCTCAAACACAATTAGGGTACACGTCCTTAAATGTTCTTCTTATCAACATATTATTAATATTCCGTAAAATAAAATATACATTTAAAATAGCAACCCAAAACCCCTCCATTACACCCGATAAGCAATTCAATGGCAAACGAAAGAGGGTTGAAGACCCGAGGGAGTAAAAATAACAAATATCTTTTAAAAAAAAAAAAATAAAAAAAATTGGTAGCTATGAAGCGGGCAAGTCGAGCCATACCAGCGTTCGAATCTCAACACGGAGATTCATGGCGTCTTCCCTCTACAGGCAAGGTAACCCGCTCCTTTCATCGTCGAATATTCTGCTTTTTAGTTTAGCCGTTGAATTTCTAGCCGTTGCGGACGATTTCTATCTATATATATCCCTTTTAACGTTGTTTGTCTCCGCTTTTTATCTCTGAATTTAACGATGTTTCTGTGAAATTGTTTACAGATGTGGTCATTTAAAATAGTTATTCGTGATTATCGTCTTCTTTTTTATCTTTGATTGTTTTCTTTTCCTCTGTGATTGTTCCTAGTGTGTAATTTTGTTTACGGCTTTGTATGTTAAATGTTTTTGGGGGTAAGGGTTCTGTTTCAGCATGGCCATGCTGGTGATTCTGTGATGTTTTAATTTTCATTTTTGTTTCAATGTGTTGTATTTTTCATTTTTTGTTCTTTTGTTTTGGGACGGCTGTTCGTTATAGCAGCAGAGGAGGCGGGAGAACAAGCAGAGGAACAACGAGACAGATTTCTTCTTCTTCCTTTTCCAGGTAATTAACTTACACTTGCTGGACATTCGTTGTTTTTTATTGGTTTTGCTGCATTAATTGCTTAAATTCCGTCTAATTTTTTAGTCTGTGTTTATTTAAGCTGCATAAGCTAGCTGGCTTATTTAGATTTCCATCCCTGTTTGAGTTCCCTTTGTGTAAGCTTTAAGGTTTTGTATTAAATATTGCTACCATTTTAAAATATTTTATATGCGGATGCATTACATATTAATTTCCTAATATTTTGTGCGCTAGTTAGCTTTGTTAAGGTTTACCCTTGTTATTAGTATATGCAGATACAGGGCTTAGGGTTTGGGCTGTAGCTGTTTCTCAGACAGATCTTTTTTTCAAATTGATTTTCTAATATATTCTGCACCCCCTGTTTCCAGTACATTATCATTTCCAGTAAATTCTTTAATTTTTGAGTGTGTGTTTATATTTTATGCATTAACTAGCTAGCTTATTTAGATTTCAGTCTTGTATATGAACATGTTTCAGTCTTGTATATGAATATGTTTTGTACAGGATTTTTTGTTAAATGTTGCCGCCATTTCAAAATACATTATAGACATATTTGTTTGTATTAATTTGCTGACCCTCTGTACTGTTCTGTCTCTGCTTTTTTATGTCTGGATTTAACTGTGTTTCTGCATTTAACAACGTTTAGGTTATTATCTTTGCATTTAACAATGTTCTGTGAAATTGTATGAGAATATGGTCTTATAATTTTTTATGTGATTATTTTCTTTTTTTATGTTATTGTTTTCTTTTCCTATGTGATTGGCCTCAGGGTTTATTTTTGGTTAGGATTTTATATGCTATTTCTATGCATTTTTGTTTTATTATGTGTTTTTTCCTCTCGTATTTGTTGTGGTCTTGTTTGGAAGGGTTGTTCATTATAGCAGTAGGGGAGGCGGGAAACCAAGTAGAAGAGCAATGATACAAGTTTTTTCTTCTCTTTTCAGGTAAATATTTTGTACTTGCTGGACATAGCTTTGTGTTCGCTGTTTTTCGATTTTCTCATTTTTCTGCTTTTTGATTTTCTTGTTTTGCTGCATTAGTTGATTTATTTTCCTTTAATATTTGGGTATGTGTTTTATATTTGTTGCGTTATATAGATTTCCATCTTATATTTCAATACCTTTTGTACAGGGTTCAGGGTTTTGTGTTAGATATTGCTGTCAGTTTAAAATAGTCTTTAGAAATACATTTCACATTAATTTTCTGATAATTTCTGCATTATATGGCTTTGTTAAGGCTTTCCTCGGTTATCAGTATATGCCAGATACATTGCTTAGGGTTTGGATTGTAGTTGTTTCAGAATGCTTTCTCAGAAGTGTATTTTTCAAATTGATTTCCTAATATATTCTACATTCACCAGCTTTGTTAATTACTTCCCCCATTTTCCGTATATCATCATTTCCTTAGTATGTTCTGCTTCACCTAGGCTCTTTAGTTCCCTCTATTTTTTGAGTGTGTGTTTATATTTGCGGCATTAACTAGCTTGTTCATTTAGGTTCCCATCTTATATTTGAGTACGTTTTGCACAATATTTAGGGCTCCGTGTCAAATGTTGCTTCCTGTTCAAAATAATTTATAAAGAAATATTTTTCACAGAAATATCCTAATATTTTTATGCATTACTTAGCTTTGTTAAGGTTTCTATTTTTGCTGCTAGAGATTAGGATGTTATGGTGAATACTATTGAATTCTGTTGTTCACGAGTTAGGGCTACTATTTGTTCATCTTTTTTCAATTCCAGATTGCAAGATACACGAGTTAGGGCTAGGCTCCATGCTGAGCAGTTGTACAAGTTGTCTCAATAGTTCTTGCCAACGACTTCCTAATATTTAGGTTTCCCTTACAAATTCTTAAGAAGTAAGTTGTTTACATTTTTCTTTAATTTGTAAATATATTTTAAAGATTTTTTATATCTGGAAATGCTGGGGTTGTTTGTTAGTTTTGTTTTCACTTTGTGTTAGTTTTTGTTGGGTCTGACCTTTTGTTCAGGGTTACATTTTTCTGATTGTCCACTATTTTATAAGGGTGTCTATTTGTAATTTTTAATACTTTTCTCACATCTTAATGTTTTTTTTGATGTTATACTAAGCATTATGCTATTTGGATTTGCAGTTCTCATTGAAGATTGGAATCTGCGATGAAAGTGCCAAGATTTTCTGTACACTAATGGGTTGGAGATGGTATGATGCTAGACATTGAGTCTGCAAGTGCACGAATAAGGTATTTCTGAAGAATTTGCAGCTTTTCTATTTGATTGTTCGGATTTTGTTTCGAAGTTTGTGATTATTTATTCACTATACATGGCCAGTGTTTTTGCTCTTTGTAACTTTAGATGTAACTCAGTTTTTGCATGTAGTCATAGTCCACTCTTTGTTGTATTATGTTTTCTCTACAAGGTGTAGATGATGAGGTCGAAGGTTATTAAAGCACCGTCTTTCTTTAGGTAGGTCAGGCCCTAGCAAGAATTGAACTTCCAAAGTCTACTTTTCTACCAAATTATTTTCTTAAGGTTTAAATTAGTTCAAAATCTGGTGAGGCATTTCTTACCTTCTAGACCTTATCTTGTTCTTTTCATTTGCATATACCATTCACGTAAAGTCTCATGTAGAAATGGGAGCTAGTCCAAATCTTATTTATTGGCAATGTCTTAGACAACACATTAATTGTAGGAACTATATATGTCATGGTAGTAGTGAATTGAAAAAAATGAAATGAACACAATAAACACATATGGTACTGCAATGTAAATGAAGCTTGGTTGAAACAATACTTTACAAAACAATACTTTTAATGTGAATGACGATTCTTTTATAACTCTTTTTGGCATGAAATGGATAGCCCCAAAAATATAAAGTGAAGAAATTTACTCCTTAATCTGAAAAGCCATGTGACGAGCATTTCCCAAGGAATTAAGAGGATTTGTGGCAATGTGAAACTCATAAAACCTAATTTTTTTGTTTTCCAAAAAATTTGCAGCTTTATAGATTTTTGTATTTTGCAAATTTGGGCTTTTCAAATTGGTTTTTCAGCGTCAAACTATGCCAAACAAAAGTTCCACACTCTCTCATCAATATTCTAAGCTTGACGCTTTCTAAATGAAGACATTTCTAGCTACGATTGCAAAGTTATGGTCTTGAGAAGGCAACCTAGTATTAGGTATTTTGTTGGAACATTTCTTGAACTACCACTTGGATTAGGAGCATTGGGTTTTGTCTAAGGATGAGCAGAACTCTGCAAAGCCGAAGAAAAAACCCATTACCAAACACCAAAAACCCAGAAAAAACCATATATAGTATTTTTTTTCAGATTTTCTACCTCCCCGACACAGATGTCTAAATGGATCTATTAAAAGAAGCATTGGGTTTTGTCTAAGGATGAGAAAGCTCTGTAGGAAGCAATATAATATTTTATTTATATTTGCATAGTTTTTTAATAGTAATATATGTGTGTGTGTGTGTGTGTGTGTGTGTGTGTGTGTGTGTAGAATCTAGATTATATTATACTTATGATTACATGGGTGTGCAGGTGTAGGCTTACATGTACGAACTTCCAAAACTTGGGTATGCGGTTGGTAGGTCACGTAGGGTGCAAACACCCAAAACTTAGGTATACTACAATATTAAAAATCACATTGAAAATTTAAACTTTAAATATAAGGTCATTTTAAAACATAGTAAGGTTGAAACTAAAATAATATTGATTTATATTAGTTTCATTGCATCAACAAATGTGATTAGCCTATTACAAAAGAAATATGATAACCAAAGTATTCAAGAATTGTTTGTAGCTAGTCATTGACATGAATGTTCAATGTACAAGTAGCAGATGAGTCATGAGTCAAGATTAGTCAAAATCTGTTTGTTGGGTGAAAATATTTGTTGTCTTGAAGTTTAAGTTGTTCAATCTTCATTTACTAGTGGTTGTTTGCTAAATAAGTTTGTTTTTTGCGAATAATGCAAAGCTCGAAGAATGGTGGTTGAGAAATAGAGTTAAGCTAAACGAACATTATGAGATAAATCTTGGTCTGTCATTTGACTTTTTAAATTATTTTTTGTTTTGCTTTTTAACTTTTTATATTTTCAATTTTTTTTTTTTAAAAGATTTTTATTTTGCAATTGTGCTTCGTTTTTTTATTTTTGTTTCTAATGTATTTTTCAAGGGTTGCGTACTGTTTTGCATCCAACATGTTCTGCAGCCCATAGTATGTCTAGGGTGCAGGGGTGGGTAACCATGCAGGGTAAATAACGAATAGGTGGATAGAAGTATAGAGGGGCTTAGTGTATTTTTTGTGGGAAAAGGGTAAATGGAGAAAAGGGTTCTATCGCTAGGAGGGAAAAGAGAGGGAGCACCAACACGGGTAAGATATTTGTTTACTAGGGTGGGGTGATGAAATGCTAGAGGGAGGAGAAACTGATTTAGACTGGTAGAAACAATAATATTAGAAAATACAAGCGATACAGAAAAATATGTGGGGAAGGGCGATATGGTCTAAATGGAGAAGATAATTGTAATCAGGTGGGGTGAATGGATGCATAGATATTTTGTAAGTTTGATAAGAGTTCAATGGTGGATTACATTTTTCATGAATGCAAACATAGATATTGTTTACCATCAACAAACAAGTCGTGTGGTATGGAACATGAATTGTGTTTTTAATTAATGGAGTGCAACCATTGACTAAGTGCTGCAAAGTGTGGCGTGTTGTGGACTTTAGAAACTTGTGAGAATTATAATGCCCTTTTAAAATCATTTTTTAAAAATAAATCCAATCACTTGTCTATCCAATGAAAGCATCTTCAAGACATGTGGTTTTCTCTAAGGCAACCATGGTTGGATTTGACTGCGGAGAGTGGCTTTCCCTCTCTGACAACGATGCTCTTGATTGGGTCCTAGTTAATCACTGCTTTGGCCAGAAAATCTGCCACCCCATTTGTGGCTCATTTTTAATGCTGAATAATGAAAACGATCAATTTAGTTCAGGATTTGAGAGATTATATATATGTTCTGTTCTCTACTTTACCTAGTTGATTTTGGCTTTTAGTGCTCTAAGTACTGTGTGGATGATTGTTTTTGTGTCCTTGTCAATGACAAGCCAATGTATATTTGTTAATGATTGTTTTGGTTTTCTCTAAGGCAACCATGGTTGGATTTGACTGCGGAGAGTGGCTTTCCCTCTCTGACAACCATGCTCTTGATTGGGTCCTAGTTAATCACTGCTTTGGCCAGAAAATCTGCCACCCCATTTGTGGCTCATTTTTAATGCTGAATAATGAAAACGATCAATTTAGTTCAGGATTTGAGAGATTATATGTTCTGTTCTCTACTTTACGTAGTTGATTTTGGCTTTTAGTGCTCTAAGTACTGTGTGGATGATTGTTTTTGTGTTGTCAATGACAAGCCAATGTATATGGTTTTATTTTACAAACTAGAACCTGCTGTGCAAGACTAACATTTCTGTAAAATTATTCATTTGGGTCCCAATGCCTTGTTGGAAGCAAAACATCGCATCTCCTCAGGAGTCATAGAGGATACTGCCAATGCCCACAGTCCACGGGTTTCCTTTGCCTGCCATTTCAAAGATAGATTTGCAGTATCCCTTAGAGGGTGGGGCCCACTCTTTCCTTTCTCTTATTATGCAATAAGAGAGCTGGTAGTGGTAATTCTATTGGCTGAAAATCTGAAGATCTGTCATAATTGAGGATCAATATTTGGCAATGGAGTTTGTTTTGAATATCATGGCTGTGGCTTGAACCTATGCCTTGGTTAATCTATAAGAGCTGAGCAATCTCTCTTGCTGTCCTCACATTATCTTGGTGTTCCATTCCATCCACATATTCCATTAAATGAAATCGAATAGGATTCTATGGATGTAGTGTGCAATTTCTATGAGTCCATCTTGGTCTGATGAAATATTGTTTTTTTAACTTCTTTCAAGATAGGTATTGGCAGGGTGTGTATTCTTGAGCAAGGTTGCCAAGGCATGCCAAACTGTTTTAGCATATGGGCACTCTAGAAGAAGACATACTGTTGTTTCAGATCCTTGCTTGCAGTTTAATCATCTGGTTGGGCCACTCCACCCCTTCCATTTTAGACTCTCTCCATTGATTATTTTACCATTTTACCATTTTAGACTCTCTCCATTGATTATTTTACCATTGAGTACTAGCCTAAAGAATGTGTTGATCTTGGGCTAAGCTCCCATGTTCCACACTTTGGTCCATTTCTTGACCCTTTACTGATTTGTTTGGGTAAGAGGAATATAAACAGTAGTGCATTCACACCCTACAGTATCTATCTGCTTTAGGGGATCAGAAGTAGGTAGGTTTGCTAGTTCAAATATCAACTCTAGCCTGTGTTGTTGATTCCCGACCCTAATAGAACCCCTAGGGTGATGCCTTCATTCTTGCAGCTCCTCCTAGAGGTTGGTGGCATTAAGCACCCATTGGATGTTCATCTCTGCACAATACTACTTCCAAGGTATCTTAGCACACTAGCTCTTAGCGACGGGTATCTACTCCTACTTTGTGGCATGAATCTGCTCCTCGGCATCATGAACCTACTTGTCCCTGACCACCTCCTGGGGTGTAGAGGCAAGCACACATCATGAGTTTCTTTTCTGCCATGGGAGTTTCTTCAGCCTTGGATATTAGGAGGGATGCTAAGGGGAGTGCTTTACTTCCTCCTAGGATTACCCAATCTGGCCCTTGCAACCCTAGCCACTCTCCAAGTAGCAATATCAGATCTTGCAATGGCCCTTTCATAGTGATAGACGATGACACAGTGGACTTGTCCATCAAAAGCATGGCTAGAGATGTTTGATAAGACTACATCCAATCATTTCGACTTTTGACTTTCATCAGCCCATGCTCATCAACCCCCTCTCCAAACAAATTACATTGTATTTTTATGACTTCACTTTCAAAAATCATGGGAATAGGGAGAAGTGACAGCATGTGGGTGGGAAATGCTTGGTGAACCACCTTAACAAGCTCATTTCTGCCCACTAGAGACAACCAATAGTTTGTGTATTGTGAAACTTTGAGCCTCATTTTTGTAATTGTCGGGTACCAGATTGTTTTTGCGGAACCCCAATGTAGAAGAAATCATAAATACATCATCAAGAGTTTACCTGAGGTGAATTAAAAAATTTCTAAATTTTCCCATTTTCGTAGACCTTGTTTATTGGAAAATTATACTCTAGACTTGGTCTTAATTTAATTTTCTAGAATTTCCCGTTTTCAAGAGTTTACCCTAGGTGAATTAAAAAATTCCTAAAGAGCTTGGGATATTGGAAAATTATACGGTAGACTTGTTCATAATTTGATTTCTAGAATTTCCTGTTTTCATAGACTTAAAATATTGGCAAATATTACACTAGATTTGTTGGTGTTAATTTGCTGTCCCAAGGGTAATTGATACATGGTCAACATCAGCAGTGTGTACAGTAGCAATGTATCCTCTGCAAACTAAAAACTGGAGAAATGCTGTCCTCTTTTCATTGTACGCAGCCCATGCAACTTTCCATTGCAGTTTTTCCCCATGATGCTGAATGGGTAGGGGCTAAGAGGGTCCCCCTGCCTGAGGCCCCGACATGAACTAAAAGAGTCTCAATGTTGCCATTGAGAGAAATGGTGTTGGGATTGAGATACAATTGTTTATCCAAGCAACCTTTGGGTCGCTAAACCCAAAAGCTTTCAAATGAAACCCTGCTACACCCATAAAAAGCATCAAGTGTGTCCAGCTTGACTAAAAACCAGGGATTCCTTTGTGCACATTGGGAGTGGAGAACTTCCAAGACCGGGAAACTGTTGTCACTAATCTATCTTTTCAAGGCAAACTCCGGCTAGGTATTTTAAATTAGATTTGGAAGCAAGTACTTCATTCTCCTTGCTATTAGTTTAGCGATTATCTTATAAACCATGTTGTATTGGCCCATTGATTCTAGTCGTGCCACTTTAGAAATCAAAGCCAATATGGTGTCATTGATGCTCCTAAGCATTCTTTTGTTTGTGCGGGACTTTTCTGTAACATCCGAAAGATCCTTCTGGACCAAATGCAAGAAAGTTTTGATAGAATTGGCCCATTGATTCTAGTTGCGCCACTTTAGAAATCAAAGCCAATGGTGGCATCGATTCTCCTAAGCATTCTTTTGTTTTTACGAGACTTTTTTGTAACAGCCAAAAGATCCTTCTAGACCAGATGGAAGAAAGCTTTGATTGATTCTAGTTGCGTCACTTTAGAAATCAAAGCCAATATGGTGGCATTAATGCTCCTAAGCATTCTTTTGTTTATGTGGGACTTTTCTGTAACAACCTAAAGATCCTTCTTGACCAGATGGAAGAAAGCTTGATAGAATTGGCCCATTGATTCTAGCTGCGCCACTTTAGAAATCAAAGCCAATATAATATGGTGGCATTGATGCTCCTAAGCATTCTTTTGTTTATGTGGGACTTTTCTGTAATAGCCAAAAGATCCTTCTTGACAAGATGCAAGAAAGCTTTGATAGAATTGGCCCATTGATTCTAGTTGCGCCACTTAGGAAATCAATTCCAATATGGCGGCATTGATGCTCCTAAGTATTCTTTTGTTTATGTGGGACTTTTCTGTAACAACCTAAAGATCCTTCTTGACCAGATGGAAGAAAGCTTTGATAGAATTCGCCCATTGATTCTAGTTGCGCCACTTTAGAAATCAAAGCCAATATAATATGGTGGCATTGATGCTCCTAAGCTTTCTATTGTTTATGTGGGATTTTTCTGTAATAGCCAAAAGATCCTTCTTGACAAGATGCAAGAAAGCTTTGATAGAATTGGCCCATTGATTCTAGTCGCGCCACTTAGGAAATCAATTCCAATATGGCGGCATTGATGCTCCTAAGTATTCTTTTGTTTATGCAAGACTTTTCTGTAACAGCCAAAAGATCCTTCTTGACCAGATGCAAGAAAGCTTTGATAGATTTGCGCAAAAAACCCATTTGGTCAATCGGCTTTGTCCTTTTGGAATGAGATCACAATCTTTACGAGTTCTTCTATAAATTCTTTTGTTATCTGTTGTTCCCACTAATTGTGGATATTTTTGATGAAAGCCTTCTTAGATTCTTTCTGTGCCAAGTTATTTCAAGTTTTTTTTAGCAGATTTTGGAAGTTGTGCGTGGCATAATGGCATAATTCCTGGCTCTGTGCTGATGTACTTATTTGTATTGACTTTGATTTTCTATATTGTATTGATGTGCTGCATGTTTAGGCCGGTTTCGTGAAAGCAGTGGGTGTTGAAATCACTGTCTTGAAAAGCTTGAACCTTCTCTAGTTTGGAAGAGAATATTGCCAAGAAATAGCCTTTTGGCATAATGTATGTCCACAAAACCAACTGGTTTCCAGTATTCTTGGACCTAGAGCCTCAATTTTTTGGGTTTAGGGGAAGACCCCATGTTTATGTATATAAGGGATTTCTCCTTGAGGAACCACAACCTGTTTTCTATTTTATCCATCGAAAGTTTTACCCCAGGTGGGTTCTCCACATGAAGATAACATCCTTTTTCCTTTTTTTGTGAGGAAGTGAAGCCTAAGAGCATTCCATGGATGTGGTTTTTTATCAACCGAAATAGATCCTTTTTGTAGATCTGAATGGAATCATTTGAAACAGCTGATTTTAAGTTTGATTTTGGCCATGGTGGAAAGGGACTTTGTGAGGAGGCCTCCTATATGGGGCTGCTCTCTGTCTCACAACCTTGGTTGATTCTATGTAATCGGGTTAGGTGTAGAACATCCATTTTCCTTTTTTGTGGGCAAGTTAGGTCTTAGGAGGGTTCCATGGACGTGGTTTTTTATGAACTGAAATAGATTCTCTTTGTAGATCTGAATGGAATCATATGAAGCAGCTGATTTTAAGTTTGATTGTTGCTATGGATGAAGAGGGGCTTTGTGAGGAGGCCATGGCCTCCTATATGGGGCTGCTCTCCATCTCACAACCTTGGCTGATTTTACGTGATCTGGTTTAGTGAAGAACAATGTTTAGGAAGATTGCAGTTATGATTCAAGAGCATGGGTACCTATCTTCTCACAGCACACTTTGGTTTGACATTTTGACAGTGAATTTTAGGAGGAACAAAGACTTCGAAACAAAGAATCTTTAATGGTGGTGAATGATGACAATGTCTAACATCCCTTGAAATGTTACTTTGTTGATTAATCTTGATGGATAGTAATTAGTTACTGTTTCGTTCAATTACTTAATTGTTAAACAAACATCCAATCATTATTAAAAAAATAGGGAGAGTAGAGTGAAAATAGGCAGGGCTTGTTAAGTTCCCAACTTATAACCCGCTGCAG
Organism: Taxus chinensis; assembly: GCA_019776745.2. Taxonomy (NCBI): domain Eukaryota; kingdom Viridiplantae; phylum Streptophyta; class Pinopsida; order Cupressales; family Taxaceae; genus Taxus; species Taxus chinensis. The sequence goes on from CM034149.1 coordinate 166,905,269, forward strand.
CTGTCATAAATCTTATAAGATCTGAAGCTGAAATGGAACATAAATATGACAGGCAGGACATTTGAGACAGCTAATAGAGATATGTAATTATGCTATAAAGTTTGTACTGATTTAATTTCTAAAATCTTTGTTATATAAGTGAAATCTGAAATAACTGGAAATCTAAGTCACAAGGTTCGAGTTCAAGTTCATGTTCAAGGAGGATAAAATTCGGTTCAAGTTCCCCAATGGATAAAGTTCAAAAGAAAAATGTCATTGTATTTGAAATAAAATAATTTCTTTATTGTTTTTATTTTCTTGGAGAAATGCATTGAAGTATATAAGATATATACAGTGGAGTGCGTTTTCCATCCTCTGCTTTCAATCAGTATATGTATGTATCTTTATAAAATAATGCAAAAGCATGTAAAAAACTTGCCATGTAAAAATAATGGTTAAAATTTGAATTCATATTTGACAAGGATAAAGTTCAGCGAAGTTCAAACTTTTTCGATGAAGTTTGACAGATCTTGTGGTTTAGCTAGATACTATGATCTGAAAGTAATGAAAAACCATAGTTACCATTTTCGTATGAACCTGGTGGAAGTTTGTTTTAAATTGTACTTTTTGGGCTGGTCGAACTTATTCAGTAAGTTTGAGACTTAAATATTTTATTTATTATTTTAATTTGAATAAAAGATTAAAATATTTAAAATAATTAAAAAAAGAAAAACTAAAACAAAACTGAATCGAGGCTTTAAACCCAATTATTAAATACAAAAAAGAAAACAAACACACCAGTAGCACTCCCTAATCATTGTTCATACTTCTCAAATGCATCAACTAGACAGAGTCATTGAGCTGTTTGATTCCTTTATTATCAGCCTGGGCTGTTCGAGTTGTTTCAGTTCTGGAGTTTGCATTGTGTACGGGGCAGCAGGTCATTTTATTTTTTCACAGGTATTCGATATGCACATTCTAGGCCATTTTTTGGACTGGGTTCACTGCTGAAACATCGATTTTGAAGCTTCTATACAAGCTGTCCTTGATCTGCTTCAGATCTGAAGCCTGTCATCCATCTACATCAGATTTGGCTTAGGGCTATTAGTAATGGCTGATTTTGGTCTTTAATCCCTGCAAAATTTGAGTTGAGGCTGGGGCAATGTCATAGCTTTTACATTTTCATTTGCGAGACGGATTTCTTTTACCTTTATAAATATGAAGAAGACTCAATAATAGATATAGCTAATATTTATGCTTATAGGATGCTAGACTACTGATCACATTCTTACCCTCCGTGCTATCATCAAGGAAGCACGTCACCGTTTGTGCAGGGTCTTCTGTTGCTTTGTGGACTTTCGGAAAGCCTTTGACTCTGTTCCGCGGGAAGCTCTTTTCTGCAAACTTAGAGACATTGGTATTTCCGAAACCCTTCTTGTTGCCATTACCCGGCTGTATGAGGAGGTTTTGGGTCGCCTTCGCACTGCTGCTGGGCTTTCTGATTTCATCGTGGTCAAACAAGGCTGCCCTCTCTCTCCTACTTTGTTTGGTATCTATATTGATGAGCTGGAGGATTTTCTTAGAGACCACATACAGGACGGGGATGGCTGTCTTCTCCACCAGGTTATGATCTACATTCTTCTCCTCGCAGATGATGTGGTCCTTTTGGCTTCTTCGGAGGAGGGGTTACAGAGACAACTTGATGCTTTAGCCCTCTTCTGCGATCATAGGCAGCTTACAGTCAACATGGGTAAAACCAAGGTTATGGTCTTCAACCTCTGATTTCCATTTCTTCTATAGGGGGGAGGAGTTGGAGATCGCCAACTCCTACACCTATATGGGGGTTCTCTTCTCTAGACCTCGGTTCAGTTTACGTCCAGCTATTCAACCCCGCATCAACAAGGGGTATGGTTCCCTCGCGATCTTGGAGAGACAGTGCTTCCGCCATCACTTTCAAGACACGTTGTCCAAGATGTCTCTCTCAGACTCTCTTGTGAGACCCACTGTTCTGTTCTTTATGGTTCCGAGGTTTGGGGCCCCTCCCTGCTCGAGTTGGATTGGGCCTTTATTGAGCGGGTTCAGATCCTTTTGCTCAGACGGATCATCAGATGCAAAGAGACTGTTTCTCATCATATCATTCTTGACGAGTTTGGGGCTCATCCTTTCAGACTAGAGGTCATATTTGGTCTCATCTCACTCTTGCACCGCATCCAGGGACTTCCGCACTCCTCCACAGGCAGGGATAGATACATCTACCTTGCCTACCATTCTTCTGAGGCCATTACTCTCTCCGATCGTAGTGGTCGTGTTTGGTGTTGGTATGCCAAGACCTCTTGTCTTCTTGGATCTCTTGGGATCAACATGGATCGTCTCACCCCCTTTTAGGTACTCCATGGATGCTCCTGCTCACCTCCTTCTAAGCACGTAGGACTTGCACAAAATTATCAGATACGACATATACAAACTATTCACTCAGATGACGTGGACCAACCCCTGGGAGGAGCTACGCCTGAAAATGGCCTTCTACGCCAATCACTTCTTGGAAGTCAGCAATGGACTCATCATTCGGCCCACCTATATCTCCCGTCATTGGATGCATGCTCTTCGCATATCTTTGGGCCTGTTCAGAGTCGGATCCCACAGGCTTCGGGTCGAGAGTGATCACCATTTGGTTCGTTCTGAGAGGATCTGCTAGCTTTGCTCCCTCCAGGAGGTTGAGACAGAGGAACATTTCATCTTCCGATGCTCCATCTATTATGAGATCAGAGGGAGGTTTCATTGTCTCTTCCGTGAACATCCTACGTTCATGACCTTCTTTAGGTATTATGATCAGAGGTGTCTCGCTCTCTATTTACAGGAAGCTATTAAACTCTGTGACAGTGCCCTCCATCCTCCTTCCAGGGAGGCTACTACTCGACAGATGACATCTTTCTTTGATTTGCTCCCGGGTGTGAGGGGCACTAAGCGAGGGCATGACCCTAGTGGAGATCTTTTGGCTAGATCTGTCAAGATTAGAGGAGCTTCTTCCTTGATCAGAGATTTCCGGATTCGTGCACAGCCAAGAGCCCCCTCGTTTAGACGACAAACCACTAGGTCCACCCAGAGAGCTCGACATTCCACGGAACATGGGCGTCTCCGACAGTTTCCAGTCCCTGACACCAGACAACAACACATCACCAATTTCTTTTCAGTTGACCTTGGGCGACAGTCGTGAGGGGCACTAAGCGGGGGCATGACCCTAGTGGAGATCTTCTGGCTAGATCTGTCAGGATTAGAGGAGCTTCTTCCTTGACTAGAGATTTCCGGATTCGTGCGCAGCTAAGAGCCCCCTCTTTTAGATGACAGACCACTAGGTCCACCCAGAGAGCTCGACATTCCACGAAACATGGGCGTCTCCTACAGTTTCCAGTCCCTGACACCAGACAACAGCACATCACCAATTTCTTTTTAGTTGACCTTGGGCAACAGTCTTGAGGGTTGGTGTCGAGGCCTTTCCCTCCATCTCCCTTTCATCCCTTGTGCTCTCTTCTTCTTCTTCTTCTTTTGTTGTTTTCGGAGACCCTCTTGGGTTTTCCCTGTTGTTTTTGATTTGCTTTGTATTGTGTAGTCCCATTGACCTATCTTTGTGGTCACTTGTTGGACATTTAATATAATTATCTTATCTTATCTAAACTAGCAATCTCACGCAAAATGTGTGATGAAAACACCGAAGGGGATGTGTGGAAGAAGTTTAATTTGGGGGAGAAAAACATTGGAGGAAGAAGAGAGGTGATGAAGAAGGAGTTTGAGGGAGGTGAAGTGAATTGGTGGGGAAAATGTTGGGGGGAGCTACGGTGTAAAACTCGTTGTTATTACAACCATGCACATATGACCCAAGTGCCACTTTTGTCAATTGTATGAAGAGAAAGGGGTTGTCCTGTGCATATATTTGGGGCAACATAATTCTGATGATGAATACTTTTAAGGAAACCTCCATATGTATGAATCAAAAACTTTACATATGTTAGATGTAGAAATTTTTATTTAGGGTTTCTTATGTTGTCAATTTCAAGCACATTTGTGATTAGGGTTTCACCATCAATCTTTTACCTTTAATTATGTCATGTAAATGTTGAAGATGATGCATCAAAGAAGATAAACTTGAGGGAGTGAAACATAAAAGGAGGAATAAGGGTGATTAAGAAGGGTTTTGAGAGAGGAAAAGTCCAGGAGTGGCGAAAACGTTGGGGGGAACCAATGTGAAACTCTTCTTTCTTATAACCAGGAACATATGAATCACTTTCCATTTTTGTAAGTAGTTTGAAGGATAAAGGAGGTGCGATGTGTAGGTAGTTGAGGAAATTTACTTTGGATATATCTTAAAAAGTAAGGTGTGGTCGATGAATACTTTATTACTTTTTAACATTACAAATTCAACAACCAATCTCGTGTAGTATGTTTTGTGGATAATTCATTACTTATGTTTTGTGGATAATTCATTTTTGGACTATATTTTTTTGTATATATTAGTGATGGTGTCTACTTTTACAATTTACATTTTGTTAATGCAATGGAGGATTTCTAAACTATGGGTTTATTTCTATTATTCTACAACAAGCGGAAAGTTACGAAACAAAATATTGACACATGGGGTCTTTCCACCCCCTACGCTGACAACTACATATATAAAATTTACCTTCCATGAAACTTTGATAGTTTTCTTTATGCCTTTCTCTTAACTCCCATTTTGGCCCAGATGGAAGGATGGTAGTGTAGGTCTGAAAAGGGTTAGATGGAATCACATAACAGAACAACATGAAGTAGAGATATGATCTCACAAAACATAAATGGAGGACCTTGAATAGATTCACGAGATGCTACGAATGAACTTGCCTACATTCCCACTGGAAAGTATAATTGTTTGCACAATGCAATGTAGGCCTAGTAGAGGAGCAAAACATAGTCTCAAAATGTCTAACCTGTTCAAAGGACAAGCTCTTTGTCGGCTATTGAGGGACTATGATGACTTGTTCCCAAGGGTGAAAGCCTTAGGTCATTGACACTGACAACCACATTCTCCCCAACCTCAAAGGCTTTGTAGATTCTCCTTCACCACTACCCACAAAAATGAAGCTTGCATATGTTTTTGTATGACACACTTTTTCCATTTCTCGTTGCAATCTACTTCATCCTCGTCGTCTAGCTTATCCTCTTCGTTAAGAGACAACATAACATCAACAAAAATAATCAACATTATCTTTGGAGATGTGGGTGTCCAGGTCCTTGAATAAGGGTTCTTACAAAATGTATATATTATTTTTTCACTTTTGATTACCATTTTTTTTGTTTTCCTTCCACACTTTTGTTATTAAGACAAATAACAATATGATTGCAGTAATCCCAAAAAGTTGTGAATCTAATAAAAAGTAGTGATTTTCAAGTTGACAGCTATTAAGAAAAATTTATGTTCAAAAAACGTTGCATTAAATAGACAATAAGGTGGTGGTAATAAAAAGTGACACATGCTCCATATGTGAATAATCAAAAGCAAAGAGAGGTTCACGTATGTTCCCTCCAATGGATTCCCCAACTTGAAAATGCTCCTCACTCAATCCCCTTCTTCATCATGACTCTTCCCATGTGTAATGTTTCACCTTTAATCCTTCAAATTTAACTTCTTCAACACCTTTGTATCAGCATCTTCAGTGCACCATCCTAGTGTAATTGGTAGTTACAATGAATAATTAGAATTACCTTTTCCATCATGGTACACTGGAGTGAAACACATTTGCTTGGCATAAAATCCTTTACTAAGTAAGCTTAAGACGTCATAAACCATCATTTTTTCAATTGAAAAAGAATACCGAAAGAAAGGAAATTTTATTTTTATTTTCTTTAAAGGTTTTTAGGTGTGTAGGTCAGCATGAACAATAATACACAGCAAAGAGAGGTTCACGTATGTTCCCTCCAATAGATTCCCCAACTTGAAAATGCTCCTCACTCAATCCCCTTCTTCATCATGACTCTTCCCATGTGTAATGTTTCACCTTCAATCCTTCAAATTTAACTTCTTCAACACCTTTGTATCAGCATCTTCAGTGCACCATCCTAGTGTAATTGGTAGTTACAATGAATAATTAGAATTACCTTTTCCATCATGGTACACTGGAGTGAAACACATTTGCTTGGCATAAAATCCTTTACTAAGTAAGCTTAAGACATCATAAACCATCATTTTTTCAATTGAAAAAGAATACTGAAAGAAAGGAAATTTTATTTTTATTTTCTTTAAAGGTTTTTAGGTGTGTAGGTCAGCATGAACAATAATACACTATAACGATTCCATTCATTGCAATATTTTAGTGATGAGAGATGATATTTCAAGTTCAACTTGCACAACACGACATTGATGTTGTTTTAAAAAGTAAAAAAGTGGTTCATGAGATATCCTCATATCAACAAATAGGAAACACTTTCTAGACATTAGGAATATGAGATAGAAAAGATAAAAAAGCTAAATCAAGGAAATGCATTAATGATGGGAATTGTCATTTTCACGGTAACCAAAATACTACTACTCCTCCAAAAGAGGAAATCATTTATATGTGAATGGCCTCTCCATGGTTTACAAAGGGCTACTTATATCAATCATAGGAAAAAAATTGACACTTTTTAGTATTCTAGCCTGTAAATGATTTATGTGGATGGCATCTCCATGGTTTGCAAATGGTTACTTTTTTCTAACATAGGAACTGTTACACTTTATAATATTCTAATTGAGATGGGGTGGTTTAGTTTTATTAAAAGAAATTCGGAGGTGACAAATTCGGGAAGATATTATGACATATCTCTAGAAGATTTGATTAAAATGTTTTCCATCAAGGAGAAAACATGGAAAGAATCTTCTAGGGGCGGTGTGTGGATATGCTGAAATAAGTATTGAGTAACATGAGTCAATTTAATCAAAGATAGCATCGAGGTTAATAATAACATTGTACTATGTTGTTTTTTAGTCATATAGAGGGGGTACTTAGTTAATGTTGTTAACTTGTCCATCATTTCCAGGGTGCCAACAACTAGACTGTACACAATTGAACAAAACATAATTTTTTGAGAAAATATGGGGAAAATGGGCTTTGCTAATTTTTTTATTTCATGTTTTACGGTGTTAACGTTTTTGATTGGACAATGTTTAATTTGTTAGATAAGACACAAACATAAAAGGAAAGTTTAAAAGTGAATTATGGGAATTAAATACTTGCATGTCCCACTCTGTTGCATGACTGAAACTATTCCTACCCAAATAATATTTTCTGTTTGTGCTCCACTTTATCGTCTCAATATTTCTTGCATTATTCATTGGAGTGCAATTAACATTTAAAGAATCCAAAATAAACATACGAAAAATCTTATAGGTTTGAGGTTTGAAACCCAACCACGATGCTTGATTCCTATAGAATGTTGTAGACCCTCATTTCAGTTTTAATCCTGAGTAATCATAAGAAAATAGGCGATGCATGAACACTCATTAATAATTTAATCCCCTTCAGCGATTGGTCATTTGAGCGATAGCTAGATTTTCTTTGTAGATTGAAAGTTTTAGACTAAGACTCCATACGATTACTTACATTGTTAAGTGCAAAATACTAGATCTAATTTACAAGGAGGTATTGTTACTAACAATACCATCAAAGTGTATTGTGTAGTGTTATAACCTGAAAGATATTCCTTGTATTGAGGTGAAATCGGAGACGTGGCAAAACCCTCTTAGTAGGTGGAATTTCAATATTCATGAGTTCTAAAACCAAAGGATCCATCTTTCGTACCCCACTTTCCTTTGTTGTTAAAATTATAAATCCCCTAAATCTATTTCCTCATAAAGGTAGGAGTGAATATTACACTTCTGAAATTTTGTTTGCTAAAAGTAAAGAAAAAGTTGAACACAATACATGCAATCATATAGACTCATTTATGTGGAAGAGCCATCATTGCTTTCGACTCCCCGACATTCAAACCCTGCAAGGTTATAATATTGCAATTCCATGTGGAAGTAAGAAGATGAACAAGTTCTTTCTTTAGTGGCAAACATAAACCGCATACCCAATAATAGATATTATTGCCTTGCCGCTACCCGAGATGCCATTGCTTCAACACAAATGCTATGCCAAAATCCAAGGACACATAGAGATGAACGACAATAGGGAAAATTTTACAAATTCTAAATAAAGTGAAGAGTCATACTAGTGTCATACATCTCACCTAACCTCCCTCTCTTCAAGCTCCATGTACCTAGAGATCCATGACTTTATGCATATAATCAATTTCTAGGAAAAATATAGTACTTACTACCAAGTGAAACATTTAAAAAAATCAAAATCCTTAATTCGTTCACCTCAACATAAAAAAACTAAGCTAAACTTTATAATCTAAAACTTAAAAAAAAAAGAAATGGCTTAAAAAATACTTGGCCACACAAAAGCCTAGGCCACACAAGATTGCTCCAACATTAGAAAATTAATGAAAAATTTCATGCCATTCACTTTGGTAATAGATTCATTATTTTAATGTTCATCAAGCATGATTAGAATCACATGAAATAATTATACCTATACTAATATGCGAGAAGATAGGTTGACGGCTAGCCTGATCCAAATAGAAGACATTAATCATCCATACAACGCTTCCAACGTTCGTCCACACTACATCCTTGTCACTAAAATTCTCTTCAAGGTCCACATCTACGATATATTATATATGGCAAGAAACAAAGCAAAATGATTGATCAAGCTGTGCTCGATAATGTATATAAATTGTGCATTTAATGAATCTTGTAAAACATGTTTGACACAACAATCACATGTGACCATATCATCTACATTCATTCGTGTGAGTGATCCAGAGGATCCTCACCGAGAAACGCCGATCTATGATCTTCTCAGAAGTAGTTACAGTCATTGGCATAGTGTGGAGAAAAATTGGACGATTCCGACGATATCTTGTTTGTAGGAAACGGAGCTCGTTTGCAAAAGTTATGGCCCATTAAAATATTTGGACAACTGACAAAATTTGGGACTGCGTGCAATTTGGACATGTGTGCACTCGCCAAGTGGATGACTTAAAATGTGACACATGGAAAAATAGGAGGTGGAGCAGAAGTTGTTTTGGAACATCGGTATTCGACACTTGGTGACGGACAGGTGGGCCCCGCTATTTGCTGGCTGGGGGCCCTCAGCCAGGTTCGACACACTTGATTATGGAGGGGTGTCTTGGCCTCCTCCTCATATTACTACTACATACTACACAAACTTTTGCATATAAATGCCTTATATTTCCACTGTGTGATGCATGTGGGACTAAATGAGATGCCAATTAAACTGTGCATTTAAGCCATATCCCACGCATTAATTCAAATCCAAGCGCATTTGCAACGCATGGGAAACATTCATGAGAGTCGTGAATGATATTTTTTGACCATTCATTGATGATTTCATTATTGTCTACTTAGATGATATTCTTGTATTCAGTAAATCATGGGATGAACATGTTATACACATCCAGAAAGTCTTAGATGCATTAAGGAAAGAGAAGTTGTATTTGAAGATGTCAAAATGTGAATTTGGAAAAACATATTTAATTTACTTGGGTTATGTTGTAGGAAATGGAGAATTAAAAATTGATCCTGCAAAAGTAGAGGTTATTGTAAAATGGCCTAGACCCACTAATGTGACAAAAGTTAGAAGTTTTCTAGGTGCAGTTTAGTATTGGAGAAAATTTATTGCTAACTTCTCATATATTGCATCTCCTTTGCATGCTTTGACAAGTTTTAAACAGGTTTTTCAGTGGGGAGGAAAACAACAGAAAATATTTGATATACTGAAAGAGAAAATAAGTACCGCTCTGATCTTGGCACTTCCAGATAGCATTCATTTAAAATTGAGACAGATGCTAGTGACTATGCAATGGGGGCATTTTTGATGCAGAACAAACGACCAGTGTGTTACCATTCAAAAACCTTCACAAGTGCGGTAAGAAATTATCCAACTTATGATAAGGAGTTGTATGCTTTGGTGCAGAGTGTAAAAAAATGGAAGCATTACTTGATGGGAAAAGAAATAGTTATACATACTGATCATCAACCACTTTAGTATTTGCAAACACAAAGCAAGCTACAACAGTCTAGACATTTTCGTTGGATGGGATTCTTGCAGTAGTTTCATCTCGTGATCAGGTATAAAAAAGGTATACAAAACAAGGTTGCAGATATGTTATCTAGACCTCTAGTAGTAGTTGCATCTATTTTTTTACAACATAGTTCTTTGGCTCATCTTAGTTATAAGGAATAATATGTTGATGATGTGGACTTTAAAGAAGTGTATGAGGATTCTTACAGTAGTTTCATCTCGTGATCAGGTATAAAAAAGGTATACAAAACAAGGTTGCAGATATGTGATCTAGACCTCTAGTAGTAGTTGCATCTATTCTTTTACAACATAGTTCTTTGGCTCATCTTAGTTATAAGGAATAATATGTTGATGATGTGGACTTTAAAGAAGTGTATGAGGATCTGATAAGTGGGAAACAAGTAGGAGAAAAAGATTATCATTTGTATGATGGGTTGTTATATCATTCTGGAAGACTTTGTATTCCAAAAAATGAACGTGTGCACATGATTAGGGAAGCGCATACTTCTCTTATTTCAGGGCATTTTGGTATTAGTAAGCCAGTTGCACATTTACAGAACTATTGTTATTGGCCTAAAATGCAGGAACATGTAACTAGGTATATTAAGGGTTGCCACAAACAAGCCAAGTAACCAAAAATTAGGACTTTACACTCCTTTTCCTGTTCCGACAAGGCCTTGGGAAAGTATTTCCATGGACTTTGACACGAAGGAAACATGATTACTTATATGTGGTAGTGGACAAATTTAGCAAAATGTGTGTACTGAATCCATGTACTAAGAAGATAACTTGTGAGGGAATTGCCCATTTGTTTTTTCAGTTTGTTTGGGTTCATTTTGGTTTGCCTACTTCAATTATTTCTGATTGGGATTCTAGATTTCTTGGGGAATTTTGGTCAACATTGTGGGGGTTGATGAACACAAAACTGAAAAAAAGCACTGCTTTTCATCCGCAGACTGACGGTCAAACAGAGGTTGTAAACCGCATAGTGGTACAGTTACTTAGGGGCTATTGTGGAAAATATCCTAAATTATGGGATGAACATCTTTATTATGTGCAACATGCTTATAATTGTGCCTTACATTCTTCTACTTTGAAGTCTCCTTTTGAGACTTGTTATGGATATTTGCCTAATTCTCCTTTAGATGTATGTTATGGATATGGAACTGTTGTGAATGGTTCAAGTGATTCTGACAAAGCTAAAAGATTTGTGCAGAGAATACAACAGGTTCATCAGTATGTTCGTGAACAATTGGAGAAAAGTCAGGCTAAATACAAAGCCACACATGATAAACATAGAACTGATCACAAGTTCAAAGTTGGTGATTCAGTATGGCTTCACATCAACAAGGAAAGGTTGGCAGGTGAAGGTAGAAAATTGAAACCTATACAGTATAGTCCGTTCCAACTATTGGAAAAGATTGGTAACAACGCTTTCCGGTTAGATTTACCTTCATATATGCAAATCAATTCAGTTGTAAATGTTGAAAACTTAAGATTGTATGATAGTTGGTCAGGATGATGCTAACATAATGCCTTCCATTGATGATTTTGCTCCCGAGTCTCCTGATGAGTTGCAGGAAGACATCATTTTGGACAGGAAAGTAAGAACTTCACAAAGGGGTGATGTTGAGTATCTTCGTGTTGGGTTCAAAGGCATGCATCCTAACAAGGCGAAATGGATGGAAACCGGAAAGGTGAGGGAAAAGTACCCTCACCTTATCACCAAATAAGTTGACTTTTGGGGTCCAAAAGTTTCTCAGTGGGGAGGAGTGATCCAGAGGATCCTCACCAAGAAATGCTGATCTATGATCTTCTCAGAAGCAGTTACAGTCATTGGCATAGCGTGGAGAAAAAATGGACGATTTCAAGGATATCTTGTTTGCAAGAAACGGAGTTTGTTTGCAAAAGTTATGGCCCGCTGAAATATTTGGACAATTGGCAAAATTTGGGACTGCGTGCAATTTGGAGACGTGTGTGCTCGCCAAGTGGACGACTCAAAATGTGACACGTGGAAAAATAGGAGGTGGAGCAAAAGTTGTTTTGGAACACCGGTGTTCGACACTCGGTGACGGACAGGTGGGCCCCGTTATTTGTTGGCTGGTTCGACACACTTGATTATGGAGGGGTGTCTTGGCCTCCTCATATTACTACTACACAAACTTTTGCATATAAATGCCTTATATTTCCACTGTGTGATGCATATGAGACTAAATGAGATGCCAATTAAAATATGCATTTAAGCCATATCCCACACATTAATTTCAATCCAAGCGCATTTGCATTATTAAATGTCAGTTTAAAACACTACATTCCCACTAAATATGGTGCGCCCTCCACTTACCTCACATACCTCCAAACATGGTGCATAAGGTGGCTCCATAGCCACTACAAACAAGCCACCCAAAGATATTTAAATGCTTACCTTGCTGGTCGTGCCCACAATGTGGGACTAAAGACATGCAATGCGCCAAAGAAGAGAGATGGTGGAGGGATTCGAACCTCCACCCATTTGATTAAAATAATATGCCCTCAACCGCTGCACCATGTGGTTTGAAACGTTATAAAAGGGGGTAATTTGTATTTGTATAGGCATTTGGGTCTGTGTATATGTTCAAATGCTCAAAACTTGAATTCGGAGAGGAATTTGGAGATGTAAAAAGCAACCCTTGCTATTTTTGACAGAGGAAGACTGTGAGAAGGTCATAATTTTGTAGAATTATTTGTAAAGAATTATTTTCAAGATTTGAATAGATCGGTCCTATTCATCTGGACTCAGAGACGTAGGCCTCAAGTGCCGAACTCCGTTATCACGCCTTGTGTCGAAATGTTGGTGAATTCTCTTTGTTTCTCAAAGTCAATTTTAACTAGCAATTGTTCATGCGACAAAATTTGCTTTGTATTGAATTTTGTTTTAAAAATTAGGCGATTACGATCTTCTATATTTTTAATAAAAGATCAAAACTTGCAAGTACTGTGTAAAAATAGAGAGAAACGAAGAAAATTCGCCAACAATTCGACACAAGGCGTGATAATGGAGTTCGACACTTGAGGCCTACGTCTCCGGGTCCGGTTCAATGGTACCGATCTATTAAAATTTTGAAAATAATTGTTTACAAAGAATTCTACAAAATTATGACCTTCTCACAGTCTTCCTCTGTCAAAAATAGCAGGGGTTGCTTTTTACATCTTTTCCAAATTCCTTGTCTGGTTGCCAGTCCATCAGGAGCTTCTTTTCGTCGATCTCTAATGTTAAGGGGGGTTGTGGCTACCATTCCTGATTAGACCATTGGTCCTCGTTTGTTCCGCCCTTCATTCCCTTCTTTGCTTCCCTCGTTTTTCTCCCCTGCTTGCTCCATTGCCCTCCCCTGTGGGGGTATTGGCTTCGGGTTTCCTTTTTGTCGTCTTTTCTCTTCTTTTCTGTTTTTGGGAACTTGTTTTGAGTTGTCCCCGCTCGCACTTTGTATATTGTTTGGGCTGCAATCCCATTGACCTATTTTTGTGGTCATTCGTTGGACATTAATATATTTATCTTATCTTATCTTATCTCCGAGCTCAAGTTATGAGCATTTGAACATATACACAGACTCGAATGTCTATACAAATACAAATTACCCCCTTTTATAATGTTTCGAACCACATGGCACAGCGGTTGAGGGCATTATATTTTAATCAAAAGGGTGGAGGTTCAAATCCCTCCATCTCTCTTTTTTAACGGCTTGCATGTCTTTAGTCCCACATTGTGGGCGCGACTAGTAAGATAAGCATTTAAATATGCTTGTGTGGCTTGTTTATAGTGGCTATGGAGCCACCTTATGCGCCGTGTTTGGAGGTATGTGAGGTAAGTGGAGGGCACACCATATTTAGTGGGAATGTGGTGTTTTAAACTAACATTTAATAATGCAAATGCGCTTGGATTGGAATTAATGCGTGGGATATGGCTTAAATGCATATTTTAATTGGCATCTCATTTAGTCCCACATGCATCACACAGTGGAAATATAAGACATTTATATGCAAAAGTTTGTGTAGTAGTAATATGAGGAGGCCAAGACATCCCTCCATAATCAAGTGTGTCGAACCTGGCTGAGGGCCCCCAGCCAGCAAATAGCGGGGCCCACTTGTCCGTCACCGAGTGTCGAAGACCGGTGTTCGAAGACAACTTTTGCTCCACCTATTTTTCCATGTGTCACATTTTGAGTCGTACATTTGACGAGTGCACATGTGTCCAAATTGCACGCAATCCCAAATTTTTCCAATTGTCCAAATATTTCAGTGGGCCATAACTTTTGCAAACGAGCTCCATTTCTTGCAAACAAGATATCGGCGAAATCGTCCAATTTTTCTCCATGCTATGCCAATGACTGTAACTGCACGCAGTTCGAAATTTTGCCAATTGTCCAAACATTTCAGCGGGCCATAACTTTTGCGAATGAGCTCCGTTTCTTGCAAACAAGATATCATCGAAATCGTCCAATTTTTCTCCACGCTATGCTAATGATTGTAACTGCTTCTGAGAAGATCATAGATCGGTGTTTCTCGGTGAGGATCCTCTAGATCACACGTACCTTCTCGGATTCTCCATTGCAATATCCACGGGACAATTTTCATGTCCTTTATTGATAGGTGACCCCAAATAAAACATAATATGATGTTGATACAACTGCCTTGGCTCTATTATAGTTTGGGATACGCCTTTGGCGTAGTAAGATGGAATAATTATTTTGTTTTTGGAAACTACGTATACGTACATTTATTAAATATAATTTTGTGAATAGCTATTCTTATGGTCTTATATGTAAGTACCGTGTTGTTTATATTATTTTGTTCACTTTCCAGTTTTATTGTTATCTTGTACTATCTTACACACTGGCCCCTCATTTTGTAAAGCTTTGTTATGGGAAAAAATGCTATTTATTTAAATATAAAATTAAAAAAACTTTAAACATTATACAAGCAAAACATTTATCATAAATAAAATTCAACTCATTGTAGTTCTTCCTCTCTGGACTCTCCTTTCTTTCCTTGTATTTTCAAGGAATCTGTTTGGGTCCTCTTGCTGGTTTCTTTTACTTTGTACTTTGTAGTCCCATTGACCTACTGTTAGCATATGGATTTGCACGCATGCAAATGACATGCAACAGTGTGGGAACGAAGTCCCTCCTCAATTAAGGTGAGGCTGCCTTTATTGAAAACCAAAACTGTATTTACATCTATACATTCAAAATTGTATGTGGGGGGTGTTTTGGAACATCAATGGAAAGAAAAGTGAATGAGGGAGATGGAATGGAATGAAGGAAAGGAGTGAAATGGAATGAATGGGAGGAACATGCAAGAGTTAGGTAAAACAGAGCCTAACATTGCATGGGGAAGAAAGACAAATAACTAACACAAATAAAACGGAGTTTGAGTTAGCCAAACAAGAACGTGTAAAAGGGAACACACATGAGCAAGTAGATAATCAGAGCTTGATCACTGTGAACTAGAACAACCGATTAATAACGTTGACAATAAAATCAAAGATAATATTTGCTTGCAAGATGTAAACACCTAACATCTAATGAACATAAGAACATCAAACGTTACAAGAGACAATGAATGAGACACAAAATTCGTATTTCATTAACTCCAAAATGTTTTTCACAAAAGAACACAGTGAATGAGGGAGATGGAATGGAATGAAGGAAAGGAGTGAAATGGAATGAATGGGAGGAACATGCAAGAGTTAGGTAAAACAGAGCCTAATATTGTATGGGGAAGAAAGAAAAATAACTAACACAAATAAAACGGAGTTTGAGTTAGCCAAACAAGAATGTGTAAAAGGGAACACACATGAGCAAGTAGATAATCAGAGCTTGATCAGTGTGAACTAGAACAACCGATTAATAACGTTGACAATAAGATCAAAGATAATATTTGCATGCAAGATTCAAACACCTAACATCTAATGAACAAAGAACATCAAACGTTACAAGAGACAATGAATGAGACACAAAATTCGTATTTCATTAACTCCAAAATGTTTTTCACAAAAGAACACAAAGTTTCTTCCTGAAACAAAGCTTGCACACAAAAGTATTTCTTCTCCTCTCTCAAAGTCATCCTTACAAATGAGCCCCTCACTTCCTTTTATAACCCAAAAGTTGGTTACAAAGTAAGGGTTTTTCATGAACATTAAATAAGGCACTTAAGTGACCTTTGACTTTTTCTAACCAATTATATTAAAACAACCCAAAAATAAAATTTACTTAAAATATCCATAGTTTCCCGAAAGCAAATAACAACACCTTTTAAAATATACAATAATAACCAGTGCCTTATCCATTGAAATGGGGTCTGCCTATCTCAGCGTATGAGAAATGGACTTTACCACTTGGTTAGATACCAAGAAAATTAACTCCCTGAGCCGCCAGTCAAATTAGGATCTGCTGCTTTTGCCAGTTGAAAGGATCTAAACCTTCCCAAAGTTTCAAACATCTTTTCTTCTTCTGGAGGTTCACTTGGTTGAAGAATAGCCTCACAAAATACTTGCAATTCAAGAATTCTACTTGGCATATCATTTAAATTAACAATTTTGGATTGAGCGTTCTCAAATAAGTTATTTAATTTGATGCATCGCTCCATTTAAACTGATGAGAAATTGTTGGCGGGAGTGTACATGTCCTTAAACAATTGTGAAAATTGCTCTTCCACCTACTTCGATGAACACCTTTGATTATGCTTATTTACAAGGTTACAAGGAATCTCAACCATGAATTCCTGAATCAAGGAGAGTGAAGTGAAGGCTTCATTGCAGATGCTTTCATAATGGATCATAGAATCCTCGAGAAGCGTTTTTTTTGATTTGAGATGCGGACACCAAAGAAAACGTGTCCCTCGATGTTCAAATTCGAGAATTCCTTCAATAGCTAAAAACTGAAGATTCCATTCTTGTCATCTCCTGTAAACTGGGCAATATCTCATCCAAATTTGATATAGTAGAAACAAAAGTTTCTTTGAAAGAAAGAATTGGATCAAGATACGCACTGACATCTTCATGAAGCTTAACCGTGGTCTTGATCGTCCCCTGGCCTAAAACGAGAATCTCTGAAAGCCAAGTTTTAGTGACATGGCCCAATGTGTTTATTTCCTTTGACAAATTGAGAGTATCTTCATCTGGGGCAGCCACTGCATCAGGTACTGGGAAGGTGGATGATATGGGATTTATCAAATGTTGAACATATTCCACCAATTGATTCTTTTTGAACATGAGCTGAGAGTTTTGAGACTAACTGTTGCTTTTTTCTTCCTTTGGCTGCGTGGTGGAGTTGTTCCCTTACCTACTGTCTTTCCTTAATGAATGCATGGAAGCTTGTTTGGTGGGTGCGTGGAAAATTTAGTTTATGCCAGTCTTCTTCTTGCAAAGGCGTTGAACTCTGTACTTATTTGGCTGCGTGGGCTCTCGTTTTAGACTGTCCTCTTTCATGGAAAATACAACCCCACCACGTAGCCAAAGGAAAGATTGCAGAAAGACCACACAAGAGGTAAAACATAGACCAAAGGAGGCCACACAGTAGGGAGAATTTGTTTTGTCAAATTAAATAAAATCGAGAGATTTTAATTTAATAAATATATATCGTTGTATCGCCAGATTTGGAACTTGAGATTAGTCTCGATAAATTTGTATTACAAAAAAAAATTGTGTAATTGGGACATTATTATTATTATTATTTAAAAAAAAATAATAATAATAATAAAATCAAAAGTGAGTCATATTTTTCTTTCACTGACGGGGGTTTTAGAGATTGAGACCTGACCTCACTTGCATTGTTTTGCGTGCTCGAGTCATTCTTTTGTAAAATTCATATTGACCAAGAAATCTAGCAAATCCACAGGAAGATCGAGGAAGCCAATGGAGAAATCGAACAAGTCCGCGCTCAAGTATGAATTCCAAGGAATCATTCCTCCCAGTTCCATTAAGTTAGCATATGACAATAGCACTGATACAAATTTGGGTCATATCAATGTGCAACAATTCTGCGAACGGGTGAAAACTGAAGGGAAAACCATATTCTCGGATAGGCTTTACCATAGTGGTCTACCCCAAGCAGCAACATTTCCTGTCTCGGTGTAGTGTCCAGAGTTGGTTATTGCTTGTGCTGAGCACTATGATCCTGAGAGACGAGAAATTTTTAAAGATAATCGCGAGCCTTTCCTCTTAATTGCACCAGAGCACATTGAGGAATTGCTCGGCATACTTGACTTTCCTGAGAATGTTGGTTATTACAAATGCTGATAGCACTATGATCCTGAGAGACGAGAAATTTTTAAAGATAATCGCGAGCCTTTCCTCTTAATTGCACCAGAGCACATTGAGGAATTGCTCGGCATACTTGACTTTCCTGAGAATGCGGATACAAATCTGATACAAATCTGGGTCATATCAATGTGCAACAATTCTGCGAATGGGTGAAAACTGAAGGCAAAACCATATTCTCGGATAGGCTTTACCATAGTGGTCTACCCCAAGCAGCAACATTTCCTGTCTCGGTGTAGTGTCCAGAGTTGGTTATTGCTTGTGCTGAGCACTATGATCCTGAGAGACGAGAAATTTTTAAAGATAATCGCGAGCCTTTCCTCTTAATTGCACCAGAGCACATTGAGGAATTACTCGGCATACTTGACTTTCCTGAGAATGTGGATATCACTCGTCAATCAGCGCAAGAATTTTGGGATGAAGAACCCCTGAGATGGAGCAAGATGGTTAATAACAACTGGTTAGTAACCAAGAGGCCTCGAATTGACAGGCTTCCCAAAGAGCTATATCATGTTGAGTTCGTGGAAGAAATCGGGGACATGATTATCCTCCTAAGTCGAGTTTTCGGTTTACCCTCTGCTAGGATTTTCCACCCATAGATGTATCAGTTTATCTGTATCATCCTAGCCAAGAAAGAGTTTGTGGATTGGGCCACCATCATCAGTAACACCCTTCACAAACAATTGATAGAAGTTAAGATGACTGGATGCTTCTACATGACATCGTATCTGACTTATGCGGTAGCAAGAAGAAAGCTATTTTCGGGACTTGAAACGAGGAGTCATGGGGCCGTCAAATAGTGTTTTTCATTATTACCCTCAACTCAGTTTCAAAAATAGTTCTCACCATTTTAGAAGAGTCAACGATGCATTCACCTTCTGCGTGATTCGGAACCTGAATCGGAATACTGAGGAAAGGTTTTCTAAAGAAGCCATGAGTGTCATTTCCCAATGGGGAACTTGGTTTATTCAATTTTCATCATTTTCCTACATTCACGTGAGTGGCTTTGCTGGTACCTCGTGGAAGCTTCCTAAGAGTGACATATGGGCATTAATGGAGGTTGCGCGACAACTATTCCAAGTTCACTGTCTTCTTAGTGACAAGCACCGTTCAGGAATTCATTTCCCAATTCAAATCGGGGAATACCAATGTCCAAATCTTTTCAGTGCACAACTCATGGAAAAAGAGTTTGCCCTCATCACAATTCATCCATATGTGAAGAGAGCCCAGTTTGATATCAATGGATATATGCAGAAGATTCTGGTGGCAACGTATCAACATAATCCTACCATGGAAGATTTTTGGGCTGCTTGTTCGGACGAACATGAAGAAGACGAGTTTTCTCGCCTAACACTTGCTCAGATCAAGGCCTTCCGCATCAAGAGCCTTCCCGATTCATTCATAAATGATGATGAGGATGTCATTGATCCCTCATATGATGCAGTTGCTTTTACCCCATTGCCTCGGATCGACTGGACCAAAAGAGATGAAATTTCTCTTGATAGCAAGAATCAACCAATTATTGAAAGAAGCATATCTTGGTACAACAGAGAACCTGCCAAGTTACAATCAATTCAAGATCATGCTTTGGGATCACAACAATTGCCAACATGAGAAGGCCTCCATTCAACCAAAGTCTCTTCTCGATCAACCTCTGTACCATCCAATCATACACAACAAGCAAGAAAGGAGTGGTAAACCTCGATCTCTGGCATCCCTCACCTTCATTGAGGAGGGACTTTGTTCCCACACTGTTGCATGTCATTTGCATGCGTGCTAATCCATATGCTAACACCTACCTCTGTGGTTATTTGTCAGACATTAATAAAATTATCTTATCTTATTGCTGGGTCGCCTGAAATACAAAGATAAATGGAGAAGAGCAGAAGGAAGCAACAGGTGTAGAAAACCCAGAAGGGGAGAAGAGGATAACGGTGTGGGGGTGAGCGGAAGAGGGAGCAACACCCCCAACACCATCACCAAACAAACAAGGAGCAAGGTTGGCTTAAAGTAACATGCGAAGTCCCAATGTCCAGTAACTAAGAGTCTGAGTAACCCACTGCATCTTGTAAGAGACCAAGCTAGGACTAGTAAGACCTATTTTCCAATCCAATATGACATGGAAAAGCCCCTGTTACGACGCCACTCCTAGTGGGACCGTCAATTGGGCCCGGGAGCCCAACCAAGAGGGAAAGTGTCTCAAATCACTGGTTTGAGCTTTCGAATCACCGCCCATTTACCCGCTTTCCTGGCTGCCATGAATACCTCCCGAGATTGTTTGAGTTCTACCACCTGGTCTCTAGTGAGATCTTCATTAAGGAAGATTTTGTCTGGGAGTGAGAATAGTCTCCGTTTAGCCCTAAAAGCCCGAAGCCTGTCACCTATTGATTTGAAGCGAAGGAAGAGGGTAGAATCAAGACCAAGCCATGCTCTATCAATTTGCACTTCCGACAGCCCCAACTTATTTGTGATGAAATCAGAAGCGATGGCGAAAGGATCAGAAGGAGGAGGTGTGGGCAGCCCTCTTATCTTGAGATTGAGCTCTCTTGCTCATTTGTTTCTTTCTTCCACAAGTTTTGCCTGTACAACTTCCTCCACAACGGCAAGCGGAGAGGTGTTTTGGTCTCTACCTTTCACTATGTGTGCCCATGAATCCGATTGTTTCTTGAGGTTTTCATGTTGGGTTTGAAAAAACCCACTTTGGAAAGAAAGAAGCATACATACGGATATTCAAATTATAGTTTACAGAATCCGGAGAAAAAACCCACTTTGGAAAGAAAGAAGGATACCTTTATCTTTCTAGATTAAGAGGGTGCATTCTTTCCATGTCTATGGAGCTGCAGATTTTAGTGACATTCCCCATCTCTATATCATCGTCCTCCACAACTGTATACGACATTAATTTTCACCTCCGCAATGTCATATCATTTTAACATAGAGAATTGTAGTGAAGATTACCGGAGCGGCCATGTATTAATTGAACAACAAATTCACAAGGGCTTTGGCCCTCATGTTAGCCCCTTGGTCACCGCACCTCACCACCACGTGACCGTGTTCCGCATGCATTTCACAGGCCTTTGGGATAAAAGCAGGAATCCAAAGCATGAATCCCATGTGTGTAAACCATATCCCCTGCAATAATATCGACATCGACCTCACCATGGCCGCCAAAAAACTCTTGGGGAAAGGAACCTCCAAAATGGTGGAGAAGAGGCTGATAAAAACAATGAGTTACAGCATCCAGTGGTATTGCCCCTCTGCCCCCATGTGATCGGTGGAGTGGAGATGGAACAACAATAATTCCTGGTTGAGTGCCAACTCGGCTATGACGTGGACCAATCCATGGGGGATGTGGACCTGGCAGGCATCCATGTAGAGCGCCACGACGACATATGAGAAAAAATAAGGAGATAGATGAGTGTTCGAAATTGTTGAGGTGATCGGGATTCATAATGAAAACCAAGGCAGAAGCTGCAGAAATACGGAGGGAAAAACGCGATTGGATCTTATTTTTGGAAGCGCCTGACCGTCCAATTTTGTGACGAAAAGGACTGCACGGACAATGTCAGAAGCAACAACTTGCCCTCCCCTTTATAATTTGGATTACGCCTTCGGCGTAATTATGTTGTAAATTTATAAATTACATTGCATTCATAAATAACAGTCTAACTTTTGGTTTATAAAAGATATTTAAATTTGTGTATATTCTTATGTGCAATCAACTTTTCTTTACAAATATTATGTATGTTATTATTTTTAAAAAAATATTTTAATTTTGTATATTTTCTAAATTGAACCGAACCGAACATTTTGTAAAATTCCAGTCTTCCGAACTTTTTCCCCTTTTGAACAACCCAAACCTTTCGAACATGGTAACTATGCTCACAACCAATGTGAGTAATTACCGATTTACTAAATGAAGGTAGAGAGGGAACCAATTGACTTCTCATCAACCACCCCATAAATGGTAACTACGAATAGGGATCGACACATCTATTTAACCTCCATATCTGTCATAGATGGATTTCATGGATATGCATATCATCAATTTAGATATGAACATGCCTATGTTTATCTTCCACACCCATGTAAGCATACTCATTAGTTCACATTTAAGTACAACACTTAGGAAAACGTGAACTATAATACCCACTTTTTTTTTTTCACGATATGACAAGCTTCAAAAATCATATCACAAAATAAATTGTATAGGAATTGTTTGAGGATTGAGTCCCCATTGTCTGAATGTTTGTAGCCTCTGTTCTTGACCGATGCCACTTGATCTGCCACGTTCCCTTTTTTCAAATAAAGAAAAATAATAAAACTAATGTTTTTAAGGTGTCAAGTCACTCACTTTTTATTAAAAAGGTGACAACTTAATATAAATTTATTATTAAAATAAAAATAAAGTTGACTTTCCAAATAAAGTAAGAGGCAACAATAAATTAGAAGATGGACAGTCACTTTAGTAATCCCACATGGAGCTCCCAACTTGAGAAAAGGCTATGGAAAATTATAAAAAGGAGGGGTTGGGATTTCATTTGAGACATCTGTTGTCATTTATCTAATTTCATTTTGGAGAGTTGAATGCATTTGCTTTCACTTTCAACCATAGAGGATGGAAACCCTCCTTGGTATCCTATTGGGGACAAAACCCCTTAATAGAATTCAGATTTGAGGATGAAAACCCTTAATATCTATTGGGTGCTTCATTTAGAGGTCACATTTGGGTGCAAAGATTAGATTTGCAGAGCCAAGGCACATTTTCTACATTTTCCTATTCAGCCAGTGGTGAGACTTCTGCCAAGGCACAAAGATTAGATTTTCAGAGCCAAGGCACATTTTCTACATTTTCCTATTCAGCCAGTGGTGAGACTTCTGCCAAGGCACAAAGATTAGATTTTCAGAGCCAAGGTACATTTTCTACATTTTCCTATTCAGCCAGTGGTGAGACCTCTGCCAAGGCTTCAAGCAAGGGACAACTAGGGCACGATTTGTAGCCATATCCAGGGTTATCTACACCCTTTGAGATTTTAGACCAGCGTTTATGGCATCATCTGTGGGAAAATTTCTTCGATTTTGGGTTGCATATTCATCATTTGGCCTCTTCATGCCACCTGAGGTGTCATTTATCAGAAAAATTGTTGTAATCATAAAAATTATTAAATAAATAAAAATCATCTTTGTTGGAAAAATTTCTTCAATTTTGGGTTGCATATTTATCATTTGGCCTCTTCATGCCACCCGGGGTGTCATTTATCAGAAAAATTGTTGAAATCATAAAAATTATTAAATAAATAAAAATCATCTTTGTTGGAAAAATTATTTTCCTCCATATTTCTATTCCTAGAGGATTTCTAAATGCTTTGAGCCTTCTGGGTATTTTTTATTTTGTCAGTATTGGTTGAAAAAGGAAAAATTCCATATTTCATTAATTCTTCCCAAAAGGGTTATTACAACCATAAGGGTTGGGTATAAATTCAGATCTCAGGAATTCATATTCTTTCGTTAAGGATTTTTATTGGAAGATTTCAGTTTGCAATTAAATTATTGACAAGGGTTTGCTAGAAAAATCCAAATCAATCTTATTCGTCTAGGAAAGGGACATTATAGTGGTATCAGAGTTGTGATTCTCCCAGCTTGCAAAGAAGAAGATCAGTTTTATATGGACACAGGTGGAGAAGGTTTTAGATATCACTACTCAAACTGATTCCCTATATAGCAGTTTGTTACTTTCCTCCGGCTGCTTCCCCTTATACCATCCACAATGGCCCGGACGGTGATCCTTTCTTTGACTTATACGACAATATTAGCCAATACTCTGTCCTAGGGGAGGTTATCATTTTAGGTGATTTTAATGGCCGTACCAGACACCTACAAGTCCCTCTCCATGACATATCAGTGGATACGTTTTGCACACAGAGGATTGACCCTGCGTCAGTTGGTCTTCATAGGATTTCTGCATGGTCTTCATGGACGGTTATAGTGGTATCAGAGTTGTGACTCTCCCAGCTTGCGAAGAAGAAGATCAGTTTTATATGGACACAAGTGGAGAGGGTTTTAGATATCACTACTCAAATTGATTCTCTATATAGCAGTTCGTTACTTCCCTCCGATTGCTTCCTCTTATGCCATCCACAATGGCTCGGACGATAATCCTTTCGTTGACTTATACAACAATATTAGCCAATACTCTGTCGCAGGGGAGGTTATCATTTTAGGTGATTTTAATGGCCGTACCAGACACCTACAGGTCCCTCTCCATGACATATCAGTGGATACGTTCTGCACACAGTTAGTCTTCATAGGATTTCTGCATGGTCTTCATGGATGGTTCCTCCTCCAGCTCGAGGAGTCTTAGGGGATGGTGATCTTTAACAGGGTTGAGCGCTTCTCAGATTCGCGTTTCTTCACATGTCGTCCCCACAGCGGGGACACTAGTGTGGTGGACTATGTCCTTGCTAGCCCGAACATCTCACCCCTCTTCTGCTCCTTCTTTGTTTCCCCCATTCCCCTTGCCGACCATGCAATCCTATCTTTCTCTCTGGTCGCCAGCTCTGCTACCACCGCCGCCCCTCCTCTCCCCCTCCCCACTACCCACCTCGCATCTCCTTTTAGTTTGATAAAGGGGATTACGAATCTTACTCATCCCACATCCGCGACCTTCCCCCCTCTGAGCTCCTATTCTCTAACATGCCTAGTGCAGAGGCCAAACACTCATGCCTTTCCTCTGCCATGTGGGAGGCTGCCTTGAGATCCTTTCCCAGCTCCACCACCCATACCTCGGCCACTAGTACTACTAAATCTTGCCCCATGAACCAATGGTATGGTGTAGAGTGCAAATCCTCTCACCGTCACCTTCGCCAGGTTTTTACCCAGGCCCTCCCCTCCTTCCTCACTCTTAAGGTTGCCTACAGACGCCTTCTCCGTCGTAAGAAGCGATCCTTCATTTCCCACCGCAGATATATGCTTTCCACCTCCCTTAGGACTAACCCTCGGTCCTTTTGGCGTACTGTCTTTCCCCGCCACTCCCCCTCCTCCACAACGATCAATCCTATCTCTATTTTTTCCCACACCTCTACCCTTTACAATGTTCCGGGGTAGCAGTCTACCCATATTGGCATCTCGCCGCTTGGTAATCGCTTCACTCAACATAATATCAAAGAGGCAACAAGGATTTTGAACTGTAGCAAGCCAGCTGATGTGGAAGGTTTTCAGGCCGAGTTCTTCAAGCAGGGTTTTGAGGTCTTTGGTAAATATTTGACAGATCTTTTCAATCAGGTGGTTATTGTGGGTTTCCCTTCTACTTGGTCTCATCATATCATTCACTCGATCCACAAAGCTGGGTCCATTTCTGATCCGAACAACTACAGGACTATCATGGTGGGCCATTCTTTCTCCAAACTTTATGCTACAGTCCTCCACAGGTTGTTGTTCGAGATTTTGGAGCAAAAGCAGCTTAGAGCCAGAGGTCAAGCTGGTTTTCGCCTTGGTTACCACACCATCGACCACATCTTCACCCTTTGGGCTATTATTGAGGAGGCCCGACACTGCTCTTCAAAAGTTTATTGTTTTGTAGACTTTCGAAAAGATTTCGACTTCGTACCTCTGATGGCCCTCTTCCAACGGCTTCGAGACATTGGTATTTATGAGATTCTTATTATCACCATCATGTGCCTCTATGCATCCATCCTTGGTCGTCTTCGTACTGCACACAGACTGTCTGATTTCATTAGGAGCACCATTGGGGTTAAACAGGGGTGCCTCTTGTCTCCTACCCTCTTTGGCATTGATATTGCTGAGCCAGAATCTTTTCTTCGGGATCACATTCAGGAAGGGGATGGTTGCCTTCTTCACCATGTCTTGATTTCTATTCTCCTTTTTCCTGACGATATTGTTTTACTCGCCTCTTCCCCTGAGGGGCTTCAGAGACAACTTGATGCACTTGTTTTGTTCTGTGATCTTCGACATTTGACGGTCAATCTGGGCAAGACCAAGGTCATGGTCTTCAACGGTTGAAATTACTAATACATACACCTACCTGCGAGTCTAGTTCTCAGGACGTAGATTCAGTATGAGGCATGCTCTTCAGCGGAGAGTGAATAAAGGGTATGTGTCTCTTGCTATTCTCGAGAGAGTGTTTTCGGCACCACTTCCAGGACATCTCCAAGATGTTTCTTATGAACTCCCTCATCCACCCCACTGTTTTTTAGGTACTATGATCAAAGGTGTCTCGGTCTCTATTTACAGGATGTCATTAAGCTCCGTGACAGGGCCCTCCATCCTCCTTCCAGGGAGGCTACTACTCGACAGATCTCATCTTTCTTTGATTTACTGCCGGGTGTGAGGGGCACTTAGTGGGGGCATGACCCTAGTGGAGATCTCTTGGCTAGATCTGTTAGGATTAGATGAGCTTCTTCATTGACTAGAGATTTACGGATTCGTGCACAACCTAGAGCTCCCTTTATTAGACGACACACCACTAGGTCCACCCAGATAACTCGACATTCCACGGAACATGGGCGTCTCCAACAGTTTCCAGTACCTGATATCAGACAACAGCACATCTCCAATTTCTTTTCTGCTGACCTTGGGCGACAGTCATGAGGGTTGGTGTCGAGGCCGTTCCCTCCACCTTCCCCTCATCCCTTGTGCTCTCTTCTTCTTCTTCTTCTTCTTTTGTTGCTTTCAGAGAACCTCTTGGGTTTTCCCTGCTATTTCTGCTTTGCTTTGTATTGTACAGTCCCATTGACCTATCTTTGTGGTCACTCGTTGGACATTTAATATAATTACCTTATCTTATCTTTGGGTCTGTTGTCTGGGGGCCCTCCCTTTTGGACACAGATTGGGCTTCTGCTGAGAGGATTCAGACTCTCCTCCTTCGCTGTTTCATCAGATGCAAACAGACGGTCCCCCAACATATTATTTTGGCAGAGTTCAGAGCTCGACCTTTCTGTCTGGAGACTATATTTGACATATCAACCTTTCTTCACTGTATCAGGAGGTTTGGTGATTTTTCCGATGAGAAGGACAGGTATCCGTATCTTGCTTACTGTTCCTCTGTGAGTATTGCACAGGCTTTGGGTTGCTGTTGCTTTGCCGAGACTTCTGCCTTGTTGGACTCAGTTGGTATTCAGATTGATCGTCTCCCCCCCTTCCAGTATTCCCTGAAATGCTCCCAATCATCTCTTGCCCACCAAGCAAGTATTGAACAGGTCCATCCGGGAGGATATCTACAGGATCTTCATTCAGACTACTTGGGTGAACCTTCCTGGGGGTTTGCGCCCTAAGATGTCCTTTTATGCCGAGCACTTTCTTGAAATCAGAGATGGACTCATCATCCGCCCTCAGTACACCTCTCGTCACTGGGTGTATGCCCTCCGTATACCTCTGGGTCAGTTTCGAGTCGGCTCCCACTGAATTTGGTGCGAGACTGATCACCACATCATTGTTCGGGAGGACAAACTTTGTAGGCCTTCAAGAGGTGGAGACCGAGACTCATTTCATCTTACACTGCCCCATCTACTATGAGATCAGAGGACGATTTCACTGTCTATTAAGAGGGATTAGACTCTCCCGGTCTTCTTCAGATATATTGACCAACGGTGTCTTGCCCTCTTCATTCGTGAGTCTTTGCTGCTCTGGGACCAGATTCTTCATCCCCCTCTGAGAGTCGTCCCCACGAGACGAATTACAGCCTTTTTTCCGGTTTTACTCGCAGGGGGAGGAACTAAACGACAAAGCCTTTCTGACCCAGATACAGTGTATAGATTAGTTCGTCCCCGATTGGACCTTGACACGTCCCTCGATCACCACCAGTGGAATTGGATGCACACATGTACCATATTGTAGCCCAGCTCCATTCGTCCACCTGGTTGTCGTGTCAGTCTCAGATCTCAGCAGGGAAGGAGGTTTTCACCCCCTTCTTCGGGTTGCCAGTCCATCAGGAGCTTCTTTTCGTTGGCCTCTAATGTTAGGAGGGGTCTTGCTACTATTCTTGAGTAGACCATTGGTCCTCGTTTGCACCCCCCTTCATTCCCTTCTTTGTTTCTCTCGTTTTTCTCCCCTGCTTGCTCCATTGCCTTTGCCTGTGGGGGGGTATTGGCTTCGGGTTTCCTTTCTGCTGTCTTCTCGCTTTTCTATTTTTGGGAACTCGTTTTGAGTTGTCCCTGCTCGCACTTTGTATATTGTTTGGGCTGCAATCCCATTGACCTACTTTTGTGGTTATTCGTTGGACATTAATATATTTATCTTTATCTTATCTTATCTTATCTTTCTCGGAAAGGAAAGTATGGGTGATAGAGAAAGGCCTCCACTAACAAATGAGATGAGCTATTTGAATGAAATGTTCGCTAGAGACAACAAAGAATTGTAAACCCGTTTGTTTAAAGCTCAGAGGGATCTAAGAGACTCCTTTTTAGGAGCTATTGCTGATTCGAGTCGCTCTATACATGGGCTAAGCACTACCAGAACGAATCCCCAAGGAAGTTAAGATAATCATGGTGAAGGAAGCTCTTCTACTAATGATGGAGAAAGGGTCTCAAGCAAGACCTCCTCTAAATTCTTCTGTGCCAAATTCCTACAAAGAGAAGAGCCACAAGTGGAGTTAGAACAACCACAAGCAGTTGGAGTTATTGATGAACGAGATCTTTATGGGGGCAAATATTGTAATGTCCCCTTTTCAGGTTATTCGAAGGCCCTCAACCCAACGAGTTTGAGGATTGGGCTCATATTTTGACTAGAGATATTAATTCTCTCTTTTGTAACCCCTTGAGGGCCCTCTTAGTTTAGAAAAGTGGACCTAGGATAAAAATTTCTTAATGTTAAATTAAGAAATTAAATAAAGTGCACAAGTAGTAGCTTATTAAATATTTTTATTTTAATTTTGATTTAGAGGCAAAACATTAAATGATTGAACATTGGAGATTGCACCTCTTATTTTCTATAAAGAGGGGTCGCATTTCCTTGAGATGGTTAATGCTTGTTCTCCTTTGCATTGAAGATTTCTTGTAGCTGATTTTTGAATATCAAATTGAAGACTTGATGATTTTGCAAATCGATTTATTTGTGTACTCATTCCAGCTATAGCTGGTGTCAGCAGATTTTACCCTGAAATCTGGGATTACCCATTTAAAATAATTCGTTCTTTTAAAATAACGGGCCTTTTTGTGTTTTTATTGCCAGAAGATGTCTGTATTATGTTAGGAAATTCCCAGTGAATCATATTAGCCAATTTCGACAAATACCTAAATGCCCAAACTTGTTTTATCCCTTAGCCAAGTTATGTCTGCGGGAAATTTTTATTTAATTATTTATTGAATAAATAATGCCCCGTTTGAAGTAAATTGTGCTCCGGTTGAATCCTGTTGCAATTTTGCATGCCAATATTCACTCGTCTCATTAGGGTTTTCACCAGGAATGAATTAAAGGCATTGTCTGCAACTTCTGGCAACGTTTTTCGCTTTTATTTATTTCTTTTGCGTTTTTCTTCGGTTTTCTCCTCAATTTCACTGTGAAATTCCCCTAGGTCATGTTGGCTCGAAAATCTGTCAGGTTGGGCAGATTTATGGATAGACGAGCCAACAGTGTGTAGGGCATAGCCCCTCTTTGAGTCAGCAAAGCGAAACTAGTTTATTGCTATTCTACCAGCAGGAATCTATGCAAGTCTCACAATATTCTGCCTTCGGGGTTTGGGATCTCATCCCAGTAGGGTGTTTCCAACTGCGGAAAGAAAGGAATGAAAGAGAGGATGAAGAAAGATCAGATCCGAAGAAAGAAAAGAAATGAATTCCAAAGCAGAAAGGTCAGAGGGTTTATGTTTTGGGATTGGTAGTAAACAGAGCCAAACCTACTTGCATAAATGAGCAAAGCAATACTGATGAATAAATGACAATAAAACAGAAGCAGATCCAACAGAATAAACACACAGATCTGACATAAGAAAGATCTAATGTAAATAACACATGTATTCAACACAAAGTCTAAATATTTGTATTAATATTTCCTTTCTGTTACAAAAAGCTCAAAGTCTTTTCTCCTCACTTCTATTTTTCATCTGAAAAGATATCCACTACCTCAAATACAACAAGTATTTGAGTATTTATAGAAGAAGGAGAAGAAGGAAGGCAAAAAGGAACCAACCACCTATTTACAAAATATCTACAAAAATATCTCAAAGTCATGTTGACTTTTGACAACTTGATGGATGACATCATCCCATGGTGCAACATGGATGATGTCATCATTTGTGCCAACATACTCTAGATATTTACAAAAAAGAAAGTCGAAAGAGAGAGAGAAGAAGAAAGAGAAACTATTCATCGTCGTCGTCCTGCAGCTGAAAGGGGGTATCCTGCTTCTGATGCTGCTCGGGTGACAAGATGTGGAATTGGGCGCGGTATTCCATGAACTTGCTGATCATGGGCTCTAGTTGATCCTGGGAAGGATCCTTGTGTCGCTCGCTGATCACCTCGCAAGTCTCCCGCTCATCTATGAGCTTCTCTGGGAGTTTGGAATATTCTTTCTCTGCTTCTATGAGGAACCCGATGAAGTCCCGACAGGCCAGCAGGTTATTGATGGACTCTGCGTCAAAAGTGACCTCTGGCCCCAGCCCTTGTGAAATGATCTCCTTGAAGATCTGGATGGTTTCATCAACTTTCCTTAAGGTGAAGGAAGGAGTAAGCAACCCTGGAGACATGTTGAGAACGATTTGTTCCATTTGGTGCATTGCGTCCAGGGCTTCTTCTTTTACCTTATCGATCTTTTCAAGGACGAATTCCAGTTGATCCATCTGGTAATCCAGAGTGGAAAGGACTTTATTGAGGGCTCTGGGATGACCGAAAACGCCGAACTTGACCAGATCTTTGACTGAACAGTCGAACATTTGTTGAAAGGTCTCATGCTGCAGCCTAGCATGGTCCAGCTCTTCTGATATGGGTCCCGCTAACGCTTGGAGCTCTTTATTCACCTTGTTGATGTTCAGATACAAATCAGTGAACTTGGCGATTACTTTTTCACTGTCTTTGAGGATCTGGCTCCTCCAAGTGGAAACGGCCATACCCTGCTCGCCGATCTTTGCATATTCATTAATTTTATCCTGACTCAGAGGCTCAAGAGTCTCGGCGGTAGTTGTGGGAGGTGCACTGCCCATCTTCTGTAAGGCATGGAGCAGATGTTTATTTTTCTCTTTCAGTAGCCTTTTCTCTTCTTTTGCTTCTTGAAGCTTCTTGCAGAGGGCGTCAACTGCAGATAGGGCCTCTCCCTGAAGGCTTTCAGAAGACGTACCCATTGTGACTTGAGTCACTGTATAATCTGTCGGAGACAGATCCTTTTTATCCTTCAGAGGATTGGGGTATGCGATCTCCATTACCCTCTCTCCCGAAGCACTCTGAGAGAAGCGTGTGATGGGCTTCTGCTTCTTTGCCCCTTTTGACGGGATTACGGAGAAGTCCATTGGAGCGATGGGAACTTTCCTTTTCTGTTGACTTAGATGCTGGGAGATCCAGGCTGGACTTGTGGGAGAAGGACCAGAAACAGAGAAGGGGGCAGCTGCAGTAGTAGAAGGGAAAAACGTGGAAACACTTGGAGGCGGCATCGAGAGGGAGGCCGAGGAAGTGCTCACGGGAGGAAGAGATACTGCAGGAGAGGAAGACATAGGAAGGGAAGGGAGCTCAGAGATGAGGGAAGAAATGGAGGGGGACAGGTCCGCGAGAGAAGAGAAGATGGACAAAGAAGCGGGAGGAACAGTAGAAGAAGGGGGAGAGGACACGACCAAAGGAATGGTCACTTGAGTCACTCGAGGAGGGGAAGGAGGAGAAGAAGAAGGGATAGAAGGGACCTCAATTGTTGTGGCAGTGGCGACATCCTGAGTGGATGGGCCTATTTGAACATCTTCTTCTGCTTCTTTCTCTGGAGAAGCCAGAGTTACAACTTGTTCGGGTGCAGCGGAAGGAGGACTTTCAGGAGCTTCCTCTTGAGTGGTGCTGGATTCACCCTCTTTGCTTTTTCCTTTTGCCTTTTGGCTGTTGTTTTGATCGAGGAGGTGCGTTACCCAACGGAGAGGTTGTGAAATCGACTCCGAGGTAGACGAGCCCGTTCATTCGGCACCAATGCTCTGTTCTGCGCAGAGTTTCCTTGACTCTTTCCTCAATTGTCTGAGGGGCTTTGGTTCTATCAATCAATGCAAAAGGCCAATCGTCCCCACCTGTGTCAAGATACACTTGATCCACTTCCTCCTCGGTAGTTTGGTAGCCTTTGGGGATGATGGCCACCCCGTACTGGATGATTTCTGCTAAGGCCAAATGAGAATGGTCCTTCCTCCTGAGCTCAACCTCGTGATATAAGTCAATGTAGATATCTTCGATCTGAGGGATGTGGATCGGGTCGAGCTTGGCCCTAGGCAAACAATTTCTTGGATCGAAAGTGGGCCTTGCTGGGAAGTCATGTTTCAGATTCAGCAGCTCCAGCTCTGCAAACATGTCTTTTGCCTTGTGGTGAGTGAGACATGTATACCTACCCACTGTGAGGGGGAAAGGAGTTCCACCCTTCTTTCTCTTGAGGCATTTCTCATGGTAGGTGACCAGCTGTCTTGACAGCTCTAGCAGAATCAACTTGGGCCCGGCATACCTTGGCAGTCTAGTTGGCTCCCCCAAGAAGTTAGCCGCCCTCAGATAAGTGAATGTGGGGAATTGAGTGAACAGGGCCCCCCATTTCTCTGTGGCTGCCACGATGCTCTTGGTCGTGCGACCGTGAGTCATATTCGGCCTCAACAGGCAGATGATGAAATAGAAAAATGCATCATTGATCTTTGTAAATTGAGGGATGCTATTTTCCAGCTTTAGTTCTGGATAATATTCATAGATTTTAACTTGGGGCCAAACCCCACTCCGCATCAGAGCTGGGTAGTCCCTTTCTGAAGCTGCAGCGTAAACAACATAGGAATTCATGTAGAACCTCCCCGTTGTGGGGAATTGTTGCAGCTGCTCTGATATCGTGCTGCTTATGATTTCTGCCCACTCAAAGCGTTGATCGGGCATATTTTTGTTCATTGTTTCTAAATACCGCAGCATCCATTTGTGGAAATAGTGGGCGTCAGGAAGCCCAAACACCCTGCTCAGGAACGTGATGGTGTCACTGAGCTCCTCTGAAAAATCACTGCGGTGAATGATTTGTGGCCAACGGGTCACCACCTTCTTATTTTTCAAATATACCTCATTCATCAGCTGCATGCACTGATCTTCATTGTCGTCCCAGGCCTTGATGCAATCCTCTTGGCTGATGGCCACAAAGTGCCGGTGATGAGGAATGCCGAGTATTATTTCAAAGTGGCGGGAAGTGAGGTTGATTATGACCTCGCCCTTCTCATTTACGACACATCTTGTGTCTTTATTGTAGCACCGGGCAACCACCATCATAAATTCATTGTTAACGGCACTGACTGGGATTCCTCCAGCAAAGTGCAGGG
This sequence comes from Taxus chinensis, assembly GCA_019776745.2. Taxonomy (NCBI): domain Eukaryota; kingdom Viridiplantae; phylum Streptophyta; class Pinopsida; order Cupressales; family Taxaceae; genus Taxus; species Taxus chinensis. Next base: position 166,939,167 of record CM034149.1, read on the forward strand.
CACTGCCTATCAGCTTGTCCATCCATGGACTTCTTGTGACCTTCTGGGTTCTGGACCAGAATTCTTCCATATCGATATGACCCAGCTCTGAGTCTCTGATGTCTAGGTCACATTCGGCCTGGGATTCGGGCATTCTGACCCTTTGATACTTATACTTCATTTCTTCTTCTGTGAGCTTGGCCTTGCCTTTGGATTTGGTAGGTCTCTTGCTTGATGTTGACATATGTTCTTCTGAACTTAGCTGCTGATCTGCAAGAATAAGAAGTGAAACCCCATTGAAGAAAGCCATGTCAGCTGTTTGATTTTCCATTGAAATGCTGACAGAAGAAAGAGTTAGCAATTTTGAGGCCTCAGGGTGCATGGCGCATGGATATTGCAGATTGCAGAGCTAAATAGATAAGGCGCATGGGAAAGGGCTGCTGCAAGGGATAAATCATTTTAAAGGGCGCATGGTGCATAGACACTTAGGGTGCATTCTTTGTTGCTGTAAGCACAAGTGATGCCTGCGCCATGTGGATGCATTTTGTAAAGGGTGCATGAATTCTTTATGTTACATGGAACTTCGGTGCGCCAAGGGCGCATATAAGGTTTGTGGTGCTTAAGGGAACTTGGCGCGGCGCATGGAAGGTATGCACAACATGATGTTGCTGCAGTGAGGGATGCGCCAACGCCGATTATAGCTTTGCACTTTGCGCATAGGAAAAGACTGTTACATGGATGCTGGGTGCGCCAAAGGGCGCAGGAATTTGTAATGTTGCACTCAAGTTTGATGCGCCAAGCAGGACGCAAGGAAAGCGTTTGCAACAAGCGGGGAAAGTGCGCCATGAGGGCACGACTATTATTTGTGTAATAGGGGTGACAGATGCGTCAATGGCGCAACTGTTCTTGATGTTGCAAGGTACGCTGGTGTGCCAACAGAGAAGGAAAATGTAGTTTCCTTTTCAAGCCATGATTTTTCTCAGAGGGGTTTCACATATGGTTAAGCTTGTTCTGCAAGGTTCATTTGGGTGATAGAAATGGCTTAATACAAAACATGCTTGAGTAATTATTTTTAGGACAGAGCTTCCCCTTCCCAGCAGATCTGGAAAGAGGGGAGGAGAACATGTGGAAAGACAGAACAGGGGGGAGCAAGCTCATGATTTCATTCTTTTCAATCCAAATTCATACCAACAAGCAGCCAAAAACCACAAACACGAAGCACAAAAGAAAGAGGACCTCTTACCCAGATATTTATAACGAAGAAATGCGCAAATGGGTCCACAAAGCAATTCGAAAGCGACAGGCTGGTGCGCAAACAGGTACAGAGAAAATCACGTGATTTCTGTTGGTGATAATGACAGCGCAGACGCGCCTATTTATAGGCGAGGTAGCAATAAATGTGCCACCAACTTTTCAAGTGGCGCACCAAATGAGCTGTCGACACAAGAAAACATGCGCCCTTTGGCGCACCAAAAGGCTTGTCAACACGAAGATATGGCGCACCGAAAGTGGTGTTGACAGAGGAATATGTGCACCCTTGGCGCACCAAAAAGTGGCGCAACAAATGATCTGTTGACAGGAAGGCGCATGCAAGGAAGTCTCAACATAGTGAGGCGCACCAAAACGCTTGTTGACAGGAGAAAGCATGCGCCAAAGGATTTAAAGGGGGCGCATGAACATTTGATGTTGCATAGTGATTATATGCGCCCGCCCAAAAAGACCAAAAATGGCTAAGTTCGGAAAACTAGATTTCCCGGGAAGGGATTTTGCAACGTTCCGAACGCAAGGGATCCCCGACGAGGGATCAGAACAAAATTTTCGGTATGGTTATCAGTAAAATTTCCCTTGCCAATTTTACAGGATAACTTCTTACATTTAAAATTCACCCATGCCAAAAAGTGCGACCCATTTGGTGTTTAAACAATGATACTAATGATATTTATTAATAGCTTTTCTGCCTAATTTTGGTGCCATGGATGAATAGAAAGTCAATGCATGAAGGTTAGTCAAAGAGAATTGAAGGTAGCATGCTAAAATAAATAAATAAAATTTATTTAATGGCAGCCAGCAACATGCAAAAATAGGCGCCCAATTTGGGTGAATAAACATCATTGTTTATTAATTAATTGCCAGGAATAGGGTGGACAATTATTAGGATTAGAATGCTGAGGGTTATATAAGCATGAGCTTCCATAATGAAGATGTAATTAATTCTTTTTGCAAAGGAATGCAGCCCGGACAGTTTTCGTGCCCAAGGAGGATTTTTGCATCAAAAAGTGTTTTTCATTGCCGGAAAGCTTCAAAGTTTGGTGCCTAGGGTTGGAGGAGCTTGATTTAAGCCCTGTTAATTATCTGCATGTTGGTATAAGTGCTCAGGTGAAGTTAAAAATATTTATGCTTGCTTTGCATGCAAGCAAAACCTCAAATTTTAGGGTAGCAGGCTTTATATGCAGATTTTGGTGATAAAAATCAAGTATTCGTGCCATGGACTCCATCTTTGTCTGAATAAAATTGCAGGTATTCATTACAGGTGTTCAAATCAATGTCAAGTACATTGAATATGTCTTCCGAATCTGAAGAAGTCAGATTTGCACAAATGGATCCAATTGCAAGGGATTCCGGCAGAATTAAATGTAAAAGAGCTCAGATAGATTGTTCCAGCCATGTTGAAGCATGATGAAAGAGAAAGATTAGCAGAATCATGCATAACTTCCAGATTTATTGAAGTCAATGATACAAACATAGGTCTTGAACCTATCACCGATTTAATTGACAGATCCAGATCTCATAATTACAAAGGCTTCCGGCAAAAAATTCATCCTCTTGTTTCCAACACAGCCCGTGTAGAAGTCAAGGCATGGAAAATTCTCTCCAGAATCTTGTGCATGTGCTCCCAATCTTCTAGTTGAAGCCTTCATTGAATTTACTTTGCATGTACTGAAGAAGAATTGCAAAAGCTTTAGGGATAAGAGGGAAGACAAGGCGAAGACAATACCCTCAAGCAAATCACAGTCATCTGCTTCTAGATCCAGTTTGGTGGAAATCAAAGGCAAAAGAGTCAACCGCATGCAGAATATGGAAAAAAAACAAGATTGAGAGGGTTGCAGTTTTCTTCTTATTTCTTGTCCTTTTATTTTCTCCGACAAAGTAATTGAGCAATCAATTAAATTATAAAACTTAAGTGATTGGTTTAAAAGCCATTACTTGGAGAAGTCAATTGCTTGGAAATAAGTGGCAAACATGCAAAATAGAAGGTTCTATTTTTTAGTTATAAATAATGCAGGTCGTGCAAAGAGGAATTCCAAGAGGAAGATTGCTAGCGGTTTCCCTTTTCATAGCTTTCGCATGCGGGAATTCATTTAAAGCTTCTTATTTGTAATTGTCCTTTATTCATTATAAATAGGGGAAGAACCTAAGGGTTAAAAAATCAGAGTTTGTAATCAGCATTCTTGTGTCCCAGACTTTGAGCGGAGACCCTTGATAGCTTTTTGCAATGGTGTCCCCAGATTTCATCTTGAAATTTGCGATTATCCTATCCGAAAAAATTTCGTACTTTTAAAATAATGGGTCGTTTTGTGTTTTTATTGCCTGAAAGTTATTGTATTGCGTCAAGATATTCCCAAAGAGCCATACTAGCTATTTTCGCCAAATATTCAGATGCCCAAAATTGTTATATTCTGTCATCGGGATTTGTCTGCGGGAAATTTGTATTTAATTATTTTGAGCCCCGTTTGAGGCAATTTGCGCTCCGTTTTAATCCTGTTGTGATCGAACATATCATTATTCCTATATACCAGAAGGGTTTTAACTAGGAATAAGTTTTGGGCTTTATTTGTGACTTTTGACAATTTTTCGTGTTTTTGTGTTTTCCCGTTTCGTTTTCTGTGAAATTTCTCTAGATCAATTCCTTTGCCGGGTTAGCCCGATTCTTGACCTGGAGTATTTGGAGATCACATACGCACATTGTGCCAGTAGGAGGTCGCCATTGGAGGTCTGGTTCACTGGGAAAAGACGAAGTCGTGCGCTAAAAAGCCCCTGCGGGGTTGGACGCATTTTTGGAAAACAAAGGATTTAAGTGGATCATATGAAAAATAGAAGCAGCAGGCAGGTGGAATTTTATTGCCTGCCTTGCAGGGTACTTTTTCCCATGATGGAAAAGTCACTTAAGTTGCAGTGGGAAAATTAGAGGCAGCAGGCAGGCGGGAATTTATTGCTTGCCTTGCAGGGTAAAAATTCCCATGGTGAAATAAAATAAAAGTGATTTAAGTGAAATCATGGGATTTTATTGCCTGCCATGCAGGGTAAATAATCTCATTGTCAAAGTCAAATCACTTAAGTGGATCATGGGATTTTCGGGGTTGCCTTGCAGGTTAAAAATTCCCATTGTCACGTGTTTTTAAAAATAGAATTCTATTATGCTAAAAAGTGCGACCCCTTTAGGGAGAACATGGCAGCCTTTAAAGTGATTATTTTAATTAATTCTTCTAAATTTGGCGCCCAAGCATGGAAGAAAGTTAACAAAGTAAAAGGGAATAAAAGAAATGGAAATAGATGGTCTAAATTGATTAAATTTAATTTATTTAAAGGCTGTCCCCTTCATGACAAAAACTGCGCCCCTTTTGGTAGATATTTAATGCTTTTTGAAGCATTAATTGATTAAATTAAATTCTATTTTCAGTGGCTATGGTTAAAGCACACCGTGAAGCTTAAGTGAAGTGAAGAGTGAATGATTAAATTTAATTTAATGGATGGCTGTCATTAATCATGCAATTTTAGCACACCAGTTAAAGAGAAGAACATGATTTTTAATTAATTAATTGCCAGGAATAGGAAGGACAATTATTAATTATAGAATTATGAGGGTTATATAAGCATGGGCTGCCATAAGGGTGAATTAATTAATTCACAGTGAAGAAGTGCAACCCAGAGGAAAAGTGCGCCCCATATTGAAGAGGATTTTGCTCAAAAGAAGATCAAATCAAGGTTAAAAGCTTCCAATTTTGGCGCATGCATTGAAGGAGGTTGATTTGTGTTTGCATAATTGTTTGCATAATTGATACAGGTGCTCAGGTGAAGTTGGAAAAATTCATGCTCTCTTTGCATGCAAATAAAACATGAATTTTTGGGGCAGCAGGCTTGAAAAGTGCAGATTTTTATAATTAAAATTCACTATTCATGCTCCGGTGGCCATCTTTGTCTGAATTAATTGTAGGAATTCATTACAGGTGCTTTACAAAAGAAAATGAGCTCTAATCAATGTCCAATACATTGAATACATCCTCCGAATCTGAAGAATTATACAGATCTGCACCAGTTTTGAAGAAATCCGGCCAAATAAAAAGAAAGAATTATTCAGACAAAGATAGACAAAGTCATGGCAAAGAGGGATGAAAAAGAAAGCACAACGGAGTCATGCATCAGTTCCAAATTTGCAGACATAGGAGACACAGATCTAGGTCCGGAACCTCTTTCCGAATTGATTGATAGATCCAGAGCAGGAAAGACTTCACTCATGCGTGCGGTTAAAAGCAGTGGAATTATTCGAGCTGCAGCCTTTCCATACACAGCCCAGTTGCCAGAGTTTGTTATGGAGTGCGCTAGATCTTACCATCCTTCATCCAGATTAGTGCGAGACGCTATGGGTAAAACAATAATTCGGCTGGACGCAGAGTTCATCAATTATTGTTTGAAGATTCCGGTGCGAAAGGTGGTGACTGCGTGAACATAATGAACAAATACATGAAGAAGCCTAGATCTCCTTCTAAGTTCCCAAGAACTCTTCCATGGTCCAATCTGGTGCAGGAGGTCGATGGTATTGTCAAATTGTTATGCAGGATCAATGGCGAGGCGAATGCTCACACTTTTCGTACATGGATGTATGCTTTCATCAGGACCATTGAAGTCAACAAGATTGATTCCATAATCAATTGGTCGGAAATTATTAGCGACAACACTGGTGAGCAACTCCGGAACATGAAGCGTACTTTCAGCTTCAAAATGACTTCGTACTTGGTATACGCTGCAGCTTCACAAGACATCTTCTCCAAGCTGGATACATGTGGCGTTCTTTCTAAGGACCCGATTTTCGAGTGCTACCCACAACTTATTGTACCTGCATGCGAGAAAGATTTCAAAGTGGTCAATGATGGATTCTTCTACGATTTCATTTGCAGGCTAGACAAGGACCTAAAGGCCAACAGGGTAAGCAAAGAAGCTTGGGAAGCCGTATCCCAGCATGGTTGCATCTTCATCCAGTTCACAGACTTCACCTACCTCAGGATAACTGGCTTCTCAGGAGAGCCAATCAAGTTGCCCAAATATCCAAGCAACAAGTTGGTCATCATGGAGTTGTGCAGACAACTTGTTGAGATGCCTGAACTACAATCAAAACGGCACAAGGTCTACAGGCTTCTTTCTGATCACAGTGGGCTAATATTGCTACCAGAGTATTCACAGAGCCAGAGGAATCGAAGCTGAGATGTTCTCTGAGTACGAGCATGAGTTATTCCCAGCACGGCTGAACTTCGATCCATATGGGTGGTGGCAGGAAAAACAATCTCCCAGGAGTACGCACATGTGCCTTCGTTTCGTTAGAAGATTTCTGGATGAAGTGCAGAAGCGAGTATGAAATCAGAAAGAAAGACTTCAACAGGGTTGTCAACACGACAAGTGTTCGATTATGGATTAGCACGGATACCTACGGACCTCACAAACAATGGGCCTGTGTTACTTAACACATACCACCGCATAGGAGGAGATAGAGGCTACTCTTTCGAAGAACATTGGTGGCTGCCACACGAACGAGGAAAGATCTACCGTTGTTCTAGTCAACACTTCGAACTGGTTGCTGAAAAGGGGGTATTGCCTTGATGAAGCTCTGATGAATCAGATCAACAGGCAACCTTAGCACAAGAGACTCCGTCAAAAGGAAGCACGAGGGAGAAAGCAGCAGAAGATCTGAAAATCTTAAAGTGCACAAGAAGTCTCATTCAAAGGACGGGGGGTCACTTCTACGGCTATGGTGCTAGTTTCAACTTCTCCAGCGTCAACCCACAGCACTTTTCACCAGCTTGTAAACCTCAGCAGGATATTGTTGTGTCTTCGTTGAATCCGGCAGCATTTGTGTTTTTCTCCTCTCCGATCTTCACCTCTTCCGAAAGAAACGCTACGAACACGTTGCAGATGGCAGAATTTGAAACAGCATTGTCCTTGGACAATTCAGAAGACGACAACCACAACACTGTAGCAATTTCAGATGGAGAGGAAATCAAAGCACGAGATGGTGGTGACTTCTCATTTTCCGAGAAGCAATTTCTCCAAGTGGTTGGCTTCGCAATCAATTCCAGAAGTTAGAGAGGAGATCAACTTGGAGGAACATGACTTGCAGCTTCTCCTAAGTTTGGGCAAAAAAAACAGAGGACCTAAAGTTGCTAAGGTGACTTCGAGGTTGATTATTGAGGAATCAGGGCAAAAGTTCGCTGAGGTATCAGTTCCAAGAGAAGGAAAGAAGAAGGGCGAGCTCACGGCAGCGGATATAACAGTGACCAAAGTGCCGATAGGTCAAACCACTATTGAGGGTTTAAAAAAAGACACGCAGACATTGATAAATGCTTTATTCCTTAGGCTTGACAAAGAAAAGGGCGGAGAAGGTTGAACTTCAAAAGCAGGGTGTCCCAGTTGTGCGAGATTATTGCCAAAGTTGCCAAAACTTCCACTCAGCCTATTTCAGCACTATTAGCAGGGTAAGTGATCATCTGATGCAAGAAGTGGAAGATGCAAGTAACCAAGTTAAAGCAATCGACGAATGGAAAAATCTAATCTTTCGCCAAGCTTCTGTACAACTCAAGGAGGTGCCAACCCGTCTAAAGGTTATGAAGGATGCATTGGTTCAGCTGAAACAACTAGTAACAAGCATGATGAGATATGAACACGGTGGCTGAAAGTAACCTGAATACTTTGGTCGAGATAAACAAGCTGCCAAGTGAGGTTATGATTGTCGAACGAATTGTGCCCGATGGATCGGTTGAAAAGGGGAAGCAGCTTGAGTTTGCGATTTCTTTCCGATTGGAGATCTTCAGAATCATGCTGAAAAAGAATGCAGACGCTCAAGAGTATGGCATCATCACTATCATACAATGTCATTGCTTTCACCAATGAAGAAGTGGTCGGGAACGTTTCCTTCATACAAAAGGGACCATTCCTGACAAAGTGTCTGATTCTCTTGAAGGATCTCTTATGATGGGTGCAAGAAAGGATTGATGGAGCTGTTAGGCCTTTCACAATGGATTCTATCAGCAAGCTGGTAACGTTGCACTCAGACATTAAGAAGTTGGGGCCTAGCTTGAAGGATGTGGAAGCATGCATCGAAGTTCTGAAAGAAGGATTGATGCAATTCAGAACAGAGAAGGAAGTTGTGGCTAAGACAGATGGGAAATTGTTGAGTTATATGTTCGACAAGTATATTTAGTATCAAAACAGAACGAAGGCATAGAAGTTACAGCTGGCAGATATTTCTTCTTCTCTTTCTTCTCTCTATTTCTTATGTTCCCAGATGCAATTGTAAAACTTAAAAGTCATTGGTTTAAAAACCATTACTTTAAGTTATTTGGAACGATTATTTAAGTTTAGTGGCAGATGTGCACAAATTTGACTTAACTCCAGATGCATGTCACTTAGAGAGGAATTTAAAGGAAGGTGATTACAGATGTTCTCTTTATTTCTTGTTTATGTTCTAGTTCAGTTTCAGTTTCCCATTTGTAATTTCCCTTCTACATTCTATAAGTAGAGGAAGAACCTTCGAGTTAAGGGGATCAGAATTGGTAGGCAGCATTCTTGTGTTCCAGACTTTGTGCTGAAACCCCTGATAGCTATTTGAAGCAGAGGAATAGGAAAGGAGCATATTTCCGAAGAACTTTGTGTCAACGGTGCATTTTGTTTCTAACTTTTTATCTTAGATCTATTCATAAACTTTGTGTTATTCTAGATCTAGATTTGAAAATTCCCTTTGCTTATAATTTTTGTATGTTAATATCTATCTGTTCTATGTGCATGCAATCAACTCTGTAATCTATTGATTGGGTTTGCACATCTTCCCTCTTTCCTTCCTATTTTCTATTATTTTCCTCTTTTTCAGATATTTCCTTTCTTTTAACAGCTGCTTACTTGCTGCAAAAACTATGTAGCTATGGTTCATGAGCTACATAGTTAAAGTAATACCAACAAATAGATACTAGCATATTTAACTAACAAATCTTACATGGGAGCCACACCGGTAAATGATGGAGATTTATCTCATGACTGCCTAGGTTGCTCTGTTGTGCAGAAAATCTAGCCAACATGTCTTCCATAAATAAAAAGGTGGACGACGATGATACGGTGGCTCTCGGTTTTTGAACAACTTACCTTCTTCGTATGAGTCATTTGTGGAGGCACTCCATTTAATGGCTGAAAGTCAAACACTCATGTTTAACAAGGTGAGTTCCTACCTATTACAAAAGGAGTGGAGCCAAGTTCAGGTAGAATCCAATTGTGACCATTCAGAGAGTCCTCTTGTCACTCAGTCAAAGGGGAAAGTGGAAACATAAATCTGTTGAGTCTTCCACTCAGTATCAGGTCACATGTTATTATTGTCACAAGGTTGGGGCACCTCAAAGAAGGATTGCCGGGAAGCGGAAGTATGATCTTTCGCAGCAAAACAAAAAGCCATGTGATGAGGAACATGTGGGCAGCAGTTGCAGAAGAACGGGATTCAGATGATGGGCCATGCTCTTTATTGTCTTACGACATCATGCTCGCGGTGACAGTGGGTACCAGTTGCTGGATCATTGACTCTGGTGCGTCTGCACACTTTTCATGTCATAAGGACAGGTACGTTTCATTTACTGCAAATATGTGTTTGGAATCAATGAGTACTAGCTAATGGAGAATCACTTGCAGTAGAAGGGATAGGAGATATATGCATTGTATCGACTAATGCTCATAAATTGTTAGTACGGAATGTTAGATATGTACCTTGTTTTACAAAAGAATCTTCTATCTATTCGTCAATTGACTGAAAATCCCAATATTTCTGTGGATTTCAGTGAAAAAGAAGTGTGTTGTCTCTGATGTCAAACAGAGATGGATAATTGCCCTTGGTATTGGGGATTGGGGTGGTCAATATCAACTTGTTGATCCGGTTACGATTAACATCAATGCACGTGTGGAGGACAGTTCCACCATTCAAGATGTGCAGGAGGTTGCAATGCCTTGAGAAGAAGCCATTTCTCACAAATCTGTTGACTTGGAGGGACCAGTCAACCTACATGCACCTATTGTGGAGGGAGTATCCACTATATCAGATGTACGGGAGGATGGATTTCCTCATTCTAAAGAACAGTTTGTTTGTGGACGGGAAACTCCACTATTCCAAATGCACTGATGGCGCATGGTGAGATGGCATGCCCAGCCACTCACTCAAAGATACTTGCTCGAAGGACAGTTAGAGCATGAACAGATTTTGCTCATCGTGTTGTGAATGATCTTTCCTAACAAAGGGGGATAGATGAGCAAATAGATGAGAAGAAAGAGGAGTTGGTTCTCACTCCTACTACTACGGAGATGGTTCTTTCTCCCACTGCTGAGACGAAGATGGTTATTTCTCCTACTATTGTGGAGTTGGTTCTAGCTCCCACTGCACAAATGGACACATTTCTCTTATTGAGAAAGTTAAAAAAAAGAAAAAAATAATAATCAATTCCGTTTCTTTTTCTACCCAACTCTACGAACAGTGATCTTGGGAACAGTGATTTCGTGGCTTCACATGGTTTTTCGTGGTCTCACGTTTTGCAGGTTTCGTGGCCTCTCACAGGGTTTTTCGTGGGTCTCACGTTCTACAGGTTTTGTGGCCTCTCACAGGGTTCACGTGAACATTGAAATTTCGTGGCTTCACGTTTTTCATGGCCTCACGTTTTGTAGGCTTCGTGGCCTCTCACAGGGTTCACGGTGAACAGTGATTTCGTGGCTTCACGTTTTTCGTGGTCTCACGTTTTTGCAGGTTTCGTGGCCTCTCACAGGGTTTACGTGGCTTCACGTTTTGTTTGCAGCTTCGTGACCTCTCCTACAGCTCGTGGCTCGAGTTCACCCACAAATCGTGGCCTCTCAAAGGGTTTACGTGGCTTCACGTGTTGTTTGTGGGCTTCGTGGCCTCTCCTATAGCTCGTGGCTCGAGTTCACTCTCAAGCACGATTGGTGATTGTCTTTTGTGGCTCTCTCTTTGTCACGCAACTCAGGAACAATTTCGTGGGTGGCTTCTCTTTCGTGGCTCTCTATGATTGAATCGTGACCTGCCTGTGTGGTTTGTGGCTTTCCGTGAATGATTTGTGGATCTCTGTGACTCCTTTGTGCCCTCTTCCTGTGAACCATGGCCTGAATCGTGAGTAGTTTTCCCCCTAGCTCGTGAACATCTGCTCATGTCTCGTTTGCTGGCCAAGCTCTCATGATTCGTGACTCTAGCAAAACCGTGACACAGAAAATAAAATGTAGAGGGAAATAGTGGGAACAAGGAATGCAATCTAGTTCACCTCTCAGCCTCTCCCCTCTTAAGGCAATTTATCCTAGTGGTTTTGGCTACAATCATGGCCCCGGAAACTCCTACTGGCAGCGGCTTGATCGGGAATCCCCTAGGTAACACCTCTTGCAGTACAGCGGACATTCTATTGGAACTTATCAACCGAATCCAGAAAGTTGAACATGCCAATCAACAACTCCAAACTGAGGTCTGTACACTTATTGGCAGGGTCGCTTGATGTTAACGCTGAGAATGCCATCTTGAGAGAAAAATTAGCCAACAGCATAGATAATACTTGCTCCCCCAATGCTGCCCTACACGCAGAAATAGTTGACCTCCGGTCTCAACAGGAGGAAATCAGAAACTAATCAAGCTTCCCTAAAACTGGAAACGGAATCATGAACCAAGGTTGTGAGTGGGACAGGCAACACTCCCCCTCCCTTGGCTGCGGGTTGAGGCTGTTATACATGCCAAGGTAATTGAGGAGCATACTAGGCAAGACAAGGAATTAAACCTCAAGGTGAGGGGTCCTCCCACCCCCCACGCCAACACAGGACCCACTGGCGGTTGGTAACTCATTTATCACTGATACTTTGGGGATTCCAGACATTACATTAGAGAGAGCTTGGATTGGCTATGATTCCACACTTTTCATCCGTTTCAGGACAACTTCTGACAGGCTGCGACTCTCAAGGCGAAGAGGGTTTTGTTCTCACGCCCAGACAAGGTCTTCCTTGACGAAGATCTTACCAGAACACAAGTTGGGGAGCTCAAATGCTCTAGGGAGCAAGTCATGGCAGTGAGGAAAGCAGGTAAATAGGCGGTTATCAAGAATCTTTGGGCTATTATCAGGAATTCTCCTCCTCCTGGCTGAGTGTCCTACCAAGGGGCTCCCCAATGACGGGCCAAGTGGGAGAGGAGTCAGGCCAGAGGCTTATCTATCAGTTGTTGGAACGGGAATGGTTCCCTTTGGTCTTCCCCTGGCCTTATGTTAGACACTCTCGAGGTTGCCGACATTCTCTTCATCACAGAGACACACGAGAGCCCGATTCCTCCTCTCCCAGGTATTACTGGTTTTTTTTGGTTCTCAACTCGCAGACAGGAGACTCGAGGTTTGGGTGGTTTCAGGGGCTCCGGTGGGGTCGCTTGTCTTTATAGGGACTCCCTCCGGAACAGGATCTCAATGGTCGATTTTGATGAGTCTGCTAGGTACATGTGGATTCGTATCACTGGATCCGCTCAATTTTCTAGGGATCTCTATATAGTAGTTTGTTTACTTTCCTCCGGCTGCTTCCTCTTATGCCATCCACAATGGCCCGGACGGTGACCCTTTCTTTGACTTATACGACAGTATTAGCCAGTATTCAGTCGCAGGGGAGGTTATCATTTTAGGTGATTTTAATTCCTGTACCAGACACCTACAGGTCCCTCTCCATGACAAATCAGAGGATACATTTTGCACACAGAGGATTGACCCCGTGTCAGTTGGTCCTACATAGGATTTCTGCGGATACAGATGGCCCCTTCACAACTTATGGACGGTTCCTCTTCCAGCTTGGGGAGTCTCAAGCAGGGGATGGTGATCTTTAACGGGATCGAGTGCTTCCTGGACTCACGTTTCTTCACATGTCGTCCCCATGGCGGGGGCACTAGTGTGGTGGACTATATCCTTGCCAGCCCGGACATCTCACCCCTCTTTTGCTCCTTCTCTGTTTCCCCCATTCCCCTTCCCTAACCACGTCGTCCCCATGGCAGTCCTATCACTCTCTTTGGTTGTCAGCTCTCCTACCACCACCGCCCCTCCTTCCCGTCCCCACTACCCACCTCGCATCTCCTTTCAGTTTGATAAAGGAGATTACAGATCTTACTCATCCCACATCCGCGACCTTCTACCCGCTGAGCCCCTGTTCTCTAACATGTTTAATGCGGAGGCCAAGTACTCATGCCTTTCCTCTGCCATGTTGGAGGCTGCCCTGAGATCCTTTCCCAGCTCCACCACCCATCCCTCAGCCATTAGTACTACTAAAACTTGCCCCATGAACCAATGGTACAATGTAGAGTGCAAATCCCTTCACCGTCGCCTTCGCCAAGCTTTTACCCAGGCCCTCCCCTCCTTCCCCACTCTTAAGGTTGCCTACAGGTGCCTTCTCCACCGTAAGAAGCGATCCTTCATTTCCCACCGCAGATATATGCTTTCCACCTCCCTTACGACTAACCCTCGGTTCTTCTGGCGTACTGTCTTTCCCCGCCACTCCCACTCCCCCACAACAATCAATCCTATCTCCATTTTTTCCCACACCTCTACCCTTTATGATGTTCTCGGGGCAGCAACCTACCCAGATTGGCATCCCGCCGCCTAGTAATCCCTTCACTCACCATAATATCAAAGAGGCAATAAGGATTTTGAACTATAACAAGGCAGCTGATGTGGACGATTTCCAGGCCAAGTTCTTCAAGCAGAGTGGGTTTTGAGGTTTTTAGTAACTATCCGAATTTGGCAGATCTTTCAATCAGTTCTCCATAGGTTGTTGTGGTTCCCGTGGGCTTCCCTCCTTCCTGGTCTCATCATATCATTCACACGATCCACAAAGCTGGGTCCATTTCTGATCTAAACAACTACAGGACTATCATGGTGGGTCATTCTTTCTCCAAACTCTATGCTACAATCCTCCATAGGTTGTTGTCCGAGATTTTGGAGCAGAAGCAGCTCAAAGCCAGAGGTCAGGCTGGTTTTCGCCCTGGTTACCACACCATCGAGCACATCTTCACCCTTCGGGCTATTATTGAGGAGGCTCGTCACCGCTCTTCGAAAGTCTATTGTTGTTTTGTAGACTTTCGAAAATCTTTCGACTTCATACCTCGCATGGCCCTCTTCCAGCGACTCCGAGACATTGGTATTTCTGAAACTCTTATTATTACCATCATGCGCCTCTATGAGTCCATCCTTGGGCATCTTTGTACTGCACATGGATTGTCTGATCCCATCAAGAGCACCATTGGAGTTAAACAAGGGTGCCCCTTGTCTCCTACCCTCTTTGGCATTTACATTGATGAGCTGGAATCTTTTCTTCGGGATCACATTCAAGAGGGGGATGGTTGCCTTCTCAACCACGTCTTGATTTCTATTCTCCTATTTGCCGACGATATTGTTTTACTCGCCTCTTCCCCTTGAGGGGCTTCAGAGACAGCTTGATGCACTTGCTTTATTCTATGATCTTCGGCATTTGATGGTCAATCTGGGTAAGACCAAGGTCATGGTCTTCAACGGGCTGCGGACATCACACCTCCATTTCTTTTTCAAGGGGCAGGAGGTTGAAATTACTAATACATACACCTACCTGGGAGTCCAGTTTTTAGGGCCTAGATTTAGTATGAGCCATGCCCTTCAGCCGAGAGTGAACAAAGGGTATGGATCTCTTGCCATTCTCGAGAGACAGTGTTTCCGGCACCACTTCCAGGACATCTCCTCCAAGATGTTTCTTATGACCTCCCTCATCCGCCCCACTGTTCTCTATGGGTCTGTTGTCTAGGGCCCCTCCCTTTTGGACACAGATTGGGCTTCCGCTAAGAGGATTCAGACTCTCCTCCTTCGTCGTTTCATCAGATGCAAACAGACGGTCCCCCAACATATTATTTTGGCAGAGTTCAATGCCCGACCTTTCCGTTTGGAGACTATATTTGACATATCATCCTTTCTTCACCGTATCAGGAAGTTTGGTGATCTCCTCGGTGAGTAGGACAAGTATCCATATCTCGCCTATTGTTCCTCTGTGAGTATTGCCCAGGCTGTGGGCCGTTGTTGGTTTGCCAAGACTTTTGCCTTGTTGGACTCGGTATCCAGATTGATCGTCTCCCCCCTTCCAGTATTCCTCTAAATGCTCCTAGTCATCTCTTGCCCACCAAGCAAGTGTTGAACAGGTCCATCCAGGAGGATATCTACAAGAGCTTCATTCAGACTACTTGGGTGAACCCCCTGGGGGTTTGCGCCCTAAGATGTTTTTTTATGCAGAGCACTTTCTTAAAATCAGAGATGGACTCATCATTCGCACCTCAGTACACCTCTCGCCACTAGATGCATGCCTTCCGTATACCTCTGGGTCAATTTGAGTCGGCTCCCACAGAACTTCGGGTGCGAGACTGATCACCGCATTGATCGGGATGAGACTTTGTTGGCTCTATAGCCTTAATGAGGTGGAAACAGAGACTCATTTCATCTTCCGCTGCCCCATATACTATGAGATCAGAGGACAATTTCACTGTCTCTTCAGAGGGATTCAGACTCTCCCGGTCTTCTTCAGATATATCGACCAGCAGTGTCTTGCCCTCTACATCCGTGAGTCTTTGTTTGTCCCTAGACCAGATTCTTCGTCCCCCTCTGAGAGTCATCCCCACGAGACGAATTACAGCCTTCTTTCCGGTTCTACCCACTGGTGGAGGAACTAAGCGACGGAGCCTTTCTGACCCAAATACAGTGCATAGATCAATTCGTCCCCGGTTGGAACTTCACACTTCCCTCGATCACCGCCCGCAGAATCGCATGCACACACGTACCAGAGGGCAATCCAACTCCATTCGTCCCCCTGGCCATCGCGTCAGTCCCAAATCTCAACAGGGAAGGAGGTTTTCGCCCCTCTTTGGGTTGTTAGTACATCAGGAGCTTCTTTTCGTCAGCCTATAATGTTAGGAGGGGTGTGGCTATCGTTCCTGATTAGACCTTGGTCCTCATTTGCTTGCCCCATTGCCCCCGCCTGTGGGGGTATTGGCTTCGGGTTTCATTTACTGCTTGTCTTCTCTTATTTTTTGTTTTTGGGAACTCGTTTTGAGTTGTCCCCGCTTGCACTTTGTATATTGTTTGGGCTGCAGTCGCATTGACCTACTTTTGTGGTCATTCGTTGAACATTAATATATTTATCTTATCTTATCTTATCTATGGCCATATAAAATGGATTTTCGAGATAACTATGGAAGGGCACTTGGAAAGAATGGCTGTGATAAGGAAAATCTAGCGAAAAATTCGACTTCAGACAAGGGGAGATAAAACATTCTAGTGACAGTCCAAGGAATGATGGTCATATTCCATATTTTTTCCTCCATACTACGACAGATTCATATTGTTATCAAGAGCGTAAACACCCTTATAATTTCAGTTCGAGTTATGGTGAGGACATCAAAGAACTATTCCAACCTTGCCATCACTCAGAAAATGGAAAAAGGATCAAGGTAGAACCTTGGGCTCTAAATTGTCATAAGAAGCCACTATGGGTTGTCCAACGAATCAAAGCGAACAACAATGGAACAATTCAAAAATGAGGTAAACCAAACCATAAGATATTTGCTAGCTTCAGAATTGATATTCAAAATGAGATCGAATGGGCCAATACATAAGTTATGAGAAGTGGAGATAAATAGATAAATGAATGCCTTCTAGACAATGTCCAAGGCATGCTAGATAGGGCAGCAACATTCTCCTTTCATATTGTTTGTGACTGAGTCTGCTGGTAAGCATGCATTTGAGGAGAAAATTGTGGGTCGCAAGGATGGAAGTGTCAAGGGTATCTCAACAATTGCTATTTTGGAAACAGAAGAAAGAAAACTCATGACAAATCATACAAAATATGTTGTGAATCCTAACAAAGGGGTGAAGGACCAATTCATAAGTCACTCCTTGGAGCAAAATTCTAAGCTTGAAGATTTGGTTAAGAAGATATCACTGTTGCGGGGACGGCAAGTTTCTTAGGAGAGTTCAAAGAAGGGTGAGATGTGGGTAAAATGGGATCTTTTGGTCATATGTTATCAACTTAACATAGTTGGTATAGTTATGGGTAACAAGAAACATAACCCATGGTTCTTGAAGAGTGTTGTCACAAACTTTTGGACTGCTGTCTTCCACATTTCCAGCTTTGCCCCTATACCTTTTGCAGCGAAAGAAGAAGGTTTTGTCACTAGTAAGATGCATACTCTGTCCATAGACAATGAAGAGACTTCTGTTGCCGGTAGAAGATGGTTTCTAGCCACCACAAGCCCAATGTTGAATGAGAAATACAATGCTACAGCCATGGTATGATGTTCTTTCTAAATTTTCGTTTTGGAAAGATAGTACTCTCCTTGGAGACCTGTAGGTTGACAAAAATGATGAAGCTCTTTTAGTTTAACATGATGTGTGAAAGGGATCAATTATGGGGATCATTAAGTGCAAAAATTCCAACACCTTTCTGGTTGTTTGGGAAGGAATTAAGAGCGAGGGTTGATGATCTCCTACCACCCAAGGAAAGGGGGAACATAATGGGGACAGCCATGTTCCGAACTTCCAACTTGAAGGCTGATGTCTGCACCAATTCCAACAGCTAACCCGCCTCATTGACAGCCATACAAATGTGTTCGTTCATAAGATTGTATGAATGATGCTGTTGTCTGTAAAGTGTTTTCAGTCATAGTTGGGTTGTGTCCAGTCCCTATACTACTGTTATTACTAATTTGTGCGAAGAATTTCCAGTATTGCAGCTGTTGCATCTTTCTTATGTTACTGATATCCAAGGATTTTGAGTTGAGATTGCGGCGAACAATCACATACAACCACAAGTTGACTGATTTGAAGAATTCAAGAGCTATATATGATTGTTAAACTCATCCATCAACACTCATAGGGTCTGATCCGAGCCATTTTTTGAAGAAAATTCAACGGGGCAACATGGAGGCAGTTGGAACCCAAAATAAACAAGGTACCAACAATCAAATAGAGGTGAGCATAAGTATTGGCATACATTGGTTGTAATTGTTGGATAGAATGGATTTCAAAGATCTAGAAAAGAAAGCAATATTTCAAGGTATAGTGGATAAAGTTCCAAGCATGACTACCGCCAAGGAGAGAGAGATATATTTTCAAAGCACTCAATGCACTGTGATACTGTAATGAACCGTTACACCAAAACCTCGAGGCATTAGCAAATCTGCACACCATGATCATAACATGCCACCACGCTCTGTAGCCCGAACCCTGGGGTATATTTGTGCCCATATAGCGGGACCGCATCCAAACCTATCTGAGCCCTGGGTGAACACAACAATGTTGACGTAGCCACCCATGTCAGGACTCGAACCTGGGTGGTCGCTCTGATACCAAATGTAGCGAATCATTACACCAAAACCTTGAGGCATTAGTTAAGTCCGAACATGAGAATCATAACATCCCACCATGCCCGGACCTCGAGATAGATTTGTGCTTGTACATCGGTACCACGTCTTGCCCTATACAAACCCCGGGCAAACACTGCAATGCTGGCATAGCCACCCGTGTCGGGACTCAAACTTGGGTGGTTGGTTTGATACCAAATGTAATGAACCGTTACACCAAAACCTCGAGGCATTAATGAAATCCACACATGCGGATCATAACATCCGACGACGCTTCCATAGCCCGGACCCCGGACTAGATTTGCGCCCGTACAACAAGACCATGCCCTCACCTATACAAGCCCCGGGGAATACTGCAATGTCAGCGTAGCCACCCGTGTCGAGATTCGAACCTGGGTGGTTGCTCTGATACCAAATGCAACGAACTGCTACACCAAATCTTGGAGGCATTTGCAAATCCGCACACCATGGTCATAACAAATACTCCATTGTGGCAATTGTTGGTTGGTTTCGGACACACTCACTACTATTGCCATATGGTGGACTTGTGGAATTATTTGCAAAATGGAGCCTTCTTGTTGGCAGCCATCTTCTACACAAAGTTGGGATGAGTATGGATCGCAAGAGTTTTGAACAAAGGGCCAATATGTCTGTTGTTTTCACTTGTAGATCTGATTTTCTCAATCTTTCAGTTCTTATAAGACGGTTTTCAGTTTCTACACTGCTCATGATCTTGTGTTTTTCAATAAGATTTCAGTTTGGTAGTTATACCATTGTCATATGGCTGAGTTTGAAAAACTTAGGCTTGGAACTGCTGTTAGCAGTCATGGACAGTGGTAAGCTTGCACATTTAAAAAGGATTCCATCATTGGATATGTGGACAAAAGGTTACAGTAGAAGACAAACAAATCAGATTTGATAGCCCTGATTTAGATAAAATTCCAAGTGATTTATGGCTGTTGCAACTTGTTTACAGCCTATCCTTAGTCTGATTTGCATCATATGTTGAGAGGGACAACTCGCCAAATCAGGGAAGGATCCATGGGGACTCAAAGGTCATCATATTTCAAAATTTTCATTACATCGAATTGCTCTGGTTGAACTTACCCATCTTATTTTGCATTGCTGGCTAAAGATGCAAGGGGACAATTGCGTAGTAGCAGGAGAGCTAACTTGCGATTCAATGATCATAGGTTCACTTAAGGAGATTGTTAGAGAAGCATTACCTGGTACCGGGCCTCAAGTTCCTCATTATATCTGAGAATTGCAGCAGAAGCCAACTACATCGCAAGGAGGAATGAAAGGAAAAAAAGATTGATTTGGGATCTTGGGATAACAACAATGGCCAGTTGGGAAGAGTTAGAACAGTTGAGCTAACAATTGCTTGAGGACAAGCAATTTTGGGAAGGGCAGAGTGTCACATCGCCTTTTTTCAAATAAAGAAAAATATAAGTTAATGTTTTAAAGTTGCCAAGTCACTAACTTTATATTAAAAAGGCAACAAATTAATATAACTTTATTATTAAAATAAAAATAAAGGTGACTTTCCAAATTAAGTAAAAGGCAACAATAAAGTCACTTTAGTAATTCCATGTTGAGCCCCCAAATTGGGAAAAGGCACTGGAAAATTATAAAAGGAGGGTTGGGGTTTCATTTGAGACATCTTTTGTCATTTATCTAATTTCATTTTGGAGAGTTGAATGCATTTGCTTTCACTTTTAGTCATAGAGGACATGAACCTTGCTTGGTATCCTATTGGGGAAGAAACCCCTCAATGTCTATTGGGTGACTTCATTCAGAGGTCACATTTAAGCGCAAATATCAGATTTTCATAGCTAGGGCACATTTTCTACATTTTCCAATTCAGAACTGCATTTCAAGCAAAGAAATTCAGCCAGTGGAGTGACATCTGCCAAGGCTTCAAGCAGAGGACAACTAGGGCACGATTTGTAGCCATATCTAGGCCTATCTAATCTCTTTGGGATTTCAGATTAGCATTTAAGGCATCCATCTGTGGGAAAATTTGTTCAATTCCGGGTTGCATATTCATCATTTGGCCTCTTCATGCCACTTGGGGTGTCATTTATCAGAAAAATTGCTGTAATCATACACTAGTATTTTCTTGGTTTTTGGGTGTGAAAAATTAAATAAATAAAAAATCAGATCTTCGTTGGGTATAAATTCAGATCTCAGGAATTTATATTATTTCTTTAAGGGTTTTTCTTGGAAGATTTCAGTTTGCAATTAAATTATTGAAAAGGGTTTGCTACAAAAATCCAAATTAATCTTATTTGTCTAGGAAAAGGACATTACACGATTATAAACAACATAGATGATTGATTCCTTTGCCGCTGAAACTGTCATTTACGTTAGTCAATTCGGTGCAGACATTGGCACCTTCATTGCCTTCATCTCCCAATTGGGTTCAACTCACACAGCTAGATTGAACTTCAAACTTAATTAAATGTCGTTTTTATGAGGAAATTCATCACCCCATAGTTTTGAGACACTCATTTGTTTGGACGCCGGGTTCCTCAGATATTGTATCTGTTTACAAAAATAGTATTTGACTTTGAACATTGACACACTAGACTATAGATATGACCCTAACCTTTTAATTTCAGCTATAAACCATCAAAAAATAAAAACATGTCCTCTTTCTCTCTCTCCCTCTTTTATGGTTTAATGTGACAAACAAATATTATACCCACTATTTTTTTTGGAATAGGGTAACATTGGGGGTTTTGAAAGGACCCTCGTCCTTTTTAAAAAAGGCCCATCTGACAAGATATAGCAATTAAGCTCATAGTGTAAAAGCCAAAAGGCAAAACAAAAGGTAGAAACTAGTAGTAGTGAACAAAATTACATAGCATAGAAATTTTTTAGATTTTCAACAACTTTCTTAGCAGCAACTGAAGCAATTCTGTCCGCCAAAGTGTCAGCCAGCTTGAGGAGCTCGATGCAGTCTTTGTTGATGCTGTCCTAGGTTTTATCAATATTATCCTTCCAGGCTTTGAGGACCGAGAAGGCCCTCTCAAGTTTCCCAAGAATGATCGCCGCTATTTCATTATCATCCACTGCAGTAGAGGCTTTGTCTAGATGCTGCTCCTCCGCAACAACCATTTTAACATCTTCCGTAGCTGAATTTGGGGAATCCTCAGCATCAGGTCCAGGAGAGTCTGGATAAACAGAAGATAAACTCAAAAGAACCTCTAGAATGTCTTGCTCGGCAATAATCTCCATAGGCTCCTTGGACTAGGGGATGCAAAATAGGGGATGCAAAAGGATTCCTGAGAGAGGCGATGGGAGACCCAAAAGGTGACAACAAAGGGGCAACATCTGGGGGCGGAGAAGGGGAAGCGTCAAAAGCAGCGCAAAAGCCAATGATCAGCACGTCAGAGTCAGAGTCAAAAGAGATTTGGGTGCGGCGGCGGAGACAACGAGGCGGGCGGAGGAGGGAATAGAAGGTGGAGGATGGGGTGGCAAAGAAGCGACATGACAGTTTTTACCAACTTTGGGAGGAAAACGCAAAAGTTCCGCCGGGGAAGCCGTAGTTTTGAAAAGCAAGTACAAAAGGCCGTGATGAAGAAGGGGACCTTCTCCCTCCCTGGCCAAATTAAGAGAAATTCAAGAGATTGGAAGAGAAAGAAAGCCAAATTTACCTTTTTATCATAGCGCAGATGAGAGAGTAAGAAGAGCTGTGGGCCGAAGACCAATTTATAGCCGCCATCCAGAGTGAAATAGCGCATGAGAAGCTCGGCAACTCTGTCCGAGGGCGGAGAAAGGGAGGCGCGTTCATAACTCGACTGGTATTTCCTTAATTTTTCCCCATGGCAGAGAAAGTCCGCCATTTCCGCTTTGAGTGAGCGCTTGAAGTAGATGTCCCCCGTAGTAGGAAGACTAATGGCCGCTGCAATGGAGTTTGTCGAGATTGTGAATTTGGTCTTCCAATCACCTTCCCTTTTCGCCAAGAAGCCAAAAGACTACTAGAGACTCTGATCGAGTGCCTTGAGAGTCTCTCGATAAAAGTCAGGATTCCTTCCTCCTGTAATATATTCTAGACCTCTTGATCGTTTTTAGCTTTATCACAGAACACAGGCTCAATCCTCCTAATAGGCCCCCCCATCTTGCAGATAGCGACAAGTTTTGAAAATTGTACGATGTGGACACTGAATAAATAGGAACTTTGAAAGCCAACCGTCCAATCTCTAGCACGTGCCAACCAGAAAGGTAATTGAGTACTGTGGTAAATAAAAATCTGCACCAATTAATTATAATTAAGAAAACCTTTTTGCCACACGAGCGCAAACATTGAGGATCATAAATACCATTAATAGCCTTTAGAGGATTATAATTACTCTTGCCGCCACAATAGGGGGATCGATGCTTAATCTAGCTGTGATTGATAGAAGCCTTATTAGTGAAGATGAAGCTATAAAGTAGCCTCAAATAAATACCAAGCCTTTGGAAGATAGTCATTAGATACTATGGTGAGGAGGTTACTCGGAAAGTTTCCAATCCAAGTCTTTTGTTCATTAGAAAGAACCCCCATGTTTGCCAGAGGGTCATTAAATACTAAGCCTTTGGAAGATAGTCATTAGATACTATGGTGAGGAGGTTACTTGGAAAGTTTCCAATCCAAGTCTTTTGTTCATCAGAAAGAACCCCCATGTTTGCCAGAGGGTCATCAACCTTGTTCCCTTCTCTATATATGTGCTGAAATTTGAACTCTTGAAAATTGGATTGAAAGACCCAAATATCATCAATAATATTCCGAATAGTCCATTGAATAGGATCCTTGGAATTCAAAATTCAAATAAGATTTAAGGAATCGCTCTCTACTATAAGTTGCCCTTGGCCGATAAGAAGAGCAAGCTCCATACCCTCGAGAATAGCCAGAGTTTCCAATCCAAGTCTTTTGTTCATCAGAAAGAACCCCCATGTTTGCCAGAGGGTCATCAACCTTGTTCCCTTCTCTATATATGTGCTGAAATTTGAACTCTTGAAAATTGGATTGAAAGACCCAAATATCATCAGTAATATTCCGAATAGTCCATTGAATAGGATCCTTGGAATTCAAAATTCAAATAAGATTTAAGGAATCGCTCTCTACTATAAGTTGCCCTTGGCCGATAAGAAGAGCAAGCTCCAAACCCTCGAGAATAGCCAGAGCTTCAACTTTGTGATTGGTGCCCATTCCAAAATTTGCTGCAGTTGCAGCCAAAGGAAGACCATACTGATCTCTCAAGCTAGCTCCACCCCCCGAAAAACCCAGGTTGCCTTTTGTGGCTCCATCAGTATTGAGTTTCAACCAACCAGAGGGATGGGCAGCTATACGTAGGGCTAGCTGCTTAGGCCAATCATCTGTTCCACTGAAAATGACTTTTTGTTTGTGCTTTCTCCAGATGTAGCATTTTAAGTTCTCTTGGAAGATGTTCACTATCCCATTGAAAACTTGTGCTAAGTCTCTAGATTGCTCCTTGAAGATTTATGTTTATTTCTTTCCAGATTCCCCAAAGGTCATGGGGGAGAAAAGCTTCCAAGCTAGGGATAAGATGAGGCGATTGAAAGGAGAGTTCGTTTGAGAGAAGGTCTCAGCTAGAGAGGAGGGAAAAACCCAGGTCACCTAAAATGGCTTAAAAGGAGGCCCCAAAGAGAATGTGAAGAAGGAAAATGAAGCAGAAGATGGGCCGAATTTTCCAAAGCAAACTAGTATAGGATGCAGACTAGCATAGGGTTAGCTGCTTAGGCCAATCATCTGTTCCATTGAAAAAGGACAATGAAGCAGAAGATGGGCCGAATTTTCCAAAGCAGACTAACATAGGATGCAGACTAGCATAGGGCTAGCTGCTTAGGCCAATCATCTATTCCACTGAAAATGACTTTCTTTTTGTGCTTTCTCTAGATGAAGCAGTTTAAGTTCTCTTGGAGGATGTTCACTATCCCATTGAAAACTTGTGCTAGGTCCCTAGACTGCTCCTTGAAGATACATCTGTTTCTTTCTTTCTAGATTCTCCAAAGGTCATGGGGGAGAAGAAGCTTTCAAGCTAGGGATAAGATGGGGTGATTGAGAGGAGAGTTCCATTGAGAGAAGGTCTCAGCTAGAGAGGAGGGAAAAACCCTGGTCACCTAAAATGGCTCAAAAGGAGGCCCCAAAGAGAATGTGAGAAAGGACAATGAAGCAGAAGATGGGCCAAATTTTTCAAAGCAGACTAGCATAGGATGCAACGGGTGGGAAGAAAAAATCCCCTTCTTTTGAGATTTTCTCCAGAAAGAATAGCATCTCTGAAGGAGAGCCAAGATAAGAATAACATCTTAGGGGTAACCAAAGTAAACTAGACTTGTCTCAGTGAATGACCACAGGGAATATGAGTTTTGGAGAGAGAGGCCGCTTTGATAGAGAACCCACCAGAGATAGAAAGTGGCCAAATGAGATCATCTTGGGGCTGGGCAAAGGGAATATACTGAGAGGAGAGAGCTGTTCTAAGGCTTTTGATATGCTGCAATTGGATACTGTTACAACCTATCCAAGAAGGAATATGCCAGCAAGGTTTGTTATTAAAATTGCTATTGTATCCATTAACTTTACTGCCACAGATTGAAGAGAGTTGTGCAAAACAAGGGATTGAAGTCCTAGAAATTGATTGATTGGTCGACGAAGCACTGATGATTTTCAAGCGTTCACGTGGTGGGCAATGAATATGAGATGCTTACTAGAGGGTAGGAACATGACATTCAAATCATAGAAAATGTATGGTCGCCGCTGCTTTGAATGGTTGCCGTGAATATACCAGGTTCTCAAGGTGTATGGTGAGACTCTTAGGCATTCTGTTCGGTGGTGTGTATTCTGTTTTCGTGGGGTTTTTTGCGCATATTTTAGTTTTTCGCATGCCCTTTTCTAATGCTGAGAAGGAGAGAGTTTGAGAGTTTGCATGGGGTTTTCTGAGTGTCCTTTTCTTCCTTGTGCAAAATGGTTATTTTTGGTGATAGGTGTTTGATTCGCGGCAAAGGTTTTGAGATGTTTGTTATCTGTGACGGTATTGCAGCAGTTTTGCTTTAAAGGGTTTCGAACAAGGGTTTGAACAATTTGTTTCACCTGTACGTACATTTTTTACGTCTGTACATTTCTGGGTATCTTTAATGGATTTATGAAATTGATTTATTATTGTTCAGTATGGTTCACGGCCAATGAGTGCCTATGTTTGTGTTGCCTCCTGACATATTTTTTGGGTTTCTTCATAACATTGATTTTCTGTTCACAAGAAATAATGTGTTCGAACAAGGGTTTGAACAATTTGTTTCACTTGTACGTACATTTTTTACGTTTGTACATTTCTGGGTATCTTTAATGGATTTATGAAATTGATTTATTATTGTCCAGTATGGTTCACGGCCAATGAGTGCCTATGTTTGTGTTGCCTCCTGACATATTTTTTGGGTTTCTTCATAACATTGATTTTCTGTTCACAAGAAATAATGTGTGGAGGTCCTGAGCATCTGAGGTTTGCTGATCCTCACGGAAGTGCTGACATGGCAGGAATTCAGTGTAATAACATGAAAGGGTTCTCCGAGTGTCTAACATTTGCTACTATAAAGTGGGAGGACATTAACTAATGCGGTAAGACTCTACTGCCTATTGAGAACAAGAGATTGGATTATTTAGACTACTAGGTTCTCAATGGGCAGTAGAGTCTTACCGCGTTTGTTAATGTCCTCCCACTTGATAGTAGCAAATGTTAGATGCTTGGAGAACCCTTTCATGTTATTATAGTGAATTCGTGCCATGTCAACACTTCTGTGAGGACTAGAAAATCATAGATGCTCGGAACCTCCACACATTATTTCTTGTAACATAAAATCAACGTTTTGTAGAAACCTAAACAATATGTCAGTGGGCAACACAAACACAAGCACCTATTGGCCATGAACTATACTGGACAATAATAAATTAATTGCATAAATCCATTAAAGATACCCAGAAATGTACAGACGTAAAAAATGTACACAGGTGAAACAAATTGTTCAAAACCTTGTTCGAAACCCTTTAAAGCACAACTTCAGCAATACCTTCACAGATAACATGCATCTAAAAACCCTTGCCATGAATCGCACCCCCTATCACCAGAAACAAGCATTGTTTTATGGGCAAAGATAACCATTTTGTACAGGGAAGAAAAGGGCACGCATAAAACCCCATTCGAAGTCTCACACTCTTTCCTTCTTAGCATTAGAAAAGGGCATGCAGAAAACCCCATGAAAATTAGAATACACACAAAAAACCCCACGAAAACAGAATACACGCCGACCATAATGAATGTGAGTCTCACCATTACGCCTTGAGAACTTGGTATATTCATGGCTACCATTCAAAGTAGGGGCGACCATACATTTTCTGCGATTCGAATGTCCTATTCCTGCCCTCCAGCAGGCATCTCATATTCATTGCCCACAACGTGAACGCCCGAAAATATTCTGTGCTTCGTCAACCAATCAATCCATTTCTAGGACTTCAATCCATTTAAAGAGATAACAAAACAACATCCTACGAAATGGGATCTAATAACCCGGGATAATCACAGGTAAATAAACAAACAAGATTGTTATAACTATATAACAATATACTTACCATAGACAATACCTAATTACTAATTGGTGTAGTAATAATCTCATGTTATTTTAATCACATAAATAATAATATCACCACTATAAATTCCTAACATTCGCAATATTCACCCCTGAAAGCACTGCTTAGACCAAGCACAAACTCCATACATTATCTTTTTACCCTCATAAAGGCATGGCGACAAGCCGAATTATGGAAGATTATCTCTTTGGGTTCCTGTGGCACCTTCCTTTCCTCCTAGGGCACCCGAATTCTGGATTTTCAAGATCCACAAGCTTGGTACTAGTTGGATAACCATCCCTTGAGTCTACCTCGAAATCCTCTCTTGCTCCCCAAAAGTGAGTCTTTTGAAAACATGAATCTTATCTAAAATTCTGAAAAGGGATTTATTCAACACATAGCACAATAGGTACACTTAAATTAGAAGCATACTAAAACACATACTAAAATAATGTCACCAAATCATTATGCGGCCCCATCGTTGGTGACTGACAAGAGGTTGTTGATTAACCTCCAACCTTTGTTTGCCTTCTATCCTCCAGTGTGATGCTGTTAGCTCAACAAAATGTGAACATGAAACTCAAGTTTACATTTTTGGACGTCGCGTTCTAGCGATAATGCGTCCATGAGGCAATTTTCTTTTATTTTGACAATATTTTTAACTCTGACTCCTGATGACAACTTACAAATTGACTATTAAAAAATCCTAAAATCATCTATACGACTTTGGCTCTTTTAGAATAAATGATGTATTTGGACAATGATAAAACTAATAATATAACTCGGTTTTAGGTATTTACAATTGACAATGTAATTGACCGGTAAGAAGACAATGACAATTATGAAATATATGGACTTAAGATTTTACAGACTTTTACAATGACTAGTAAATTTTAAAACAAACTTTAGACCACCATATATAATTCCCATCGACTATTAGATTTGACTCATTCTTCTAATATAGCCAAAGGCTATTATTAGAATATATGTTACTAGTCGATTGAGATAAATGACTAATAACCACACATTACATTAAGACTTGAAGCACACATTAATATTAATGGGCACTAAATACTTGATTTGTAATCTAAACTAATTAGAAACCTAGGTCGACAAGATAAACTAATTATCTAATGAATAAACACTCTTAAGACATGTGGACTTCTTACATGGTATGAAGAGTGGATGGTGGCATGAAGAATCCTGCAGGAATACCATCGACCAGAATTGAGAAATGTGGGGAAGAAATACAGCTAAAGACCCAATTGCACCATTTGTCGCAAAACCCAATTTTTTTAAGCACTCTAAGTAGGAAAGACCAGCTGACACGAATTAAAGATTTTTGCATTTCCAGTTTAAGAATCATCCCTGCTGACTTAGAGTGCTGGACCGAATGGATAGCTTCATGAACAACTATGAATCCTCGTATCAATCGGCCTCTAATAAAATCATTCTGTTGTTCAGAGATAAACTTATTCATAAAAGGCTTTATTCTAGAAGCCAACATTTTGGTGATTACTTTGTAGGAAGTGTTGCATAGACTGATAGGTCTAAAATTGGAGACAGATTTGGAGCCCAAAGATTTAGGGGCCAAAGCTATGAATGTGTTATTCCATTCTTTCAGAAGGGAATCTTTCCTTCGAAATTCATTAGCAACCTCTAACAGATCATCCTTAATGATTTCCCAATAAGTTTGAAAGAAAGCAGCCTGGAAACCGTCAGGACCAGGAGATTTATCTTCTTTCATAGTGAAAATGGCTTTCTGGATTTCCTCAATGGAGAAAGGCTGCGTGAGCTTTTCATTCATTTCAGCCGAGATCAACTTGGGAATGTGTTCCAACATTTCTGACATTTCTTCTTGGAGTGGGTTAGAGTAGAAATTAGTCAGCTCTTTATAAATATCATCTTCAAAATTCAAGTGCTTACCGTCCCTAGAAAACACAGCTCCTTTATTTTTTCCCTACTTTTGTGCTTGGAAGCTGTAGCATGGAAGAACTTTGTATTCCGATCCCCTCACTTAGCAAAGAGAGTTCTTGCTGATGGAGAACAGCTGTTCTACCAAGTTTCTCAATATCAGCAGCAACTTCTAATTTCCTCTGGGAGACTTGATGTTTTCTATCCGAATATCCCCAAAAGTTTTGACTTTCTTTGCAAATCTATACATGGCTGTGCCTTGTATATACACCTTCCACCAGCTCTCAATTAGATTATCCGGGTTATGATTCTAAAGCCATGCTAGCTCAAACCTGAAAGGAGGATTCTTGCTTGTTTGAGGTGTTGCTGCACTTAATAATAAAGGGCTGTTTGGATGCAGCTCTAGAGAGAGAACTTAGAAGTCAGAGAAGTGCAGAGTCCAATCCATAGAACCAAGCACTCTATCCAATCTACTTTGGATGTGGTTATGGCCAAGTCTACTGTTTGACCAAGTAATAGACACACCATGCAGATCAAAATAAAAAAACTCACTTTGTCTAATGAAGTTAGCTAAAGATTCCATACTACTAAAGTTAGCTGGGGAACCGCCTTGCTTTTCTGAAGGATAGAGGGTGGTATTGAAATCACCCGCTATAAGCTAGGGTAACTGCTTACAACTATTTCTGAATTCCAAAATGTCTCTCCATGATTTCCCTTTGTGCTTCAAGGTTTGGCGCATACAGATTGATACTGATCCAACTAGTATAAACTCCTATCTCTTGAAAGAACATACCCATGAAATGGGGAGTTTTGATAATGCAGTCACCATAAAGGACCTGCAGATTCCACAAAATACAAAAGCGTCCAAAATTTCTAGAAGATTACTGATAGGCGAAGGACGCAGAAGGCCAAAGCCTAGAGAGGTTGAAATCCTACTTGAGTTTAGTTGCTTGAAGCATGATGATGTTCGGGGAGTATTTTAACCTGATATCCTTGAGGACTCTTTTTTTTAGG
Source organism: Taxus chinensis (assembly GCA_019776745.2). Lineage (NCBI taxonomy): Eukaryota > Viridiplantae > Streptophyta > Pinopsida > Cupressales > Taxaceae > Taxus > Taxus chinensis. Next base: position 166,969,376 of record CM034149.1, read on the forward strand.
GAGTGTTGATTCCCCTAATATTCCAAGAGATGATCTTTATGTTTTAGGTCTGGATTTGCCCCCACCTTCCATAGTTAGGGTACCGTGAATCCTTGTGCAATATTTTGAGTTTATTCCTGTTGAATCTTAGCTCGAGTAGTGGGCCTTCCTTTCTGTTTATTGACTCCAACATCAATATTTTTCTTACAAATACTTCTAGTGATTCTAGGCTGATTGCATTCCTCCGAGGCCAATGATGAAGGTGAGGGAAGGGAAGATTTCTCCTCCAAACAAAGAACTGGGGAAGGAGAAGAGGGGAAAGAAGGGATAGCTTCGACTGAAGGAAAGATAAGATAATTATATTAAATGTCCAACAAGTGACCACAAAGATAGGTGAATGGGATTGTACAATACAAAGCAAAGCAGAAACAACAGGGAAAACCCCAGAGGGTCTCCGAAAACAACAAAAGAAGAAGAAGAAGAGAGCACAAGGGATGAGATGGAGGTGGAGGGAAAGGGCTCAACACTAACCCTCACGACTGTCACCCAAGGTCAGTTGAAAAGAAATTGGTGATGTGTTGCTGTTTGGTGTCAGGGAGTGGAAACTGTTGGAGACGCCCGTGTTCCGTGGAATGTTGAGCTCTCTGGGTGGACCTAGTGGTTTGTCGTCTAAAAGAGGGGGCTCTTGGCTATGCACGAATCCGGAAATCTCTGGTCAAGAAGCTCCTCTAATCCTGACATATCTAGCCTCCACTAGGGTTATGCCCCCGCTTAGTGCCCCTCACTCCTGGGAGCAAATCAAAGAAAGATGTGATCTGTTGAGTAGTAGCCTCCCTGGAGGGAGGATGGAGGGCCTTGTCACGGAGCTTAATAGCTTCCTGTAAATAGAGAGCGAGACACCTCTGATAGAAGAGGGATAGAGGAGGGCGAGCTCAGTCTCTAAAGGGGAGATAAAGGGAGGGGGAGAAGCAGAGTGTGGGTCGAGGAGATGCTGCTCGGAAGGGGGCTCAGAAGAGGGGATCTCACCATCTTCAAGGTCACCAACTTCAGGGACAACTTTAGGAATGAATTTGCTTTTCTTCTTTGGGAAGATGACATGGTTTTTTTGCTTAGGGAATGGTTTTGATGGACAGGCCAGGGCTCTATGTTCGATACTCTTACAAAGCGAGCAAGCTTGAGGAATATGTTCATATTCAATAGGTTGAGTCCATACACCAAAATCTGACAGGAGGTCTATCGTGCATGAACGAGTCTAGATTTAGCCGTTGTAGCTTGATCAATGACAATGAGAGTACCTAGGGAAAGAGCGATACCTTCTATAATAGCAGGATCCCAAAATTCTAGAGGGAGACTAGGTTGGTGAACCCAGAGTGGAGCTTGTGTCATAGTTTCAATATGAGGATTGAAGTTTGGAGTCCATTTGTGAAGATAAAAGCCTCGTCTTCCAAAGAACCGCGGTCCCTCAAGGAGAGCATGAGCAAAATCCTCCTTAAGACTGAAGGTGAACAAGATGAAGCCATTTGGCATAGCTGCAATCTCAAGGAAGCCACAGGGGGGTCCACTTCATGCACGCCCATTTTTTGATGACCTCCAGAGGAGGTCTGCGTCCCATAAGTTTGCCAATCAGGGACAAATCCCTCGAAGCCAGAGCAACAACAATGATTTGAGAGGGAACCTGCAGAGACAAGGTCCCATCCAGGAGCGTTGGCTGCAGCTTAACAGAATGGGACTCCATATGGGCTGTAACTATCACATTTTTCCATGCCTTAGGAGGAGGATGTGGAGACGAGCCACCTAAAGGGTAAGGCAGAGGATTAGAGGCCGCACCAGAAGGGTCCGAGATGGTCACTGTGAGAGCGTACTAGAAAATTCAAATTTCTTCAAGCGGGAAAGATGCAAAGGATTTAATTCAGACAACTTGTTTCAAGTCATCTTATTATAACCACTATTTTTTTGGAATTAGGGTAAAGTGAGGGTTTTAGAAGGTCCCACAACCTTTAACAAAAAGCCTATATGGCTAAATAGCGTGGTGAAAATTACATTAGGGTTACCCAAGAAGATTCCAAAAAAACCGAACAACCGAACAAAATGGAACAAAACAGAACAAAAAGCAAAACAAAAAGTATAAACGATCATAAGAGATTTTTCAGCTCTTTAACAATATTCTTAGCATATATGGAAGCAGACTTTTCGGCCAAATGATCAGCTAGGGCAATCAATTCAACATAGTCGTTGTTAATAGCAGTCTTGGTATATTCGGTATAATCTTCCCAAGCCTTCAGGACAGTGAATGCCCTCTAGAGTTTAGCAAGGATAGAGGACACCAGCTACACCTGGCTATCCTCAGTCGGCAGATTACCATTAATTGCAATTGGAATTATGGTAAAGTGAGGGTTTTAAAAGGTCCCACAACCTTTTACAAAAAGCCCATATGGCTAAATAGCGCGGTGAAAATTACATTAGGGTTACCCAAGAAGATTCCAAAAAAACTGAACAACCGAACAAAATGGAACAAAACAGAACAAAAAGTATAAACGATCATAAGAGATTTTTCAGCTCTTTAACAATATTCTTAGCATATATGGAACCAGACTTTTCGGCCAAATGATCAGCCAGGGCAATCAATTCAACATAGTCGTTGTTAATAGCAGTCTTGGTATTGTCGGTATAATCTTCCCAAGCCTTTAGGACAGTGAAGGCCCTCTGGAGTTTAGCAAGGATAGAGGACACAAGCTCCACTTGGCTATCCTCAGTCGGCAGATTACCATTAATTGCAATTTCAACATTTGCCCTCGAGTTGTTCCCTGTCTGGGCATCTTCCACTTTAGTTCGATCATTATTTATCATATCATAGTAAATGGTTTGACTGTCGGTCATTTTAACATCATCAGTCTTAGGCTGGATAATTTGCACATCAATAAGCAACTCCTCTTCCATATCCACAGGTCCAAAATTAGGGGAGTCCGGATACAAAGCAGCTAACCCCAGCAGAGCGTCAGAGAGAAGAAGATCCGAGCTGGAGACTGGGGTGGTAACAAGAGCAAGAGAACCAACAACAGGGAAGTCAAGACAAGTTTGACCAGGAGAATGAGGAGGGCAGATGGTGACCTCAGGGGAAACAACACCTTCGAAAGAAGATCCAACAATGGCGACCTTAGAATCATTATCGGAGATAACTTGTAGATGACGACGGCGGCTGGAGGAGGGGCGGGAAGTGGGGGAAGGAAGAGGAGAAGAAGTGGGGGAACGGGAGAGCGAACAAGCTCCGCAGGGGAGGTGGCGAATTAAAAGAGCAAATATAGGAGGCATTGATGCAGAATAGGGCCTTCGCCTTCCTTGGCCAAATTGATTGAGTGTTCCAAATATTGAGAAAGAAAGGCAGATAGGTTGATTCTCTTACCCCATCGTAGGTGTGAAAGGATGAAAAAGTGAGGCCCGTAACTTCGGCCACTCTGTTCCAGGGGGGATTTAGGGATTCCCTCACATAGCCGGAGAGATATTTGGTCGCGTTTTCGCCCTTATTGATGAAGTCCTGGAGCTCCGCCTTTAACGACCTCTTGAAGTAAACCGCCCCTAAAGTCGGAAAACCAGTCACCAAGGCAATGACGTTGGTCGAAATGGTGAAGGTGTTGCCAATTTGAACCCTGGCCCTAGACTAGGTAGCAGGGATCCCATATGAGATAGTGGCTGAATAACCTGAAATTCTTTCCAAGAAGGTAGTGATTCCATTCTCTTTTGAAATATCCCAAACTTCTTCATTGTCCTGTAACTCAGCACAAGATACTAGTTCAATGAGCTTGAGCTGACCACCCATGTTAATTTTCTAGAGGCAAAACATTGAAGTGATATGCAAAAGACCAAATTTAAATAGCGCATTTGCTTTTTGCAAGGCTTTCATGTCAAGTGTCCACCTGTACTTGTCATGATTATGATGTGAAAAGGTACATCCTAACTCAAGATCCGCTCATGTGGTAATACGTCCTCCGCTTGTGCCTAAACCATTTGGGTGTCGTATCATCATAATGGAGTAATTATGGGCACCTCCATCGTAAAGAATGGCATCCTTACTACCAATTTTGCTGATATCAGGAACAACATAAACCGACCACAAGAAGCTAACTGAAAAAGGAACAATCATTGTGGATGATTTGAAGGAGATCATTAGGAATATTTCCTAACCAAGTTTGTTGATTGTTGTGAAGGGCACCAAAATTAGCTAGGTAGTCAACCACCTTATTCCCTTACCTGTAAACAATGCTGAAACTTGATTTTCTAGAAGTTATTTTGGAGGATGCAAATGTCAACAATAATATTCTTGATAGTCCATTGGCGTGGGTCCTCCGAATTTAGGAGATTTATTACGTTGAGCGAGTCACTTTCAATAATAAGAGGGCCATTTCCAATTTGGAGAGTCAGTTCAAGACCCTTAAGAATAGCTAGAGCTTCAGCTCTGTGATTGGACCCGACACTAAAATTTGTTGCCGAAGCTGCAAGGGGGGCACCAATGTTATTACGAAGAATCGCACCCCCCTTGAGTTCCCAGGATTTCCTTTAGATGCACCATCTGTGTTTAGTTTAATCCATCCGGGGGGGAGGGGACCACCAAACTACAGAACAAGCCAAGGCCGAGGGTTTAGCCTTGATCTGAATCGCAAGCTATTGACACCAATTCTTGCTGTCACAAAAGTGAACTTTTTGCTGATATTTCTTCCAGAGGTAACTGCTAAGATTGTCTTGGATCCATGCTTTGCTCTTTGAAAATTCTCCTATTTCTTTCCTTCCAAATACCCCAGAGGTCAAGCAGGAGGATAAGCTTCCAAGCGAGGGAGAGGATTGGGTGTGAAAAGGGGGAACACCATTGATTAAGGGCAGCTTGAAGGGATTAAGGAAAAATCCAAAAAACTCCCAAATGTTTCAGGAACCGATTCCAAATAGCTTGGGAGAAAGGACAGTGAAGAAGAAGATGGGAGGAGGATTCCAAAGCATTACAACAAAGAACACAACGAGTAGGAAGAGAGAAGCCTCTTCTTTTAAGATTGTCCCCCCGACAGGAAAGCATTCCTGAATGTAAGCTAGGCGAAAACGCCAATCTTAGGAATAATCTCTTTAGGCCAAATGTTTTTGAGAGGAGAGTCAGAGTTGGTTCGAGGCTTAGAATCATAAGCAACTTTAACAGTAAAGGAACCAGAAGAGGAGAAAGGTCAAATACGATCATCTGCGGGCAAGGAGAAAGGAATAGATTGGGAGGAGAGGAAGGCTCTTAGTTTTAGTAAACATTGACTCTGAGTATCACTGTTTCTTGACCAGTCCGGTATGTTCCAAGAGGGAACCGAATTAGACAACCTCCAATATCCATTCACATTCTTGCCATGACGATTGATGAGGTTTCTTTTGATAGCATCCCAAACAGGGTCCTGACAAAGAGGTTTATTCCCAATCCACCAATCTGTCCAGATTTCGATTTGATTGCCATTTCCCAATCTCCATTTGGTGCTATCACACAAAAGAGGGAGAGAGCTAATTACCGAGTTCTAAATGGTAGAACCATGTGGAGGAGAGGAAAGAAGGAAGTCCCCTGTGTGAGTCAAATATTTGGATCTTAATATCTGTACGCACTGAGAATTTCGATAAGCCACTTCCCAACCAATCTTAGCTAGCAAGGCTTCGTTCATATCAGCAATTTGTCTAAGCCCTAGCCCTCCCAATTTAGTTGGCTTACAAACATCATTCCAATAGCTAAATGAATCCTCTTCTTGTCTTCTAATCCAGACCAGAGGAATCTTTTTTGAATCCTTTCAATTGCATTGATCACTGAAGAGGGCATTTTGAGTAAGGACATGAAATAAATAGGCAGAGTTTGAAGTGTAGCTTTTACCAATTGGAGTCTGCCTGCCTGGCTTAGAAGAGCTCCTTTCCAAGCAGCCAACTTCTTCTGGTATCTTTCGGTCACCGGGTTCAACAGACTTTTAATTTGTTTGACCTTGAAAAGAGGAATGCCTAGATAGGAGGAAGGCAAGTCCACTATATTACAACCAAAGATATCAACAATCCTCCTTTGATTTTGAGAAGTATTTATAAAGGATATGCCACTTTTGGTGAAGTTAAATATTTGTTGAGAGGCTAATTGCTAGGTTTCCAATATTTCTTTTAGAGCTCTAGCCTCGACCACCGAAGCAACACTCAAGAGAAGAGTGTCATCCGCAAACTAACTATGGGTAGCAGCATGGGAGCGAGTGGTGATTTTGATACCGGAGATAGCAGCCTGGCTCTTGGTTGCCTCTAATGCTTTGCTGAGGGTATCCGCCATTAACAAAAAGAGGAAAGGTGACAAAGGGTCTTCTTGTCTTATACCTCTGTTGTTTTTGAAGATTCCGGCCAGGATGCTATTTATGATGATATAAAAACAAGGAGTAACTATACAAGATAAAATCCAACTACACCATTGGTTCGAAAATCCAAATCCAGCTGACTCTATCAAAAGATTTTGCATATCTAATTTGAGTATCATCCTCGTTGACTTTGCGTGTTGAGCTGAGTGAATGGCTTCATGAACCGTAATTATACCTCCCTAAATAAGCCTACCGCTAATGAAACCTTTTTTTCACAGAGATGAGATCATTCATAAATGGTTTTAATCTAGTACCCAACATCTTGGTGATTTCTTGTAGGAAGTGTTGCAGAGACTAATTGTCCGGAAGTTAGAATCGGATTTGGAACCAAGAGATTTGGTGGCCAGAGAAATGAAAGTAGTACTCCATTCTTTCAGAAGAGAATTGCTAAGCTAGAATTCATTCACTGCTTTAAAAAGGTCTTGTTTGATGATTTCCCAGAAAATTTGGGAAAAGGCAGCAAGGAATCCATCAGGACCAGGAGGTTTATCCCCGTTCATAGTGAAGACAACTTTGCGTACTTCCTCCATAGAGAAGAGCTTCATTAATTTGTCATTCATTTCATCATAAACTAATTTTGGAATGTGTTGCAGCATCTTAGCCATAGCGTTTTCATTGGGGGATTCCTCTCCCTGCAGGAGATTAGAATAAAAAGAAATCAATTCATTAGAAATATCAAGATCAGAAGATGTTAGATTACCTTCCGCAGTCAGCAGCTCTCTGATTTTGTCTCTACTTTTGTGCTTGGAAGCTATGATGTGGAAGAATTTGGTATTTCGGTCACCTTGCTTGATCTTTGTTTCCAATACGACTCTTCTTCTTTCAAGGTGTTATGGTATTCACTTAGAAGAGTGATTTCTTGTTTGTGAATCTACTCCGTTCTACCTTCTGCCTCAACAAGAGCAGATATGTTATCAAGCTCCTGAGTCAGCTTTTGCTTGCTTAGCTTGATGCTACCAAACACTTTGACCTTCCATATTTTAAGATGTTTTTTTATTTCTTTAAGCTTACTGGAGAACTTAAACATTTCACAGCCCTGTATATTGATATCCCACCAACTCTTGATAAGAGGGTCTAACTAGTTATTTTCAAGCCAGGCCAACTCAAATCTGAAGGGTGGTTTTTTAGTATGAAGCTTAGTGTTGGCACATAGTAGCAGAGGGCTATGATCCAAAGCCGCTTTAGATAAAGTACTCAGAAAAAAGTCAGGATATAATGAGATCCAATCCATTGATCCCGTAGCCTTGTCAAGTTTGTTTTGGATATTGTTCCTGCCAATTCTGCGATTAGACCAAGTGAAAGAGGCCCCATGAAGGTCCATATCTAAGAGCTCTTCATAACGTAAGAAGTCAACAAGAGCATTCATGCTGGAGGGGCTAATAGGGGCACCTCCCTGTTTTTCGGAGAGATAGAGGGTACTGTTGAAATCTCCCATGATTAGAACAGGGAGATTGTGACAACTTCTTATGAAATTGGAAATATCTTGCCAAAAATTTTCACGGTGTATCTCCATATTAGGCGCATAAACATTTATCCCATAGCCCTCTCAAGTCTATTTTGGATATGGTTCCTGCCAATTCTGCGATTAGACCAAGTGAAAGAGGCTCCATGAAGGTCCATATCTAAGAGCTCTTCACAACGTAAGAAGTCAGCAAGAGCATTCATGCTAGAGGGGTTAGCAGGGGCACCTCCCTATTTTTTGGAGGGATAGAGGGTATTGTTGAAATCTCCCATGATTAGAACAGGGAGATTGTCACAACTTCTTATGAAATTGGAAATATCTTGCCAAAGTTTTTTACGATGTATCTCCAGATTAGGGGCATAAACATTGATGGTGATCCAATTAGAATCAAAGTCCAGTTCTTGGAAGAGCAAGCCCAAGAAATTGGGATGCTTTAAAAGGCAATCACCCTTAAGAATTTTAGGATTCCAGAAAGTGCATAAACTGCTTGAGTACCATACGAGTGTTGGGTCGCAAAGGATGTTGTAGGCCAGATATTCAAGAGTTTGTCATCATTTTTAAGTTTGGTTTCCTGTAGCATAATGATATCAGGAGAATGGTTAAATTTCATATCCTTGAGGACTCTCCGTTTTTACAGAGAGTTGAGACCTCTTATATTCCATGTGGATGGTACTTTGGGTTCCCTGTGCCACGTTTAGAGATGATTCTTGTTGAAGTTTAACACTGCCCAGGATACGTCCACAGGTTTTCTCAGTGCCTATATCAGGTTTCTTGCTACTGCTTTTGGTATGTCGAAGATTATTACTGTCATCAGAGGTTTTAGTGGAGGGGGAAAGCGGGGAATCAAAGAGGGGAAGTGAAGGAGGAATGGGTGAGAGGGAACCAACAGGAGGGAGCCTAGAGGAAAGGAATGAAAGAGGGGGAAGGGTGAGAATCTCCCTAGCGGAGAGGGCAGGTGGAGCTCTAGGAGGGGAGCTAGAAGGAAACAAGAACTTCGAAGCCACCACAGATGAAGACAGGGGAAGGGGAACAAGGGGGGAAACAGAAGGCGAAGACGAGGGAAGGGGTGAAACAAAAGAAAGCTCCAAGGGAAGGACAACCGGGGATGAAGGGAGTAGAGGAGCAAGAGGAGCCTCTTTAGGGATCACTTTTGGTACATCTTTCCCTTTTTTCTTAGGGGAAGCTTAAGGCATTTTTTGTTAAGGCTGTGGCTTAGTCGGACACCCAGGTGCTCTATGTCCAATACTTTTGCAGATGGAACACGCTTGTGGAACATATTCATACTCAATGGGTTGAGCCCAGACTCCAAAATCTGAGATAAGATCAATCGATTTTGGAAGTGGACAACTAACATCAACATTGACACAGAAACGAGCATGAATAAATCTAGTTTTGGCTTTTTTGGCCTGATCATTTGCTATAAGAGAGCCCATAGAGCGAGCAATACCTTCGATAACCGTAGGATCCCAAAATTCCAGAGGAAGGCTTGGTAGGCGTACCCAGATTAGAGCCTGTGTCATGGTTTCAGTTAGCGGATTAAAGCCAGGAATCCATTTTCGAATGTAGAAACCCTGTCTACCAAAGAACCATAGACCACTGAGAAGTGCCCGAGCAAAGTCTTCTTTAAAGCTGAATGAAAAGAGGATGAGTCTGTTTGGCATGGCGGCAATCTCTAGGGCACCGCACGGGTTTCATTTCATACACGCCCATTTTTTGATATCTTCGAGAGGAGGTTTGGGGCTTATCAACTTGCTCACTAGAGACAGGTCCCTAGAAGTAACAACTGCCGCAGTGATGTGAGAGGGGATATGAAGAGAAAGAGTCCCTTTAGAAAGGACATGCGAGAACTTCTCCGTATGGAGAGCAGAGGTGGACCCTTCCACCGCATTTTTCCATGCCTCAGGGGGGAGGCCGAGGTGACAGGCTTCCAGAGGCCACAGAGCGGGACCCCGATTCGGACCAGAGGGGTCCGACATCTGAGCAAGCACCAGAGGACACAAAAATTTCAAATTTCAGCGGCCGGAAAAGTTGCAGAGCTTTTAAGTCATTAAAATTTGGATGGTAAACGCTTTTATTATACGAGATCTATGAACTGGAGTGATGGAGGAGCACTTTCTCTAAGTGGGACATGGGGGTGGGCTTGGGTTCGTAATGTCCATTGAGCAATCCGCATTCAGAGCACCCCGTTATGTTCCACTTGGTCCATATCGAGAAGTTCGACCCCTACCTCAAGGTGTCCCCTTGGCCACTTATTGAAAGCATCCAATGAACTAAATGGGAATGGAACTTGGGTTGATGATTACGAACTACATGTAACTCACCAATAGCCCAAGACCTTGAGTTCTATTATACCCACTATTATGCTATACGCCACCACCTAATTAAATGTCAAAGTAACATATATGATATAATAAACAACTCTACATTAAAAAAAGCACAAACTTAACAAATTATTATCTACAGGATAAAAAACACGCCTAAGACTAAAACATGATTAGTGGAAAACAAGCCAAAAAAAAAACCCAATAATCATAATTCACTTATACCTAATGACTTTATTAAGTCAATGTTTCCGAAAATTCAAAGATATGCATGAGCTAGAATCACTTGGGTTCGAGTTTGGTGATGCAAGTAAATGACAAGTTGTAGGGGTCCATGGATGGTGGAAGCAAAACAGGTGATGGAACCAATTAGAGCATAAACACATGAAACATGTTGACAAGTATTTGAGAACGGTGTATATGATCTATGCACACATAAACTGAGATTTCATATAGCTTAACATTATTAAAGTTCTCTTTGACTGACTAAGACTATAATATTTTCAGGATGCTCAATAGCCTTGAGAGGAATGAAATGTGGATGACAATGAATAATGGAAAAACAAATTAGTGTCGGATGACCTGTATATAGAGAGACCATACTTGAGCATGAAGATTATATGAGTGGTCACAAATGCAGATATCAGGATGATAGGTGGACATCATTTTTAAAGAAGAACCGTAATGAGTGCACATGAATCCAGACAAATTTGCACATGACATAACAATATGACGCGAAAGTCAGAATAATGTACATGATCTGTTATTGTGACTTGTCAATTGTGGATGGTATTGATATTACCGAACTGCAAATAACAAAGGCAAGAAGTGCACAGAAACAATAAATGAAGTTCACTAGCATATAGGGTCTGCAGTTTGCTTGAATGACGCATGAACTGATCACAAATCTGTTATGCATTTATTAACATCGCTGTGCCCTCAAGCTCTCCATACGTTATTACTAAGCATACATTTTTCCAGGGTGACCCAATAGGGCTTACATTATTAACAATTTCTCACACGATTTTGAAAAATTTAATAAAATCAAAGCATTAGCAAGTGCCACGTAATAAGAGCTCGCCAGTACAGTGTGTTCTCCCTATGCCACCTATTAAAATTACAGATCGAGCTATGTTTCATTCAAATCCCATGTGTGGAGACCAAGGTAAATAGGCCGTTGCTCATGTGCATAGCCCTTCAGACGACATTGCTCAAGGTTCACGTTTCTATCTTCCAAAGATGCTAGATTAAAAGAAAGTGTTGTAAATGAATTGCTCATCTCATCTTAACAGCTTCAACTTTTTTTTGTCTATTCCACCTCTCTCAAACAATTCGCTCTAAACTCTATAGAACAACAAACTCGCAAAGAATAAATAATATACAATGATTTTGTTTTAAATAAAGGACTACATCCACAAGAATTATTACAATCTCTCACCAATATGCGACCATGGATTTGGTGATGCCCCTCAAAAATTCAATACATCACATTGGACACAATAATCTTGATTGATTTATTTAATGAACGAGAGGTACAAATAAATAGAGGAAATGTCTTCTATAGATAAGGAGTCTTATCCTCATCAAGATCCATACCATATCTCTTTGTATGCCTGTCTTTAATATGAGTTGTCTTTAAAAACTAATACACACAAAATATTATTGATTCTATCCCTATGGATTCACAACCAATTTTAGTAATTGTCTATCTGCAGAAGTTAGTAGAGAAAAGGATAAAATCTGTTAATAATAATGAATTCCCAACAAGTGCGTTGTAAGCTTTATGTTTGTAGAGATGAGGAATGCAAGCAAAAAATAGCTAAAGCAAGCTAGCATTTTGGTGAAGCTGAGTTCATTGTGGGCCACCAAACCTTGCAACTTTATGTTGTAACTCTTTGCATTTTGAGGGTGCAACAAATTTCAAGGAACAAATTACTCGCCTAGGGGGAAAATGCCATCTCGAACTGGAATATAACATTGATCTACAAGCAACATCACTTAGACCCAACATATGGGGAGGCAACCCTAATTGGGAGTTAGAGGATCTATGGTACCTTCCTATCTTTTCCATTGGAAGGACAGGGAAAGAGATCTATTCTTTGCAACTAAATTATTTGGATACCACCTAATTGCTTGATTGGTGTTTGATTCACTAAACTAGTTGTTTGAAGGCGGGCTATCCATAGTCGCCAACAAAATTCTACATGGACCCTCTCGATAGCCTAATATATTGGTTGTGAGTGATAGCAAACCTCTTAATCTATAGGTTGAGGGTGGATATGGCTGTTTATAGATCTCTCATCTGAATTTAAGGCCTTTAGGAGACTGACTATATGTAGGATGCTTTTGATCGAGGATATGAAAGTGAGGACTTTAGCAATGCCCATATGTATAGGTAAGAACTCATCCTATTATAGGATGAGAGCTTGATTTGTGTAGATGCCTCCCACTACAAGATGGTGTTGGACCATGATTGTTGTTAGACCAAAACTCATAGGTGTTAGTCTCCGCTACAATCGTTAGAGTTAGGATCTATGAGAGGCGGTTAGTCCATGTCACGAAACTCACGGGGAGCGCTGGACACACATGCCAACAATCTCCCCCTTAGTGTTACCCGAGTGAGTTTCGAACTCGAGACTTGTCGCTCTGATACCATTTGTTGGACCACGATTGCATTAGACCAAAACCCATAGGTGTTAGTCTCCGTTACAATCGCTAGAGTTAGGATGTATGAGAGGCGGTTAGTCCATGTCACGAAACTCATGGGGAGAGCTGGACACACATGCCAAGAGATGGGGCCTCTTTAATCTTTTCCAATAGTCTATTAGATGGATGTCTACCACTATTGAATGATTAATATATCATTGTGGATATAGGGCTCTCTTTATCCTTTATCTCGTATCTTTCATAAAGGCCTTTCTTTATCCACTCCATTTTGTTTTGTTCGTCAAAAAGTTATGATGACATTAATAAACGATATCATGTTGTATTAAGTTCAAGGGGATATCAATTTGTAACGAGAAAATAACCATAGTGCATCATTCCATAGGCGTTTTAATTTTCAGAAGTGTTTGGGTAATGCATCCAAAATTTGAGGGTAGAATTCAAGCTATTCACAGGGAATCACAATAATTCATCATCCCTACCGACAGCAATAATTACCTAAGATCAACTTTCTTTCAATTATTGATTGATGAAAGGTTGTAGAAGAGGAAGACGCACTCTCCAACCCCTACCGTATGTGACGTCTGTATTTTTTAGGGCCCGAGCAATGGTAAAGGAATTGAACCCCTCTACTACCTCTAGGGTTGGGGGGCAGGACGAGGCCGTTTAAGTATTTATCCTCCTCTCTTAACTTAGTGTCTCTTCTTTTTTAGGAGGGGGAGAGAGGGGAGGCCTTGAATGTCGAAAGTAGATCAATTAGGGGGGAAGTATTAATTGACAAAAGGAGGTTGAGGTGGGGGAGGTCCTCCCTTGTCGCTACCATATATTTATTTTTGTGTTAGAGGCTCAACCAATGGGAGAGAACTTGACCCTCTCTTTTGTATTTACATTATTAGGGTTGTGGGTGATTGAGGACCCTTAGGTTTGGGGATGATCGAGGGGCTTTTGGACCGTAAATCAGTTGGATCCTCCCATGATGTAGGGCCTCTCCAGACGTCAGATGGGGAAGTTTTCAATTGACAAAAGGTAAGGTCATTTATCCACTCTACATTTAGGGCCTTACGGAATTTAGGGCTGCTCTTGATGTAGGAGGGGGAGAGAGAGAGGAGGGTCTCGACCGACGAAAGGTAAGGTCATTTATGCACTTGACCTTTCTGTGCTTGTTCTTCTCCCATGACATAGCGTGGGGAGAGAGAGGAGGGTCTTAACCGATGACAGTTAAGGTCATTTATGGTTTTGAAAACTCAGATTCATAATAGACTCGACAACCAATGTTTTTTACTCACACTCAGGGCTCAGTACTGAAGTACATTTAGAGATAATAATCACAATCACTCGAAAAAACAAATATTAATGCATTTAGAGAGCACAAGTCTATTTTGATCATCTTTTTGTCATATTTCAAAGATTACATGTTATATAACCTTAAACGCTCAAAACTCAAAATTTTAAAGTTTTTCTAGAAGTCAATCATTGTATTTTGTGTAGGTACAACCGTAGAAGCACTAATTGTATAAATATTCCATTGTACGGATATGAGTGATAACTGTTGTACGCAGTACTTGGCAGGTGAACAGTTGGAGATACAATGTGACATCCTCCTCTTCCCTCTTCTAATGTAACTTAAATTTTGGGGCTTCGAACTAGAAGCTATGCTGATATCAACAAAAGGACTAGGATATCTTTTAGTATCCGGGGACATCTTTTATATATATTAAATTTTCTGTTTTCTGTTTTCTGTTGTCTCTTTAAAACTGAGGACTGTTCACCAAGAGAATGAGAAGATCAAGTAAAGCTAGTATTGTGATGAGGCTTCGTAACTCTTTAGCTTCCGAAAATTTTACAATGCTTTGGTAGTGGGAATGGATGGCCTCAATTTAAGGAGGGTGCATTGTGCTATGATTCTATTTTATACCGGAAAATGTATTCGAAAAATGAGTCATAGAACCTAAGGTACATCTATGTAGTGCATGAGAATGGTCATTAGAAGCCACTCATCTCTATTACAAAAAAAGTTTGTATGTATAAATGTAATTAAAATTCACTTTGGAAACTACAATAACTTAAAAAGTCTGTATGTATATTTCTATATGAAGAGAAAAGTTGTGTAGATAATAAAAGCAGAAAGGTATAGATCAAAATGTTTAGCAATTAACCATAACCCGACTATATTGTATTACAAAGATATATTAAGAATCAAGAGTGATATATGAATATAGAAATTTTCGAGCACAAATGCACATGGTGGACTGTCATAGACTGTTATTCATAAATTATTTAAAATTTATTTGTATAGTTTTAATCATAGTATGCATACTCGGCGAGTACTTGCCATTTTTTCCCTTGGCCGAGTATTCAAACGAAAAAACTTGCCAAAACCTGCACAACCAAGTTTTTGGCAAATACATGCAAGTCTTTGGCGAATATTCGTGAATACTCGCGAGTTTATGAATATTCGTGAATACTCACGAGTTTTTGGAGAGACTTTTTTAAATATTTTGTTTAAAATTTATGTTTTTTAAAGAAATTTTTATATTTTTAGAGTTCCCAAGTATTGCCGAATATTCGCCAAGTCTTGCCGAGTTTTTACCGAGTCAATTTTTTTTGGGTTTGCTGAGTATTTTCTGAATACGAGTATGCAAACTATGGTTTTAATATTTATAATTTTATATATTATTTTTATAGCCATCCCCTTGCCGTCTTGAAATTTTGGATTTTTTTTGCAGTCCTAGAAACTCTGTCCCTACATCCCACTGTATCAGAAACGCCATTTCTACATCCTACTGTCCGGGAGTCTTAGGTAACACTGATTATTATAATAAATATGTATATGGAGGAGTTTTCTATACCTGCCCAAAATTTTGAGCCCATTGTGAAATTCATGATGATAGAATGGTGATATCCCAATGTCAAAGGATGCCTATTTATATTTGGTTTGGTTTTGTACATACTCTTATCTCTTTCTGCATTAAATTGATGAATCTCCAAGCATGCTATATGTATTCAACCTATAGCTAGCTAATGACATATTTATGGTTATATGGTTTATGTCCAGATATGCTTATGCTTGCTGCTACCATGTGTGTGTATGTAAAGTGAAGGGTGTGGTCAATAACCATGGGATTCTTTTTGAAAGTAGATGTATTTGTTGTAGACAACCTTGTATCAAATACTCAGAAGAGTGGTAGGATTCATTGTACATGTTCTCTAACATGCATGCGAATGTTTCCTTTCCTCACTTATAATTAAGGCCATTGATGTGCTTAGAGAGTGCAGTTTAAGCGAGGATTTGCTGTAGGGTAAATGTACCCAAATGTAAATTGTTTGGTTCTATTTTGAAAGTTGGAAATTTTGCACCTCCTGAAAATAAATTTCCTGCTTGAAATACATTCTTCTCTTTCAAGGTAGTGTCTTTTTTGTTTTATTTCTTTTTATAAGTGCTCATTGATATTTCATTTCTATTCTATATTTCATTATAGCCAAATAATTATATGCATAGTTTCTTAAATTCTGAAGTTTCACTTTATTGATAGGTGATGATTCAGGTTGGATGCATGATAGCTGGTCAAACATTTGCACTTGGTATGTTTTGCGAACATGTTAAACTATTGCATAGCTGTGATAAACATGTAGAGAAAAACATTTTAGGACCATAAGATTTTAGATAGTCATTCTGTTATTGACTGTTATTTTTCCTAATTCTCAAAGGATTCCACATATTGTTTCTGATAAATTTGCATGTAAAATCAGTGCAGTTTGTGATGGTCTTAAAGATCTAGAATCTCTGTCATGTCTTCACTAATATTCCCGTTCCTTCAAAAATTATGCATCCAATTTGTGCTTTCTGTTTCGCACCAACTTTATGAGTTGAAGCATGATGTTCTATGAATCTTGTGGCAATATGCTATTTACTCCCACGTTTGAAATTCTCACAACTAGCATGATCATTCAGATCCTTGTAATAAATTAAATAGATTCACGAGACTTGTATCAAAAAAATTATAACCAACCTAGGGTTCAGATCCAGCTTGCTTCCCACTGAACTGTGCATGTCTAGTGCCTAGTGGTATTGAATTTCAGCTTAGTGCTCATCTCCTCAAAAAAGGCTTGGAAACTATTGCACTGATTGTTGCAACTTTCCTCTATGATCTTTTGCACCCATTTATTCTTCAATTATTTGCAATGACTTCTGCATTGCACATGTCACATACTACGCAGGGGTGAAAATTATAAATCCTAATAAGTATTGTTTAAAATCTATGTAAATATACTAGCATACCTATCTTAGAGAACTGGATGTAAAATATGCAAAAGAGATAGGTTCATATCTTCGAGGCGCCTATATTAAATTTAAGACATAGGAGGAATAGAGTGCCTCGAGAATGCCAATTATATCTTTCGTCATATTTTACATAGTCATTTCTCTAAGATAGGTATGCTAGTTTGTAATATAGTTTAGTTCTAAATGCTATAGGTAAGGATTAGATTAGGAAATTAGCACTTAGGGTTTAGTAATAGTTTTAAAACTATAGTTTATATAAACCTTATTTTAAAAAAAATAGCTTTTGAAACTAAATAGGATATAGTATAGTTTAATTATAGTTTAAAGGTACTTTTACTTTAACCATTCTATATATTATCCAACATCCATCTTAGAGAACTCTTTGTAAAATATTAAAAAAATAAAAATAAATTAACTTATAAGGTAAAATAACAAATTAGGTTTGTACCTACTCGGGGGGACATTGATAAATCATGGACCAATAGAAAAATTTCATTTCCTATTCTTGTGGAATTTGTCTCCTAGAAATTAACTTGGATATAGTATAGTTTAATTTCTTTAATATATATGTTTTAACCTTATAAACTTTAAAATATAGTTCATGTAGATATTAGGGTATAATTTATAAACTATATTTGTCAAATTGAATGGAACCCAAATTTAAAGGGGTACACAAGAACATGGGAAAATTTATTTTTCGGAATGACAAAGGTAAAATAACAAATTAGTGTTTTACCACACTCGAGCGATATTGATAAATCATGGACCAATAGAAAAATTTCATTCCCTATTTTTGTGGAATTTGTCTCTTGGAAATTAACTTGAATTTTTTTAGCCTTTTGTTTTCATTTCCGCCCCAGAAATATATCAACATGCACACATTTGATTTAGAAATCTAGTGTTTGAAAAGGTATGTAACTTATTAAAAAACCGACATGGTATTAATGTTTATTAATATGTTGGATATAATTTACCATGAGAACTGATGCCCCTCTACAATTGTAGAATGCCTCTTGGCATAATAAATATAAGAGCCACAACATTTGGGATGATCAAATGCCATTTAATGGTAATGAATGGCTTGGAGAAAGAGAAGGAAACCATATCTGCTCCTTATTAACATTAAGAATGGTTTCTGTAAAGTTACTTACTAATTTGTCAATGCCTTAACACATATTACCTCTTACTTTTGAAATTAAAGCTACCTACTATTGTTCTTGGGATCCTCTTTTCACCACAATCCCTTTTTATTGATATACCCGTGCTTAAGTTGTAAATTAAAATTAACCCCTGTATGCACTCGCCTGGTATTTACCATGTCCTAATAACAATCCTCACATCTCATGTATCTCATGACATGTTTTTGAAAAAAAATATAAAAATAAAAAATCAATGGGAATTTTGATTGGAGCGAAGCCAATAATGAGAAAGAGTTAGCTAAGGACCTTAGTGTTGTTTGGGACACTACCATAGTTGACTTCGCTTGAAAGGAGTTTGTGGTCACACAAGCTCCCTTCATGGATGTGTTCGACGACCTCTACGGGGACGAGTATCTTGAACACATGTTCATGAACTCCCGACATTCCTTGCTTGCCACTACCTAGAACCAAAGAGGGTTCGCGAAAAGAAACAAAGAATGGGTGAGAGGAAGTGCATTCTTAGGCGTTATGAGGACAAAATGAAAAGAGATGAGGAATAGGAGAGGAAAAACAAGTGGTGCTATCAAGCGAACTTATGAATTACAAGTTTCGAGAATATAAAAATTAATTGCTACCTTTTGTGAAAAGGCTCTTAGACCAATAATTGTGCAGAGGATTGCTGATAGCAACAAGAATCAACACACTCACCCAAAAAATTAAGATATTGGAACAAACAACAAAGTTAGATTCCACTATCATTCAATATCATTTTGATTACCAATGAAGTATGTGTTCTGAACTCAAGAAGCCTGATTTGATTACCAACACCAAAATACCTTCAAAACTGAAACAAGGGCCAAGAACGCTTTCCACCTATTCAAATACACCTAAGAAATATGATCAATCACCTCAAGAAGTTACAAACCATCATTTATCATCTTTCACCAATTAGACCTCCAAAACAGCTAGTAGCCCTTCCACAAGACAAATTTTGATGAATAGAACAAACTACAAAGACGTATTGTTCACTGTCAAGATGTTCATATACCCTTTATGGCACTTAAACTAATTCCAAAATTTTAAGACTCAATTATAAGCCAATTCATTTTTATTCTCTTCCTGCCGTTTCTCCTAGGCCTAATTTCTAGCCCTCAAATCACCCAAAGCTCATAGTCTGGAACAACCTGTAAACTTTCATGTAGAAGTCTTTAGCTTTCTAGATACCCATTACGGAGTTCTAGCTTCATGCTTAATTTCATACTCCAACTCCCAATACAACTCACCCAACACCTATTTCCTCTTTTTTTGACTAGGGCTATTAGGTTTCCTTAGGGTTTCAATGGCCTTCTTAGGGTTTTATTGTGTAATGTCCCCTTTCTAGGAATGGAGAAAATCAAGCAAAGAATGGATTAACCCTTTTGCTTCAACCTAAAATATTCCAATGTCGGCTATTTTGAACCCAAATGGGGTTGGAACTAGCCAAGGTGGTGGGATAGATTGGAAGAAAACAATTGGAATTCAAACACATTCAAATGAGACTTTTAACAACTGAAAAATAATTAATAATTACACCCCAATTGTTGCAATCTGCCAAAATTATTTCCCTCTTAACCATCCAAGCAAAAACCTTCAAACTTTGGGTTTTGGGCCACAAAAATATGAAGAATAATATCCCAACATCAGTTTTTGCACAGCCAACATATTACCTTAATTTTACCCTAAAAATTAGGTCGCCCATCACATTTAGGGCATCAAATTAGCTCCAAAAATTATGAAGTTAATTTCTCCGTATTCCTCCTAATTTTTACAATCAAAACCCATGTTAAACTGACCCCATTCGAACCTTTTTCAGATCTGATTTTTATATCAACAATAATAAATAAAATTGCATCTAGAACAGCTGAAACTTCAAAAATTAATATCTTACTCAATATTGGTATTTTTGCATGAAACAAAAAACACAATTAAGTAGAAATGAGGAGCTTTCCAATGAACTATCAAACTGAATTTTCTGATCACCGAAACCCAGTCAAAACTGCCCCAGAAATTTGCCTCCAAGTCGCTAGGGTTAGAATAAATTCTATAAATTAATTTCAGCTCATACAACCCTTCCAAAACACCCAAATAATCAGCCCGTGCTCTGAAATAATTAATTAGACACAACAAATTATAGATCTAGCATAAACAACTTCAAAACATGATAAATCAAACCCCAAACCAAGTTGATTTGCCTCTAATAAATTGCAGCAGTAATAAAGAACACAAAAGTACCACAAACCACTAACTAACACGCAGATTTATCCTTCCAATAAATGCGCCAACACCTTAGAGAAAGTCGCCAATGCTAGAATGTATAAACCATGCATAAACACACTCAACACAAGAGAACACAATGAAGAGAACAATGGAGTCTTCAATATCTTCAACAATAGATCCAAATGAAGCTTACAATGAGAGAGCACAATGCAAGAGCTAGGACATACATCCCAATACTCCAAGCATGGAGTGAAATCAAATGATCAATCAACATAACCCTCTAAAGAAATTGCAACCTCCTTTTATAGAACTAAGGGGTGCAATATCCAATGACTGACCTTTTTTCTTTTTGGAGGGAAAACATAATAATCCGTATGGTCTGCCTCCCCTACTTATACTATATATATCGATCTAGCTATCTTGATGTAGGAGCTGGAATGGGGCAAATGTTGATTGATGAAAGGTAAGGTCATTTATGTGCTTGACCTTTAGGGCCTTTAGATACTTGCCCCTCTCCCCTAATGTAGGAGGTGAGAGGGGGGAGTGTCTCAAATGACAACCTTTAGGTTCGAGGCCTTTAGGGCTTAATTTATACGGTCAATCTCTTTCTCCCGTACCCTATCTATTTGGCTATTAGGAGGGGGATAGGATCTCGATAGACAAAAAGTAGGGTCATATATACGCTCAATCTTTTAGAGCCGAATCTAAATGGTTTTTCCCCTGGGACCTTTAGGGCCTAATATAAATGGTTTTTCCATGACATACCCTCTTAATCTATCTGATTCGATAGATGAAAAGGCCTTTAGATCCGAGGACCTTAAGGGCCTAATCTAAATGGTTTTTCCCCTGCCGTACTCCTTAATCAACTGACAACTCCGTAAATGGTTTTTCCCCTGTATCTGAGGGTAGGAGAGGGGGGAGTGTCTCAAGGTCGTTGACAACTTTCCTTCGCCCTTACCCTATCTATTTGGCTATTAAGAGGGGTAGGTCCGAGGCCTTTAGGGCCTAATCTAAATGGTTTTTCCCCTGGCGTACCCTCTTAATCTATCTGATGTAAGGCCTTTAGATACTTTCCCCCTCCTCTAATGTAGGAGGGTGCGAGGGGGGAGTGTCTCAACTAATAACCTTTAGGTCCGAGGCCGTTAGAGATTAATTTATATGGTCTATCTCCTTCGCCCTTACCCTATCTATTTGGCTATTAAGAGGGGTAGAGGATCTCGATAGATGAAAAGTAAGTTTTTTTATACACTCAACCTTTAGATCCGAGGACCTTAAGGGCCTAATCTAAATGGTTTTTCCCCTGCCGTACTCCTTAATCTATCTGACTCTTATGAGGGGAGAGGGTCTTGATTGAGGAAAAGTAAGATCATATTTAATTTTTTGGTCCAAGGGCTTAATCTATATGGTCCTCCTCTCTTGCATGCACACAATCTCAATTCGCATATCTAGAGGGTGAGAGAGGGTCTTGATCAAGGAAAATAGATTGAGGAGAAGGGATGTTTTCCATAGACATTGGGCCTTGCCCATCTCTATAGTTCTTAATTGGAGGGTCCGACACTCCCCTTGTAGGGACTCGTATGATGAAGGCCGCCCACCCCCTTCCCGTACATATCTATTTGTAGGGAAGGCACTCCTTTGAGGTAGGATGGGAAGGAAGGCGAGGGAAGACCTCTAATCTAGATCTTAAGAGGTTTACAGGACAATGCTCTTTATGAGGATCGATATGTGTTGTATGCATACACTAAAGGAATAATGTTGAGTAAAATAGTGTAGAGAAAATAATAGAAATGGAATATAAACTATATTAATTTGTGCATTCTATACTTGACATATTCTGGAGAGAGATGCGTGTTTATCTTTTATCTTCTAGCTATCTAATGTTACAAATGTGTATACATATATTAGAAATCCGCAAAGGTTGAAATAACTATTATCGAAGTTGAACCATTTGGGCTTACATGTGTGCCTCTTCACTTTCACCTTCCAATAGTTACACGGTTTGGTTGTCAGGCATGTGTTATGATGATAGATGCTATGTTACAATGCTCCTTAGGAGTGCCACTTGACTTGGCACAACCTAAATGGTTAAAATGGCTCAACATGGCCAAGATATGGCATGGGTTTTATATGCAAGAATTGTGCTATGCAACATTATCTCTAGGGGTTGTGCAGATGGTTGAGCTTGCACATAGGTTGTGCATATGGTGCGACATTGATACAATGCATTGTAGGTTGCATGGAATGATTTGATGCGTTGTTGCACGGAACCTGAAGTTCCAACACAAATGGCATTGAGATTCAAACTCG
The DNA here is from genome assembly GCA_019776745.2 of Taxus chinensis. NCBI lineage: Eukaryota > Viridiplantae > Streptophyta > Pinopsida > Cupressales > Taxaceae > Taxus > Taxus chinensis. The sequence goes on from CM034149.1 coordinate 166,992,175, forward strand.
AAAATATGGCATGGGTTTTACATGCAAGAATTGTGCTATGCAGCATTATCTCTAGGGGTTGTGCAAATGGTTGAGTTTGCACATAGGCTGTGCATATGGTGTGACATTGATCCAATGCATTGTAGGTTTCATGGAATGATTTGATGCATTGTTGCATGGAACTTGAAGTTCCAAAACAAATGGCATTGAGATTCAAACTCAAAAATTTGGCATAATGCAAAGGGCACACTTCTCAACTGTGCAAGGGCTAAGCCTCTCACACTTATGCGGTTTGTGCTTACTGGGTGAAGTGTGTGGTATGGTCATCTAAGTGGTGCACATGATGTTGGGAGTTGCGTTGAGGTGCTCGAAGTGTAGACGTTGTGCGGCATGTTTCGCGACACTACTTGGAAGGCACACGATGCAAAGGGTTGCTCACAAATGAGCGAGTGACCAAAGCACTCAAGGTAAGGGCTCGTGATGGTGGAGAGAATGTGACTAATTTCCCCTTTCTTGAGAAGTAATTGTTTCAATTGCCTTAAGTCTAGGAAGCGTGGGCTTCTAGATGCATCTTGGTGAACCATTTGCATTCTCAATCACTTTGGCTTGCCATAACAACTCCATATATTGGCATAAAGAAGTTCTGGGTGTACATGGTTTCCACAACTTGATATGTTTCTGCTAGCTAAGGTTGTGCTACTCAGGCGGTAAATGTGTCGCAATCTTCTCAAGATTTTGTGGGGAATAGGTTAGAGCATGGAATCAATTCAAGTTCTGATTACTTTGAGAATTGGCCGGTGGCTATTCAATAAAGTTTGACTGCTTTTTGAAAGGATCAATCACATATGGGAAACGACATTGGTGAGATATATGAATGCTTTTGGTGTTGTGGGAACTAATCCATCCCAAACTTAGGAATTGCAAATGAGAAATGACATTGGTGAGTTATATCTATACTTTTGGTGTTGCGCGAAGTGAACCATCCCAAGTTGTAAGGATGTGAATGAGGCATTCTTGGAAGGCTCGTTCGCTTGATAACTGCTTTAGAGATGAGATTATTAATGCTATACTTCCATTGATCTGAAAATGTAGTGGTTGTTGCTGTTACAGTCATATCTACAAATAGAATATGGGTTTTTCTTAACTGTCTTGCACTGCTGGTGTGGTTGTCGTGTTGAGACAAGGAACTACATGCTTTGCTTCCTCCATTTCTAGAAATGGCTGGTGTATCCTTTAGTATTGCAAGTGCAAGAAAGTGTTAATGGCACTCAAAGTTTGAATGGCTAATGGTTTTGTGTTTGTCACATCATATACTTTTCGTCTACTGTTTTTACTTGTCTTAGATGGTTTTACTTGTGTGAAGCATGTGTATTCTCTGGTACTTGCTTATTCGTTTCCTTTTTTCCCTTCATCTTTTACTCTTCCTCAATGGTCATGAAAATATAGTGATAGGCTTCTCTCATCATTTTGACCTTGACCAACTTTAGTTTGGAATGAATGAATTGTCGTCGAGTGCAATGGTCTTTGAGAACTTTATATTACTTTGACTTGAAGGAGCCCAATCTCGCATATAATTTGTGGAAGGCATGGTGTAGGCTTGGATTGATTGGTCATGTCCTTACCATAGTTGTTTCCACTATATATAATGGTCATCATAGACATCTTCATCTTCAAGATAATATTCAACCTTTGAAGATTTCTAGGTTGGCTCAAATCTTCCTACACTCTAGTCTTCCTCCCACAAAATATGGGCTTGCTACCACCTCTTGATGGGTGAAGAAACTTTTTGAAGTGCAATCTTGTTCTCTTTGTAACAAAAAATCATTGATAGAAAAATATGCCTCTAGCTAATTTAACCAGTTATCTGCATTTATTTTTTCCCCAAACATAAGAATGTCTAGGTTTACTTGAAACCTGAGGGGGCTTGACAACCATAGTTTTACTTGCCGTGTGAGTCAATGGAATCACCCATTTGAGGATTTCAATGATCTGGTTGAACAAAAATGTCTTTTGTTCTTGAAGAGCTTTTACAATTTGATGTTTGGTCATCTCATGGACCTCATCTCGTGCTTCATTGTTTCACACCATTTGAGCTTTGCTGAAATGGCATGACAGATAGTCTGAGGGATTTCTTGGTTTGATGCCAAGCTTATGATACTCTGACCTCACTTGATGGGACATACAGGATGAAGCACTCAGATTCTAATTATCCGGATCCTAGAAAGGTTGGGGGACAATGCTCTAGATGAGGATCTAGATGTTTTGTATACATATCTAGAAGTAATATTGTTGAGTGAAACATGATATAAAAATATTAGAATTCGAATAAAAATTACATTAATCTGTGTTTTATACATGGTATACTCTCAAGGGAGATGTATGGTTGTTTATGCCTTCTACCTTTTTGTTTATTTTCTAATGCTATAAATGTTTATGCATATATTACAAAACCGTGAAGGCTGAAAGAACTGTTATGAAAGTTAAACCTTTTGGGCTTCCCTTTGTGACTCTTCACCTTCCGCCAAGTTCACGGCTTGGCTATATGGTGTGCAGTATGTGGAAGCAATATGGAAGTAATATGGGCTTCCATTTGTTTTGTATACAGATGTGGAAGTAATATTGTTGAGTGAAACATGATATAAAAATATTAGAACTCGAATAATAATTACATTAATCTTTGTGTTTTATACATGTTATACTCTCAAGGGAGATGTATGGTTGTTTATACCTTTATACCTTTTTGTAATGCTATAAATGTTTATGCATATATTACAAATCCACGAAGGCTGAAAGAACTGTTATGGAAGTTGAACACTTTGGGCTTCCATTTGTGGCACTTCACCTTTTGCCAGGTTCATGGCTTGGCTATATGGTGTATAATATGTTGATAAATGCTTTGTTATAAGGTGAGCCTTGAGATTGTTCACCTTCAGCCAGTTACACGGCTTGGCTGTATGGTGTGCAATATGCTGATTTTGTGTTTGTCGCATCATATACTTGTCATCTACTATTTTTACTTGTCTTGGATGGTTTTCCTCGTGTGAAGCATGTGTATTCTTTGGTACATTAGTTGTTTCCTCAATGGTCATCGCGTAGTGATAGGCTTCTCTCATCATTTTGACCTTGACCAACTTTAGTTTGGACGGAATGAATTGTCGTTGAGTGCGATGGTCCTTGAGAACTTTATGTTACTTTGTCTCAAAGGATCCCAATTTCATATATAAATTGTGGAAGGCATGGTGTAGGCTTGGATTGATTAGTGAAGTCCTTAGCATAGTTGTTGCCACTATATATAATGGTCATCATAGATATCTTCATCTTCAAGATAATATTCAACCTTTGAAGATTTCCAGGTTGGCTCAGATGTTCCTACTCTCTAGTCTTCCCTCCCACAAAATATGGGTTTGCTACCACTTCTTGATGGGTGAAGAAACTTTTTGAAGTACAATTATTGATAGAAAAATATGTCTCTAACAAATCTAACCAGTTATCTGCATTTATTTTTTCCTCAAACATAAGAATGTCTAGGTTTACTTGAAACCCGGGGGGGCTCAACCACCGTAGTTTTACCTGCTGGGTGAGTCAATGGAACCACCCATTCGAGGATTTCAACGATCTGGTTGAACAAAAGTGTCTTATGTTCTTGAAGAGCTTTTGCAATTTGATGTTTGGTCATCTCATGGACTTCATCTTGTGATTCATTGTTTCACACCATTTGAACTTTGCTGAAACGACATGATAGATAGTTTGAGGGATTTCTTGGTTTGATGCCAAGCTTATGATACTCCAACCTCACTCGATGGGGCATACAATATGAAGCACTTTGATTCCAATTATTCGGATTCTAGGAAGTTTGGGGGACAATGCTCTAGATGAGGAGCTAGATGTTTTGTATACATATGTGGAAGTAATATTATTGCGTGAAACACGATATAAAAATATTAGAACTCGAATAAAAATTACATTAATCTAGGTGAGGAGCTAGATGTTTTGTATACATATGTGGAAGTAATATTATTGAGTGAAACATGATATAAAAATATTGGAACTCGAATAAAAATTACATTAATCTTTGTGTTTTACACATGGTATACTCTCAAGGGAGATGTATGGTTGTTTATGGCTTCTACCTTTTTGTTTATTTTGTAATGCTATAAATGTTTGTGTATATTACAAAACCGTGAAGGCTGAAAGAACTGTTATGGAACTTGAACCCTTTGGGCTTCCATTTGCGACTCTTCACCTTCCGCCAAGTTCACGGCTTGCCTATATGGTGGAAGCCCATATCAATATGGAAGTAATATGGGCTTCCATTTGTTTTGTATACATATGTGGAAGAAATATTGTTGAGTGAAACATAATATAAAAATATTAGAACTCGAATAAAATTTACATTAATCTTTGTGTTTTATACATGGTATACTCTCAAGGGAGATGTATGGTTTATGCCTTTTACCTTTTTTGTTTATTTTCTAATGCTATAAATGTTTATGCATATATTACAAAACTGTGAAGGCTGAAAGAACTGTTATGGAAGTTGAACCCTTTGGGCTTCCATTTGTGACTATTCATTCACCTTCCGCCAGGTTCACGACTTGGCGAGCCTGGAGACTTGCCAGTTACACGGCTTGACTATATGGTGTGCAATATGTTGATAAATGCTTTGTTATAAGGCTATCCTTGAGAGTGCCATTTGAGATGGCACAACGTGGTGTGGAGTTTTGTAGGTGTTGTGCAGATGATCGAGAAGTCATATAGGATGTGCACATGGTGCAGCACTGCGTAGTTAAGTGTAGGTTGTGTGAAATGTTCTGGTGCATTGTTGAGTGGATGCTGAAGTTGTAATGTTCCTTTTTAGGGCTGAACTGAAAACACAATGAAATCACACAAACCCAAACTGAAATATATTCTGATTTTTATAGTAGCCAACTGAAAATAGAACAGTGCACAACAGTCTGATTTTTGGGACAGCAGCTAGAAAAGAGCAATAATTCATCAAAATATCACCATTCACATCGTCTAAAACATGTAGAGGCACTTTAGGAATATTTTAGGTCAATTATCACCCAAGAAATAAACCTCAAAACACAGCTGGAAATTGAATAAATGATAGCAGAGGTACAACCCACACTAAGGGCTGGAAATTATGATTCCAAACCCCCAAAAATACCAATGAAGTGGGAAATCAGCCTTGCAAATTATGAGGAATCTGAATATCAACACCAAATGCAAAGTTGTGCCCTAAACGGCACTCAAACCCTTCTCCACCCTAGGAGAGGGTGCCAAATTGATGTAGAAGACCTTGACAAATCTCTCTCCTCCAAACCCTAGCTGCAAATCATCAAGATAACCTTCTTTGAAGCTCTTGGAACTACCAATTGGAGAGTTTTTTGTTCTCCGACCTTGAACAAGGGTTTCGTCGTCATTGTGTGAGACACTAAAGGATTTTCGCCCTCTAGTGGAATGGAATAGAGCAATCACCCCCAACAATAGAAGAAGGTTAAAGATATCATGGAGATGGAGTGCTCCAAGGGTAGGAGGCTTCTCATCTTACAAATGCTATATCCATTGAGGTGGCATGGGAACCCCGGTTCTTGGAGTGAATTCCCCATGGAGGGTACCGGAGGCATGAAGCTTGCTTTATCTGCTTGATTTGGCAAACAGTTCTTGGGAAGGGAGGACTGTAATGTCCGCATTTTCTGAAGACCCTTAGCCTATATATGTCCCCGTGGGCTTCAAGATGTGTAAGGGGAAACATTTTTTTATTAAATAATTAAATATTATTGCCTGGAGCAATAATTATTTAATTATTTAATTATTTAATTATGAAGGTTATTTAATTTAATTCCCAAAATATAAAAAATTAAATGGGGAATTAATTAAATAAATATTTAGGTGGCTTTTATTGATAAAATTACCCTTTGAAAAGGGGACGTCACACCTAGGGAAGACACACTAGGTGAAGACACATTGCTTTTATTTAATATTTTCCTTCTCTTAGGGTTTTCGAATTTTGTGCCTCCTTACTTATAAAAAGGGAGTGCTAGGACCATTATTATGATTATGCTATGATGAACTTATTTTGATACTCCATGCTTGGAGTTGGAATGCATGACCCTTCGTTATTTGTTCTCTCTCTTGCCTGGGAGATTGGATCAAGCTGGTTTTGAGATTTATTTGAAGTATTGTATTTGTGAAGATCCATGTCTTTGGCTTTAGCAACATATTTAGATTGAAGTTTACTAGTTGAAATCTGTCCTTTTACTGTAGCGACGTCACTGTAGCAGCTGGTTTTTGGTTATCAAGTTGAAGTGTTTTGTGAGTGCTTTGCAAATTGACTTTGGTGTATTGGTTTCTAATATCAGCTATCCCGTTTCATAATATTTGTGGGCTGTTTATATCATAGATAGAATACTCGCCAAAAACTCGGCGAGTTTAGAAAAATATTGAGCTAGCTTTGGCAAACATTTTGATTGAATTTGCAAGTGGAAATCTGTCCTTTTACTGTAGCGACGTCACTGTAGCAGCTGGTTTTTGGTTATCAAGTTGAAGTGTTTTGTGAGTGCTTTGCAAATTGACTTTGGTGTATTGGTTTCTAATATCATCTATCCCGTTTCATAATATTTGTGGGCTGTTTATATCATAGATAGAATACTCGCCAAAAACTCGGCGAGTTTAGAAAAATATTGAGCTAGCTTTGGCAAACATTTTGATTGAATTTGCAAGTGGAAATCTGTCCTTTTACTGTAGCGACGTCATTGTAGCAGCTGGTTTTTGGTTATCAAGTTGAAGTGTTTTGTGAGTGCTTTGCAAATTGACTTTGGTGTATTGGTTTCTAATATCAGCTATCCCGTTTCATAATATTTGTGGGCTGTTTATATCATAGATAGAATACTAGCCAAAAACTCGGCGAGTTTAGAAAAACTCGCCAAAAATTATGCTAAACGAGTAATTCGTAGGAAAACTCGCCAAAAATGCAAAAAAAAAAACTCGCCGAGTATAGTTGGAATACTCGCCAAAAACTCGCCAAAGACAACATTTCTTTCCTTTTTTGGATTTTTGGTGAAGTATAGAAAAAAATTTGCCATTTTTGGAAAGGGTCCGGGAAGATGTAGCAGCAAAAACTTGCATGTGCCATAACTTTCATTCTGTGGCTCCGTTTTAGGTGTCGTTTTCTCTAAAAGTGCATATTTTCTTGAGCTCTAACGCATTGATGGCAATATTTTTCTTATTTTCATAAAATCCATTTTTGCACCTTTTTCGACCAAGCAACTTCTTTCAATCTTCTGAAATAATCATGAGCTTTGATTGCTTGTAGATAGATTAGTAATGAAATCAATGAAATGTGATATTATCTCTCTTTTGAAATGTGACAATTTATCTTTTGTTTTTATATATTTAATAAAAATGTACATTTCTCATAGTCGAATTTAATCACGAATTTAATCGCTGATTTTTTTACCGGCGAATTTTTCACGAATTTAATCATCGGCAAATTCGAACACGAATTCGAATGCGGCAACTTAGGTTACAAAGATCATTCCAATTACAAAGATAAAATATAGTGCTTTATAAGAGTGCAATACATATCTTTTAGCTTGGATCAATCAATCTCTCTATGTCGTGACCCATGATTTTACGACCCAAATTAACCATCTTTGGAAATAATCCTGTTGACTTGTAAAATTTGGAACAATTTTTATAAACATTAAGCGCTAAACATACAAATTAACTACTTAGTGATTTTTCTCCTACCACTCCAAAATGGTAATTTAGTCAAGGATGCATCGGATTATAACCATATCCTCATTAATCATTATTATTGCAAATCACTGAAACTTCTCCAATTAAGGGTGAGTACATTTCGTCATCAAGTTATAATGCACAACTTAGGGTACTTAGCAAAAACTTAGGTATTATTCCTAGTTATTAACTCGATCAAATAAGAATAGTGATAAACCATACAATTATTTATTCCATTTCTATCCCCATTTGTTAATTCCAACTAGGGGATGCTAGAATTAATCCAAATACCACTTGCACAACATCTAAGGTTACTTACGTCTAATCAACCCCAAGTCCTATAAGCTTAACAAGTAGACTTATTCTTGTAATAAGCTTAACAATGTAGACTTATTCTTGTAACTAAGGTTTTCAAAACCGACACAACATTCATATTCCAAACTAATAACCAAAGGAGGAGGTATAAGGTAGTTCATACCATCGTGCACGCTAATTAGGTTAGCGAAGGACGAACAAGGTAGCCCAAGCGTTAGTTTCGTAATCAACGACACTTGAGTTTTTTAACACGTATTACCCTCTAAGGGATCTATCTAAGTAAGGTGAGGGTTATAATTTATTTTTTTGTTCCCTGTTGGTAGAATTGATCAAGGGTGCGAAGTATAAACCAAACTATTGTTTGTGCACATAAAGTTAACTAAGTTCAACCCAAATATCATTTACATTAGGTTATTATTATATTTATTCTCATTTTCCCCCACCCTGGGATTAGTCTAACCAAGTTAAGATTTTAGATAGCTAGGATCTAAAATCATTAAGTTATGAATGTGGATCCCATTTGGCCCCATTAAATGGACCCATAGCCCTTGAACCAGGTAATTCATGTTTGTATAAGGTTTTGGCAGTCCCTTTTGGCCCCATCCAAGTGGACCCATGCCCTTGAACCCATAATTCATTTTAAGTTAATTTTAATTACTTTTTCCACCCAAAAGTTAAAAACGGGCCACTTGACTATCAAAAGTCAACCCACATGCCCACTTGGACAAGTGGCAAGTTCTAAGTTAAAAGGAGAGCCCTAGGATCAATGGGCTCTCCACCATTTATCTTAGGAATTTTTGAAAAACCCTAGTCTCATTTAAACTTACTAATATATTTCATTTTTTTTCTTTTCTTCTCATTTCTTTCTTGTTTCTTCTTAGTTGATGTTTTGTTGTAGGTTCTTTGGAGAAGTTCCATGGAGGCACAAGAGGCTTATTTAAGTTCAGTTTCTCCTTTGCTTTCATTTTCTTTTTGTTTTCAGAAACCCTCATTAGGGTTAATGGAAAGGATACATGACTGAATATAGTATATATATATATATATATATATATATATGATAGGGCTGATTTGACATCCTTATTGTAATGGACGTATGTAATATAGCTATCAGGGGCAGCCATCAGAGTAGTAGCAGTTTTGATAACAGTAGATTGCATTGATTGCAAAAGAAGTCCCTAGATCCCCCCCTCTCCATTGATTGCAATAGGGGCCATAGCCATTTGATTGTATGTTTCACCTTGAGAATTAATTGCTAGCTAACTTAGTAGAGGCCATCCACCCCCCTTGCGCCTATCGGGTATATATATGGGAGATCGAGGGCTATTTGATCCCTCCTCCTTGTAACTATCTTGATCTCCCTTTAGTCATATAGAATTACAGTTGATTAGTCGTAATGAAAGAGTAGTTGCCAACTCCAACACTCTATTTCTATTAGCCCCGGATGTGGGATAGGGATGAGCAGACATTGGCCTGTCTGGTAAAGGACCCCCTCTAGAATAATGGGGTAAATGCTCCTATTTAGATAAAGGAGGAAGGGGCGGGGGAGAGATCAACACCAGATTTCCCTAGTTGGGCAGGGGTGGCCATCTATACCCATAGGGAGAGGAATGGGCTTAGAAGCCGGTGGCTGATATGGATTCCTCTAGAATCAGGGGACATCTACGAATCGGCTTCCGTTCATCTGGTAAAGAGAAGAGTCTATGCCCCCTAGCAATTAGCAACTCTCATATAATAAAGAGGGGGAGTGGATAGACAAACTGGCTGCTGATTGGATGCCCCTAATCGGATTCTATACGGATACTCGGTTCCACTAGCCGACTAGAGCTATATGAGCTGTCTTGAAGAAAAAAACTAGTTCGACTACCCATCCAATTCTATCCTCATATAGTTTAGGGTAGTAGGGGATTGTAGTTCTTGTCCCTCTACCCTCTATATGGATAATTCTAAAGACACTTTTCAGTCAACTGCAGGCTCAAACAATCGAGGGCAAAAAACTGAACATTGCTCAACGCCAACTAGACCAGGGGAGGGGGCAGGAGGATTTCCTAATCGAAGAATCTGATCCATTTGATTATCACCCTTGTTATCTAGGGCTGGAAGACCCCCCTCTAATCACATGCATGAATGGAGACTGAAATCAAGAATGAGAGCTATATAGATATGATGGTCAACAATGCCCCCTACCTAGAATTGGGCTCATAGGCCCTCCCTCGACGATCCCAGTCCTACTATACATACAAAGGAATAAACAATTATCATCCCCCTTATTTCTTCTATGTTAGAGATGGAGACTTTTAAGCATAAGATAGGATAAGATTAAGAGTCAAAATAAGATATAATAAGCCGTGGCGGCTCTGATTTTCAAGTGGGTTGCCATTAGAAGCTCTCCATTCACCTAGATAGATAAGCATATAGAGCTGCTCTATTGGGCTCGACGGCGAACTATAGAATCTATATGTGCAAGGTTTGGCCCATATATTTAGGGGGCTCACCACCCCAGGGTTGAAGTTTGAACTGATAGCCCCAACCGACCATATGCATCCAAAAATGGTGATTGTGATGAAGACATGCGATATAATGAGAATTTCAGGCTGCATACTTTCTACTTCCCTTTGCCTCTTCAATGTCTCCAATCTTTTCCGTTTCAACTCAAGTACATCATGAGGCTCTACTGTATCGAATGACTATCTGAGAGTATACGCCCCTCGGGCACCCTATCGTATCGCCTATAAGGGGATAAGATAAGATACAGCTAATATAGCGTTCGGGGTGGGGAGAGTCTAGATAGGTCCCCCCCATTTGCCAAACTGATCATGATAGAGTCTAGATAGGGGAGAGCACCAATCTAAACGTATACCAGTCGCTCACCAGGATCTACTTGACTCTTCGTGGCGGGAGCGCTCGGTCGATCTGATTTGCCAATCTCCAATCAGTAGGTTGGGGTCGTATAGGGGCGCATAAATGACCTATCCCCTAGTCTCTCCGATTGACCCCTATAGATATAGGTGCCTGCCTGTGTCATTCCCATTCTCCCATAACGCAAGAACACTTGGATTTATGCTTGCTAGATAAGATATAGATATGGCACGGTAGCAACCATGTAGCTCGCTGCACAGAGATATAGATATGCCGTATGTCACTGCGATGCGTAACAACCACTGCCATTGGACCCCCAGGTGTAGAACAGTTCTTTGATCACTAACAAGACGACTGTAGCTGGGCAACCGATTGATGCCTCGAGATCGCTGCAATTGGAGATATTCAATCTTCCCATTGTATCCGATTTATTTCTTTATTTACGAGGATAGTATTACATATTCTTGCATCTAGTGTCGTCGCGACTCGTTTCTCTTCCAAGGTTTCTCTTCGAGCATCCATTACGTGCACTAACTGAAGAGCTTGCGGTAATAGCACCTCTTCACTGTCACCTATAACTATCTTTGGGATATTGCCATGATTGTCATCGTGCATTCCATCCACTACGAGGATAACGGGGCTGACCGTGTGAGCTTGTGAAGCGGAGTGAAGTGAAGGGGGAGATGCAAGATTGGGCTCGGATCGTCTATCTAAGATGAGATATAGGGCAACCAGGATAGACTTGGAAGTAGTTGGGTTCGAAGATGAAGACGGTGAGTGGGGAGAGCGAAGTGACCAGACTGCCTCTCCCCGCCCCTATATCTCCCCTCTATATCTATCCCATCGACTCGATTGAAGTTATATAGACTTGGGACAGTGGGTCGAGGCTCGGGCCCTAGAATCCAAAGGGGGGGGCGGTGGGAGGGGTGAGCATAGCCATATATAGATAAGGGCACTCGACCCTAATCCCAACTTTCCCGGATGCTCCCCTATCCCTATCCTTGAACTAGAGATATCGGATATGCCAACTCTGCTTATAAAGTCCTTCAGGTTTGAACTTTGTTTTCTTCACCACTTCCAAATAAACTGGGATAACGAAAAGATGCCTCTTCATATTTTGTATCCACCGGATATTCTTCATTGTTGGCGGAGAATCCTCATCCTCTTCGGTTTCTTCTCAAACATTTATTGCAGCCAAGCATGTGGCCTAAGGTCAGTTTCTTTATTTGGCTTGTTATCCATAGAAGAGTTCTCACAGGAGATCATCTTCTGAAGAGAAGTTTGTATGGCCCTTTCAGATGCATTATGTGCTTACAGGACGAAAAATATTCGTCACATCCTTTCTTCCTTTGTCCTTGGGTGATTCTTATTTGGTGTCAGCGCTCCTCTTTGCTTCAACTTCACTGGACTAATTTTGCATCCATAGAGGAGACTTTCAAAGCTTGGCAGAGAAGTCTCCCAGTGGGCCAACATTTCCTTCTGATTTTGTGGACTGGCATTTCCCTCACTCTATGGAATGTTTGTTCGGAAAGAAAGAAATCGAAGATTTTTTCAGCAAGTTAGCAAAGACAACTCTTTTATTTGGGAGAAAATTAAAATTAACATAGCAGAAACCATGAAATATATAATAGCTTTACCCCAAAGTCTTTCACTAGAGTGGTTACATCTCCTAGACCAGGTCTCTCTGAACCCAAGGGATGTTGCACTTTCCTGGAGGCAAACAAAACATCGGGCCATAAGCATAGATCAATGGGATATGGAAAGTTGAACACGGACGGTGCTTCTAGAGGGAATCCAGGAAAAGCTGCTATGGGAGGCATTGGAAGAGACAACTAGGGTGAGGTGGAGTTCTTCGTTGCTAAGAACTTGGGTACTAGCACTAACAATTTTGCAGAGGTGAAGGCTATCTATAGAGGCATGCAAAAGCTTCAAATTGAATTAGACTCTCAAATCATTTTAAAGTTGTTATTTGAGGACCGAAACGCTTCTTCCTCTAATTGGCGACTAGCAAAAGAGGTTTGGAGCATACAACAATTGAAGCAGTAGTTTCAAGAAGTTCAGCCATATCACATTCCTCGTGCAAGGAATAAAGTTGCTGATGGATTAGCTAATTGGGCTTTAGATAATAGAGATCTCTGCTTCGGCATGCCTCTTGCTTGGTGGTCCAATAAGCTCCAAAGGGATATCAAATATATTCTAACCCTAGACTCCTCATCATGATCATGTTTGTAGATTATCTTTTGTATCATGCTCAAGCCTGGGCTAATAGTTTTCAGGCTTGGCATAGTCATATATGTACATTCCATTCCTATTTAATATAATATTTTGGTGTTTTTTAAAAATATATATATAGAACCAGCTCCCTCCCAACTCGATAGTTGATTTAAAAGGTTTAGTCAAAGCTCTCATTTCTGAAGTTCAGCAACAAGATTTGCCCGAAAACACCTTACAAAGATTCATAAACCTTAAGCAAGGAATGCACGAATCTGCCCAAGGCTTTATTAAGAAATGGAAAACACTTTTCATAAAAGCTATTCATAATCTTGATAATCAGAGCCTATGCCAAATCTTTCTTAAAGCCCTCATACCTACTCTCCAATATAAGGTTAGGTCCTTCTCTCCCAACACGTTGGAGGAAGCCCTCGAACAAGCAAAAAGACTAGATCATCTCATGCGTGAATTTGAATGCACTTCTGATTCATCGCCTAAACTTAAAGGCACCGTACATGTGATCAGCCCTCCGAATCCTCCAAGAGAAAAAGGAATGGGGGAGAACCAAGAATTTCCTTGCCCCTCCCCTCATACTCCTTTATCTCGTGCCGAAATTCTCCAAATGTTTCCCACTCTGCAAATTGTCCACCCTTCAAAACAAGCCTTACCTAACTTTAGAAGTGATCTGTTTTGTTGGTGGCATGCCACTGTAGTGCACTCACATTGATTGTAAGGACCTTAGGAAGGCAACTCTCAATTTTTTCCTTGGCCCTTCCTTCGATTACTCTGCCATTATACAAGAGCGTTATGAGAAATAGCAATCTTTAGAGAAATGTTACGAAAACATAAGGAGGTATTCGCATGGGGATATGTTGATATGCCTGACATTGATCCTGAAATTGTCTCCCATAACATCATTACCTATCCTGATGCCACTCCTGTTCGGAAAAAGATAAGGAAATTCCCACCCAAGATCAATGATTTATGTCATAAGGAAATCATCAAGCTCTTAGACATCTGGATATTTTTGCTTGGGTGTCCAACATCGTACCGTGGATTATTCTGCTTGGGTGCCCAACATCGTACTGGTTCAGAAAGACACCTTGGCTATCTGCATTTGCATTGACTTTAGAAACCTTAACATCGCTTGTCCTAAGGATAAATTACCTTTACCCTTCGTTGACGCCATTTTCGACGACACGACAGGGTATGAAATGTTGTCTCTTATGGATGGGTTGTTAGGGTATAACCAAATTCAGATTTCCCTCGAAGATCAACACAAGACTACCTTTACTACGGAATGAGGCACCTATTGTTATGTAAAAATTCCCTTTGGACTCAAAAACGCCGGCGCCACATATCAACATGCCATGACACACATCTTCCATGACCTCATACATCAAATACTCGCAGACTACGTCAATGATCTACTCGTCAAATCTCGACGCTCATGACTTATACATTTCCTTAGGACACCTTCACAAATACAAGGTTTTCCTCAGCATATTCGCAGTGACACGGGGAAAATTCCTAGGATTCTTTGTGTTTAAAGGTGGTATCAATGTCTACCCAAAAAAGATTAAAGTTATTCTCGACATGCCACAATCATCCTCCATAGCAGACATACACACTTTCCTCATAAAACTTGGGGCAATCCGACTATTTGGCCCCAAGTTTATCTATCACACTCATGCCATAGATAGTCTCCTTCAAAAATCTACAAAACTAGAGTGGACCAACGACCGTCAACAAGCATTCGACAATGTGAAACACTCTTTTTCCACCTTACCAACTTTGCAGCCGTCTTTGCCAGATCGACCTTTGCTACCTTATACCTCTTCCACTCCAATGTCTGTTGTGTTGGAAATATTGTCATTGATGTCAAAAGAGGTGCTGAACTGGTAAACGGAAATCTATCAGAAAGTAACGGAATTATTGACGGAAATGGTAGAAAGTAACGGAAATAACCAGCAGTATAGAAGGGTAGAAAATGAAAGTTTAAATACATGAAAAGAAGCATTTTTGCATGAGGATTATCATGGTATAAGCAAGATATACACAGCTATACATAAGAGAGAGATATCCGCATTTTAAGGTGTTCATATGCAATGTTTTACGGTGAAAAAGAAGATTTAATGATGGCTGGTAGCGATTTAATGATAACAATGATTTGTCTAAGGAGGGGCAGCGCTCCTATCAAGTGGTTAATTGCATTGATTAATGTGCATTTAATAATTATGGGCTGCATTAATTATTTTTTGTTTTAGCCGACTAATGCACTTAATTAAGTTGTGTTAATGGAAAGGTTGTGTCGGTTGGAACGATGTGTCTTTTCGAAAAGGTACGAAAGGCTATATAAGAAGATTCATATGAGACTTATTAAGCATGGATTCAAGTTGAATATCTTAAGGAAAAAGAAGAAGAAGAGGCAGCGTAAGGGCAGAATTTTAGAACAGCAAATCTGAAAGTAAGAAGAATTTTCCATTATTTGTTGAGGAAGCAACAAGTTCAAAAGTGGAAAGCAAATTTTGTAAGGAAGGTTGGTGCCTTCATATTCGAGTTGGTGCTTAGCAAAAGGGGTGGGTGCTCCTATAGGTTGGTGCCTACAAAACTGTAATTTGGGGATTGGTGTCTCTAGTAGGTTGGTGCGAAAGAAGTTTCTCCGTGGTTTTCTCCCGAAAGGGTTTCCACGTATATCTGTGTCTACTTGCATTAAGTTTTGTGTTCTTTAATTGATTTGATATATTCACATTGCTCGTGATTATAGATCTAAGTTTAAGTATTGAAGTTTGAAATAATATCATAATATTGATTCACCCCCCCTCTCAGTATTATCTTGTGCTCAACGTGTAGGGGCAATGTTGGCACATGAAGACGAAAAAGGCAAGGAGCATGTCGTCTATTATGTTAGGAAAGCCTTACTAGACTATGAAGCACGAAACACATCCACTGAGCGGGCTTGTTTAACCTTATATTACACAGCTATGAAGTTACGTCACTACATGTTGTATTAAACTTCTTACGTCATTATCCATACTGATCCCTTGCAGCACTTCTTCTTACATGCTATCCTCCCGACGGATTGCATCGGGAAGTGGATGGAACTCCTAATGGAATTCAATCACACGAAGGGCGGTAAAAGGCCAAGTCATAGTAGACCACTTGGTTACCGCCCCCATCTCTGCTCCTCAGCCTATTCATGACGCATTACTTCATGAGGACATCCTCATTGAGGGCATAAACAACTCTGTTTCTATAAAAGACTACTACTACAACTTCACGACTACTCTTGAGGCACAGCCCTCCGACGCCGGTAGTGAAGTGCTTCCCTCGCCTAGGACCCATTGAGGAGGTCACCATCTATGTCCTTGACGATACATGCACACTACACATTGATAGGGCAAAGTGTCTGCAAGGAGCTGGGGCAGGTTGTGTAGTCATTGACCCCTCTGGTAAAACCTTCCCTCTCTCCTATTGACTCGAGTTTGAAATCACCAACAACATGGCCGAGGATGAGGCTCTTATCTTAGGCATACAGGTCACCTTTGCTAAGAATATCTCCTATCTTCATGCCATGGGGGATTCTTAGTTGGTGTGTTGACAGGTTAGTGGTGCATATCAATGTCGCAGGGAGAACCTTAAGGTTTATTACGACTTAGTCCAGGTGTTAACGCCACACTTCACTTCATTTATGTAATGTCCCCAAATGTACAATTTAAACTCTCAAATGGAATAAGCACAATTCGGATCTCAAATGAACACTTTATAAAATATATAGATATGATAACTATGCAGATCTGAATTAATTTTAGAAAGTGCGACTTGCCTTGATGATGGAATATACTCACAAAGAAAATTACCAGACTTGGAGCAACTGAAGGCTGAAATTTATTTATGAAAGTCTGCAGATGAATAGCTCTTAGACAAGCTTGAAAACAGAGTTTCCTTGGCCCAAAATTTACACCAATCGGCTGAATTTGATCCTTAAGAATCTGATAATTAAATCACCAATCAGATCTGACCTCAATATGCCCTACGGTCGCTTCACTATAGAACACACCTAGAAGTGGGTCGCTTCACTATAGAAATGCTAGAAATTAAAGGTAGAACTCAGCAACAATTATCCTCCTTCAAACAATAGATGGAACCAATATAAATATGCAAAATCAGACCTTCAACACTGTTGGAATTCACTGGAAAACACAAGGAAAGAAGAGTTTTTCGTTCTTCTTCCAAGGCTAAAGAGGGTTTTCGTCCTCTCAAGCAAACTACAGAGGGTTTTCGTCATTTGGAGTTGAAATGGTAAGCATACAAGCTTAGACCAAAATATTAGAAATCATCATGTGCAAAAAGATGTCCTTCCCTTCCACGGCGACTTGCTTTTATAGTTTATTTTGGCCTTTTTGCCACCCAAAACAGCCAATCAACTCTATTTTCCCTTTTTTAATATTCCCCCTTGCTTTATCCCATCTACACATGGGTCGTATGTCTCCTTAAGGGAAAAATAAAACATAAGATAATTTTTTTCTTTTCTTTTTTTATTTTGTCATTAATAAAATACTAAAAGTTCTTATAATAAAATTTTATGATGCACTTTATAATTAATTCATTATGACTAAGTTTCCATTTTATTCATCCCTTAGCTGTCGGAAAACAAAATTGGGCTAAGGATCTTCGACCTGTTATTTTAGAGAAGGGGACATTTCAATTTACCATCGAATCAATCCCACGTGAACAGAATGCCTTGGATGATTCTTTGGCCACGTCTACCGCTCAGTTTTAGTCACACTAGCCACTTTACCTTCTCGATACATTCAAGATGTCTGTCAGATCAAGCCACACGGCCCGACACATGACCTTTGGTATGCTGATAGCTGTCAATTCATACAATACCAGACCTACCTAGAAGGTATTGACCCCCAAACACGATTGTGCATAAACAAAAAGGATCTCAAATACATACCTAAGGACAATATCTTATACTATCGCAACTTCGAAGGCACCCTACTTCAATGCATTAACAAAGATGAGGCTCCCCTTGTCTTAGAGGAGGCACATGGGGGCACTTGCAATGGCCATTATAGTGGTCATGCTACTGCATGTAAGTGCCTACGTATGGGTTACTATTGGCCTACACTGGAGTCTGACGCTCATGCCTTTGCCAAAAAGTGCAGACCTTGTCAATATCATGATGATTTGATTCATTCCCCTCCTGGTGAGCTTGAATCTATTGCAACTCCCTTGTCCTTCAGTATATAGGGATTGGTTTACATAAGGAAAGTGCCTCTGTCCCAGGACGGTCATATCTTTATCATAATAGCCACATAATACTTTAAGTAAATGGGTTGAAGCCATGCCTCTCACTAACATGTTTGGTCTTACTACGTTTGAATTCATCCTTAATCAAATCATTTGCCGCTTTGGAATTCCCCACACCATCATATCCAACAATGGTGGGAGCTTCAAATGCAAAGAAATGAAGTAGCTTTGTGCTAAGTTCAAAATTAAACATCTATCCTCGATGCCGTATCATCCGCATTGTAATGGACAAGCAATTCTATGAATAAAATTCTCAGTAAGATCTCAGAGAAGACGATTCAAGAAGCACACAAATTGGCATACGAAGCTATATCCTACATTATGGGCATACTGCACCAGTGTCCGTATGACCACTAGGACAACCCCATTTTCACTTACTTATGGAGCTGAGGAGGTCCTTCCACTCAAAGGTGGAACTCCCTTCACTCCGCATCTCCCTTCACAGTATCATTCCAGATGAGGAACTCCGTGAGCCCGTCTCCATGACCACGACCTATTAGAAGAATGACGTGATAGAACGTACACTTGTAATTAGAAACAAAAAAAATGTCTCGCCAAACAACATAACAAACTCGTTCATTCACGTACTTTCGACGTGGGTGACCTTGTCCTTAAACTTGATCGCAAACATGACAAAGAAGGCAAATATGCTAAAAAACGATGGGGTCCCTACCTCATTAAAGATATCATAGTTCCTAACACATATCGTCTTCAAACCAATGAAGGCCGCATCTTCAAAGAACCAACGATTGCTCAATTTCTCAAAAAATTTCACGCCTAAAGGAACTCGGGAGTTTCAGTACCCTGTTGCCATCTCTCGTCCTTCTCAAATTCACTACTTCAGCAACCTTCTCTTTCACACTGACAACATTTTGGCTTTGTACACCTCTGTCTTTCCCATTAGATCGCTGCGTTATTATGCACATCCCTATTTAGGCTCATGGCCTTGCTTGGATTTATGTTTCTATTTGACAATCTTATTTTTATAACATCTACCTTGGTTTTTTGCACATTTTAGCATTGCTATCCGCCCTTTGGGCTAATCATCCATCTTCTCTTTACTTTGACCTTTGGGTTCACGACAGTTTCTCTTTGTTGTTTCTACCTTTTGGTTTTCTGCGCTTTTCAGTGTTGCTACCCGTCGCTTGGCTATGACATTATGACACCATACGATATTTATGACATCATGACATCTCAACACTATGACACGGCATTCGTCCCATGGGCCCCTAGCTAGGTGATTTATGTCATATTTTACTGACGATCTTCTAGTGTTTTCCTTCAGTTCTGCTTCTTCAGGATTCTTGTAGTGTTGATTGCGCCCGCACATTGCAGGACGAGCGACACTATCAGGTACGCATTGGTGGGTATATTTCATTTCAGCTAGTCGTTTCTTACTTTCAATATATACTTTTGATTTTCGTGTTACAGACTGTTTCTTTCCTTTGACCACCTCATGTTTCGCTATCGGGACATGCGGTGATCAGGAACTGGGGCATATGTATACACCTAATCTTCCACTTTTCATCTTTTATGCCTTTTACTAACAATTTTCTTTGTGAGGATGAGGGTCATTGATGTATCTATTTTTTGAGCAGGTGCCTTAAGGGGCTTGCTAGGAATGGGGTATGACGATTTACATAATCATTACGGGTTAAAGACAATACACAAAGAGAGTGTCGCTATTTGGTCCCATCCTTAGTCATCCTTGCATTCGTTATCGTTGTTCTTTTATGTCTCATACACATTACACTCCCGATACCTTGCTTGCATCTCACTGTTTGGCACCTTATTCATCCATCTGCTTGATCCATGACACCTCTTTTTCATTTTACATGACATTTAGCATCCTTGGCCGATACCATCACTAGTGGGCGATGGTGTCGGTGTTAGGTTTTTTCCTTGGCCGACGCCATCGTCTATATATGGTCATCACACTTTGACATTAAAAAGGAAGGAATCCAGAATCATAGGAACTGCCATCAGCTCTGCTCTTTCGCGCCAACTTCGCATTTGCTTGCTCAGCCCTTGGTTCATCTTTCACTTGACTTGGATTGGATTGGATTGGAAACTCTTCGTCTCCATATTGATCTATACCTCTTCTCACCCATTTACTGATATCCTAGGAGGGTAGTCTCCTCTATCTTAACTATGAGCCTTGGAAACCCTAGGTTGACCTAGTGTAGGGATTACTGCCCTTTGGATATGTCATCTTAACGTTCGCTGTAGCCTCTCTAAATCAACCCATTGTATGCCGGTTCATGTGTGTCTCCTATTTGTTGCCTCAATGCCCCTGTAGAACGGAAGACTTAGGAGTGCAAGGCATTGAGACAAATTATTGGCCCACTATAAACTTCTTTCATCACACATGTACCTATGCATGATACAAACTTATTAGAGAAAACAAGAGTTCTCTTCTTCTTCATTTCATGCCTCGTAGATATGATGTCCAACTCCTTTTTGCTTGCAAACTTCTCACAAACTTCATATAAGTGATGGCTGTCTAAAAACTCTATCATGCTGCCCCAAACACAGCTGTAATCATGCATTTTTCCCTCAAAAATCAGAATGAAAACAAATGTAAAACCTCTTATTATAGCTGTAAATAGGTTTCTATTGTTAGCACCCTTCACCCAAATGGCTGGAAATTCTTGTACAGCTGTGAACAATGGAAAGGGGCTGGAAATTGCATGGGCAGTAAGTGAAAAAGAAGTACAGTTGCCATACTGAATATCCCTCATGAAATCTTGCAAAAAAAAAACATAGTGGGGACTAGAAACACCTTGTTGATTTTTGAAAATATCTCAAAAGTGTGGAAACTATCCTCTCATGGCTATCCTCTTTTGTATTATAACACATAAGATTATAGACAAGCTGGAAATGTCTATGACAAGAGTACAAAATCTTATGATAGCATGCTTGGAAATCCAATAATCAACATGTTTACAACTCACAACCATACCTTCCATGTCTGGCTGATCTCCCAAGCTTGGGACAACAAGATAACTTCTATCTTGCTTGCTTTCCAACATGAATTTCATGAGCTTAACATCCATTTTAATTAAAAGACTTTTTCTAGACGTATGTGAATCAAAAAGGAACTGAAAATGCCCATGAGAAGACTGTTGTAAGGAAAACAAAAATGTAGGGCTTACCCACCCATGTGTTGTTCCCGAAACATGCCTTCTATTTGTTGCATTTCCCGCTACCATAGTTCGCTCTACTTGTTCAATAGCCTCTATTGAAAGCATCTTAATAGCATGATGACTTCCCCCAATACTATGGGATGTTGTCCATACAATTGCAATTATGGGATGCAAAGGATCTCCCATTCTTCCCTTGGTGGGACTCAAAATAACACCCAGATCCCACACTATTATGCTCAAACAAGGTTGCATTTGAGCAAAATGACCTATGCCACCTTCTCAGCTTCCCTAGCTTCTTGTTCATGATGATAAAATATTGCAGCGACATAAAAAGGATCAACAAATCTGAAATGTGATTATTATTATCATACCTTTGGCTGGCCATGAAAAGCTTGCCCTCCTTTGATGAAGTGGGGTTTGTGGAGATACCTCCAATCCATAAGCGTTCTATCCTTGTGCTATCCAATATTTTCTTCGATCACACGATTCTTCATAGTGCTGTTTTGAAAACCAGTCAATTTAAGCTCAAATGATGGTGCAAGTTCCTCTAACTTGAACCCTTCGTATACAACAAGTAATGTCCCTTTTGCTTCAACTTCATTCACATTTTGCTGATGCATGCATGTACCCTTTTCATGGTTCTCTCCAATGCCATAAATATCATCTAGTTGCTTCATGTAGATGGCTGTTCTGAAATTTCCAGCAAGTTGTGTTTCAACATTCACATTTGGCAATTGAGTTTCAATCTCCAATTTCCCTTTACCAATTTGTAGATCTGATTTTTTTTCCTTTTTTGGCTCAGGCTCCATGATTTCTCCCTCTTCAACTTGCACGGTGGATTCCTCTATGGGTTGTTTCAACATTCACATTTGGCAATTGAGTTTCAACGTCCAATTTCCCTTTACCAATTTGTAGATCTGATTTTTCTTCCTTTTTTGGCTTAGGCTCCATGATTTCTCCCTCTTCAACTTGCACGGTGGATTCCTCTATGGGTTGTTTCAACATTCACATTTGGCAATTGAGTTTCAACCTCCAATTTCCCTTTACCAATTTGTAGATCTGATTTTTCTTCCTTTTTTGGCTTAGGCTCCATGATTTCTCCCTCTTCAACTTGCACGGTGGATTCCTCTATGGGTTGTTTCAACATTCACATTTGGCAATTGAGTTTCAACCTCCAATTTCCCTTTACCAATTTGTAGATCTGATTTTTCTTCCTTTTTTAGCTCAGGCTCCATGATTTCTCCCTCTTCAACTTGCATGATGGATTCCTCTATGGGTTGTTTCTTCTCCATTACTTGCAGCCCTAGTTTTTCTTTTTTTGTCATGACCTAGGCTTGGGCCTTGATCTTCCCTTGCTGACTCCCATAAACTCAACAAATGACATGGCATCACGAATCTTCTCTGGAAGAGCCCTATACTCCTCATACTATGTAGTAATGTTGTCCACTTTGGATGGATGAGTCTTAATCTTTGAAATGGATTCTTCCCTAGGGAGGAAGGTAGGCTTAAATGGCCTAGCAACAACTCCAAAGCTTGATGCTAAGGGTATCTTCACACTCTGAATTCCCAAAGAACTTCCTTCTCCATTGTGGTTTTGCATGGCCTATATAAACTATGTCATTCTATTCTCCAATCTTTCTTGCCCTAGGGCAAACCTCTCATGTATGTTCGCCATCTATCTATTCCTTTTGAATGAAATCCCCCAGGATGAGAAGACTGAAACTTTGATACCATTGTGTTGCCCCCTTTTAGAGCTGAACTGAAAAAACAATGAAATCACACAAATCCAAACTGAAATATATTCTGATTTTTATATCAACCAACTGAAAATAGAACAGTGCACACGAATTTTGATTTATAGGACACAACTACTGTAAAAAAAAACAATAATTCATCAAAATATCAACCTTCACACCATCTAAAACATGTAGAGTCACTTTAGGAATATTTTAGGACAATCATCACCCAAGAAATCAACCTCAAAACACAGCTGGAAATTAAATAAATGATAACAAAGGTACAAACCACACTAAGGGCTGGAAATGATGATTCCAAACCCCAAAAAATACCAATGAAGTGAGAAATCAGCCTTATAAATTATGAGGAATCTGAATATCAACACCAAATGCAAAGTTGTGTCCTAGAAGGCACTCAAACTCTTCTCCACTTAAGTCACCACCCTAGGAGAGGGTGCCAAATTGATGTAGATAAGATAAGATAATTATATAAAATGTCCAACGAATGATCACAAAAGTAGGTCAAAGGGACTGCAGAGTACAAACGTGTCGATATAAAGTAGGAAACCAAAAGGTTTCCGAAAGAAGTACAAAGCAAGAGAAGAGGTCAACCACCAAAAGTGAATTGAAGGAGGAAACTAAAAGGTTTCCAAAGAAGTACAAAGCATAAGAAGGGAAGAAGTAGAGAAGGAAGAAGATGCAGGTGAATCTCTCCTAACATCCGAGGCCGACTGGAAGAAACTCATAGTGTGATGATCTTAAGAAGGGGAAGAGGAGGTGAAATGATGAGACCTCCCCTTGAGATGCCATCTGTCGAAAGTAGTATGTCTCAAGGGCCTGGTGGATCTAGTTTGCCCTCTACTATTGGGACTGGCATAATAGTTCCTGAGAGATATTGGTAATAGGGACCCCCTGTACTGTACTGATTTGGAGTGTGACATTGTACTGGCATTGATCTAGCGTTTAGTGCATCTCTTCGAGGGTAGAGCCAGAAAGAAGGAAGTAACCCTTTGGGGAGAGACTGCTCTGTTAAGAGTCTGAATAGTGTGATCCCGAAGTTTAAAAGCTTCCTACATGTAGAATACAAGACCAATCTCTCTCCTCCGAACCCTAGCTGCAAATCAGCAAGATAACCTTCTTTGAAGCTCTTAGAATCACCAATTGGAGAATTTTTGTTCTCCAACTTTGAGCAAGGGTTTCCATTAAAGGATCTTCTCCCTCTAGTGGAATGGAATCGAGCAATTAGCGCCAAAACTAAGTAGTATAAAATTATAATAAGGATGCATACCCCAAATGAGCCTAAGCGACCCCTTTTATATCCATAAGGTGGCGCCAAAACCCCATGGAGGGAATTCCCCATGAGCTACCTCATATCGTTTAATTTTCCTTTTAGTTCCTCCAACCCAGCCGGCATGCCTCATAAAGAAAAACACTAAAAGAAAATGTAAATGCTCACAGAAAAGGATTAAAAACATCAACAAATACTTCCTTTGTTCACCTTCTTTTGACCCACGGGAAGTGGAATGAGCTAGAAGTCTTGTAAATGAATTAATTCAAAAAAGGGACATTATAATAGTTTCATTGAATAAAATCGAGATTGATTCTCTAAAATTTGATGCAAGACAAGCAACCCCTTAACCTTGTAACAACTAAGCCCTTGATACGTACGCTTACCATGCCTATTAGGTGAAGCGTGCTCTATGGTCTTCTAAGTCGTGCAACATGTTGTTTGTCATTGCACAGAATGCACTGCTAGTATTTGTGTAGAGGTTTCTCAAAGTGTAGAGGTTGTGCGACATTATGACATGTTCCTTGGCACTGTGTAGAAGGTGCATGGTGCAAGGGGTTGTGCACAGATGAGAAAATGACCAAAGGTTTAACGATAAGAGCGTGTTATGGAGCGACTACGTGCAAATCAACCTTGGACCCCCAAGCATAGTACATAGTATACAGATAAAGAGTCTCAAAGCATAATATACAGATAAAGAGTCTCATCTTCGAAAATTGGTATCTTGACGGGTATCTAAATAATCCATACACTTATAAAGCAGAGTACACAAATGAACTTGCTTTATCTTGTCAAAAGTGTATACTTTAAAGGGTATCTTTGAAAATTGGTATTTAAATAATCCATACATTGCTTAGGGTTTGGATTGTAGTACTTTCAATATGCTTTCTTAGAAGTGTATTTTTCAAATTGATTTCCTAATATATTTTGGATTTCCCAACTTTGTTAATGACTTCCCCTATTTTGAGTATATCATTATTTCCTTAATATTTTTTGCATTACCGAGCTTGCTTTATTTCCCTCTATTTTTTGAGTGTGTTTATTTCCATCCTTGGTGTCATTCTTTTCAAGGAAAATTCTGCTGACATCATACTCACAAGGTTTTATTATTGCTGTCAGGGGTCTTCCGTACCTTCCAACAGGGTGGCATACTTCCAGAATTCCTCTTTTAGCTAGGGTTTTAGAGAAAATTCAGTTTTCATGCTTTCTATGTAGTTTTAGGTTAGGATTTGATGTAATAAATTCATATTCAACTTATCTGCATAATTATTGTAGTTGGATATTTTCAGTTTTGCATATTTCAGTGATTTATAATTATTCGGGGTTTATATCAGCCTCAAAAAGATTACAAAAAAATCATAATATTGAAATTATTATAATAGGGATTTTAGTTAGCTTCTTCCCTATGGAGGAAGCTAGGCTGAAAGAGATTGGCAATAGAGCCAATGGTTGTCCTATGAGTGGGCTGATTATTGTTCACCTCGAAATAACTCCCTTCACCATTGTGAGCTCTTTGCATATTTGTGTTCTATATGGTGTGTACTAATTGAGCCATCATGTCAACCAATCATTCCCGGCCTTGCACAAGCCTGTCAATATGAGCCTCATCCAGATCCTTGTTACTATTACACATTGCTTCTTTTTCTTTTCTAGCAACTTTAAGAACTTGCCGCCCTAACCTGTCCTCTGGCTGATCTAGGCCCTTTCTCCTCTCTCTTTGGTAATACTTGAGTTCCTGACCACTTTTGTGCATGAAGTTGACTCTAAATTTTTTTATTACCCACAAGCTGACAAGAAAATTGGATTTGCTACCACACTAATAACCCTATTATAAAAAAATTAGTATTTTGATTTTTTTGGTAACTTTTCCGATTATCAATGCTGATATAAACTCTAAATAGTAATAAATCACTGAAATATGCAAAACTGAAAATACTTAATTGCAATATTTATTCAAATATGCTGAATATGGATTTATTACATCAAATCCTAACCTGAAACTGCAATATTTTCTTTACACTCCCTACCCAAGTTGACTCCATGGGAGGAGAGCAGCAAGGTTTAATGGATGGCAAAAATAAAATTCTGCTTTGAATGGTTCTTTATTTTGCAGGGCGACAAGTGTTTCCCCTTGTAAGAAAGGGTGAGTTTACAGTGAATGGGGGCAGATCAAGGAGGACGGAGTCGGCTGTGTGTTGAGGTGGTCACGCCGGTGTGAGGTAGAAGGGTTGGCCATGGTGGTGTAGGTTGTGCCTACGCCACCATGACGTTGAGTAAGGGTTTTTGTAGCGTCGAGTAGGGGTTTTAACTCAATGTTATTTATTTTGTTTTATATAAAACAAAACATTTTTCATATATATGTATATCTGTGGTTTCACCAAAAAGCGCAGTAAAGGGAAAACACATATCCAAAAACGTATATACAAAAACACACATATGTACATTTGATTAAAAGAGAGGGTTTAAATCTCTCTTTCTTATTGTGTTATTCTTTCCCAAACTATATATATATATATTTATATATATTCATTCCTCATATTTGAATGTTCAACTATAAAAATTCGTAAATGATGGGAAGATAACTTAGTTTTAAGTCTTATATTTTTTTTTATATACAAACCTCATGATCTATAAATGTCTAAATAATGGCATTTTCTCACCTAAATGATTTTACAAAAACTTATTGCAGAAAAGAGTAAAAATGGTACAACTACATATCATAATTTTAATATAAGCTTTCTAAGCTATTACAAAACTAAAATTGTCTTATTTCATCTTCAAATTTAATGTTAAACATTAAGACAATGCAACCAACAAATTTCTTTCCTTATTTTCCAAAACTCAAAAAATAGGAAATATCATTAAATAAGGAAATGGAAGCATGAATAAAATTGTTTCTCTTGCTTTTGCTTACAAGAAGTTATTTCAATAAACTAAGAGTAATAATTATATTACAATTATGATAAACTTTCTTTTTTAATCTTTTTCATGGCCCAAAAAAAGAAGAAACATCCTTAATCAAAACAATAAGATAATGAAGAGCAACATCTTTTCATGCCTCTATTACCATACAAAAGAATAACAACTCCAAAAAACCATAGTTTACAAATTTACTCTCCAACTAATCAACCTTCCAAATGAAAACCACAAGCAGCCCAATCTTCAGATTTATCATGCTCCAAGCACCACAAGACAAAGGCCTGATATGCCTCCCAACCTACAGGTATCATCACATGCCTTCTTCCCAAAAGAAGAGCATGCTAGCCTCCCCAAGCCCATGGAAATATCATTAAATAAGGAAATGGAAGCATGAATAAAATTGTTTCTCTTGCTTTTGCTTACAAGAAGTTATTTCAATAAACTAAGAGTAATAATTATATTACAATTATGATAAACTTTCTTTTTTAATCTTTTTCATGGCCCAAAAAAAGAAAAAACATCCTTAATCAAAACAATAAGATAATGAAGAGCAACATATTTTCATGCCTCCAATACCATACGAAAGAATAACAACTCCAAAAAACCATAGTTTACAAATTTACTCTCCAACTAGTCAACCCTCCAAATGAAAACCACAGGCAGCCCAATCTTCAGATTTATCATGCTCCAAGCACCACAAGACAAAGGCCTGATATGCCTCCCAACCTACAGGTATCATCACATGCCTTCTTCCCAAAAGAAGAGCATGCTAGCCTCCCCAAGCCCATGGA
This sequence comes from Taxus chinensis, assembly GCA_019776745.2. NCBI lineage: Eukaryota > Viridiplantae > Streptophyta > Pinopsida > Cupressales > Taxaceae > Taxus > Taxus chinensis. The sequence continues at coordinate 167,020,478 of CM034149.1, forward strand.
AACGAGGTGTAGCATGCTACAAAAGATGTCAAGGGAAAAACACTTCCAGGGTACTAAAACAAAGATGGCCAAGAGAAAACAAAAAAAAAACAACTTAACAAAATCGAAATCCACCAAAAGCACCAAGAACAATGGGAATGGGAAGAGGGAAGAAGGATCACATAGTGCCAATATATATAATATCGAGAGTGCTCAAAATATCCTTCAAGAGTATCTCCAAGAATCATCAAAAACTCCCAATCCTTATACCTCCTTTAGCTCTTTCTTGCTAAGGCTTTTCAAGCCTTGTAAGCTTTCTTGACAAGGATAGGAGGGGATTCCCAAACCAAATGGGAATCCCTCCTTCCACGAAGGAAGGGAGTGATAAGAAAACATTTAGGAAACCATGAAGATGAGAGTCCCCTCCCATTCCCAAATTCCACTCCAAATCCACATCCCAAATGGAGTGGAGCAAAGAAAACCAAGATAAGTTTTTTCAACACAAATCAAAAACTCAAGAACAAGAATCCCAAAACTAACCCACAATCAAAACCATTATAAATCATACATCCACACACATACAAACATGTTATCTAAATCAAAATACAATGAGGTGTGAGACCTATCTCACACTCCAATCTCAAGTCCACAAACTCCTAGCTCTTTGTCTTCTCAAGCTCCCAAAGCTCCCACCAAAGTTGTCCACCAAAAAGCATTTAGATTTCAAATATTAGATTAAGAAGAGAAGTATTTACAAAGAATTATACAATACGAAAGATAAAAGATTAGATTTCAAATATAATACTTCTCTTCTTAATAATATTTATGGATAAAATATTAGTTTAAGAAGAGAAGTATTTACAAAGAATTATACAATACAAAAAATAAGAATTATGCTTTTGATAGGGTACTCTTGGTACATCCCAGACATACCTGTATTGTACATGTAACCGGTATGTACCAAGTAGGGTAAGTAGGGATCAGGGGTGTACCCATGCTTCTTGGCATGAAATTCATATGAATAGCAGTTGATTACCTTTCCCCAAGGGAAGGAAAGTCAAGATATTGAAGCGTACTTGGTAGGGTCTGTAATGTCCCTCTTTCTCAAATAACTTTATTGAAGACCTTTGGCCTATTTTGTCTACCCGATGGCCAAAGGGTGAGCTCAAGGGTGACTTAAATTTTATTAATTTAATTATATTGTGCTAAAATTAAAATATAAACATCACTTAAGCACTTATAAATAAATTAATAGGACTTAATATTGACGTAGACTACGGAAAGTACGCAAAAATAAAATAATTAAAAAGCACTTAATGTACTTCCTTAGGGAAAAGTGTGACTTTCTCTTGAATTAAAAAGAAGAAAGAAAATAATTCTCACCTGCCTTGGGAAATGCGACTTGGTCCTTTGGGGCCTCTTTTCTCTTTAAAAGAGAAAGTCGACTTTCCTAGGGTTCATTCTAGATTATTTGATATTTTCTTTTCGGTAATTGGAGCTCAGAGCTTTGCAGACAAAATCCAAGGACGAAAACCCTTTGGATTTTCCATCGTGGACGAAAACCCCAGAAGTGAGAAATTTCTATTCAGGAGATTCCATTGTTATTCACAGGATTTTTATTATTCTAGTAGTGTTTGTAGAAGAAATAAATTGTAGTAGCAGATTCCAGACATCTAGGGTGGAAGGACTCATTTTGTGAAGGTTTTATGCTATTACAAAGGTATTTACAAACATATTTGTATTGCCACTTTTCAGCTGCTAATATAGAGCAAATCAACTTAGTTTTTATTAAATTCTATAAGGGTCTTGGCAGTACTTCCCAGTCTTTTCATGGCTGAAAGAAGTGAAATTATTTATGAAATATTTGTGAAGGGTTATCCAATAAAACCCTAGGCGCATTTCCTTGTTAGCTATCCAGTTCTACAGGGTTTGTTTTTATTATATTGTGTGCAGTGTGTGAATGACATTCTATTATTATCGATTGACATTGCCAGTAAATATCCAAGCCTAGGTATTTTATATATATATAGACTATCTAGTTCTACAGGGTTTGTTTTTATTATATTGTGTGCAGTGTGTGAATGGTATTCTATTATTATCTACTGACATTGCTAGTAAATATTCAAGCCTAGGTATTTTATATATATATACTATCCAGTTCTACAGGGTTTGTTTTTATTATATTGTGTGCAGTGTGTGATTGGTATTCTATTATTATCTACTGACATTGCTAGTAAATATTCAAGCCTAGGTATTTTATATATTTAGAGAACAGGGTGAGATTTTTCAGTGGTATCAGAGCTGTGTATTCTCCCATCCTGTGTGAGAAGGAACTAGAGTTTTAAATAAATCAGATTTGAATGCAGCCTAGAGAGATTGGTTTACACAGATACTACACCCGAAGACGAGCATGACTAGAGGTTGGTTTTGAAACAGGCGGTAGGGTTGAAATCATGGGTGATAGACAGGAGAGCCCTCCTCGGAATGAGCAGGTGCATCCAGACAGAACTCTTTAGGGCTATGTTAGCCACTCAGGAGTTGTTGATACAATCCATGGAGCGTATGGGCTCTACTTTGGATAGGTTGGCCTTGGATAGGCCAAGAGATAGACATGACAAGAGGGAAAAATCCATATCAGTTGCCGGTAGTCATAGGGGGCACAATAGATCACCGTCAGAGATTGGTAGTTTGAGGGGATTTCCTCGCCATGAGAGGAGGCACACTCATACAGATGAGAGGAGGCAAACTCATACATATGAGAGGAGGCCTACACGGACAACAGATAGGCCTATGCAACCCAGTTTCTTGCCTAGAGATGAACTGCCAGAGGTTGAAGTTCCGCCTGAGGAAGTGGCCTTCTAGGACAATGTTATGACAGCCAACGATGAATGGAGGAGCTTACCACAACATGTTAGGGGTGCTTTTCCCCTTCCGCAGTATTGTTCACGGAGGGATAACTTGAGGGCTAGACATGATAGGAGGCCTAGAGCACAACAAAATAGGGAGCTAAAGCAGGTTACCAACAAGGTTTCTGTTTTCACTTTTGATGGTAGTGGAAAGATCAGTGCCAAAGATTGGATTCATAAGTTCGACACATATCTTACCCTCAAGCCTATGCAGGAGTGGGAGGCTATTCAGTTCATCACTTTACACCTTGAGGGAGTAGTTTAAGATTGGTGGCACCATGGGTTGGTTACACAGAACCATAATCTTCTGCGGTCTTACAAGGATTTCATTGAGAGACTGATAGCGAGATTTGATCACAAGGACATGGAGCTTTACTACTGAGATTTGGCGCAGTTCCGCTAGACTAGTCATGTCGATGCCTACATCAACAAATTCCAGCATATAGCAGTTATGGTTCCGGAGATGCTCGAGAAGAGGGTAGTGATGCTATTCATAGAGGGGCTTCATGATAGGATGAGAGGATTGGTCAAGACTCTTAAGCGTAGGACACTGCATGATGCCATTCAGACAACATTAGATTTGGACACATCCCCCACTTCTTATCAACCCAATAAGAAGTTTCCCACGAGTTCCAAACCATTTCAATGCTCTACTATTCAGCAGAAGAGTGCACCCCCTTCTAAGGTGAATCGGGATACTAGTAATGAGTTGAGGAGGAGGAAGCTTTGCTTTCATTGTAAGGATCATTGGGAGCTTGGACATCGCTACCTTGGTAAAGGCAAGGTGCACCTCATTGAGGTGGTTTCAAATGAGGATGATGAGCACTCACCAGATACAAATGCAGAGGGCAATGATAGCGGGCATGATGCATAGGAGGAACAACCCCAGATAGAGCTTGGAGGCATTGGGTTCATCCAGTGTCACTATTGCCACACTTTCAGGAGTCCCTAGGTACCATCCCTTTCGGCTAAAAGGAGTAATTAAGGGGCAACAAATTGTTTGTTTGGTTGACAGTGGTGCCACACAACATCATAGAAGAGGGGTTGGCTGCGAAGCGTGGATTACATGTTGAGGACTTTGAGGGGTTAGTGTACGAGTTGTAGACGGATTTGCTTTGAGTTAAACTAAGAGGATTCCTTAGCTTAGCATCCAGATGGGGGACTACACATTGACCGATTATTTCTATGTGATTGGTCTTGGTGAGATTGATACAATATTGGGTATTCAGTGGTTGCAATCCTTTGGCAGGTATGTGTAGGACTTCAGGAGGATGGAGTCAGAGTTTATGGCGGATGGGAAGAAGATTGTGCTTAGGGCTCTTTCTGATGGTGGGCCTAGAGTTGTTTCAGCACATAAGATGGAGTCTATAGTCAGACATGGAGAGGTTGCATGGGCAACCCAGTGTTTCATTTCATCCAAATATTTTTCGGATAGTGGATAGCCCTTTCATATAGACATCTAGTCAATACTGGATAAGCATGGCCCAGTGTTTGGTGACATTCCTCTAGGTAGACCACCAGATAGAGGATTTGAGGATGTTATAGAGCTCGAGGAGGGTGTCAAGCCTATGATTACTACACCTTATTGCCATCCTAATAAATTCAAGGATGAGATAGAGAAGGCCATTAGAGAGCTCTTGGATATGGTATATATCCGTCCTAATTCTAGTCCCTTTGCTTCTTCAGTTGTTTTGGAGAAGAAGAAGGATGGGACCATGAAGATGTGCATTGACTACCGTGCACTCAACAAGAAGACTATAAAGAACAGGTATCCCATTCCTTGCATAGATAAGTTTTATGATGAATTGCACAGAGCTATCTATTTTTTGAAGATTGATCTTTGATCAGGGTACCATCAGATTCGTGTTTGTGAGGAGATATTCACAAGACAACCTTCAGATGTCATTATGTGCACTATGATATGAGTTATTGGTGATGCCATTCGGTCTCACTAATGCACCTACTACATTCCAGTCATGCATGAACCATCTCTTCAACAAGCAGTTGAGGAAGTTTGTGCTAGTATTTTTCGATGACATTCTGATTTACAACAGGACATGGGAGGAGCATTTGAGGCACCTTGATGAGGTACTTAGCATCATGGAGACACAGTCTCTATTTGTTAAGATGTCCAAATGCAAATTTGGGCTTACAAATATTTCGTATCTTGGGCATGTCATTGGGGCCAATGGGGTCAAGGTTCACCAGGAGAAGATACAGGCTACACAGGATTGGCCGCCACCTAAGAACATTTCAGACTTGCGTGGATTCCTGGGATAATGTGGTTATTACAGGAGGTTCATGAGAGGCTATTCTCAGCTTGTAGCTCCACTGACAAATCTTACACGGAAAGGGGCATTTAGATGGATAGATGAGACAACTAATATTTGATAGGCTCAAGGTGACTATGAGCACTTGTCCAGTTTTGGCTCTCCTGGATTTCTCACAGCCTTTCATATTGGAGTGTGATGCTTCGGGATAGGGGATTGGTGCAGTTCTTATGCAGGACAATCATCCTATTGCCTACAAGAGTAGGAAGTTGAGAGATGATGAGAGATTGGACTCCACCTATGATAAGGGGATGCTCGTCGTTATGCATGCCTTGGCGAAATTCAGACAATACTTGGTAGGTGGGAAATTTGTGGTGAGAACCGACCACAACAACTTGAAATACTTCCTGGAACAAAAAAAGCTCAATGAGAGGCAACATAAGTGTGCCAACAAGATCCAGACATATGATTTTGACATCGAGTTTGTCAAGGGGAAGAAGAATGTAGTGTCTGATGCACTTTCTAGGAAACCACATCTTGCTGCCCTATGTTCTTTGAGGAAGATTTCAGTAGATTGGAAATCTCAACTATTAGTTGAGTATTCCAAAAATACTTTGGCATGTGACATTATGGATGGTAAAATTCAGGATGAGCGATACAAGTTGATATCTGATTTGATTTTGTATAAGAGTAAAATTTACCTAGTTCCCGAGTCTAAGCTTAAGAAGAAGATTCTGCATGCCTTCCATGATGCACCACTTGCTGGACATCCTGGGTACTTCAAAACATACATGGAGGTTAGAGAGAGATTCTCTTGGAAGGGTCTCAAAGAGGATGTGCTACGCCATGTCCGTGAGTGTATGACTTGTCAGCAGAACAATTCAAAACATACTTTCCCAGTAGGCTTGTTACAGCCATTGTCGATTCGTGAACAAAAATGGGAGAGTATTTCGATGGATTTCATTACAGGTCTTCCCGTAGTGCAAGGGAATGATCTCATTTATGTGGTAGTCGACAAATTGACAAAGTATGCACACTTTTTCGGCATTCCTACTAGCTTTAAGGCACCACATGTGGTTGATTTGTTCTTTCGTCAGGTATTTAGGTTGCATGGACTTCCTAAGAACATTGTTAGTGACCGGGATAGTAGGTTTTGGAGCACTTTTTGGTAGGAGCTTTTCCGGTTGGTTAGCACAGAGTTGACTCCGAGTACTAATTATTACCCTGAGATGGATGGATAGACAAAGATTGTGAACAAATGAATAGAGGGTTATCTACGCAACTATGTTTCAGGGCAGCAAAAGGCATGGGTAAGATGGTTGTATTTGTGTGAGTATTGCTATAATACTACTTACCACATATCTATTGGTATGACTCCCTTCCAAACATTATATGGATATGATGCAACATCTTTCGTTGATTTGACTTTTGGGGACAGTAGAGTTCCCAAGGCTCAGGAGAGTCTACAGGATAGTTAGGACATCCTTAAGGTACTTAAGGATGATATTCAGCATGCACAGAATCAACAAAATATGTATGCAAACCGTCACAGGATTGAGAGATCTTTTGAGGTGGGAGACATGCTATGTTTGCACCTATAGCCATACAGACAAAGTACTCTCAAGAAGAGAGGTGCAGAAAAACTCAAGCCTTGATTTTATGGTTCGTACAGGGTGTTAAGGAGAGTTGGAGAGGTGGCATATGAGCTAGAGTTACCTTCCGTAAGTAAGATACACAATGTTTTCCATGTGTCTTGCTTGAAGAAGGCACTGGGACAACATGTGGTTTCTTCTGCTGAGTTGCCACCCCCTAGATGAGGGGGGGAGATTGGATTTAGTTCCTGAGGAGATCCTGGATAGGAGGGAGAGAAGATTGAAGAGCCGGGTGATTCAGGAATATCTAGTCAAATGGAGAGATCTACCATTAGAGGATGCTACATGGGAAGGAGATGCTACCATTAGGGGAAGGATGCCACCCCTAGATGAGGAGGGGAGATTGGATTTAGTTCCTGAGGAGATCTTGGATAGGAGGGAGAGAAGATTGAAGAGCCGGGTGATTCAGGAATATCTAGTCAAATGGAGAGATCTACCATTAGAGGATGCTACATGGGAAGGAGAGTCTATACTACAGCATCCAACTTTGCAGTTGCTTGAGGACAAACAATCTCGGGAAGGGAGGACTGTAATGTACCTCTTTCTCAAATAATTTTATTGAAGACTTTTGGCCTATTTTGTCTACCCGACGGCCAAAGGGTGAGCCTAAGGGTGACTTAGGTTTTATTAATTTTATTATATTGTGCTAAAATTAAAATAAAACATCACTTAAGCACATAATAAATTAATAGACTTAATATTGACATAGACTAAGGAAAGTACACAAAAATAAAATAATTAAAAAGTACTTAAATGTACTTCTTTAGGGAAGTGCGACTTGCTCTTGAATTAAAAATAAATAAAGAAAATAATTCCCACTTGCCTTGGGAAATGCGACTTGGTCTTTTGGGGCCTCTTTTATCTTTAAAAGAGAAAGTCGACTTGCCTAGGGTTCATGCCAGATTATTTGATATTTTCTTTCTGGCCATTGGAGCTCAAAGCTTTACAGACAAAATCCAAGGACGAAAAACCCTCTGGATTTTCCCTCTTGTGGACAAAAACCCTAGGAGAAGTTAGAAATTTCTATTCAGGAGATTTCATTGTTATTCATAGGATTTTTATTATTCCAGCAGTGTTTGTAGAAGAAATAAATTGCAGCAGTAGGTTCCAGACATCTTCTAGGGTGGAGTGACTCATTTTGTGAAGGTTTTATGCTTTTACAAAGGTATTTACAATCATATTTGTATTGCCACTTTTCAGCTGCTAATATAGAGCAAATCGACTCAGTTTTTATTAAATTCCAGAAGGGTTTTGGAAGTACTTCCCAATCTTTCATTTGTAGATTTCTGTTTATTTTGCAGCTAGTATTTATCATTAAAAATCTGATTTAGGGCAAGAAAGTCATTGGGGATATTTCAGTACGAGTACTGGTACACTGTGGGTATGGCTGGGTACGTACCCGCAGTGACAGGGTACGCTATGGATACGGTTTTGTCGTACCCGTAGCCTCAACACGTCTTTTTTAAAAGACAACTCTAAAACTTAAAAAATATGCAATTTTTTTAATTTTAAAGTATCATATTTCTAACCTAACCCTAATGGACCCCCCCAAACATTTATTTAAACACCCAATCCCTTTACTTTTTTCTCCAACCTGAAAACATGGACTTTGAAGCTTCTGTTGCTTGTTTGTCCAATGTTTCACTTCTTAGCGTCGATGAGGAACTTCCAGGGAGCCCTTCACAAGGGTTCGAAAGTGGAGCTTGTGGGAATGGAGCTGCAAGTGGCATCCATGAAGATGATTTTGACGATCATCTAGATGATATGCTCTAGAAGTTGAGAACTTGATTGTATTATGTTATCTTAATTTACTATCATGTTTTGAACATTATGAATCAATACAAACTCAAGTCTCAATTCTCAAAGTATTGGAAATTTCAATTTTGTTTCCATGTTCTATGAATGATTTTAACTTTTAAGTTGTATGACTCTATGAGTATTAAATTTCAATAAGTATGCAATGTATGAGAATTAAATATCAATAAGTAAGCAAATGCTTCTTTAAATTTATATTTTATATACATATTTATATATTTATATACATACATATATATATATATAAAACATACCCAAATGCGTATGGTACCCGAGATTTTTAAAATTTGTCGTATCAACGTACTAAAACCGTACTTGTATTTGTACCCGTACCCGTACCAAGACAGTCTAGTATTTTGGTGTTCTTTGGTGATCTATTATTGTTGATATTTGGATCTATCTAAGTAATTTCATTACATCTATCATCGTCAACCCAAATACAACCAAGGCTTGAAAAATGACTATTACAAGGATACAAGAAGAGTTATATCTTTTAAACAGAGTGTTATAGATTACACAGTGGAAGATGAATTGACAAAGAATGGACTTTTACACTTGTGGGAGTTTCCTTTCTTTAGGAAACCCAACAAATTAACAAACTCATTTTTTCAAGCATCCATGGTGATAGAATCTTACCCACAAAGTGCACTAGGGTAATCAATGGTGCGCCCATAGCCCGCACAACGGGCCTAAGTGTGAAGGATGCCCTCACGTAGAAGGAATCAACAGAGGTTATTGGGAAAATCTTAAAGTAGAAAAGGCTTAGTACATAATGCCCATTGAGAATTTCAACAACCGTGCAACCCGCATGGCTGCATGTATGATCATGCACGAAACTTGCACCTGTGGGGCACTAGAAGCATATTTCAGAAGACTTTGCATACTAAGCATATAAAGAAGACTGGAGAAAGAGTGACACAAGTGGGGAAAATATACTCTTAAGGAGGTGGTCATTAATGTACGAAATGAGCAAAAAAAAGAACTGCATTTTGATAGCATGCTATTGTTATTAATTTGATGTTGGATACCCCAGAGGCACTCTTTTTGTGCCCAAAAAACAAAATATCACCTACACAAATGTATAAAGCACATACATGTAACATGCAGCTGACACCAAACTACAAGGAAAAGATGGAAAACTAATTTGACATAGTTTATGCAGCAATTGGAAATGAGGAGAGCATACCTAAGAAGCTACCAGGTGCATGCAAAATTTTTGGTTATGAGGCACTACTGCCTGGGAAGGTTCTTCCAAATAAACACGAAGCGGATTGAATGGTTGATGTTGCCATATGCCTTTTCAAAGAAACATCTAAAATGTCGTTTAGACCGCATGTCATACATTGCTCACATTCATATTGATATCGTTGAAATTGATGAAGACATTATGAAGGCGCGCCGCAAGTGGAGAGATCTTGTGAAGGAACTTGTTTTTTATGATGAATCAGACAACGATGACACTAAGGTTGAGCCTACATTGGTTGCAGAAGTTCTAGTAACCACATGCAGTTTAACATGCATGCTAAAACCTTTAAAGGAGTTGTGCAAAGCTAAGGCAGAGAGGAAAAGAAAAGGCAAAGATAAAGCACTAGGGAGATGCCCAAGTGTCGTTGGACAAAGGATCCACCCAAACTGAAGGGGAATTCAAGAAAACGCGCAAGATGAAGGATATATGGGAGAATTTCATGCCCCTAAGCACAGAAGGACAATAGTTAGGAAGTTGTCCTCCCAATGACTCAAGAACATGTTGCATCTACAGCACAACAAAGTGAGCATGAAGCCCCCAAGGACACCGAGGAAGAGGAAGAGGCCCATGCCAACCCCGATTTTGAGGTACAAGAGCAAACTAGAGATGCATGGGGAGAAGAGAATGTTGAAACAAAGACTCATCAAGAGTTTTTCATGCAAGTCGATCTAGGGCTGCAACCAGAGGCCACGAAGACCTCAAAGTCATCAGAAATGGGTGGGCACAAGAGCCCACAAGGAAATGAACACGCACGAAGCTTAAAGGTTGACCCAAACACCAAATCCACGCATGAAGGAGAAAATATTGGCAGGCACGACAACAAGGGGCTGAGATCCATCTTGAGCATGAGGAGCTTACCATTTCTAAGGACAACAATATGTTTGAAGAGAAATGAGCAATAAGGTGGACACTAAATCAAAAGAATCTAAAGAGCACCATAATCAAGAGGTGCATGAAGGACCGGTAGTATGGTAGGTCTTAAGGGAAGATAATGCCTCAACAGAGACACACCTTCATCTTTCATAATGATACATGCACACGATGAGGACTCTAAGTTTGCAGTCCTCTCTAACTGCCTTTCTCTGAGAATACCACTAGCAGATGAGGAGGAAGAGCCTGAACTCGTGGAGGTTGAGCCACGAAGGCTCACTGAGGAGCAACAAAGACTTGCACTAAACCCTCTTACCATGGAAGTGATGCGCGAGAACATTTTTAATAATGTAGACCTGGAGTCTGCATCACACCAAATATCGAACGAAAGGGAGCTTATGTCACTCAAAACAAAGGTTGCACAATTGTTTCAAATGATTGACCAAGCTCAACTAATGATAGTGGCAAACATGTTGGACGAGGACATTGAACTGTAAACATCTAAATTTGGCAATGACAATGTAATGTCGCTTTTTGGGGGGAATCGAGAAATGGCAAAAAACTCCCAAATCAGATTTATAGCATTGATGTTATAACCCTGCAAAAACTGAACTTCAAACCCTTCCTAGGGCAGCAACTTCCCTAGGTGAAAACAGCCCTTCAAAATGGGGTTAAACCTTGCAAAAGTCCTTCCAAACTTATGCCAAAATTATTAGAAAAACCTTAGCAATCATTTGTAGCTGTTAAAAATAAAAATTGTATGTGAAAATAATTAATTATGAAACCCTAACCAGCGAACATCATCAAGCTTAAAAAAAATAGTAGATCACCTCCTAAATTCACCAAACTCGGAATCTTGGCCTTACAAAATATGAGGAACAAGCGAATAATTTCATATTTATCAAAATTGCATCACACATACCCAAACTCCACTCAAGGTAGGTCGCTCCACCTTAAACAAATACAATATTGTACCAAAGATATCACACATGCAAGAAAAGATATTTTATTACTTCTCAAATCAGCTTGCACACCAAAAACCTCATGAAGGGTTTTTGTCCTTCACAAGTTTCCCAACCAAGAATTTCCGTCCTTAAATGAGATCCTCAACCCAAGGGGTTTCGTCCTTGAGAGAGAGAGAGTAAAAGGGCTACACTAACCAACTTTCACCAAGATAAGAATAATCTCCAAAACATAATAAGATAATGTCCAAGCGACCTCCTTAAATAGCCATAAGGAGTGCTTATTAACATGAGAAATGATGGCCGGCCCCTTGAGTAAGTGCTTTTTATAAATTCAAAAGGGTATTTGGAGCCTACATGCTCTTAATACCTTTATTACTAAACAACTTAAGTTTCTCTATTGGAGCACAAGGCTTCCAATAGGATAAATAATAATAATGTAAACAACTATCTAAGCAACAATGAAAATATAAGTCATATATCCCTTTGTTTTTCTCCTTAGACCCATGGGGAAAGAATGGGTTAAAGTCTTCAGAAATCAGCCTCCAAACAGGGACATGACATTGTTTATGAACTGAAATAGGTTCTCTTTGTAGATCTGAATGGAATCATATGAAACAACTGATTTTTAGTTTGATTTTGACTATGGATGAGAGGCGCTTTGTGAGGAGGCCATCCTATATGGGGCTGCTCTCTGTCTCACAACCTTGGTTGATTTTATGTAATCTCATTTGGTGAATAACAATGTTTAGGAAGATTACAGCTAGGATTCAAGACATGGGTGCTCAAGCATGCTTGAACATTGCCTTAGGAGTCTTGTTTAATGGTACCTAATCTTCATGCAACACTTTGGTTTGACCTTTTGACAGTGAACTTTAGATGAACAAAGACTTACAAACAAAGCATCTTTAATGGTGGTGGATGATACAATGTCTAACATCCCTTGGAATGTTATTTTTTTGATTAATCTTGATGGATAATAATATAAGGACAAAGTTACTGAGTCGATCCTTAGCTCTAAGTAATATAAAGACAAAGTTACTAGTATAACCTTTAGGCTCCCATGGACCTAGAGCCATAGTTGGGAGAAAGTTATGCTCTGTTGCTGCACTGATCTTTTCTGAGAATTCACTTTATCCGTCTTGCTAAGATCCATTCTGTCATTATTTGCCTCAACAATCAACCTAGCTGCACCTGCCCCACTTTCTTCCATCCTACTGGACTTCAATTTTCTCTTTGTCCACCTTGCTGCCTTCCTTTGGTCCCACATAACCTCCCAAAGATCGTACAGTAATGATGAAGAGCCATTTCTGCCCATGAAAACATTTGTCCCTACTTCATCCAACAGGTAACAATCCCCTCTCCTTTATGATTGTTTGGACAGACAAATGGAAAGATTGCTTCTGAAGATGACGAGTCTTGAACTCTGTAGAATGCTCTTAAAAAAGGGTTTTGATAAAAAATTTCATCTTAGCTCAACACATCAAAATGCTCAGAATGTGTTGTTCGCTCCCAAGCCTTAATATTTGGGAGAGAGTAGTTTAGTTGTATAAATGGGGCGTGTAATCATATTACCATTTGTTGTATCAAATAAAATTAGGTTTCTAGTAGGACTATATATCCCACAATGTGGACAGTGATTTATATTCCCCGATGTTAGACTGTCATTTGTCCAACGTTTAATCCAAAAGGCCCTAGTAGGCAAGGGATTAGATTGATCACAGGATTCAGGGTATTTACTTGTAACAACATAATTAAAATAATAGAAACTGGAGACTGTATACAACATAATTATAACAGAAGAAACTAGCCAAACTGGAACCCATTCTGGAGCTGATCTTTCTGTGGGTCCCTCAGCATCTTCATCATAAGAATTTTTTAAAGGCATTAGATTACCAGGTATCTCCACCCATACTTTCTCTGACAACATTCTTATCAAACCTTGCATGTTGTCAAGATAGGGTTCTGCTGGTTACTGAGAATTGGCAGGAGCGGTGTATTTTACACTGAGTGCAGAGTGAAAGAGTTAAAAAATCCCTGAACTCCTAGAAATATGTCCATAGCAAGAATTATTGCCATAATTTGCACGTTTTTCGTGGTGTATGTATTGTTTTAATCAGGCAAGTTCTCTATTTTACCAATGATTTCATTTCCTTATAATTTTTTTTTGCATTGGCAAGCTTAATTTCACCATGGCAATAAGATATTTTGTGATCTTATGAGCGTAGATTTTTTAAACCATAGTTGGAAGAAATTTCTGCTCCATTGCTGCTACTGATCACTTCTGAGCATTCACATTATCCTTCCCTTTATTCATCTTGCTAAGATCCATTTGTTAGCAGAAAAACTAAGTGAGAAAATGATAAGAGAACAAAACTGCACTGCCCAGAATGGACGCAGCAGAGCATATTTATTTAGGAGAGGTGGTTACATTCAGTTAGCAAAACTGCATAACCGATCAGAAAAATTAGATATACACCCCCTCTTAATGACTAACCCGGAAACAACACCTAGTTTATCTCAAAACTTGACAAACAACAAAGGACCAAGAGGTTTAGTCATTACATCAGCAGGCTGCTCTGAAGGACAGAAATGAAGAAAGATATCGCTCGAGTCAACTAATTGTCGAATATAGCGAAGATGAGTCTCAATATGTTTAGTGTAGGCATGATAGACAGGGTTCTTCACCACCTTTAAAACACCTTGATTATCACAAAATAGTGAAATAGGTGTAGCCGTAGCTTGAGGAAGATGAAAATCAATCAAAATCTTACGAAGCCATATTGCTTCGCAACTAGCACTTACAATTACATTGTATTCTGCTTTAGCGGAAGAAATGGCTACAGTGGGTTGAAGCTTACTTTGCCAAGAAACAACTCCTAAACCAAAAGAAAATTTATAGCCATTGGTGGATCTCTGAGTATCCACCGATCCTCCTCAATCAGAGTTGGTATAGCCAATCAAGCTGAAGTTTACAATCCTCTGATGCAAGATGCCAAAGTCAATAGTTCCGTTGACATATCTTAGAACTCGTTTTGCTACTATGCAATGAATGAGTTTTGGTTTAGATAAAAAACGAGAAAGGTAGCTAACAGAAAAACATATATCCGGTTGTGTAGTTGTCAGGTAGATCAAGCTACCCACCAACTATCTATATAATGATTCATTGACCAGTGGTGAATCATCATGAGCTGAAAGTTTCAACCCGACCTTCATAGGTGTAAAAGATGAATTACAATCATACATTTGAAATTTTGGCAAGAGGTTTGTGGCATACTTAACTTGAGAAATGAAAATCAAGTGAGCACGCTGCCAAAATTCTACACCAAGACAATAGTGGAGGCCTAAATCAGCCATGTCAAAAGCAACACATATATCTAATTTTACCTTATGAATCACAACATTTCCATTGCTTGTGATGACAAGGTCATCAACATAGACAATAAGAATCAAAATGTCATCACCATTGTTTTTGACATAGAGATTCGGATCAAAAGGACTCCGTATGAAGCCCAAATCTTTGAGATGTTTATCTATTTTGATATACTAGGCTCGAGGAGCCTGCTTAAGTCCATACAATGACTTAATCAACCCGCAAACCATATGTTCACGACCACATGCTGAAACCCTTAGGTTGTGTCATAAACACCTCTTCCTCCAAATCGCCATTCAGGAAAGCACTTTTGACATCCATCTGATACACTTTCTAACCAAACTGAGATGTAAAGGAAAGAAGTAACTGAAAAGTAACCATCTTCGCAGGAGGAGCAAAAGTGTCCTCATAGTCTATCCCCTCCTATTGCGAAAATCGTTTCACAACAAGCCGAGCCTTCTACTTATCCAAAGTACCATCTGCCTTACACTTGATTTTATACATCCATTTACAACCAATGAGGTGTTTTCTTGGAGGCAATGGTACCAACTTCCAGGTATTATTTTTAAGCAAGGCATCATACTCTAGTTGTATGACAGTTTCCCATTTTGGTATGCCTCGTGCTTCAGTGTATTTATGTGGCTCATGAATATGAAGAAGATAATAAGCAAGAGCAAACTGAGCTTGTTCAGATTAATCAATCCACTTACCAGTTTGTCTAGTCGGACCATCTAAGAGAGGAGACAATTCTTCCTTCCTCATATCCTAAATAATGGAATAGAACCACTTACGCCGCCTCTGAATTGAGGATGTGGAATCCTGTTGTGGTGCTTTTGGAGGTGAAACCAATGCAAGTTGATTTCTTGGAGACTCAAAAGTCTCAGCGGGAGGGTGCATAGACTGTATTGGAGTCTATGGAGGGGTATGAGAAGGACCATAGTCGTCATTGGGCAAAGAAAGAGAACCAATTTCGATTATTACCCCTTGCTGAGTGTTGCCCCCTTGCTGGTCCCCTTGCTGATTATAGCCAAAGAAAGACTTTGTTTCTTTTATATCAACATTCCGACTAACAATATTTTTATTAGTGGAAGTATCAATAAATCTTTAGGATTTAGAATGATCACTATAACCAACAAAGAAATATCTAGAACATTTAGAATCTAACGTACTCCTCTTAGGATCAGGGACCAAAGTATAAGCAATTGAACCGAAAACATGAAATGCTAATACGTCTAGTTTGATTTTGGATCAAGCCTATTTTGGTGTGATCTCTTGCAAGGCTTTGCTAGGACTTCGATTGAGAATATATACTGTTGTGTTAACAATTTCTCCCCAGTACTTATGTGGCACTCCTCGACTGTGCATCATGCACTTTGCCATCTCTATGATGGTTCTGTTTCGCCTCTCTACCACCCAATTATGTTGTGGGGTATATGGCGCTGTCAATTTTTGTTGAATCCATTATTCACCACATAAATTTGTTAATTGTTTAGATGTGAACTCACCCCCAATATCAGATCTCAAAGTCTTGATACGCCGGCTGGTTTGGTTCTCCACCAAGGCTTTGAACTTAACAAAAGAAGCAAAGCAATCGGACTTCTTTTTCAAAAAATAGACTCGCGTCTGTCGGGAATGATCATGCACCAACAAGAGAAAATACCTTGCGTGAGAGTCTTCCACGATGGCTTACATAGATCTGCATGCACAAGATCCAAGAGTCCCTTTGCACGCCAAACATGTTCAGTGGGAAAAGTTTTTCGCTTCTTCTTTCCTATAAAACAACCAACACACATATCTTGTTTTTCCTAAATACGAGGCAAACCAACAACCATGTTGGCTCTATGAAGGCGAGCAAGATATTGAAGATTGAGATGTCCATATCTCTCATGCCACGAGATGCTGGTTTTTCCTTCCACAATTAAGGTATGCAAGTTGAACATGGCAATATCGACAAGCCTATATAGACCACTATGCCCAATCCCCATAGCAACAACCTTATTTTGCTTGATATAAGACACAATACATTGTTTTCCAGAAATGTTTTCAAAGATATTATGATTATCAATTAGTTGACTTATAGATAACAAATTTTTATTCATGCAAGGTACTTATCTAACATTTTTCACAAGCAATTTGGCGTTATTATTCTACACAATATGAACAACCTGTAATGTCCCCATTTCTGAAGACCCTTAACCTATACGTACCCATGGGCTTCGGGATGTGCAAGTGGAATGTTTTTATTAAATAATTAAATATTATTGCTTGGAGCAATAATTATTTAATTATTTTATAAAAGTTATTTAATTTAATTCCTAAAATATATAAAATTAAATGGGGAATTAATTAAATAAAAAGTTAGGTGACTTTCATTGATAAAATCACCCTTTGCAAGGGGGACGCCACACCTAGGAAAAACAAACTACTTTTATTTAATATTTTCCCTCTCCTAGGGTTTTCATATTTTGTGCCTCCTTGCTTATAAAAGGAGTGCTAGGATAAACTTATTTTGATACTCCATGCTTGGAGTTGGGATGCATCCCCTTTGATGTTCTTTCTCTCTTGCGTGGGAGGTTGGATTGAGCTGGTTTTGAGATTTATTTGAAGTATTTATTTGTGAGATCCATGTCTTTGGCTTTGGACAATTTTTATATGAAGTTTACTATTGAAATCTGCGTGTTTTACTGTAGCGATTCACTACAGCGTCACTGTAGCAGCTGGTTTGTGGATACTTTGCAAATCTATTCGATCTCCAGTTTTAGTGACTTCTTCTATGATGTTTGTGGACTGTTTTTAGAGCATTTTTCGATGTGACTAGATCAGATGTATACATGTTTTATGCCTTGCTACAGCGATCTCTTTTAGAAAGGTTTTGATTGATATTATTGGGTGTGTTTTGGACTGATTTCGGATCTGGGATGAACTACTGTTCTTTCTTGAAAATCAGCGACTGTGTGGTATTGTTCATTTACTCCTAGTTGCTATTTTCATGGTGTCTTGAGCCATTTAAGGCAGCGATTTGGATATGTTCATTTGGGATAAAATATTGAATGCTTTGACAGCGGAAATACATGTGCTTTTGCCTTCCTTATAGTTGTTCTTCCATAAATCTAGCGACCTCATTATGTGGTTTATCTAGCTTTGGGAAGAATAGTTATAAGCCTCACATGATCTGCAATTTGTAGGATATTGTTATGTTTGTGGAACCTGTTTTCATGTTAGAGTGTGGTACACTTAGGTATTTTTTATGGCGGTCCCGCTTGCCGGTGAGTGGGTCAGGGGGGGGTTCAGGGGCGAAGCCCCTGAAGTAAATTTTCATGGGTGGTTTATTAACCCATGGGTAATGGGTAACCATTATGGGCTTTTTTTGGGCCCATGGTTTTTTGGTACCCATTGTTTTGATACCCACGGTTTTTTGCCCATGGTTTTGATACCCACAATTTTGTATCAAACTGCTTAAGCAATTGTCTATTTATATGGTCTTATGCATATGATAGATAGACAAGCAAATGTATTGCAGATGTGCTTTGAATTCGGGTGTGAATTTTGTAGAGTTTGTTGAGCATAGCTCCAAATGGATCTGGGTATTGTATTGAGAGAGTGGAGGCTTGTAATAAAATCTGAGCAAGTGATTCTTGGTGGACGTAGCCCAAATTGGGTGAACCACGTTAAATCTTGTCTCTCTGTGTTGTGTTATTTATTCTGCACTTTTATTTGAGATCTGTAATATTTTCTGCATATTAGTTTCTACTGTTGCGATTCTGTAAGGGATTATTCCACATATTTTATCTCTTATTCCCTAACAATTGGTATCAGAGCCTGGTTTGGTTTGCTAAAGTGTTGAATC
Organism: Taxus chinensis; assembly: GCA_019776745.2. Taxonomy (NCBI): domain Eukaryota; kingdom Viridiplantae; phylum Streptophyta; class Pinopsida; order Cupressales; family Taxaceae; genus Taxus; species Taxus chinensis. Next base: position 167,039,398 of record CM034149.1, read on the forward strand.
GCAGGGAAAGTTTTTATCTTGAGTGGGAGCTATGGCAGATGATGGAAGATCTAGGGTTGATAAATTCAACGGGTAGAATTTCAGTCTTTGGAAGATGCAGATGGAAGATTACCTTTATCAGAAGGATCTTTATACTCCGCTGTCTGAGAAGGTGAACAAATCCTCGAGTATGATAGATGCGGAATGGGATTTGTTGGATCAGAAGGCACTTGGAACGATCTGGCTGTGTCTTGCATCTTCGGTATTATTTAATGTTTCAAAGGAAAAGACTACAAAAGAACTGATTGATGCATTAGGGAAGTTGTATGAAAAACCCTCTGCCTCTAATAAGATATTTTTAATGAAAAAGTTGTTTAATATGAAGATGTCTGAGAATGGTTCAGTAGCAGATCATTTAAATGATTTCAATACGGTTGTGAATATGCTAGCTTCGGTTACAATAGAATTTGATGAAGAAGTTAGGGCTTTATTAATTCTGTGCTCTTTACCTGAAAGTTGGAATAGCCTGGTAATGGCGGTAAGCAACTCGGTTCCAGCTAACTCGAAGTTGAAGTTTGAGGATGTTGTAGGGGTGATTCTAAGCGAGGAAATGCGAAGAAAAAGCTCTGGTGAATCTTCTACTTCAGGGAATGCTTTGACAGTGGAAACTAGAGGGAGACAGAAGAATAGAGGAAACCGTGAAAAATCAAAGGATCGGGCAAGGTCAAAATCCAAAAGCAAGATAGTATGTTGGCACTGTGGAAAGTCTGGGCATGCAAAGAAGGACTGTTGGGAGCTTCAGGATAAGAAGAAACAACAGGAAGAAAACAAGGAGGCAAATGTGGCATCGGGTAATGTATGCCAGGATGCTTTGATTCTTTCTTTGCATAATATTAATGAATCTTGGGTTTTAGATTCAGGGGCTTCTTTTCATGCTACTCCACATAGGCATTATTTTGTTGATTATGTTCAAGGGGATTTTGGGCATGTTTTTCTTGGTGATGATGAGCCTTGCAATATAGTTGGAAAATGTTTTGTTTAGGTTAAGATGCAGAATGGGAATACATGGCTATTGAAGGATGTCAGACATGTGCCTACATTAAGGAGAAATTTGATATCGGCGGGGTAATTGGGAAGTGATGGTTGTACTGTGATATTTACAGCTGACTCTTGGAAGGTCACCAAGGGTGCTCTTGTGGTGGCAAGAGGTACGAAGGTTGGAACCTTGTATTTAACCACTGATAGTACTAATGATTGTAATCTTGTGGCTTCAAATGCAGATACAACATTATGGCACTATAGGCTCGGTCATATGAGCCATAAGGGCATGGACATCATAAAGAAGAATTTACCTGGATATACAGAAACATAGGTTTGGATTTCTGTGAGAACTGCATATATGGGAAACATAAGCGAGTAAGGTTTCTCAAGGTTGGACCTACGAAGAAAGAGAGTAAGTTAGAGCTGGTACATTCTGATGTGTGGGGGCCAGCTCAGGTATCATCTCTTGGGGGTTCAAGTTATTATGTTACTTTTATTGATGATGCAACAAGGAAAGTTTGGGTTTATTGTATTAGAAACAAATCTGATGTATTTGATACTTTTGTTAAATGGAAAGCCTTGGTAGAGAATGAAACAGGCCTTAAGTTAAAATGTCTCAGGTCAGATAATGGAGGGGAGTATTGCAACAATGAATTTGATGATTATTGTTCTAAGAATGGAATCCACAGGTAAAATACGGTTCTAGGAACCCCGCAGCAGAATGGGGTGTCAGAAAGGATGAACAAAACAATAATGGAATGTGCTAGGAGCATGAGGATACATGCAGGACTGCCTCTTTATTTTTGGGCAGAAGTGGTGAGCACAGTTGTGTACTTGATAAACAGAGGACCCTCAAGTGCCTTGGATGGAGGCATACCTGAGGAGGCTTGGTACGGTAAGAAATTCGATTACTCATTTCTTAGAGTCTTTGGATGTGAGGTGTTTGTTCATATTGACAAGGATGATAGGACCAAGCTAGAGGCTAAATCAGAAAAATGCACTTTTATTGGTTATGGTGGTGATGACTTTGGATTTAAATGTTGGAGTATTAAAGACAAGAAAATCATTCTGTCTAGGGATGTGGTCTTTAATGAGAAAGTCATGTATAAGCAACAGTTGCAGGAAAACAAGGAAGAATCCAAGAAAGAATATGCAGTGGTAGAGGATCTTCCAGATGGGAAAGTGACCCATGAATCAGTTCAGGAACCTACTCAATAGGAACCCCAAACTCCTACAGTGAGGAGGTCTTCTAGGGTAAGAAAAGAACCTGAATGTTTTTCTCCTTCTCTTTATTATTTATTACTCACTGATAGTGGAGAGCCAGAGAGCTTTGATGAAGCAATGCAGGTAGATGCCAGTAAGAAGTGGGAGCAAGCCATGGATGAGGAGCATAAGTCTCTCATGGAGAACTAGACTTGGGATTTGGTGAAGCTACCGGAAGACAAAAGAGCATTGCAGAACAAGTGGGTGTACAGAGTTAAAGATGAAGGAGGAAAGAAAAGATATAAGGCCCGGTTGGTGGTCAAGGGGTTTGCATAGAAACAAGGTATAGATTTTGATGAGATTTTTTCTCCTGTAGTAAAAATGACTTCTATCAGAACTGTTCTTGGAATAGTGGCAGTAGAAGACTTGCACTTAGAACAGTTAGATGTAAAGACTGCATTTCTCCATGGTGATTTGGAGGAGGAGCTATATATGCAGCAACCAAAAGGATATGAAGTCAAAGGTAAAGAGGAGATGGTGTGCAAACTGAAGAAGAGCTTGTATGGCCTGAAACAAGCTCCACGTCAATGGTATAAGAAGTTTGATAGTTTCATGATGGAGCAAGGTTATATTAGATGTCATTCTGACCATTGCGTGTATACAAAGAAATTTGAGGATGGAAGTTATATTATCCTGTGTTTGTATGTTGATGACATGTTGGTTGCAGGTAAAAACATGCAGGAAATAAAAGTACTCAAGAAACAACTAAGTGAATCCTTTGATATGAAGGATTTGGGGGTAGCCAGACAAATCCTTGGTATGAGGATAACTCGGGATAGGAAGGAACGGAAGCTGACTTTATCTCAGGAAGAGTACATTAAGAAGGTATTGGATAGGTTTAACATGCAGGATGCTAAACCGGTTGGGACTCCTTTGGCAGGCCATTTTAAGTTATCAAAGGAGCAGTGTCCCAAGACAGAGCAGGAAAGAAACTAGATGTCCAAGGTACCTTACTCATCAGCGGTTGGCAGTTTGATGTATGTTATGGTGTGCACTAGGCCTGATATTGCCCATGCAGTGGGAGCTGTGAGTAGATTTATGAGTGATCCATGTAAAGAGCATTGGCAAGTAGTAAAGTGGATCCTTCTGTATTTGAGAGGGACCATGGGGACAGTTTTGTGCTATAGTGGATCAGACACCACTTTACGTGGTTATGTAGATTCAGACATGGCTGGAGATGTTGACAGCAGGAGGAGCACGACAGGTTATATTTACACTGTAGGTGGGACAGCAGTGAGCTGGATTTCACGACTACAGAAGCTGGTGGCTTTATCAACCACGGAGGCTGAGTATGTTGCTGCCACAGAGGCAAGCAAAGAGGATGATTTGGTTACAACAATTGTTTGAGGAGTTGGGGCATAAGCAGAAGGAATGTAAGCTGCATAGTGATAGTCAGAGTGCTATACACCTAGCTAAGAACTCTGCTTTCCACTCCAGGATGAAGCATATACAGTTGAGATATCACTTCATCAGGACAACTTTGGAAGAAGATAAGTTGAAGTTGGAGAAGATTCATACCAGTCAGAATCCTGCAGACATGATGACCAAGGTGGTCACAAGGGATAAACTAAAGCTATGTTCAGCTTTGGTTGGCCTTCGCGGATGACAGTGAAGGGTTGAGAAGCTTTTCAGTGGAAATCAGTCTCCAAGTGGGAGATTGTTATGTTTGTGGAGCCTGTTTTTCATGTTAGAGTGTGGTACATCTTCTATGTGTTACACTCAGGTATTTTTACAGCGGTCTTGCTCGCCGGTGAGCGGGACAAGGGGGCTCGGGGGCGAAGCCCCCGAAGTAAATTTTCATGGGTGGTTTATTAACCCATGGGTAATGGGTAACCGTTATGGGCTATTTTTGGGCCCATGGTTTTTCAATACCCATTATTTTGATACCCACGGTTTTTTGCCCATGGTTTTGATACCCACGGTTTTTGTATCAAACCGCTTAAGCAATTGTCTATTTATATGGTCTTATGCATATGATATATATACAATCAAATGTATTGCAGATGTGTTTTGAATTCGAGTGTGAATTTTGTAGAGTTTGTTGAGCATGGCTCCAAACGGATCTGGGTATTGTATTAAGAGAGTGGAGGCTTGTAATAAAATCTGAGCAAGTGATTCTTGGTGGACGTAGCCCAAATTTGGTGAACCACATTAAATCTTGTCTCTTTGTGTTATGTTATTTATTCTGCACTTTTATTTGAGATCTGTAATGTTTTCTGCATATTAGTTTTTACTGTTGCGATTCTATAAGGGATTATTCCGCATATTTTATCTCTTATTCAATGCAGCGATCAGGATTATTGCACGCTTAATAGTAATTTTGAATCTCCTTTTAAGGAGATTTGGGTGACTGTTTGTAGCTGGTTGAACAAGGCTGATCTTAATGGTGTCTTGGAGTTCTAGAACAACAGAAATAATCTGAGTTGAAGTATGTTGAATGTTGAATGTTGAATGTTGAATGTTGTGAGTAATTCCAGTATTCATTTACAGCAATTGCATTGCTTGTTTGAGGTGCAATGCAACGATTGCATTAGAACTTTAGATCTGGTTTTTGCGTGGTTGAATTGTTGTTAGTGACCATTAAACCCCTATTATTTGGGTTTATTGAGTCATCTATTTGATTGGTTCAAGTAGGGTTGATTGAGTTTTGCTATTTGCATTTGGTTGGAGTGTTGAAGAGTTGTTGATTTGCATATTTTCGATTGATCCCAGAAGTGGGATATTACACATCCCCAATCCCTTCTACAACATGTGATCTCCCATCCTCTAAGGTAATTGAATCAGAAGAACATAAATGAAAATTGACATACCAATCTCTTTCACATGTGAAGTGTCGTAATGCTCCGTAATAAGAAAAGCAGCACTGAGTAGGGCTGCCATCATCCGTGCAAGATGCCATGAGGGCATATTCATCTTCTAACTCGTGTTCAACTATTGTCACATGTACCTGCCCCTTCTGCTTATTCAGGGCATTGAGTCGTTTTCAACAATCCTTCTTCACATGACCACGTTCATGATGATAGTAACACTTCACTTGAAATTGAGGAGAGGAAGTAGATGTGTCAACGTGTCGCCTACAGTTTCCTTTGGACTGAGCATCAAAAACATTCTTAGATTCTTGATCTTGTGTTTGTTGTCGTTCCTTTTGTAGTAGGTAGGAACTCACATTGTCAAATGTAAGAGTTTGACCTTTAGCCATTAAATGGAGTGCCTCCACAAATGACTTATATGAAGAAGGTAAGTTGTTTAGAACCAAAGCCACCATATCATCATCGTCCACCATTTTGTTCATGGAAGATAATTGGTCTCTGAGGTCTTTAATCCGAACTAGGTGCTCAGACAACAATCCACCTCCTTGTAACTTCACCACGGAAAAGAGCATATTCTTCAGGTATAAAACCCGACTCTTTTTTGACGTCTGATATTTATCCCTCAGACTGGTCCACAACCTGCTTGCCACAATTGCATTCCGCACTTCGGGTATCATATCATCCGAAACCGACAACATGAGAAGTAATAGAGCCTCCTTATGATGTTTGTCATAATCAACAAAATTCGCAGCAGGCTGCCTTCGTTTACTATGATTATTTTATCACAATCTCAAAATTCTGTAAGTGTCAGAATCTTATGGCTCTATACATTGAAATTTGTGCTTGCCACAATGACATTCCGCACTTCGGGTATCATATCATCCGAAACCGACAACATGAGAGGTATAGGAGCCTCCTTATGATGTTTGTCATAATCAACAAAATTCACAGCAGGTCTGCCTTTGTTTATTATGATTATTTTATCACAATCTCAAGATTCTGTAAGTGTCAGAGTCTTATGGCTCTATACATTGAAATTTGTGCTGTTAACTTTTGTGAGTTCAACAGAATTAAGTTTGAAATATTTGCCATTTATTACTCCAAAAAATAGGAAAAATGGGAATAATAAATAATACCAAGAGTCTTCTCCTAACCTCGACTGGAATAATTGATGTCCTTCCGCCACGACGAGAATAACCCATGACTTGGAATTCGTGCCCGAGGTTGCAGATAGAATTTTGAGACTCTTTGAACTTATTTTTCGTTTCTTATACCCTTGTGCAGAATACTCGAGACAAGTAAGTCGAAATTCGCAACTGTAGAAATCGTGACTGCAGCAATTGGAGTTTTATCCTTGCAGCCTGAAAAAACTGCGACTTGTCTATGTATACGACTGTGGAAAAGACTGGAAAATCTCTCCGTGCCCTCGCGACTTGACTGTAAACAATATATTTGCCCACGTTTGTCTTCTGTGGACGAGTTCAACAGGCCCTCGAAAACGCGAATATACCAGACGTAACGCACCAGACGTCTATGTGATAGTCGTTCTTCCTTACACGACCGTAAACGCAAATACAAACTTCGAAAATTCACGCGATTTCAACTCTGGTTCACTCCCGTACCCTTTGAGGGCTTCCTCGGGCTCTAATACCAATGTTAGCAGAAAAACTAAGCGAGAAAATGATAAGAGGACAAAACTGCACTTGCCCAGAATGGACGCAGCAGAGTATATTTATTTAGGAGAGGTGGCTACATTCAGTTAGTAGATAAGAGGCAGGTAAAACTGCATAACCGATCAGAAAAACTATATATATTAAGCACCATTCTGCCATTATTTGCTTCAGCATTCTACCTAGCTGTACCCACCCCCTTTTCATCCACCCTACTGAATTTCAATTTTCTCTTTTCCACCATGCTGCCTTCCTTTTGTCTCACATAACCTTCCAAATATCTTATGGTAATGATGCAGACCCTTTTCATCCACCCTACTGAATTTCAATTTTTTCTTTTCCACCATGCTGCCTTCCTTTTGTCTCACATAACCTTCCAAATATTTTATGGTAATGATGCAGACCCATTTCTCCCGATCAAAACATTTGTCCCTACATCCAGCAGATAACAATCCCTCTTCCTTCAATGATTGTTGTGACATAGGCAATTGGAAGAGATTGCTTCTAAATATTAACTGGTCTTGAACTTTGGAGAATGCCTCTTCAAAAAAAGTTTTGAGCCGAAATTTATTTGGAAGGCTGAGCCCAAGAGTGAACATGATCAACATCCTGCAGGAAGGGCATCTCCATCTGTTGAACCCAATCATGGAAAATGTGATGCAAATGTGGTTGGGGAGGGGGCAGATCTTGTACAAACAACAGTATGACTTGCATTCTCGTGAATGTAATACAAAATGAAACAACATTGCTTTTATTGATTTCAACTACCATTTGGTTATCGACATTAAAATCAATTATAGTAATGCAGCAATCTCAAATGAGATGTGTTTAAATCTATATTTTCTATCTCAAGTTTCTAATCTATCCTTTGAGCTCTCCCATTTTGAACAAAAAAACTCTCTTCTCAAGAGGAGCTAAAACTTTTGGAACCTTCTCTCAAGTGTAGAGGTGTAATTATATAAATACATGATCTGCCTATTTAGATTAATGCTCTCGACTACTTCCTACCAAAACCACAACCATTAAATGTGCCTCAATCATTCAATGTGCAGTACATCCCCAATGTCCCATAACATAACTTGATGAGACATTAATTAAATGAACAACTAAGCAAACCATATTTATCTACGCAAATGATAACAACATCCAAATGTCAGATCATCTTTGCTCCCATTGGTTACTACAATCCCTATGCTGTTGGACGCAATATTTGCAAGTCCGCAAAACTCTGTACTCCAAGACCATGTGCAGAGATCTCATATATCAGACAGATTCTTTGTGAAGACACCCATGTGCAAGGTTGCACATGACCTTCCAAGCTTCCTAAGACATAGCTGCACTCTAGGCTACATAACTTCAAACTCCAAGTCTTTGCTTGAAACTTCCCAAACTTGTGTAGAACTCACAAAGACCTTCAAAATGACTTTGCACAAGGTTTCTCCAAAGTTCATGTCCTTAGTTGCTTAACCTTCCAAGGTGCACACACCAAAAAAGGTTACATGGATGTACATTTCCATGTTGCAAAAACTTACACAAAACAGCTTTAAAGACTTGCACACAAACAAATAAAAGCGCACAACATGCATGCAATATACTTATTTCTAAACTAAGTCTTTTTGGTTGATGCAAGATTGCTTTTGAACCTGAATGCATTGCATGTAATTATTAGGTTTAGAATTAATGTAGGAGCATCGATCACCCTTTCTCAAATAAGCTTGAATGCCATGAAGTCCCAAGGACCACCAACAGTTTTTTGTAACTCACAATCTTGAGAAAACACAACAATCAATCATTGGCTATTGATGAATATATTCTCTACAAAAACTTATCCAAAATGGACAAAGCCTCTCCTACAGACCTAATATATGACCTTTAGGAGAAATCTCTTAGTAAGAATCCCTAAAATAAACCTTATCCAAACAAAAAAATTGCACTGATTATAGGATCCTGAAGCTTGACTGAGACAAAAATCAGATGCCTATTGCAGATATAACATAGTTCAGTACCTTTAGATCTATGGCTCCCTAAAATAAAATGCATACAGGACAAAATAGTTTTGGACTTGCCAAGGGAGTGAAGAAGATAGCTCTATAAGTAGGACTATAATAGAGCATATATAAGTTCATTGCAAGGAGCATTGCATCAATCATGGCTGGGGCCAAGTGAGAGATAGAATCCGTTTTGTTTGGAAAATTCACTGTTATTAGATATTCCTTTTACTCACTTGGCTGACCCTAGATTATCCTCTAACTCTCTCCTTACTCGTTTGATGTCTTCATGTAAAGGAAGACATGAGTGTCCAATTATAGGAATGTTGATGTTAAGGGAAGTAGAGCCCTTCAGAATACCATGGAGCTGGGTGATGGTGCAAGGGGAAAAAGCTTGAGCTTGGGTCAAAAGTGATATGAAAGAAGTCCTTAACCAACTTATGAACGAAGAGTAAGTTTCATGGTGGCAATTTTTGTGCTTGTGGTATAATGAGAAGGGTAAGTTATCTTAACCGATCAGAATTTGTGGAGATAAGCCCTTCAAGTGCGATTGACAAAACTCAAATCCTCAACCATAATTGGAATGAATGCTAGAGAAACTCACTTGGTCTCCTCAACATGGTGCAAGTGGGAGCTTGATAGTGATAGAGCCACACAATAAGCTTCCAAGGAACCGTGGAATTCCCTTTGTATGCTGATAAAAGAGAAATTTGGGGAAGGGTGGTGTTGTTGTGTCTTGTAATGTCCCCTTTTCTAAAATAAAATAATTAATAATGTTTTAAGTTGGGCCTGGTCATTTCCAAATCTTGAGTAACTTAATAATATGATTAAAATAAAAGGTATTTTTAAATACTTGTATTTAGCCTATTCATTATTATATGTCGGCTAAAGTGATGCAAAATAAGGGACTTTATGGAATAAAGTGAAAACATAAAAAGGAGAAAAGTATTAAAAGATTAATTTATTTTTGTTTAAGTGGTCGACCCAAGGCGAAGAAGGAAACTGGAGGGAAAAAGGCAATAATTAATTCAAATCAATTCTCCAAGTGGGGCGACCACTTTTGGAGATTGTTCTAAAGGTTTGTGCCATCATTTGTGTTTAAAAGGATGTCACTTGGCTTGTTTGAGGATCATCTATTACTTATCATAATTTTCATGAGGTTGTTGGGCTGCCGCTCATTCCTTTCCACTTGAGGACAAAAACCCTCTTGTGTGGCTGCAAGTGAGGACAAAAACCCTTCAATCCTTGAGAATTCTCTGTTCAGGAGTTTCCATTGGGCTTCAATAAATTGATTCAGTGATTTCAGTGAGGGTTATTGTGATAAAGGGCTGCTAGGGCATTTTTGGGCGTTTTCAGACCCCTCTCTTAGGGTGACGACACCTCCTAGCGTGAAGTTTGTTGGCTTTTAGGGCACAAAAACTCACTTTCTATCGGTAATTGGCTTCCTCATATTTTTAGAGTTTGATTGCACTTACCAAACTTGTATTTGGTTTGGCATCATTATTTCCAGCCATATTTGTGAAGTTTATTTGCTGCTGTCATTCAATTATTCCAGCTGGTACAAAAGTACAAAAAAATATTTTTCCGGAGTGCTCGTCTTATAATTGATCCAGCTCATGAATAAAATATTTTGAAGGGTTTATATATTTATTTCTAGCTGTTTTGTGTATGTGAGCTGCCATAAATTAATAAAAATCAGTCGCTGCTAAGGTTTGAAAATTTATGTCAGTAATCTATCATTGAGGTTTTCTGTAAATTCCGCATCTTTTAGATTTGAGCCGAAAGGGACATTACATGTCCACAACACACACCCCTAATTTCCGGGAACCTCTTTTTTGTCTTTCCTAGAAATTGGATTCTTGCATGCCTCAATTTCCCATCTTCTGCACAACTCTTGTCTCCCTTTGCACCTCTTCACAATCTTACTTGGCCCTATTCTGCTAAGTTCTTCACATTTCATACGTGTGCAAATTCACTTGCCGCAATTCCTATTGTGGAACTGAAGTCCGCTTTTGTACGTACCCTGCTAAGAACTTTTCTCAATAACATTGCGTGGTATTCCTTCGCCCATGCAATCTTTCTTGGCATTCTCATCTCACATGCAATCTTTGCACACACTCCCTTCGCATCTTTTAGTGCGACCATTTTGCATCCCACTGCGTGGCTTATTTTCACCTTGCACAACCTTCTTCATGCAATACCTTTAATCCTACGCAATGGCCCCTTAAACTTGGTACTACGCAATTCCCATTGCATAATGTCCTGTGCATCCTACTTGCTTGGCCCTTTCTTCATCAAGTCACCACAACATTGTGTAAGTCTACAATGTTCAAATAGGCCTTGCACAATCCTTGCCTAACCAAATCACAAGTCCTGCAACCTCCCAATGATTCATGACATCCATTCACATGCCAAGTAGCTCACTATATATTGTGCGCAATCACTTAACTTCCCATTATATCTCGCAGTTATACATTTGAATAAGTTATGGCCCACTTGGGCAAATTTAACACCTAACACTTCGTTTCTCTCAAACTTTATGTTGTGTAGGTATTATATATGCATTCACAATACCTTGAAAACTGCATAAAGGAAGTGTTAGAGATTCTTCTAAGGAAGACAACATGCATAGTTCGACGTGCAATCCTTGTACTGTACGGACTATGGAGTCATGCGCACACGGTTTATTTAAATTTATTTGCGTGCCACCTTTTGTACAACTAATTTTGCACTTTTATTTGCCTTGTGGGACTTGATGGCTTGATCGTGTAAGTTTCCCAAAGGAGTGTGCACGAAATTTGGAAAGTCCTAGTGCACCAATGCATGCCACTTGTTGGAGATTGGGACACTGCGCAACAAACTTGAATTTGACTTCTAGAAGACAAAACACACGCCAAAGTCAATACAAAACACCGATTCTGACATCCACAATGCACAAAACTAACATTCTCTCAATGAATTTGATCGTGTTAATTCTTTTTAGGATAGAAGTAGAAAAGGTCTCAATAATCATGCCATGTCAGAGATCAAGCGTCATCTAGATTCAGATGAAGCTTAACTTGCACTTCACGCCATATAGACGCACTGTCTCGCATTGAATGTTGTCTAGACTGATTATCAGATGTAACATTCTTCTAGATCACCTAGGCATGCATTCAATTTGATTGGTCTGTATGGCCACCTATGTATCTACCTTGTCATATCTGCACTGCGCAGTTGGTTGAGGCCATTAAATGTAATATTTGTAAGTGTGCCCCAAGTAGTTGTGGTATCTCTCTATAAACACCTAGCTGAAAGGCATTATTTTGATCGAATCCTTGTAAAACGAAGCTTTGAATGTCTTAATGCATTTGTCTTTGCTCACTTAGTTCTACTTGTGCTTTCGCCTTGGATATTAATGTGTGTGTGCTCTTTCCACTTGGTTGGAGTAGATTTCTTTGCTCTTAATGAATATATTTTTCATTGTTGTTTGGAGTAAGTGTCCGCTTCCTATGCATCCAACGACGTTGCGTTCCTCACTTCGCAACAAGTTCCTCAGACTCTTGCACATACTCCTGTCTTGATTGAGCAAATGTTGGTCTAAGCTGGAGTATGGTTTCTTGGATCTGTCTTCCTCAACCGGAAAGGGGTCTCTGCTACACCGCTCGATCCATTTCTCTTTCTTCCCTACCCTTCTCCTCTTTTGCACTTTTTTATAATGTGGTTAGATTAGGAATAAAGCTTGCAATCGGTTTCTATTGCTAACTACTTGATGATTGCAAGTGATACTGAATGTGTGCTATCCTTCGCACTTGCACTTTCGCGTTCGCACAATGAATGACTGATCTACCAACCTCCTGTGCACTCTTGCTTATCTCTAATATCCCTGTCTTGGTCGAAGACCCTTAGCCCATTCATTATTTCCCGACGGCTAAGGGATGAGAAAAAAGGGAATCTAAGTTATAGTAAATTTATCATAAAATGCATCATAAAATATTATTATAAGCACTTTATTAATGAAAAAGTGAAAAAAGAAAAGAAAAGTGACAATAAAATTAGAAAAAGAAGTCTCTTTATTTTATTTTATTTTCCCCAAGGAAAATGCGACCCATGTAGGAAAGGGGAAAAAGCCAAAGAAAAAATTAAATGAGGGAAAAAAAATGTGATTGGTGGTCTTGGGTGGCATAAAGGCCAAGTTATGTTATAAAAGCAAGTTGACTTGCAAGAGAAAGCATCTCTTTTTGCATATGATAATTTCAAATTTGTGGTGTAAACTTGTATGCTTTCCATAAAAACTTCAAAGGACGAAAACCCTTTGAAGTTGGCTTGAAAGGACAAAAACCCTCTTTAAGCTTAGAAAAAAGAACAAAAACTCTTGTTTGTTTTGAGAGGAAGCCCTACTCAGGGGTTTCTATTGATTTTCAAGGTTCCACTTTAGAATTGCAACGATATTTGAAGAGAAAAGTGCAAATTTATATTTTTTCTAGCTAGGGTTTGAAGACACAAGAGTTGGGGTAGATTTCTACCTTCAGATTCAACCTGATTTAGGGTTATCTACTCCTATGTGGGTGGAGTTTGACACATTCTAGAGCACGGTTGTCCAGGATCACATCACCAACATTTTTTTCATATTTTTAGAGATCAAAATCAGCGGGTTTGCATACTTTTGGGGATGAGGAAACTCCATTTTCAGCTAAGTTTGTAACTATCATTCTGCAGATTTTATAATAAAATTCCAGCCCATTGGTAGTTCAGCCCATGGGGATGAGGAAACTCCATTGGTATTTCTCTTAATATTCTTACATATATAAAATTTCTGATCTGTTTTTCATAAGATTCAAGTGATTTTCTTTTAGTTTTGTGGACTAATAACTCCTTGGGCAAGTCGTATTTTTCTATAAAGAATTCAGATCTACATCACTTGTTTCAAGTATCTCTTCTATAAATTGCTATTTTGGTTGGGATTTGAGACTGTTCTGTTTAGGGGCAGAAATTTGCCCATTTGGAACATTACAATGGTATCAGAGTGATGATTCTCCCAGTGTTAGCTAGATTTTCTGCACATACGAAAACCTAGGCAGTCATGAGATAAATCTCCCTCATTTACCGGTGAGGCTCTCGTGTAAGATTACTATCAATTATGGATCTGAGTCATTGCTTGTGGGTTTTACTTTAATTGTATAGCTCATAAGCCATAGCTAGGCAATTTTGCAGCAAGTAGTTGTAAAGAAATATTCACAAAAGAGGAAAATAATTGAATTCGGGAAGAAAGAAGAGAAAATGTGCAATCCAACCAATAGTTCGCAGAGTTGATCTCATATATATAGATAAAACAAACAGATCTCACAATACAAAATTTAAAGGAAAGCAATGTTTCAAATCTAGATCTGAGATAACACAAAGTTTATGCAAAGATCTACACAAAAGTAAGAAACAAATGCACCATTGACACAAAGTTCTCCGGAAATTTGCCTCTTTTCAATTCCTTATCTTTCAGATAGAAATCAAGGGTTTCAGCTCAAAGTCTGGATCACAAGAATGTTGATTTCAAATTCTGATGCTTAAACCTGTAGGCTCTTCTTCTATTTATAGTGTATAGAGGGCAATTACAAATAGGAAAACAATAACTGAACTGACACATGCAAAAGCTATAAAGAAAACAACTGACAATCTTTCCCCTAAAATTTCTCTCCTCATGACATGCATCTAAAGACTAAATCAAAGTTTTGCATGTTTGCCACTTATTCTCAATTGAGGACCTTTTCAGATAACTAGAAGTAATGGCTTTTAACCAATTACTTTAGTTTTACAATTTTGTCCGAGAAATAAGAATAAGAGAGGGAAGGGAAGAAAAAAGAAAATATGCCGTGAATATACTTGTCGAACATGTGACTTAGTGTTTTCCCATTTGTTGCTAGCATCCTGCATGCTAATTGCAATCACCACTGGCCGTGCCAGAAACTTAAGGCAATAATTGATAAATTGCGCATCCAACCTAATTATTGTCTTCCCTGCAGGATCTCAGATTGTCCTAGAAAGAGGATGATAAGACCTTGCACACTCCAAAACAAACTATGGCAATTGAGCTGTGACTGGAAACGTTGAAGCTTGAATGATCCTGCTGCTGTTTATTGCCCACATAAGAGATGATCTACCAATGGCCTTGGATCTGTCAATCAAATCAGTGATAGGTTCAGGGCCCATGTTTGTATCATTGATTTCGGTAAGCCTAGAAGTCATGCATGATTTTGCTGACCCTTCTCTTTCATCATGTTTCATCATGCATGGAATAATCTTTGTCTAAAGAGTTCTTTTTCTTTTATTTTTGTCAGAATCCGTTGTAATTGGATCAATTTGTGTAGATCCGGAAATTTCTTCTGATTTGGATGATATATTCAATGTATTTGACATTGATTTGTTCTTCTTTTCACCAATATGAGCACCTGTGATGAATACCTGCAATTAATTCAGACAAATATGGAGTCCATGACATGAATACTTGATTTTTATCACCAAAATCTGCATATAAAGTTTGTTGCCCTAAAATTTGAGACTTTGCTTGCATGCAAAGCAAGCAAAAATATTATATAATTCACCTGGGCACTTATACCAACATGCAGATACTTGAAATAATAAAAATAAAGCTATTCCAACCCTAGGTGCCAAATCAATTTGTGTAGATCCAACAATTTCTTCTGATTTGGAAGATATATTCAATGTATTTGACATTTATTTGTACTTCTTTTCACCAATATGAGCACCTGTGATGAATACCTGCAATTAATTTAGACAAATATGGAGTCCATGGCATGAATACTTGATTTTTATCACCAAAATCTGCATATAAAAGCTGCTGCCCTAAAATTTGAGACTTTGCTTGCATACAAAGCAAGCAAAAATATTATTTAATTCACCTGGGCACTTATACCAACATGCAGATACTTGGAATAATAAAAATAAAGCTATTCCAACCCTAAGTGCCAAAACTGGAAGCTTCTCGGCAGTGGAAACTATTTTTTAATGCAAAATCCTCCTTCCCTTGGTGCCAAAATCCTTCCGGGCTGCAAGCTCCATAAAAAAGAATTAATTGCTTCTCCCTTATGGCATCCCATGCTTATATAGCTATGTGCATGTTATTTTTTATCATTGTCTTTCCCTATTTTTGGCAATTAATTAATTAAAAGCCACGCTTCTTCCAATTTGGGCGCCTAAGTTTGCATGCTTTTGCTTGTTTTTTTTTATGATTTTTTTAAATTTATTTTTAGCATTCATCCTTGACTTCTCTCTAACTCATCCACTTGCCTTGACTTTCCTTCTATTTATGGCGCCAAACTTGGCTAGAAATAACATTTATAAATATTATTTAATGCATCTATTAATGCCAAGGTGGGTCGCACTTTTTGGCAAGAGGAATTGCTAAAAATAGGAAGTCAAAGTAATGAGAATTTTCACCTTGTAAGGCAACTCCAAAAATTCCATCTTTCACTTAAGTGATTTGACTTTCATAATAAGAATTTTCACCCTGCAAGGCAAACATAGAAATCCCATTTGTCTGTCACTGCCAAAATTCCCACTAGCAACTTAAATCCTTCCTTCCAAAAAGTGCAACTTGCATGAAAAATAGCATCCTTAAAATGCGACTTGCATGGGTGAATAAACTTCTATGGGAAAAGTCAACCTACTAGGCAACTCCAAAACTCCCATTGGTACTTTAAGTGATTTTTCTTTCATAATGGGAAAAAGTAACTTGCTAGGCAGATAAGAAATTTCCACCTGCCTGCCACCTCTAAAATTTCCATTGGCAGCTTAAGTGATTTGACTTGATAGGAAAAAGTAACCTGCTAGGCAGGCATAAAAATCCCTACTTCTTGCCACCTCTAAAATTCCCATTGGCAGCTTAGATCTATTATCCCAAAAAGTGCAACTTGCCTAGGAGAAGCTTATTATGCTTAAATTCTTTTTTTTTTTTGGTCAGAAGTTAGCACTCCGTGATTAATTCCTTCCATTGCTGAGGCCATGGATGGCTTCCAGATGTTCCAAGAAATTAAACAGGCTATACAAGACAAAGAACAAATCAAGGGGAATTTAACAAATAGACTGCGGAGAAAACAGAAAACAAACGCAAAAAGAAATAAATAAAAAACGAAAAACGTTGCCAAAAGTTGTAGACAATTGCTCTGAATTCATTCCTGGTGAAAACCATACTGAGATGTGGGAATACTAGCATGAAAAACTTCAACAAGGTTCAACTGCAACATAATTTACTTTAAACAGAACTTTATTTATTTAATAAATAATTAAATAAAATTCCCACAGACAGAACCTGACGGAGGGATAAAATGAGTATTAGCATGTGGGTATTCGTCGAAATTGGCTCATATGATTCACTGGAATATCTTAACGTAATGCAAACAACTGCAAACAAAACAAACACAAAACGACCCATTACTTTGAAAAGAACGATTTTTTTTTAAAAAGGGTAGTCCCAAATTTCAGGGTGAAATCTCGGGGACACCACCCAACATGTGAAGGAGAAAATCAGATCTGAAGACAAAGAAGGTGACCATGGAAGAGCATGATTAGAGGGTTCCTCCTACAAATAAATTAAGCTACATGCATGAGGTGATCACAAGGAGTTAGAGATAATTGCAACAATCTATGAGAGAACGTCAAAGAGATATGCATCATGTATTACGTGAATCTCAAAGGGAAATACGTGATGCATTGACTGGTTCCATAAGAGATTTGGCAAAGAGTCATATCTCTACAAATCAAGGAGCAACCAACAATGACGTAGGAAACTCTTCTAAACCAATCAAGACACTGCTAAGCCTCCACATCAGATTTCCAGAGCCAAGTTTCTCCAAAGAGAGGAACAACTAGTTGAGGAGGAAGTCTTGAGTGATGTTGATGATGTGGAGACATGGGGTAAAGAGTAAGCAGCACTTAGTTTTAAGGTGAGGGAAATGTTGTCTTTCAGCTATTTCTGTGAGCTGAAAAATAATAAGGGCACAGGGCATAATGGTCGGACATCATCAAAAGGCGATGACAGACATGTTTCAGCCATAGAGGGAAAAAAACCCATTGTTAAGAAGCAAGTCCAAGAGCATGTAGAGGATCAACTACAAGGTGGAGAAGTCATGATGAAGTTCGAAGATACAACTCCCCTCTATAGAAACCCTTTCGAGGTGATAAAAGAGGATTCCATCATGCAATTTGAAGGAGAAGAATCCTCAATGGAAAAAGTTATGACTTCTAATGAGCAAACTATTTATATTAGTGGGCAAGACAAAGAAGTTATTTTGCAAGGTATGAGGAATGGTACCAAAGTGTGGCAGCCAAGAGTATGGAGAGTTATTTCAAAAGAAGGCAGATTGCATGGGATGCGGATTATGTGGAGAGATATACATCCTTTTTTTATTTCAGCAGTCCTATCATGAGGATATTCAGCCTATTGCAGACAAGAATGATGAGGAATTGGTACAACGAAGTCAAGATATCATAAAGACAAGAGGAAATGAAGATCTCAATGACATTGTAAGGTATGAAAGGAATGATAATATATCTTATTTATTGTTGTATAATAAGATTTATGTTCCTCATGAGAAGCATGATAAGTTAGAGGACGAAGTTTACAATATGGAGTATGTTGAACCATTGATCGAAGTTCATGTCTAGGAGCATCAGGAGAGCTATATATTTTGGCAAAAGCTCTCTCATTTAACAGGTACATGATCAAGACTTGTGGAGCACTACAACATGTTTTATCTATTGCATATGGCACGTGAGTATAAGAGTTGCAATTGGTTGATGAAAATTTTTAGGGAAGGGAGGATTGTAATATCCCCTTCTCGGTCGAATACCCTTAGCCCATTCATTGCTTCCCGACGGATAAGGGATGAGAAAAAGGGGAAACTAAGTCATTGTCAATTAATCATAAAGTGCATCATAAAATACTATTATAAGCACTTTATTTATTTATTAATGACAAAGTGAAAAAAGAAAAAAAAAAGTGACAAAATAAGATTAGAAAAAGAAGTCACTTTATTTATTTTATTTTCCCCAAGGAAAATGTGACCCATGTAGGAAAAGGGAAAAAGCGAAAGAAAAAATTAAATGAGTGAAAATAAATGTGATTGGTGGTCTTGGGTGGCAAAAAGGCCAAGTTATGTTATAAAAACAAGTTGACTTGCAAGGGAAGGCATCTCTTTTTGCATATAATAATTTCAGATTTGTGGTGTAAGCTTGTCTGATTTCTATTAAAACTCCAAAGGACAAAAACCCTTTGAAGTTGGCTTTAGAGGACGAAAACCCTTTTTAAGCTTAGAAAGAAGAATGAAAACTCTTCTTTCTTTTGAGAAGAATCCCTATTCAGGGGTTTCTACTGATTTTCAAGGTTCTATTTTAGAAGAAGAACGAAAACTCTTCTTTCTTTTGAGAAGAAGCCCTACTCAGGGGTTTCTATTGATTTTCAAGGTTCTACTTCAAAATCACAGCGATATTTGAGGAGAAAAGTGCAGATTTATATTGTTTCCAGCTAGGGTTTGAAGACACAAGTGTTGGGGAAGATTTATACCTTCAAATTCAGCCTGATCTAGGGTTATCTAAACCCCTGTGGGTGGAGTTTGACACATTCTAGGGCACGGCTGTCCAGGATCTTATCACCAACATCTTTGTCATATTTTTAGAGGCCAAAATCAGCTTGTTTGCATATTTTTGGAGCTGAGGAAACTCTATTTTCAGCTAAGTCTGTAAATATCATTATGCAGATTTTATAAATAAAATTTCATCTCTCTCATTTGCTCCAAATTTGGTATTTTTCTTATTGTTCTTGTATATTAAAAATTGCTAATCTGTTTGGGATAAGAATTGAGTTGTTTTACTTCAAATTTGGTGGATTTTCATTCCTAGAGCAAATTGCACTTTCTAGTAATAATTCAAATCTGATCATAATTTAATTTGTATATCTTCTACAAATTGCTATTTTGGTTGGGATTTGTGTTTATTCCATTTGGGGTTGTTTCCCCACCGTTTTACCATTGCACACACTCACGTGTAGTCCCACCACAACCTACGATTGAACTAGCAAACGCCCTTGTATAAATCATTAACATCCACTCTCCTTCATCTTGAGCTATTCTCTAGGACATATCATTAGGCCAGCGAGAGAGGAAGAAATCTTGGAGAAGGAACTCTCACACCTGCGTTGAATTGCCTATTGCATCGTCCCATGTGCGTGCATTCTTTTCAAGAGAGGTGGAGCCTTGCCCGTTTGCGTGAGACTCTATCTAGGTTTCCCGCGCTTGCACATGCATTAACCATCTTCCCGTAACATCAACATCCCTTGGTGTTGTAGGAGGGGAATCAAAGTGTGACACTCGTGGAGAACAAGTAGTGGTTGATTATATTGATAATAGAGGTTTGCTAAAAGTATGGGAGAAAATTGATCTGAACTCTACAAATCTAGAAGTTATTCAACAAATTAGCTCTATTACAAGAATTTTAAAGGAGTTCCATATTTTCAAACGAAAAAGAGATGATGAGTTGGTCTAGACAGGTATTGAGGCAGTTATGGTGTTAAATCTAGGCAATCGTTGACTTTGGACCCCCAACAAAATGGTTTTCCTTGGCTTCAAGTGTGGGATAAGGATCTTATTCCTAAAATAAACTTATTTTTTTGGACCTCTAATTAGAATAGGATACTTAACCCAAGATAATTTGATCAAAAAAGGTATGATGATACCTAATAGATGTAATTTCTGTGACATTTGAAATTGTTTTCCTTTTATTGATGGATTGTTCTTTTGCATGGAGTGTGTGAACCATAATCCTCAGTAAGATTGGCATTTATTGGTTTTGCAATGGAAATCACCTTTCTCTAATTCTAAGTTGAATGTTGGGGCGTTGGTTGGAATGAAATTCAAGAATCTTTAAGGACATGAAACATAGTGCTATGAGAGTGGAGGCTAGAATCATACATGCTATTAATGATAACTTCTTGGTGATTAAAATGGAAAAGAGATTGGAAGGGAGGAGTTACAAATGGAGAGATCAAGGTTGCAGCTAACTGGGATATTAAGGGAGATAAGTCAAAAAGAAAGACTGTGTATAAGAAGATAGTGAAATGAAAAGGTTCCCCCTTAATTGGTGCAAACTTAATATTCATATGACTTTTAAAGGGAACCCTAGGAAAGCTGGTGGTGGAGTTATTAGGTATCATAAAGATAACCTAGTGGGTGCTTGCGTGGTTGGTTGGAATGAAAGTCAAGAATTCTTAAGGACAAGAAACAAAGTGTTATCAGAGTGGGGCCTAGAATCATACATGCTATCAAAGATATTTCTTGGTGAAAGAGATGAGATAGAGAGATCAAGACTGCAACTATCTAGGATATTAACGAAGATGAGTCAGAAAGGAAGACGGTGAAATGGATAGGCCCCCTCCTTAATTGGTGCAAACTTAATTTTGACAGGGCATCGAAAGGGAGCCTTGGGAAAGCTGCGGGTGGAGTTATTAGGGATTATAAAGCTAATCTGGTGGGTGCTAACGCAGCTGGTTTTGGGGTCCGAACCAACCATTATGTTGAAGCCTTAACAACATTCCAGGGTATGCAATTTGGCTAAAGAGATGAAAATTCTTAAAGTTTTAATTAGAAAAGATTCTTTGGACATAATTAATTTCTTGAATAAAGTAGTTCCCCTAGCTAGACTATAAAAAAACCATTGTTGAGAAGATAATGGACATGTTAACTTCCTTAAATGAGGTTTAAATTGGCCACATCCATAGATAAGGAAACTGAGTGACAGATTGGTTTGTAAATGGAGGGGGTGAACAGTAACAAAAGATAAAGGTGGCATGAAACATATTTGTTACCTAGTGAGGTTAATTTTCTTATTAGTGATGAAATCTTGCATTGGCAATGTAAATTGTATGTTTTGATGAATATGTGTTGAGTGTCTATGTCATGAAGAAGAGGAAAGAGTCGTATGATAGTTTCTCACATTCTAAACCTAAGTTAGTAGGATGGGATCTAGAAAAATTCATGTCGAGGAGAAGATAGGACAATTAAAATTGGATTAGAGTTATCATTCTTGCAATAGAGGCAGTTTTATATAAGAAGGAATAATGTTGGGTAAGAGCAAGGATAAGGTTGTTGGTGTAGAAGGGCTTTGTATGCCTCTAAAGTCATGCAGAGAAAGGAGACTACCACTTATTTTGTATGCCTCAAGAATGATTTCAATCTGCACCATAGCATATTGAAATTGTTTTTTTAATGGGAATAATAGGTTGAAGGCTTAAATAGAGTTGATTTTCAAGCAAATTAATAAAGGGGTGCCCTCAACCTTAGGTGGAAGTTAAGTTTAACATGGAGCAGTGGGACATGGTGGAGCAGATATGTAAGTTGAAGAAAGATGCCCTTAAGAAGAATGATATGATTAAGTGGTTACAGGGGGCGATTCACACTATTAAGGAGGATTTGAAAAAGGTTCTCCAAATGAGCAGAATGTTTATCAAGAGTTGTATGGCTAGCATCCATATGTTGCATACTGAGTGGAGGAACAAAAAGTGAATCCTGTGGAAGTTGGATTGAGCAAGATAACCAGGAACCAAACGAGGAACAAAGTTGTTTAGATTGAAGACAAGGGTGAAGGTGTTTTTGAAGATCATCTGTAGTTTTTAAGAGAAGAATAGGAGGCTATCAAGGCGCTCAATAATCTTTCCTTTTATTAGTATTGTAGTTGTTTCTCCATTTGTAATTAGTTTTTGTTGGGTTGTTGGTTATCTATTAGCTTACAACAATATTACAGCTAGTTTTTTTGGTATTTCTCAATAGTTCTTTGGGTTGTGTGTTTGTTTTTAATGTTATATTTGTTTTCTTTTTTATGTAAAAGGGTTTTGGCCCTTTCAAAAACCCACCTTTACCCGTACTGAAAAAAGAGGTAGTCAGGGTGTCTACATAAAGTGTGACAGTATTCTCCCTCCCAAATAAGCCACAAACTTGGTTAATCATACAAATCCACAGAATGAGCCTAAGTGACAAGTTCCACTTTGAATTTCAAACTCTCATGATATTATATTCACTAGGGGAGCATCATTAAATAGGTGTTATAACAGCTAACAACTAACCTACAATCTAGGAAGTCTAACTTATCCTCTTGTTGGAAAATAATGACATGAGAAGAGGAAATGGAAATGCATCCTTAACTGATAGGGAAAGGACATCCTTACATAATCTGTTTAATTTTAGATTACCCACTAACAACCCAATAGCTAATTACCTTATTGTATACACTTTTATTTACAATGGATGAAACACCACTAACATATGTATGTCTACCGTGAATGTGATAATGTTCTTTACTTTTTAGATGGTGATGAACATTGATGCACTTGGGCTACCATCTCCTTGGCATAGGCGCATATGGGTTAACATAACGAACTTAACTTTCCTTCTCAATTTCAATCTAATTAGGAGTAGTATTCCTTGTTGTTCCCTGAATTGAAGTCCTATCACTACTGACCAAGCAAAAGACTAGACTAAAGGCCCTGGATCTCTTAGTCCTTATCCACCCCATATGAATCCTCATCGTTCCTCCTAACAATATAAGCTTTGGCCTCCGAAGCATACACCAAATGAACTGAGAGATATGACTGGAGTCTTCATAGCTACAAAAGAATGTTGGTGAAGAGTTGGCATGTAGAACAAGAAAACTTGATCAACAACAAAAAAAATGACAATTAAATTTTGTGACTAAAATAGATACAAAATCAAGAATGAATTAGTCATTGTTATACACAGTGTCGTGTGACAAGAAAATCTGTGCAAGTTACAAATCTTGATGAATAAAGTGCAGTCATAATGCCAACAAAGTCGTGTACACTTTTTTAACAATGGATGAAACACATATGTATGTTTGTCGTGACTGCGACAATGTTTTTCCGTCTTTAGATGAAGATCAAACATTGATGCACTTGAGCGACAATCTACTTGACTATCTCCTAAGATTTGGAGTGAATGGGTTCAAACAATAAACTTAACTTGTACTCCCTATTTGAATCTAATCAAGAGTAGTATTCCCCACCATTCCATGATTTGAAGTTTTCTCACTACCGAGTGCAAGACTAGACTAAAGGCCATAAATCTCCTTATGCTTCTTATACATCCCATATGAATCCTTATCATTCCTCCCAACAATATAAGCTTTGGCCTTTATAGCATACAACAAATGAAGAACTCGGAGAGATGAATGGAGTATCGATAGCCAACAAAACAATGTCGGTGAAAAGTTGGCATGCCAAACAAGAAAACTCAATCAACAAAAAACAATGAAGTAGAAATTTTGTCACTAAAATAGTTGCAAAATCAAGAATGCAATAATCACAGGTCTACACAAGGACGTGTGCCAAGAAAATATTTGCAAGTTACAAATCTTGATGAACAAAGTGTGGCAATGGTGAAGTGTAGTCATGTTGCAAACAAAGTCGTATAAAGAGCCCAGGAAACAGATACAATTGGTTGATGTTGATCCAAAAATTGGAACAACCTGTGGAAAAACATGGCGAAAGACTATTCTCAAGCATATAAATCTAAGCAACTTTTCTCACAGATTGGAAAACAAACCCAAACATGTGATCAACTTCAAAAGAAGTTGAAAAGACCGTATGGAAAGAATTAGGCAAGCATCAAAGAAAGGGTAATTATGAGCAAGTTTAGGTGAGATGTAAATCTGCTTGGAATGGAAGGCATGCTGAAATTGGAATAGATAGAAAGAACATTTAAATGTTGTAGGTCAGCTCGATGACATTGTATGCCTTTTTCTCTTTAGAAAAAAAATAATTATAATTATTATAAATTTTGAAAAATCATCATAATAAGAACCATATATGTGTGTGTTTGTTTTAATTTTAAATTGTAGCTATAATAATCAAAAAATTCTTTAAAAAATTATACTAATAAGAACTATATATTTTTTATTTTTTAATTATTTTTATAAACTTTAGATAAAAAGGTCAATATGAATAATGATAATGTCAAATAAAATAATGGTGGTAAGTTGTGGCATGAGTGCACAAGTGTAGCTGGAGTGTGCACCGTATTGTTTGACCTACATGTGCAAGTTGTATGGAAGGGGTGAAAGACCACATTGTCAATGACAATTGGCGGTTGACATGCAAATGCAGTAGACATCACTGTATGTCACATGGAAGAGACGTTTAGATGGATCACGTAGAAAGGTCAATAATCTGCTCTTGGAATAAAAAGTCGCATGAAGCAGAAATTGCAACTATCGGTGATCAATGTAGGGCTCATGAGGAGTCTGCATTAGGATCATAGTATACCAGTGGGTAGGCTCCACCATGACAACTGTAGAGAGAGAGTCCACGAGGGAATGTGCATAGTGATAGTGCCTAGGTAGAAACCCCCACATAGATTGTGGTAGGGTGGCATTGGGGCTTGACCATTGTAGGATGACCGATCATGGGTGCACAAGTGTGATAGATGCAATCCCACAATGAACATATAATTGTAGAAGGTCAACAACGCACAATGCGGCAGTCACTGATAATAATAGGTACCAGGGTTGTCAATGATGGTAATAACATGGTAAAAAATGATAGCAATGTGTGATAGTGTGAATGGTGTGGTGTAGTAGGCCACATTAACGTGGGAAACGGTAGGCTTGCTTATCGCATCAGCAGTAATAAGTTTACATTAATATGTGCAAAAACCACATTGAGACCTGCAACATGCCTTCATAGGCAATGTGTCTGGAAACTTCATATACCAATATCTTGGACCTGAGTGGGCTTTTTCATTGAAATGAAAATCTTCTCCCAATGATTTTATGGATCTGCATGCAATTGAGCATTCAGATTCAGCCCAATAAGTGCGTAACAAAAACACTCAATTCCATAATAAGCCAGAAACAAGGGCATGGGGAAACTCAAGGGCACCTAAGCCCCTAAAATTCCCATGGAGCAGAATTCCTATGATTCTGGCTTCCTTCCTTTTTAATGTCAAAGTGTGATGGCCATATATATATGACGCCATCCCACAGATACCACGACATAGTAACTCATTGGCTCCTAAAGCAATAACCCCAAGGATCTACAAACCGGTGTCAAAAGAGGACTCCAATTTGCAGTATTTGCACTAAGACCTTGCCTTAAGCCCAACCTTAGGGACTCAAAGAAGATGACATTAAACCTCCTGCCCGCTGCTCCCCCACCACCACCAAAGTTAGCTTCTTGAATTCCAAGTGAAGAATCTCATCCACCACTATCTTCATTGCAAGAAGATGCTTCCAAAACAAGTCAGGACACATAAAGTCTTCAAAGCCTAATCCCGTGATTTGCAAAGCACTTGATAGCTTGAGTCTCCTAATAACTGCTCCAAAGAGATTAATGGATGCTAAGATCACAATTCATGAAGAATACTCACCACAATGTTATTGGATTGAAAGAAGGTCATACTCAAATTGCCAAAGGTGCCCATCTACAAAGGGGCCAAAGGCGCTAAATAAGAAAGGGGTTGAGAGTGTTCGTCACAAGGAGCCAAAGGTGCCTAGCTACAAAAGGGTCCTCGAGTGCTCACCACAAGGAGCTAAATATGTTCAATTGAAAGGGGGTCAGATCTGGATTGCCACATTAATTAACATGTCGAATCACCACAGGTAGCTAAATATGCCAGATCTCAAAGGGCCAAAGATGCTTATAGTAAGGAACCAAACTGAAATTTATAGTTGTATCACCACATCAAGATACAGAAGAATTGCTCATTTAAGAGCCTATGATCAATCTCTAAATTTATGTCCTCGTGATAGCAATAACCATTAGACTTTGCAAGGTCATGCAAGGGTTAAGAGCCAACTCCATGAGCAAAAGATGAAATCAACATTATAAATGAAGGGTGCCAAACAAGATCCGTGAACGAACCTCCACAAATGAAGGTGAGATCAACGTAATGTGCTTGTCAAGAATCTCTAATATCTTGAACATAATACATTTGAGACCAATGGAACAGTAATTCTTCACCAATTGGAAGCATGAGTTACCACCACAATTAATGTAGATACTCCAAATATATGCAGAGTCAAGGATGGTCTTTCCACCATGAATTCATCAAGAAGCAAGCAATACAAGTGCTCTATAACATGACTACATACCAGAAGAAGCAAACAACAAATTCATTTGAGTCATAACATGGCAATAATGCCACAAGAAGAAACAATGAATTCATGTGCCTCATAACAAAGCAGAAATGCCACAAGAAGCAGATAATTCATGAGCCATACTTTGGTACAGATAATCATCACATGCCTCCAGATTAATAGGGTCCATTTTGAACAAGAGTCAAATTTACTAGATTTCAATCAATCTTGGATTCATCATTGAAAAGTCCACAGAAGCAATCTGCAATGTCTTTGATGCAGGAGCATCGAGGTTCACGTGTAATCTTGCATCAATAAAAAAATATGTAGATTTAAGCAGTCCTGTGCAGCCTTGAGTGGTCCAAGAACCAATGGCCTGGAGTCGTGTTCAGCTTTGATGTCCTTTGCTAAGGAGTTTGCAAGGAATTTTGTGAGATCTACGCAGATGAGGCTGAAGTTGTGGACAATGTGGTGGGAGGTCCTATGCAGCAGGATTTGTTCTGCGCAGCTTGCAACCCTGTGACCTGTGTGCAGCCTAGTGTGGGAAACTCTTGTGCGGCTCTGTGTAAGGTGTCAAATTAACAGGCAGATACTCCTGCGTGGCGATTCTACCATTCTCACTACTTGTCAATTCTGAGTGGCGTTACACCTGGAAACACCATGTCTCAATGCACGACAGATTGGTAATAACTGAAGGAAGTCAGAGGATCATGATGAGGATGGCGGTTACCTGTTTGTTAGAAGAACCGTTTCAATTTTTGTTAGCTTGGAGAACGCAGAGAACAAAGACTAGGAGTTAGCTAAAGGAGAGGAAGTCAAGCCCATGAACCGTGACTGGTTCACTCAGAGACAGTGCTGTGGTGTGGGAGTCAGAGAATAGAGATGTGAATGGCAGATCACATCCATTTTGGCACTGCATGAGACTGTATTAGTGAAAGCCTGTGAGCAGACTGTAGGAGAGGGTGTAAGCATAAATTTAATTTCCTTTTGAAGTTAATACAATGAAAGCCTGTTGCTATAAGCTGTGCGTTGATTGTGTGTGTACATTTGTGGGCTGCATGGTCGAAGGCTGTCCTTTATTGGATCTCAGAACCGTGATTGCATGAATATTCAAGATATTTCACCATAGAATGGCGGTATATATCATAATCATCAAGGCATCTACTCATTAGCAAATATCGTGTTGTCTATTTGTTGTTTATTCCATTGATGGACCCATAAGCTTGAACTGTCTGAAAGCCTGAATTAAGAATTCTTTCCTCAACATCCCCCCTCAATCCACACTCTCAAGTCTCAAGTGAAGGGTCACCACAACGGAGCTGATACTTTTCTCATATATGTAATATGTATATGATTTTTTTGAAGTTACTTGAATGTTCGAAGTACCCATCTTTACGCTCGTCACTTCATCATTTGTTTCAATGTATCAGAACTTGTATGGTAAGAGCATTATCTCCTCCTTTAGTATACAAAAAATGAATATTATCTGCAAAGCGTAGCATCATGACCTGTAGGAGAGGGTGTAAGCATAGATTTACTTTCCTTTTGAAGTTAATACAATGAAAGCCTGTTGCCATAAGCTGTGCGTTGATTGTGTGTGTACATTTGTGGGCTGCATGGTCGAAGGCTGTCCTTTATTGGATCTCGGAACCGTGATTGCATGAGTCTTCAAGATATTTCACCATAGAATGGCGGTACATATCATAATCATCAAGGCATCTACTCATTAGCAAATATCGTGTTGTTTATTCCATTGATGGACCCATAAGCTTGAACTGTCTGAAAGCCTGAATTATGATTTCTTTCCTCAACATCCCCCCTCAATCCACACTCTCGAGTCTCAAGTGAAGGGTCACCACAACGAAGCTGATACTTTTCTCATATATGTAATATGTATATGATTTTTTTGAAGTTACTTGAATGTTCGAAGTACCCATCTTTACGCCCGTCACTTCATCATTTGTTTCAATGTATCAGAACTTGTATGGTAAGAGCATTATCTCCTCCTTTAGTATACAAAAAATGAATATTATCTGCAAAGCGTAGCATCATGACCTGTAGGAGAGGGTCCTAAGCATAGATTTGCTTTCCTTTTGACAGTTGCTACAAATAAAGCCTGTTGCTATAAGCTGTGCGTTGAAAGTGTGTGTACATTTGTGGGCTTCATAATCGAAGGCTGTCCTTTATTGGATCTCAGAACCGTGATTGCAGGAGTATTCAAGATATTTCACCATAGAATGACGGTACATATCATAATCATCAAGGCATCTACTCATTAGCAAATATCGTGTTGTCTATTTGTTGTTTCTTCCATTGATGGACCCATAAGCTTGAACTGTCTGAAAGCCTGAATTATGAATTCTTTCCTCAACACCCCCCCTCAATCCACACTCTCGAGTCTCAAGTGAAGGGTCACCACAACGGAGCTGATACTTGTTTGTCATAGCGTCATGTAATATGTATATGATTTTTTTTTAAGTTACTTGAATGTTCAAAGTACCCAGCTTTACTCTCATTGCTTCATCATTTGTTTCAATGTATTAGAACTTCCATAGTAAGAGCATTATCTCCTCCTTTAGTATACAAAAAATGAATATTATCTGCAAAGCATAGCATCAGGCCCTATTTTTACCATTCCATATGGAATGCTTTCCCTCCCTTTGTAGTTTCTCTACTTGGTACATGTTACTGGTAAATCCTGCAAAATTTTGGCCTAATGCCTCCTAATTTAATATGTACCCAGATGATCATTGAGTATCACAATCAAATTAAATAATGTCTATGGTTAAATGATCTTGCAGGATGGCCTTTGGCTGCTATTGGCATTGAACCAAAGTTTAGCTTTCCAACCTCTGCCAAATTGGATGAAGTGGTGATTGCAAATGGATTCATAGGAAGTGTTGTATCAGATTACTTTTGGTATGCAGCTTGTAAAGCAACATTTATGTGGATAGATACTTTAAAGTTTGACATCTAATACTAGAACTCATTTGGAATCTTATTTTCACTCATAATTGTAGGGCACTATCTGTGGTATGGACAACACCTCTAGTTGCTACTCTAGGTATGTCCCTCACCATTCCTCTTGCCATGATAGCTGACATGGTGATTCATAGGCGCCACTATTCAGCAATTTATGTGCTTGGTTCAGCTCAGGTAAACTACCATATCCTTTTTCTGTAGTACTCTTGTGAAGTGTAGACTTTGTCCTTGAAAATGTATTTACAAAGTGAAAGCCTGTTTGGAATTTGTTATGCATCATTTACAGGTATTTGCAGGATTCGTGATCGCAAATCTTTCAGATCAGTGTTCACGGAAAATGGGTTTGTGACAATGATAATGCATTGAATATTACTTATATTCTTATTCAGAAACAAATTATTCTTTCCCTCTGATGTCAGAGTTTGTAAAGTGTTCAATCGGGCAAACCTGAATTGCAAGGTCAAATTCTTTCACATCATCCATGGCAGTTTGTGTTTGTGGCGACGATGACTTGTTTTGGAATAAACAAGCATTAGATAATGTCCATGGGTCCATTTTTACTAACTGATGTAAAGTATGTATAGATGTCTCCACCTCCAAGTAAACTGTGTGCCTGGAATATGAAGATCGTTCTTTCAACTCCAAATCATTCAACTAGCCTAGAGGTTTTTTTTTTGGGTATGATCATAACAACATTCATGATGTTACGTACAACACAATAAGTGCCAAAGGCTCTCCTTTGGTTTGCAGTGTTATGCTGTGAACTGTATTCTTGTTTCTGATTGTGAAATCTTCTCTGTGGACAACATTTCTATAAGAATGTTTATGTACATTGAAAGGGCCATCCGAGAAAATCTTCTATATGCAGACAACATTTTTTCAGGTTCTGAAAGGAATTTCCTTGTTCTTGAGCAGACTCGTACAATTCATTATTGATTGTGATCTATAAGAGGTATGATGTGATCTCCATTGAGTTTATCAAAGGAAATAGTTTTTTTTACACACATTATTATTAGAATGTGTAAGTTCTCCTGTCCCACCATGTTCATACTGGGACACGTTGAATTACCTCGAGAAAGTGCATCTATTGACTACATTCCAGTACTGTTGAAAAACACGGGCAACTATCTGATTTGGGCAAGAAGAGCAAGAAGAATATAGCTACCCTACAGATAGGGGGGTAAACTTTGAAGCTCATTAGTATATAATAACAGGAGCCAAGTATAGGAATATTGACAGTCTTGGTTCAATTCTGACGAGAAGTTTATTGGTTTAGTGAATATGCCCCCAATCTCATCAGTTTATTCAAGGAACACTGCAACTGTAGGGGTCAGCTGTTGATGATCAAAGGAGAATCTATTTGTACGCAATATTAGATCCTAGTCCTGTTTATTCTGCTTCCGTTATCCATGTCTTCCTAGCCTATCCAATACTAGCATTACACATTTGGGCAATATTTCAATTTTACTTTCTTTTAATGATTTTTTCTTTATCAAGAAAAGTGGAGCATTTGACCATCACACTGGAAGGTGGTTCTTGGGAGAAATTTAACTTTGATTAAGAAACAGGGGTAGAAGGAAATAGGAAAATCCAAGATTGAAGTGTAGTAATGAATGATAGGACTTCCAAAAACAAATGCATAAGAACTCTCAGCTGTCGACCAAAGCTAATTATTAGCGAGCATGCTGTCCAAACATTAAGCAAAAATATCTTTCTAATTTGCAATCTGAAGGAATGGGCTAAAAAAGTACTTAACATTATTTCGCTTTGAAAATAATTTAGTTAATACTTACATTATTTCGCTTTGAAAATAACATAGTTATTTTTCTACATGTAGAATTTTTTTTTACTATTATTAAAATATAAATTTTTCCTTTAAAGAAGCAATATTTTGTTCTTCGTTTTCTATAACCGCTCTCAAAATAGATCTATAATTCTATATACGGGACATAAATCTTTTTCAGTATAAGAGAAATTTAAGCATGGACAAAAATCTATCAGACCAAATGAATATTTGAATAAGAAATAAGCTGAAACAAGACATATACGCTGTAAAACAATGGTTTCCGTCCATATCACAAAATGCTCCAAACATAAAAGGGAAAAGTTCAAAATTTGCGCAATTTTATTCATGGCAAACATAAACTTTATCCATATTTGTATAATGGAAGTTTTTGACACGCTCTTTCATAGTTCTATAAATGTGTGTATAAATATACTGATTGAATAAAGGGAACAAGGTCTCTCTGCTTAGGTCCTCACGTATTTATGTGTTTATTTTTTTAGAAAATTAAAATGATAAAAAATTTGCTTGTTTGAACTTGATGATGCTTTTGTTTCACACTTTATCCATTGGTAAACTTGAACCAAACATTCGTCAAACTTGAATTCGAACCTTGAAATCCCTGGAGATGCAAAAAGGGTTGAGGATGGGTTTGAGTCCCATGCAAATTTTGCAGTACAAATGCCTCTTAATTAGCAGTAAGCTAAGGAGGATTTGGATATATCCCCCTTAAAGTAAAATTAAAATGATGTCACGTTGATAAAACTAGGTGACATGGAGTTATGGTTTTATTATCAATGTCTTGTTGCCTTTGATGGACATTATTAAGATAGAAATTTAGTGATGAGTATTTTGCCTCATTTAATAAATTTATAATTGACAAAATTGAAGGTAAAAAGAATAGGCTTTGTTAATAGTAGATCATCTTAAACATGTTTTACACATGCACCCACACCACTTTCTTGCACACACACAGACAAATATTTATTTGTTCAATACATATTATTAAGATGAGAATTTAGTGACGATATGTTTTTAGTATTTTCCTTCATTTAATAAATTTATAACTTAACATTAATATTTAC
Source organism: Taxus chinensis (assembly GCA_019776745.2). Taxonomy (NCBI): domain Eukaryota; kingdom Viridiplantae; phylum Streptophyta; class Pinopsida; order Cupressales; family Taxaceae; genus Taxus; species Taxus chinensis. The sequence continues at coordinate 167,072,128 of CM034149.1, forward strand.
AAAAACCACAGTAAGACCTGCAACATGCCTTCATAGGCAATGCATTTGGAAACTTTAGATACCAATATCTTGGTCCTAAGTGGGCTTTTTCATTGAAATTAAAACCTTCTCCCAATGATTTTATGGATCTGCATGGAATTGAGCTTTCAGATTTAGCCCAACAAGTGCATAACAAAAAAAAATCTGAATTTGCCTTAACCACTCAATTCCATAATAGGCAAGAAACAAGGGCATGGGGAAACTCGAGGGTCTTGGTAGTGATGCTGCAACTCTCTGAATGAGAGTACCTAAGCCCCTAAAATTCCCATGGAGCAGAGTGTGCTCTATTTTGAGTGATATGTGTTAGAGAGTCACATAGAACAATTAACGTAGCAATCAGGTTGTCTACACAAAGTGCGGCAATATTCTCCATGCCAACGAAGCCATAAACTTGGTTAGTGATGTAAATGCACATAATGAGACTGAGCAATAAGACCTGATTTGCATTTCAAACTCCAACCAGTTTGTATTAAAAAAAGTAGCCATAAAATAGGCTTTACGATAATTAACAACTAACTTAAAATCTAGGAAGTCTAACTAAACCTCTTGTTGGAAAATTGCAACATGAAGAGAAAATGAAATGCGTCCCTATCTAATAGGGGAAAAACATCCCTAACTAAAAGGGGTTTTTAGTTTAGATTAACCATTAACAATCTTATAGCTAATTTAGCTTACAACATATTAGTGTTATGCGGAGACACGTTCCCTAAATTTTGGTGATATCCCAAAGGCATGGGAAATTTTGGGGACTTGAGGGGTATGTCCATGATTTGGTTTTAATTTTTTTTGTATTAAAATAGCGTGAAAAAAATAATTTAATAATATAAATCCACAAGACAAGTTCAACAAAGGCTAATACAACATACCACATATTAAAGTGTATCACAAAAAATCAACTCATAAGAGCACCTAATGCAAATTACAGGCAGTATACCATCAGGAGGTCAAAATCAAAATGGGACAAGCCCATAGTCAGCTAGCCTTGATTAAGGAATAGCTATAGTAAGAAACAAAGGACTATTTTCCATCTCCAACACTTATATCAATATCCATTACTTCATGAGTGATGTAAAGTTGTAAACATCATTTTTATGAGGTCCAAGTGGCAGCACAAGTCCCTATATATTACAGAATCATCGGGTCCCTCATCAACTATAGATCCCATTATGGCAGCAGGTCCTTCATTGGCAACACAAAAAATTTCAGCATATTTTGGTTCAAAGTTCCTAGTACTGTTATTGGCTTGTTTAAGATTTGAACACGCCCTTCCACAGTTTCAACATGCATCTAGTTGCCACCACTATTTTTTACTAGTTGACCAACCATTCTTGCAAGCAGTGTTTTCAGAACTAGTTGAACCAGAACCGGAACCGACTGGTTCGACATTTTTTGCCACGCGCAAGCCCACGACTCGGTTGGTTTTGGACGAAACCGGATCAGTTGACCGGTTTGGCCCCAAACTAGTCAAACCGGTGCGGTTTTGTCCAAAACCAGTCGAGTCGTGGGCCTGTGCTGCCATACATCTCTTTTATAAAGAAATTCACTTTGTAATTAAGATTTATATTTTTTAAAGAACATAAACCCTAATTTGTTGCTATATAGACACCCCACCTCTATTCACTTCACACCTCTCTTATTGAGCATTTGTGAGCATTTTTGAGAAAAATCATTTGTAAGCATTGTGAGCACAAGATTGAAGAGTTGAGTTCTGGAGTGAACTTAGAAGTTGGAGTGTAATGTCCCCTTTTTAGGGACATTGTTAATATCTATTTTTCATTTGCATTATAGCCCCTTGGCATGCCTAGCGCTACAAGTGGGAGTCTCTTTAGTTAGTTTAATGTGCACATAGGTTAGTTACTTTTATTTATTTAATTAAAAAATAATTAAAGTGCACAGTTTTAGTATTAAATGTTTTAATGAGAGTTTATGTTTTCCCTCCAAAAGGGAAAAGGTCGGTCATTGGACATTGCACCCCTTAGTTCTATAAAAGGAGGTCGCATTTCCTTTAGAGGGTTATGTTGATTGATCATTTGATTTCACTCCATGCTTGGAGTATTGGGATGTATGTTCATGGGATGTATGCCATAGTTCTTGCATTGTGTTCTCTCTCGTTTGGATCTATTATAGAAGAATATTGAAGACTCCATTGTTCTCTCCAAAAATCTCTCTTGTGTTGAATGTGTTTATGCATGATCTATTCATTCTTGCATTGGTGACTTGGTCTTGGGTATTGGCTTGTTTATTTGGAGAATACATCTGCATTTTTGTGAAGGGTTTGTGGTGCTTTGTGACTGTTATTATTGTTACAATTTATTAGAGACAAATCGACTTGGTCTGGGGTTTGATCTATCATGTTTTGAGGTTGTTTATGCTAGATCGTTTTGCTACTGTGTCCAATTAATTATTTTAGATGCAAGGGTTGATTATTTGAGTATTTTGGAAGGGTTGTGTAAGCTGAAAATTATTTAATTAATTTTCCCTAACCCTAGTGACTCGTTTTCAGATTTTGGGGGCTGATTTGAAGGGGTTTTAGTGACCTAAAAATTTAAAATCATAGTTCATTGGAAAGGCCTTGAATTATACAATAATTTGCATTTTATTTGGTGGAAAAATATTGAGTATTGAGTAAGATATGAATTTTTAAAGTTTCAGTTGTTCTGGGTGATTTATTAATTAATTAACTGTTGCTAAAAATCAGATCTGGATGATTTTAGAATTCTAATTAGTTCTCCCATCTAACCCACCACCTTAGCATACTCCAATCCCATTTTGGGTTGTATTATCGCCGACATTGAGTTATTTGAGGTCAGACTATGAAGATCTAATCTTCCTAGGATCGATTTGGTTAATTAATTAGGAGAAATAAAGAGGAAGTAATTTTATAATTGTGGGGAATTGATTTGATGCCTTAAAAGTGCTTGGTGACCTACTTTTTAGGGAAAAATTAGGGTTTCGTGTTGGTTGTGCAAAATTTGATTCTTGCATATTATTTTTCATATTTTTGTGGCCCAATATCCACAATTTCAGCTCATTTTGGAAAATTGCAACAATTGGGGTTTGAATATTAATTATTTTCTAGCAGTGGGTGATCAGATTTATGTTATTTCCTAACTTTTCCTAGAAGGGGACATTACAGTGGTATTAGAGCTACTTTCTTTTACTCCTTGTGGGTGTTGTTTTGCAGAGATTGAATAATGGAACTTGTTAGTGACAAAGATTTGAGGACCAAACTCTATAAGCTTGGGAGAAGGCTTAAGAGGTTCACTTGAGAAGGGTGTATTGTTCATCACTCTTGAAAAGGTGGCAAGTTGCTTATGTTTGTTAGAGCAATTAGATTTTGGCTCTATGTTTTCAGTTTTGGATCCCTTGATGGCACATTTGGCCAGATTAGATTTATTGGGACATGAGGAGGCGGATGTGAGACTCTTGGTCATCATATGCATTAGTGAGATCACACAGACAACAACCCCAAAGCTTATGATAGGAAACTTTCAAAAGCTTTGGGACACCTCCAACCCTCACTTTGATAGGAGGGTTAAGATGTTGGAAACCATAACAAAGGTAAGATCTTGCAAACCTATGTTAGATATCGATTGTGATGATCTTATACTTCATATGTTCAAAGTATTCTTTGTTGTTATAGATGATAGTCATTCAGAAAATATAATAGATGTAATGCAAACTATCATGTTTTTGGTCTTGAATGAATATGAGGAACCTCCTCAACATTTGTTGTCTATACTTGAGGAAGGTATTAGACAAGAAGTATCACTAGCCAAGGGTGTTCTGAATCAATGTTCAAGCAAGGTGAAGGCACATATACTAGCAATGTCTCCTATGAAGCATAAAGGATCAACTCTCCAAGGTATGAGTCATTTGGTGTTTGATGATAAAATTTTGATATCTAATACTTGCATGGGACTTGGTGATTGCACAAAAAAATCATATTTTATTCAAAAGGAAGGGAAGGAAGAAGAGCCATTGGATGAAAACAAACAAGGTAAAAATTCATTGTTGATTAAAGAGGTTTCTTTTCCTTTTTATGGTTGCATGCATGATGATAGAGTGATCATGGGAGATGAGTCAAAGTGGAAAGAGAAACTTGATTTGCAAGTTTGCATGGACAAGCAAAATGAGGGTAGCCAATAGGTAATCAATGATCATTATTTGGTTGTTACTAATTGCATTGAGTTGAATATGAGTGCAAGGAAAACAGATTTTCAAGAGGACTATGAAGATGGGCTTGTGAAGATGTATGTTTATGAAGGAAGGACACCATGGGATGTTTATGGTAATTTTCAGTTCGCTGTAATTTTCCGAACAACAGGCCCTAATGGGTAAATGAATGAGGTTTGTTACCCAAGCATGAGTCTTATGAATGTCCCAAGTCATCACCCACCAAGTATGAAGGCTTGTGAGGAAGAAAAATGAGCTTTGGATGAAGAAAATGGTGAAGGAAAGAGCGTTCCAAACTCAGAAATTCTGAGTTTTGTAGATGTTGGGAGCAACCCAAGGTATGATATTTTATATTTTATTTCTCCTTCCATACTGAGTTTTGATGGGTATAATTTTGAACATGATAGGGAGATGGATATGTTGTGTAACTTGGGGTATAATAGTCACATTTTTGTTGGTACTTTTTCTCCTAACATTTGGGTTCATGATGGAAAAAGAGAAAGAGTGCTTATCACTCTTTCCAATGATGGAAGAGATAATAATAAGCCAGTTGGTCCGTATGAGGAATTCATCATTGGAGGGCACAAATGTCTGGTGGTTTCAAGTGTTTTGCTCCCTTTCATAAGGGAAAGCCATTGACACAAAGTAAGGTACAAGGCTCATTGGCTTCTCTATGATAATATTCATAAAAACATGCATTATATTTCAGCTCTCTCATTTCTTTTTGAGCATATAAGAAGAGGAAATTTTTGGTGTCATCTTGCATATGTTGCTTCATGTGATAAGGGGATGAAAGGATTTGAATTTTACAAGCTTTATTTGGATACATGGATATCATCTCCTTTCTTTTTTCAAATAATGACAACTCCTATCTCCTTGGAAGCCTTGAAGGAAGGATGGATCACATGGACTACACCTTGCATGGTAAGAAGTCCATTTTCAGATTTTGAACAGTAATTATGTCTTCCACTTGGATGTTTGATTGATGTGCTTCCAAAGGTTGTGTTGGGAATGTTTGGTTGTTGTTGCTTGCATTTGGGCTTCAATGGAAAGTTTCGAAAAAGTGAAGAAACATGGTATGAACTCTTCTCAAGGCATTTCATTTTCAGTTGTGCATATGGATAATTTTCAGTTGGTTATGGTTGATGATGAAATTTCAGTTACATGGGAGCCATTTGTATTCACTAGATCGATGTTATTTCATGTGGGGGAAAAGATTTTGAAATGTGCTACCTGCTGCCCCATAATTTTTATGATTGACATCACTATGACTAGCTTTTCTATCACTTCTATAATTCAAATTTTTGCCATGCATTTGAGGATATGGTTATTGGTGCTTGATTTTGGCTCATGGTGAATACTTGGGGATGAAACCAACCATCATAATTCTAATTTTTAAAGGAAGAATGCATAATTACAACAGTTTGGGAGCCACATAACAAATTTTGGGGACAACCTATACATGAGGAAGATTTGGGAGCTCTCCATGCCTTGGAGACATGAAGAAGAAATAGGAAAAATGTTTCTCCACACTTGTTTTTCTAATGATTTTGCTTCATGTGCAGGATTGAAAACATGTGATGGAAGACAACTGTCCTATTCATTTCATGAGGGCATTTTCGAGTGGGCAGACTTGGAGCCTAGCAAAGCTCGTCCCTTTCATGACTCTTTATGCCATGTTGAGGACACCATCTCTTGGAGCACATGTTATGAAGTTGATGATCCATCTTTTTGGGTTGACATGAGGGAAATAAACTTGTTCTTTCCAACACTTCGCCACTTGACAAACACCGGATCGAGGCTTTGGATGCACCACCCCACATCTTCTCTTTGGGGCATGATGCATGGATCTATGAGTTTGCTATTGCTTGAGGGAAAACAATTTCTGAGAGGGGAGGACTATAATGTCCCCTTTTCAAGGATATTATTAATATCTATTTTTTATTTGCATTATAACCCCCTGGCATGCCTAGCACTACAAGTGGGAGTCTCTTTAGTTAGTTTAATGTGCACATAGGTTAGTTACTTTTATTTATTTAATTAAAAAATAAGTTTAATGTGCACATAGGTTAGTTACTTTTATTTATTTAATTAAAAAATAAATAAAGTGCACATAGTCTTAATATTAAATATTTTAATGAGAGTTTATGTTTTCCCTCCAAAAGGGAAAAGGCCGGTCATTGGACATTACACCCCTTAGTTCTATAAAAGGAGGTTGCATTTCCTTTAGAGGGTTATGTTGATTGATCATGTAATTTCACTCCATGCTTGGAGTATTGGGATGTATGCCCTAGTTCTTGCATTGTGCTCTCTCTCATTTGGATCTATTATTGAAGAATATTGAAGACTCCATTGTTCTCTCCAATAAGCTCTCTTGTGTTGAATGTGTTTATGCATGATATATTCATTTTTGCATTGGCGACTTGGTCTTGGGTATTGGCGTGTTTATTTGGAGAATAAATCTGTATTTTTGTGAAGGGTTTGTGGTGCTTTGTGACTGTTATTGTTGTTACAATTTATTAGAGACAAATCGACTTGGTTTGGGGTTTGATCTATCATGTTTTGAGGTTGTTTATGCTAGATCTTTTTGTTGTTGTGTCTAATTAATTATTTCAGATGCACGGGTTGATTATTTGAGTGTTTTGGAAGGGTTTTGTAAGCTGAAAATTATTTAATTAATTTTCTCTAACCCTAAGGATTGATTTTCATATTTTGGGGGCTAATTTGAAGGGGTTTCAATGACCTAAAAATTTAGAATTATAGTTCATTGGAAAGGCCTTGAATTATAGAATAATCTGCATTTTATTTGGTGGAAAAATATTGAGTATTGAGTAAGATATGAATTTTTAAAGTTTCAGTTGTTTTGGGTGATTTATTAATTAATTAATCGCTGCTAAAAGTCAGATCTGGATGATTTTAGAATTCTAATTAGTTCTCCCATTTAACCCACCACCTTGACATACTCCAATCCCATTTTGGGTTATATTATCGTCGACATTGGGTTATTTGAGGTCGGACTATGAATATCTAATCTTCCTAGGATCGATTTGGTTAATTAATTAGGAGAAATAAGGAGGACGTAATTTTATAATTTTTGGGAATTGATTTGATCCCTTAAAAGTGTTGGGTGACATACTATTTAGGGAAAAGTTAGGGTTTCATGTTGGCTGTGCGAAATCTGATTTTTGCATATTATTCTTTATATTTTTGTGGCCCAATATCCAAAATTTTAGCTCATTTGGACTTCTCTAGCCAGAGATATGAATTTTGTAAAATTACAATAGTTGGGGTTTGAATATTAATTATTTTCCAGTAGTGTGTGATCAAATTTATGTTATTTCCTAACTTGTCCTAGAAGAGGACATTACATGGAGCTTGTTTGCCATTGTTTGTGGGGTCTTTGTGGTGATATTGGCATCCATATAGAGACTTCTTCAGCTTTATTTGTGAGCACCTCTCTCATTTGTAAGGATTCTAAAGTGCTACTAGCCTATTCAGTCCACTAGTCAATGATATATCACTTCGTTGATAAAACACAAGTCCTCAACCACCAATGGATTACCAAAGTGGCTCAACTAGTTTCCTCGACTTGATATAGGTTGGAGCTTGCTAAGAACCAAATGAATGATGGTAGCCCCAAATTGGTTTCCACCCACTCAAGACTTAAATGGTGTTGCAACACTTGAAAGTAGGTGTACTTAACCTCATTGGTGTTGGAGGGGGCAATTACCAATTATGGATTCTAAAGTGCTATTGACATGTTCATTCCTCAGGTAGTGTGATGTACTTATGGATTGTAAAGTGCTATCAGCATGTTCATTCCATTGATAGTGTGATGTACTAATGGTGGATTTTGAAAGGTAATTCTTGAGGCATACCTCCGTTAACAAAACACAAGTCCTCAACCACCAATGGATTGCCAAAGCAATTCAGTCGATCTCCATGGTGTAGTATAGGTTGGAGCTTGCCAAGAACAAGATGCGCTAAAGGTTGGAGTGTTGGAAGAGGGCAACATACCTATAATGGATTCTGAAGTGTTACAATATTGTTTTATCCAATGGTGGGGTGACGTGTCACTTTTTTGACAAAACATAAGTCCTCAACCACCAGTGGAATGTTAGAGAGCCTTACTTGGTCTCCTTAACAAGGTGCAGATTGGAGCTTTCTAAGAACCAGATGAATGATAATAGCTCTAAGTTAGTTGTCGCCCACATGAGACTCAACTAGTGTTGTAACAATTGAAAGAAGGTGCACTTAACCCATCATTGGTGTCGGAAAGGGGGTGACTGTTGCAATGAATTTTTAAAGGTGGTCCTTGAAGTATCACTTCATTAACAAAACACCATTATCAACCACCACATGAGCTATAGTAGCTCGAAGTTGATTTCCACCCACACGAGGCTTGAATGGTGTTTTAGCACTTGAAAGAAGGTGCATCAGCCCCCTCATTGATGTTGGAAGGGGGCCATGTACCTATAATGGATTTTGTAGCGCTATCAACCTATTTAGTCCAATTGGTAGACAAAACACAAGTCCTTAACCACCAGTGCAATGCCAAAGTGGGTCTCCTTGACTTTGTGCATGTTGGATCTGGCCCGGAACATGATAAGTGTTAGTAGCTCCAAAGTTGGTTTCCATCCACACAAGACTTGAATGGTGCTACAACACTTGAAAGAAGGTGCACGTAATCCCCTTATTTGTGTTGGAAAGGGGCAATGTATAAATGATGTTTTTTGAAGTGCTATCAGTGTGTTCAGTCCATTGGTGGGTGATGTACTGACAACGAATTCTGAAAGGTGATCCTTAAGAATCACTTTGTTAACAAAGCACAAGTCCATTTATGGGGTTATATGTCATTTCATTGACAAAACACATGTCTTCAACCACCTATGGAATGCTAATGTGGCTCGCTCAGTCTCTTTAGCATAGTGTAGGTTGGAGCTTGTAAATAATTGGATGAGTGATAGTTGCTCCAAGATGGTTTCCACCCACAAAAGACTTGAATGGCATTGCAGCACTTGAAAGAAGGTGCACTAACCCCCTTGTTTGTGTTGGAAGGGGTGGAATGCACTTACAATGATTTTGTAGTGCAGTAAACCTATTCTATCTACTAGTGGGGTGATGTATCGATGATGGTCCTTGAGGTATCTATCACTTCATTAGCAAAACAAAGTCCTCAACTACTAGTGGAATGCTAAAGTCGCTATGTCAGTCTCCAAGGCATCGTGTGGATTGGAGCTTGTCAACAGGATGAGTGATAGTAGCTCAAAGTTTGTTTCCAACCACATGAGATCTGAATGGTGCTGCAACAGTTGGAAAAAGGTGCACTAACCCCTTTATATTGGTGTTGGATGGGTACAACGTACTGATAATGGATTCTAAAGTTCTATCAGATAGATATTGTAATTGAAGGGCTTGTTTCCAAGCATTCAGAATGCAATATTTGAATAGAGTTCACATTGCTCCATTGTATATTACAATGCTTGTATGCATTTAGCTTCTAGATCAAGTATTTGTTGATGCTGGGAGGCTATAAAATTGTCTTCATTCATTGTAAAGGAGTGGGGAGGATAGCTCTAAAAGTGACTTTTCCTATTTCATCTTCTATTGGAGTACTAATTTATGGAATTCCTATAACATTTACCAGTAGTGGTGTATCTATCATCTACATCATGACCTTAGATACCCTTATGAGTATGAACATATCTATGACTAGAAATAACCATGAAGGATTTAATGAAGTATGAGGAAATGATAAGATCGTAGATAGAGATTTTGAATGGTAGGGAATATAGAGGTAATATACTAGAGCTGTAGAGAAAATGGAGGCTTTGAAGAGGGGAGAGGAGATGAATAAACAACTATAGAATGAGCTTGAGAAAAGATCCAATATATGAAGGATTTCTCTACATTGTCATTTGACATCATAGCTTTAAACAAGGATCCAGTATATGAAGGATTGCTTTGCTTTTTTATTTGATGTCATTGCTTCAAACAAGTATGCAAGTACAAGATTGTACCTATGAGCATATAGAGGTCGAAAAGAGAAGATAGGGAGATGAAATCTCAATGAGCTTGGGCCATTTGGAAGTGGTAAGGTGCTAGACTTGCAAAGACAATAATTACTAGTAGAAACTTATTCATGTGTAGTTGTGCCACCTCATACTCTTTTGGTCCCTTGTGCAACCCTGTGCAAGTTTGTGTTTTGAACACCTCCACATAGTCCTTTACATCATGCAACTTTCACACAACACCAACACACATGTCATGCAACTCAGAAGACAACCTTCACACTTTGAGCACTTTTGCGCAGTCCTTTACATAATGTGCCTCCTACGCAATGCCAAGATCCATGCTACATGGCTTTGACCTTCACACTTTGGTCACTTTCTTGCAATCCTATGCATTATGCACAACTCTAGGATAGACACAACACAACTTAGAAGGCATTAACACCTCCATAATAAGTGGGGTGGATCCTTTAGCCCTTTTAGGGTTGAGGGACAACACCCCGTTTGGAGTATTCACCTGTGCCAATTTTTTAATGATTGTTGTTGACTTGTTCAATGACACTCCGTGTTAGGAAAAAATCAACCATTGTGCTCTCTCTCTCTCTACGTAACCTACACAAAAATGTGCCAACATGTGCCATGCACACAACATCCTCACAACGTCGGCTAAGTTAACAACACCGACATACATGTTGTGCAACACAATTCTTGTATGCCTAGGAAATAACAAACGAACTTGGTACACTCTACTTCCTATGGTCAGGCTGAGACAATCGAAAAGGGGATGATGTGAATGACATGGCGAATAGTTCAAATGAATGGGTTGCGCTAGTGTACCCCAATGTTGCTCAATTACCTCGAAACGATCATTGAAGGTAGTAAATTAGCCAAATATTTCAGCCCTAGGACAACCCAAATTCAAGATAACTAGGGAGCATAGCTTCTGGTCAATATCACTCTCTCATAATGGGTTAAAATTGTGTTGAATCACCCACAGGAATTGACCTTCCCGCTCGAGACAGTCTTTCCCGGGAAGTGTTATATGCAAAAGTGAATCAAGTCAGACAAGGTTAAACCCAAGGATGTGAAAACAGATCAAATCTTAAGGTTGGCTTGTTGGTGAGCTACTGCACGAATTTGTCGAGCTAATTGCACTTCAGCTAGCCTAGTTTGCTCATCCAGGGATTGGAATTGTGCAATGATTAAGTTCGAAAATGCAGTTGAACAAAAGACTTTTACCTATTCCTGTATCCTACTCCTGGTTCTGTCTCAGTACTCTTGGGCCTTGCCCTTGTTTTCCTCTGCCAAATAGGTTTTCTCCATCGCCTTTCCCAAAGCCAGAGGAGACAACATCCTAATTGCACTGGCCAATTCTGCAGTCAGGCCCCTAATAAACCTGTTCACTTGTAGCTTCTCATCCTAAAGGTAGTCAACGTACTGCAAAAGATCTAAGAAGCGTGACTCATACTACGCCACTGTGCTTGAGCCATGACAAAGGTCGTGAAACTCATATATCCTCTTCTAAACAAAGTGCTCAGACATATACCAGGTTCTGAAATGCTCCTTGAACATCTCCTATGTCACTGAATCTTGAGTCAGATGGAGCTTCTGCTCCTCATTCCTCCACCAAACGTTTGTTGCGTCACGGAGGAGGTGACTAACAAGTATAGCCTTGACGTTGCTTTTGTATGGGTGAGGCCAAAGCAAATATCAAGACTTAGGAGCCATGATTTGGCCCCAAACCCATCAATGGTTCCTTCGTAAGTGGGTGGTTGCAATCAGAGAAGGTCTCTGATAACACTGCCCATGTTGCGGTCATGTCGACAGTGCTCAACCATCTCCCTATTTGGTGAACGTGGCCGTCGTAACCCTAGTGGTCCCTCAATGCTATGAGAGAGGCTCCGGTGAAGAGTGTCCACTCTCTCAAAATGCACTGACGGACTACGAGACCTTTCTCGTCTCTGCGAGTCATGCTGATGTGTCACCGAGTGTGTGCCCTCGGCTGGTTGTGTACCCTCTCCTAGATGACCAACCTCCTTTACTGGCTCTCGCTGTGTAGGAAGACACTGCTGTAAAACTCGCATCATTATTTGCAATGCCTCCAATATCTGTGGTCCAAACTCTGCAGCACGTGACTCCGGCATAGGTAATCTACGTCCCAGAGCCCTGACGGATCGAAGTCTCATACCATGTCCAGACATCCTGTGAGCGAAGGAAAAGAGGAAATTTAAAATTTTACATGTGGTAGTAAAAACTGTTAAAAGGGTTAAGTTTAATAACTTCACCATGATTAAATTGATTTTACAAATCCCCAAAGCATCCGGTGTTGAAACTCGAGATCTAATACCAATTGTAATGCCCCAAATTTACCCCAATAAAATCTAAGATAAAACGACATAACGGAGTCCTAATTTGCGGATTTTTTTGGTTTAAAGCTCGTGTGTCGCAATATAGATTAATTCATTAATTCTTCTCTCTATTTCGCACTTAGGTCGAAAAGTAATCAACGATATTAAAATTTTAAATGTAGCCGAAGTTTCCAAAACCCATGGCTGACTGTTTAGTTGTGACAACAACCTGGGTCGTAAATTTTTCCCATTAAAACCTATCTTTCCATTTCGTAAAGGTAATCCTAAGAAGTCGCAACGGTAAGCATCTACGGAGCGGTTTATCTTTGCTAAGGTATTCTAGCTATGATTATTAAATTTACTATAGTTTATTTATTCGTTTATTACCTAAATGTTATTTTATTATTAGTATTTTTTTATTTTATATATTTATGAGCGGAAGGGTCATGGGATTCCTTCCATTTGGCCAACCAAATGAATCCCATGCTCACCCCTTTCAATTCCTGCAATTATAACCATAGACATTATTTGTTATTAAGTCCATAGGGTTCTAATAAATTTATTTTGATTCCACTTCAATTATTTCCCATCTAAATACTAGAGTTTGAGGGTCAATTTGTGACCTTAGGATTAAATGGATCTTGGCCTTAGGATCTAGGTTTGACCTAAAATCTTGTAAAACCACATTTGTTTATTGTGCTTATGTTATTTTCCTTTCTTTCGCTATACCAGGTTGACTACATGGGGGAGAGGATTGGGGTTTAATGGAAGCATTCTTTTGTGTTTGAATGGCTCTTTTTGTTTAATTGCAGAGGTGGCCATGATTGGGGAGACTATATTGCATGTTTTCCTTGAGTGAGAGGGCAAATTATCAGAGTTTTGGGGCGGGTGTGTGTGAAGAGGGAGGAGGCGTGGCAAGGGAGGGAGAAGCGGCCACGCTATAGAGGTTAGGGAAAAGCCAGCGCCACCCACACAACAGTGTGGGGACTGTGTGCAGATTTGGGGGAGGGGTGCGTGGCCAGGTCGCGGCCCCTCCACCCACAATGGGGTTTTAACCCCATATTGTTTATTTTGTTTTATATAATAAAAAATGTTTTATATATATACACATATATGTATATTAGATACAATGAGAGGGTTAAAATAACATTCTTGCTGATTGTATTATTTCTTGCCCAAACCAAATTTACATTTGTATTATATATATATATATATATATATTATTCTCGTGATCTATAAATGTTTAAATAATGGCATTTTCTCATATAGATGATTTTATGGAGTCTTTTTTCAGTCAAGGGGAAGAATGGTAAATATCATAATTTTAAAATAATCTTTTTCTAAGCTATTACCAAACTAAAATTGTCTTATTTTATGTTCAAATTTAATAACCTTAAGACAATGCAACCAATAAATTTCTTTTTTTTTATTTTCCAAGACTCATAAAAACAAACATATCATTTGGATAGAGCAATAAATTGACAAGGAGTACAATCTTTTCTATTCCCCCGAAATACTATATAAAATGTGATATAACAACTTAGTGCAACACATAATACTCTTTATTTCTTCATTTTCATAATTCATAGAGGAAGAAAACAACTTTAGACAAAGAATGAGAGAATGAGAAGCAACAATCTTTTCAAAGTTTCCCATACAATGCAATGGATAACAATCCTTTCCAAAACCATAGCCCAAACTATACAACCTTTCTCTCAAGAAAGAGTTACATATCCACAATATCCACTTATCAATAAAAATCAACAATTAAAATGCAAGTATAACAAGCCTCCCAAATAAGGGAACATTATGCCCAAATTTTTGGGTAACTCCCAACTAGACAACCCTCCAAATGAAGTCCACAAGCAACTTCAATATTCACATTCATCATGCTCCAAGCACCACAAGACAAAGGCCTGATATGCCTCCCAACCTACAAGCATCATTACATGTCTTCTTCCCAAAGGAAGAGCATGCTAGCCTTCCCCAAGTCGACGGGAAAGAGGTTTAGCATGCTACAAAAGATGTCAAGGGAAAAGCAAGGTTTTCAAGCACTAAAACAAGGATGGCCAAGAGAAAAACAAAAGGCAACCTAACAAAATCCAAATCCACCAAAAACACCAAGAACAAATGGGAATGGGAAGAGGGGAGAAGAATCATGTAGTGCGAAAATATATGATGTTAAGAGTGCTCAAAACATCCTCCAAGAGTATCTCCAAGAATCATCAGAAACACACAATCCTTATACCTCCTTTAACTCCTCCTTGCCATGGCTTTTCAAACCTTGCAAGCTTCCTTGGTAAGGATAGGAGAGAATTCCCTAACCAAATGGGAATCCCTCCTCCTTCCACCAAGGAAGGGAGTGATAAGAAAAAAAATTCATGGCTTCCCCAAGAAGCCATGAAGATGAGAGACCCCTTTCTTTCCCAATTACCACTCCAAATCCACATCCAAATGGAGTGGAGCAAAGAAAACCAAAATAAAATTTTCAACACAAAGCAAGAACTCAAAAACAACAAGACTCTCAAAAACCAACCCAAAATCAAAACCATAACAAGTCGCACATCCACACGCATACAAGCAAGTTATCTAAATCAAAATACAATGAGGTGTGAGACCTACCTCACACTCCAAGCTCAAGTCCACAAGCTCCTAGCTACCAAAGCTCTCCACCAAAAGCCCTTAAACATCAAAATTCAAACAAGATATAGGAAAACTCTTCATCCCACAAACCCATGGGACGGTGACATGTGTCACCCCTCTAATCTAATCAAATCCTCCATGTCACCCAAGTCACTTTCCATGTCTCCCAAAACAATAAATGCAAGAGGGGACAAAATCCAAATTAGCCCCCAAAGCCCACTCAAAACCCCAAAGCCAACCATGTGAGACAAGGAAAATAGATTGAGATAGTGACTTGGGAGAGGGTGGGGTGAGGAAGAGGTTTTTTGGGTTCACAAAAAGCTTGCCCCACCCATAGGTTAGGTCCCATGGACCATTTTTAAGGTAAATGAGACCTTTACCTTTTACTACAAGCCTTCAAAAATGCCCTTAAAGGTTGAATTCGGGATTTAGTGTTGAATGAGAGAATCAAGGTGAGGAATGGTCACCACAAACTTGTTTAGCAACTCCCAACGCATCCCTAAACCAGTTTAAGACACTAAAACACCCCATAACACAAAACATCTCAAATGACCTCATTAGCACAAGGAAAACCAAATTAGGTGAGCAATGAAGTAAATTAAATTTTGCCATGGTGCTCAAGGTTAGGAAATATAACAAAATGAATAAATCAAGTTCACATGCAAGGGTCAACCAAATTCCCCAATTACTACAATGACAAAAATGAAATAAGCTGATACAGAGGGTTTGGTAAGATGACATAGGCATCTTTTGTAGTGTTACCACCAAGTCCCACGTTCGCCAAGCGGTGTAACCTGCAAATCGTGCACAGTCAAGGCAAACCTTAGATCTGCTCGACATGATAAAATATCTATATAAATTATAATGAAATACGACTATACATTATTAGCTAAATAAAATTTCACCACATTTATTCTACCAATGATACATATAAGCATGATCCAATATCCACAATATATAACTCAAAATCACGATCAACAGTGAATACCATCTAGCAAAGTAGTCCATTAAATCTAAGACATCATAATATCATCAGCTCTAATCAGAATGAAATAACCAATTCCATGAATGCAATATAGTGTCTCAAAAGTGTCCTGACAAATACGAATGTCATATACCATAGGAAGATAATCGTAGCAAGTGCAAATCAAAATCTACCCAATTCAAATAAAAATGTCTCATATGCGATAATTAAACTACTTAGATAAGTCAACAGTCCCTACGAAGAGATAGAAATCTGGTGGGCACTACAACTTCCTAAGGGTGGGCTGAGACAATCGAAAAGGGGATGATGTGAATGACATAGCTAATGGTTCAGACGAATGCGCTGTGCTAGTGTACCCCAATCTTGCTCAACTGCCTTGAAATGCTCATTGAAGGTAGTAAATTGTCCAAAGATTTCAGCCCTATGACAACCCAAATTCAAGATAAGTAGGAAACATAGCTTTTGGTCAATATTACTCTCTCAAAATGGCTTAGAATTTTGTTGAATCACCCACAAGAATTGATTGTTTCTCTTGAGTCAGTCTTTCCTAGGAAGTGGCATATGCAAAAGTGAATCAAGTTAGACAAGGTTAAACTTGAGGATGTGAAAACAAATCAAACCTAAAGGTTGGCTTGTTGGTGAGCTAGTGCACAAATTTGTCTAGCTAATTACACTTTGGTTAGCCTAGTTTTCTCATCCAGGGCTTGGAATTGTGCAATGATAAAGTTCAGAAATGCAGTTGAACATAAGACCTATCACCAAAATTCAGAGTCCTTGTTGGTTTGGATGTTGTCCACTACAAGAGGAGCTGGCACATGTGGGAATTGTCCGGACTTTGTGGGAACACTTGTTCAGGGAGTGTCATCTAAGAGTGTTGGGACAACCGAAAATTGTTTAGAGCTTGAACACAAGTTCATTTGATTTCGTCTTGGTGTTTGAGTGTAAATGGTCTTACCAGTTTGTATTTATGAGTGTGAGTTTTTCAGCAAAGTTAAGTTTTGTTTTATTTGCTTGGAAGGTAAAATTATGAATGTGTGAATGAAAAAGTGTGGTTTAGGTTTTGTTTGCCAATGATTAGAGAAAATAACAATGCTGGAACAAGCTGAAAATGTTTTTAAAATTTATGTGGATGCAAACAAATTTTAGAAGTCTGAAATTTATTTAAACTATTGTTGATTTCTTCTCTTTCATACATGCAATCAATTTACTAAATGTTTAAACTGAGCAATTAAGAGATCTGAATGAATACACAATTTAAACCTTGAGGTCTAAACCCAGGCAATTAAAAATAACAAAAATGATCTAAATGCACAGATGAATGTGTTTTAGATCTCTAAGTTGATGTATATGCAAACAAATGATGACTAGATGCTGAAAATAATATGCAAATGTAAGATCAATTTTTGGGTGTTTTAAATTTAATATGCAAATTATGATTCTAACTATATGTTGTTATCTTTTATTTCAGATCTATGAAAATTTCCTAGATGTAATGCAAGAGGATCAAAACAAGCTAAATGACTTTCTACTATTGGAAATTCGGAAGGATTAATCTACTTCCTCTTTTTGTTCTTTATAGATACTTTAGAATGAAATTTAACCTATTGAATCACAAGAAAATAAAAAGGGGCAGTTATTGAAAATCCTCAACTTATCAAAGGTAAATGGCAGATTGAAGAAATGATGTGTTGATCCTCAGGCTACTAGCCTCTTGGATTTTGCTCAGTATGATCCGAAAGAATTCTTCACAGCAAGAGGGAATGTGAAAGCCAAAGGTTGGAAATGATGAAGTGGATGCAAAAGTGTAGTAGTGTTGTTGCTGGCTTCCACAAAAGAATCAGAGTGTTGGTTGTTCTCCTATAGATCTTCTTGTTCCAATTCTGAGACTAAAAAGGAAATTGCAGCTGAACTTTGGCTAGATTTCAATGCAAAACACAAAAGGCAAGACTATGGCTCCTTGATTTCTGACCAAAATTCTGATCTTCAAAACTCTGGATCGTAGTATTAATCACACAACTCCCAATCTCAATTTCCCAACCTCCATTTGATCGCACACAATCTTATTTGTAAAGAATGGTGCAATTTTATATGTGGGAGTTGGCCAAAAAATCATTTGGGAGTTTCGAGAATAATCAATGGTGGAAATTTTATGCATTGGAATGAAGGGGAGTGTAACTAAAGTGATCCGGGCTTGAGTTGGGCAAAATTACTGGTGTCACCCAGATTTCATCACGAAA
Organism: Taxus chinensis; assembly: GCA_019776745.2. Lineage (NCBI taxonomy): Eukaryota > Viridiplantae > Streptophyta > Pinopsida > Cupressales > Taxaceae > Taxus > Taxus chinensis. The sequence continues at coordinate 167,090,567 of CM034149.1, forward strand.
TCTGCGACTACCCTATCCGAATTTTTTTGTACTTTTAAAATAATGGGTCGTTTTGTGTTTTTATTGCCTGAAAGCTCTTGTATTGCGTTAAGATATTCCCAAAGAGCCATATTAGCCTTTTTTGCCAAATACCCAGATGCCCAAAATTGTTATATTCTGTCATCGGGATTGTCTGCGGGAAATTTGTATTTAATTATTTTGAGCCCCGTTTGAGGCTATTTGTGCTCTGTTTTAACTTTGTTATGATCGAACATGTCATTATTCCCATGTACCAGAAGGGTTTTAACTTGGAATAAGTTTTGGGCTTTATTTGTGATTTTTGGTAATTTTTCATGTTTTTGTGTTGTCCCATTTCGTTTTTTGTGAAATTTCTCTAGAACAATTCCTTTGCCGGGTAAGCCCGATTCTTGGCCTAGAGCAGTTGGAGAACATATACGCACATTATGCCCGGAGGAAGTCACCATCGGAGGTCTGGATCACTGGGAAAAAGCAAAGTCATGCACAGAAAAGCCCCTGTGGGGTTGGGCGCATTTTTGGAAAATAAAATATTTAAGCTGCAATGGGAAAAATAGAAGCAGCAGGCAAGGTGAGAATTTTGTACCTGCCTAGCAGGGTACTTTTTCCTGTGATATAAAATTCAGTTAAGCTGCAGTGGGAAAGTTAGAGGCCGCAGGCAGGTTGGAATTTATTACCTGCCTTGCAGGGTAAAAATTTCCATGGTGAAATAAAAGAAAAGTGACTTAAGTGAAATCATGAGATTTTATTGTCTGCCTTGCAGGGTAAATAATCTCATTATCAAAGTCAAATCACTTAAGTGGATCATGAGATTTCCGGGGCTGCCTTGCAGGGTAAAGAATCCCATTGTGAAAAATTCTTAAAAATAGAATTCTATTATGCAAAAAAGTGTGCCCCCTTTGGTGAGAAGATGACAGCCTTAAAGTGGATTAAATTAATTAATTTTTCTTCTAAAAAGGGCGCCCAAGTATGGAAGAAAGTCAACAAAGCCAAAGGGAATAAAAGAAATAGAATTAAATGGATTAAATTGATTAAATTTTATTTATTTAAAGGTTGCCCCCTTCATGTCAAAAAGTGTGCCCCATTTAGGATAGATTTAATGATTTTTGAAGCATTAAATCATTAAATTAAATTATATTTTCAGTGGCTATGGTCAAGGCACACTGTGAAGCTTAAGTGAAGTGAAGAGTGAATGAATTAAATGAAATAATTTAATTTATTGGATCGTTGTCCTTAAACATGCTATTTTTAAAGAGAGAAGCATGATTTTTAATTAATTAATTGCCAGCAATAGGAAGGGCAATTATTAATTATAGAATTGTGAGGGTTATATAAGCATGGGCTGCCATAAGGGTGAATTATTTAATTCACAGATAAAGAATTGTAGCCAAGAGGAAAAGTGTGCCCCATTTGAAGAAGGATTTTGCTCAGACAAAGGTGAACACAAGGCTAAAAGCTTCCAAATTTGGCGCATGCTTTGAAGGAGGTTGATTTGTGTTTGCATAATTGTTTGCATAAGTGTTATAGGTGCTAAGGTGAAGTTGGAAAAGTTCATGCTCTCTTTATGTGCAAATTAAACATCAATTTTTGGGGCAGCAGGCTTGAAAAGTGCAGATTTTTACAATTAAAATTCACTATTCATGCTCTGGTGGCCATCTTTGTTTGGATTAATTGCAGGAATTCATTACAGGTGCCTAACAAAAGAAAATGAGCTTTAATCAATGTCCAATACATTGCATATATCCTCTGAATCTAAATAAATATCCAGATCTACACCAGTTTTGAAGAAATCCGGCCAAATAAGAAGAAAAATAATTATTCAGACAAAGATAGACAAAGCCATGGTGAAGAGAGATGAAAAAGAAAGCACGATGGAGTCATATATCGCTTCCAAACTTGCAGACATAGGAGACACAGATCTAAGTCTGGAACCTCTTTTCGAATTGATTGATAGATCTAGAGCGGGAAAGACTTCACTCATGCGTGCGGTTAAAAGCAGTGGAATTATTCGAGCTGCAGCCTTTCCATGCATAGCCCAGTTGCCAAAGTTTGTTATGGAGTGCGCTAGATCTTACCATCCTTTATTCAAATCAGTGCGAGATGCTACGGGGAAAACAATAATTCGATTGGATGCCGAGTTCATCAATTATTGTTTGAAGATTCCGGTGCGAAAGGTGGTGACTTCCATTAGGCTTCAGGATGCCGGCAGCAGGTGGGAGAAGCATAGAGTTGATTGCATGAGCATAATGAATAGAAGATATATGAAGAAGCATAGATCTCCTTCAAAGTTCCCAAGAACTCTTCCGCGGTACAATTTGGTGCAGGAGGTCGATGATATTATCAAATTGTTATGCAGGACTAATGACGAGGCGAATGCTTACACTTTTCGTACATGGATGTATGCTTTCATTAGGAATATTGAAGTCAACAAGCTTAATTCCATAATCAATTGGTCAGAAATTATTAGCAACAACATTGGTGAGCAACTCCGGAACGTGAAACGTACTTTCAACTTCAAAATGACTTCCTACTTGGTGTATGCTGCAGCTTCACAAGACGTCTTTTCCAAGCTGGATAGATGTGGTGTTCTTCCTAAAGACCCCATTTTCGAGTGCTACCCACAACTTAATGTCCCTACGTGCGAGAAATATTTCAAAGTGGTCAATGATGAATTCTTCTATGATTTCATTTGCAGGCTAGACAAAGACTTGAAGGCCAACAGGGTAAGCAAGGAAGCGTGGGAAGCTATGTCAAAGATTGGCAATCTATTCATTCAGTTTGTAGATTTCACATACCTCAGGGTTATGGGCTTTTTTGGAGAACCAATAAAAATGCCCAGGTATTCGAACGATAGATTGATCGCCATGGAGCTGAGCAGACAACTTGTGGAGATACACAACCTTCAGTCAAAACAACACAAGTCTACGAGCTTCTTCCCGATCACTGTCGGACATTATAGCTTCCATAACATTCATAGAGCTCGAGGGATGGAGACGCAGATGTTATCCGAGTATGAGAAAGATTTCTTCCCCGCACGGCTGAACTTCGATCCATTTGGAGTAGCCATGAAGACGATGTCCTAGGAGTACGCACATGTGCCTTCATTAGAAGATTTATGAATGAAGTGCAAAAGTGAGTACGAGGTTAGAAAGAGATATTTCAGCAGGCTATCAGCAAAGCAAGTGTTCGAATTTAGACTAGCGCGGATACCTGCAGATCTTAAAGATGATGGGAATGTGGTACTTGACACTTACCGTCAAATGGGAGGAGATAAAGCCGTACTGTAGGATAACGTAGGAGGCTGCCATATAATTGAAGAAAGATCTGGAGCTGTTTTGGTGAATACTTCAAACTGGCTGTTGACGAAGGGATATTGCCTTGATGAAGCATTGATGAATCAAGTCATGGGTAACTTCGGCGCAGGAGATTCCCTCAAGCGGAAGCACGAAGGAGAAAGCAGCAGAAGGTCCGAGAAGTTGAAAGTACACAGAAGATCTCAATCAAAGGAGAAGATCACTCCTACGACCATGGCTTTAGCGCCGGCTTTTCTAGCACCCAGTACTTCACCAACTATTACACCGTAGCAGAATACTTCCATGCCTCTACTGAATCCGGCGACATTCATCTTCTCTCCTCAGCCACTCCGTTTAGCACCTGTTCTAGAGGAGATGTTGAAACTGCAGATGGTGAAGTTCGAAAGAGCTTTGTCCTTAGATGATTCAGAGGATGACAACCATAACACTGTGGCACTTTCTGATGGAGAGGAGGTAGAGCGGGAGATGGTAGTGCACTCAGTGACTTCTCATTCTCCGAGAAGTAACTTCTCGGAATGATTGGCTTCATAGTTGGTTCCAGAAGCGAGAATGGAGATGAACTTAGAGGAGCACGACTTGCAGCTACTCCATAATTTGGGCGGAAGAGACAGAAGGCCTAAAGTTGCTAAGGTAACTTCAAGGTTGATCATCGAGGATTCAGGAAAGAAGTTTGCTGAGATGTCAATTCCGGCAGAAGGAAAGGAGGATGAACTCATGGCAGAAGATATGACAGTAACCAAAGTACCCCTCGGTCAAGCCACCACTGAAGGATTGAAGCAGGATACACAGACATTGATAGATGCTCTATTCCTTAGGCTTGATAGAAAAAAGGCGGAGAAAGATGAGCTGCAAAAGCAAGTATCTCAATTATGCGAGATCATAGCCAAGGTTGTTAAACCCTCCATTCAACCCATTTCAGAGCAAGTGAGTGATCATCTTATGCAGGAAATGGAGGATGCAAGCAATCAAGTAAAAACTATTGACGAATGGAAGGATTTGATTATTCGTTAAGCCTCTGTACAACTTGGAGAGGTGCCAACCCACCTAAAGGTTATGAATGATGCGGCAAATCAGCTGCAGCAACTGGTGACGAGCATAGTGGACATGAACACAGTTGTTGAGAGTAACCTGAGTATTTTGGCTGAGATCAACAAGCTGTCGGGAGATGTATTGGTTGCGGAGCAGATTGTACCAGATGGATCAATTGAGAAGGGGAAGCAGCTGGAGTTTGCAGTATCTTTCCGTTTGGAGATCTGCAGAGTTTTGCTGAAAAGGATGTAGACACTTGAGAGTAGGACGTCATCCTTACCAGACAGTATCATTTCTTTCACTGAGGAGGACGTGGTCGGAGGTGTTACTTCATACATGTGGATCGTTCCTAGCAAGGTGCCTAATTCCCTAGAAGGGTCTCTTCTGATGGTACAAAAGAGAATTGATAAAGCTACTAAGCCTTTCACAATGAACTCTATTAGTAGACTGGTGGCGCTGTAGGCAGATATTGTGAGGTTTCGGCCGAGCTTGGAAGATGTGGAGGCGTGCATCAAAGTGTTGAATGAAGGATTGCTGCAGTTTAGGACAGAAAGAAACAATGGCTAAAACAAATGGGAAGATGTTGAATCATATGTTCGACAAGTATATCCGATATCAGAACAAAAAGAAGACATAAATGTTACAGCTGACATGACTTCTTCTTCTATTCTTTCTTCTTCTATTTTCTATGTTCCCGGATGAAATTGTAAAACTTTAAGTTATTGGTTTTGCAACCATTACTTAAAGTCATGTGGAACCGTTCTATTAGTTAAGTGATACATGTGTCACTTAAGGAGAAGTTAGTGGAGGATGATTGCCAAATGTCATCTTTACTTGTTTGTGTTTTAGTTCAGTTAGACTTCCCATTTGTACTTTCCCTCTTACATTCTATAAGTAGGAGAAGAACCTCCGGGTTAATGATCAGAATTTGTAAGTAGCAATCTTGTGTTCTAGACTTTGTGCTGAACCCCTGAGAGCCACTTGGAGCAAAGGAATACAAAGGAGCAGGTTTCCGGAGAACTTTGTGTCACGGTGTACTGTGTTTCTTGCTTTTAATATTAGATCTCTTAATAAACTTTGTGTTATTTTAGATCTGGATCTAGAGCTGCCTTTGTTTTATAATTTTGTGTTTATATCTATTGGATTCTTCTATGTGCATGCAATCAGCTCTGCCATCTACTGATTGGGATGCACATCTTCCCCATTTCTTCTATGTGTTTATGTAATTACCTTCTTCTATAACTTTTCCTTTCTTTAAACAACTGCTTACTTGCTGCAAAACTATTTAGTTATGGTTCATGAACTGAGTAGTTAAAGTAAAACCCCATTTATATATTAGCATACTTTAATTGACAAATCTGACACGGGAGCCTCACTGGTTAAATGAGGGAGATTTATCTCATGACTGCCTAGGTTTTGTTCTCTGTAGAAAATCTAGCCAACAGTTACATGCAAAATGATTGGGTTAACATGCAAAATGCATGAATTTTGTTTTCCTTTCAAGAGTGAGATTTAAAAACTACGTTGCACGGATACGCCAAACCCCCCCCGAATCCCCTTGGAAATGTATCGGATACGGATACGTTGGGGATACGTACCTGATACGTACGGGGTACGTCAGGATACGTACAGATGTATCTGTGACGTACCCCATACTTATCAGGTACGTATCCAATAGTATATACCATAGTTACCTAAGAGTCCGGGACGACAATTTTTTTTGAAAATTTGGGGATGGCGGGGGGACGACAGGGGGATGGCAAGGGGACGGCTAATAAAAAATATATATAATTTATTAATTTTACAAATATAGCATGAATAATTCAATAAACTAAGACTTAAAATTGAAAGTTTGAATATTGAAACCATTAATGATTAATCCAATTATTCATCCGCATCAGCTTCAAAAGATTTCGACGGGGATTTAAGAGGTAAGAGTCTTTATTTGAGGTTTTTCATTTTACTTTTTTCTGTTTCCCATTTAAGTAGATCTATATGTTTTGAAATTTAATACGTTTGTAATGTGATTTCATCCACTACTACATGGGTAACTGCATCTATATGTGGTTGACGTACCTATTACAAAGCCACTGATTAGAACATATTAAGAACAAGAGTAACTGTTACACTGTTCTCATGATTTTCAAATGCTAACACTCGACTAAGCTAGTTATATCTAGTTAGTGTCTGCTGCAAGTCCATAGAAAACTACAATATCTTTATAGAAAATTAAGCAAACATAAAGATTACTCAATTTTTCTGAATGCCACAACATTGTACAAACTATAATCTCTACTTTTTCATTTTTGAAAAAATTGTGACTATTATATTTTATATTTGAGAATAGGATTACATACATTTTGATCCTTGCTACATGTAGATGGGTCTGAAGCAAAAACTTCTGCGATATATAAAATCTTAAATATGCAGCAAACAAACAAAATGTCCTATCACTGAAACAAAAAGAACCATAAACTATCTCGAGATAAACAGCAACAAAGAATTAACAAACATAACATAACATATCATTAATGGTATGACTGAAAATTTATAAAACTCGACCTGTGACCATTACTTCATATCATCAGACATAACATGGAGGAGCAACAATACTTCTGCAGTTTATGGCAATTATGAGAAATCTGCATGTTGTTTTTTACTAGAATGTATTAAAAGTTTAAAAAAATATAAAAAAAAGTATTATAAAACTAAAATTCACATGTTTTAACGTTGGAAAAGTGCATATTTCGCTGGGGACATTGTGAAGTTCCTGGGATGTCTCGGGGACATCGTGAAGTCCCCGGGACGTCACAAAGTCCCCAAAGCACCCAAGACGTCCCAGGTGCGTTTATGGTTTGTGGGGAACGTCCCCCTTTTTTCTGGAAATTGGGGATGGTAGGGAAACGTCCCGTCCTCATCCCCAACTCCCCGGGACGTCCCAAACGTCCGGGACATGAGGAAAATTATAAAAAGCACCCACCCCTCTCATTTGAAATCACACAAACAATTTCATTGTCTTTTTGCAAGTGAATGAGCAAAGAGCCAAAAAAGAGTTGTGAAGAGCTTAGTGGATGCAAAGATTGGAAGGAGGTTTTGCAAAGAGCTTAGAGGAGGCAAAGATTTGAAGGAGGGGCAGTGATTGCTTCTATTGTTTGGAGTCCATCATTGCAAGGAGGAGAAGGAGAAGAAGCCATTGTTGAGACTTGAGAGGAAGAGATTGTTTTAAAATTTTAGAGGCAACCAGGATCTACGATTCTACACTATAGGTATACTAGTGTTACGCGGGGATGCGTCCCCTAGATTTTGGTGACGTCCCGAATGTTTTGGGGAATTGGGGACTTGGAGGGGACGTCCCCTATTTTTTAAAAATCTTCCAAAAAACTTTTGATGTTTTTACTTTTAAAAAGTTGTTATTTTTACAAAGAACATTAAACTATAATCTTGAAAGTACCTAAATAGAGTTTAAATCCCTAAATTTCATTGAATAAAGTTAAAATATTTAAATATTATATTTTATGTATTATTTTAATAGCCGTCCCCAAAATTTGAGAATTTTTTCCCGTCCCGGAAACCCCGTCCCTCCGTCTCCCCGTCCCCCCGTCCCCGAGACTTAGGTAACTATGAGGTATACCATATTTTAATTTTAATTTCATTTTTAATTCATCCTTTCATTTTATTTTTTACGGTTATTTATTTATTATGTTGCATTTTGTTAAATTTTATAATTTAAACACATCCTAAATCTGTGTATGCTCTCACCTCACGCCTTTATGGCGATCTTGGTGATCAAAAACAAATTAGGATGGCATAGTTTAGGGTTATTTAATTTATTAATTGGTAAAAAATCATTTTTTAATTTTAAATGCATTGTTCAATGTTAATGTATTTGTTTTTTATTTTTTTAGCTTCCTAAATCTATGTATGCTCTCACCTCGCGCCTTTATGGTGATCTTGGTGATAAAAAACAGATTAGGATGGCATAGTTTAGGGTTATTTAATTTATTAATTGGTAAAAAATCAATTTTTAATTTTAAATGCATTATTCAATGTTAATGTATTTGTTTTTTATTTTTTTAGCTTCCTAAATCTGTGTATGCTCTCACCTCGCGCCTTTATGGCGATCTTGGTGATCAAAAACATATGAGGATGACATAACTAATTAGTAATTTATTTATGTTAAGGAAAATTGTGTTTTAATTTTTTAAACATCCTAAACCTGTGTATGCTCTCACCTCGCACCTTTATGGCGATCTTGGTGATCAAAAACAGATTAGGATGACATAACTAATTTATTTATGTTAAGGCAATATGTTTTTAATTTTTTAAACATCCTAACTCTGTGTATGCTGTCACCTCGCACCGTTATGGTGATCTTGGTGATCAAAAACAGATTAGAATGGCATCAAGTTTTGTTTTGGGTGGAGTGCAAGGCCAAGCTGAAAACACATCAGTTCTTATGAAACATGATCCTAATTCCCCTCTTTGGAGACATGTGACAATGGTAGACAACATTGTTGGTGGTGGGTGTCAAGTTTGGATATGTCATGGTTGCCAAGCTCAATACAGATCCTCATATAGTCGAGTGAAAATCCATTTGACTGGTGTTGGAGGTGTGGGGATAAATAGGTGCCCAAAAATATCAAATGAAAAAATGACAGAGTACCTAAGAGAGCAAGAGGAGACTGATAAACAAGCTGAAAGAAATAGAACTAGAACAATTCCTTCGCAAAGAAGGCCTTCATCACTACCACCCACACCTAGACCTACTTCTCATCCTTTCATTCAAACTCAACGTCAACCATTTGATGAAGAGAGTCCGGAGAGCTCACGAAAAAGGCCAAAAGGAGCATTGGAGAAAGCATTTAATATTGAAAAGAGGGAGGTTGCTGATGAGGTTGTTGCTCGATGCATTTATGCATGTGGGCTGCCCTTTAATGTATTGAGATCTCCATATTGGCATCAAATGGTGAAGGGTATCAATGAAGCTCCATAAGGGTACAAATCCCCAGGTTACGAAAAACTTCGAACGACACTCTTGGGAAAGGAATTGGAACACATTCACAAGACTTTGCAGCCAATCATAGACTCATGGAAGGAAACAGGGGTTTCCATCATTTCAGATGGATGGAAAGATGCTATAAATACCCCTCATAAATGTTGTTGCAGTATGCCCTAAAGGGGCAATGTTCCTTAAAGTCATTGACTGTGAAGGGAAAGTCAAGGATGCACAATTTATTGCTGACATTTTAATAGAGGAAATTGAGTCGGTGGGCCCCCATAATGTTGTCCACGTCATCACGGACAATGCTAAAAATTGTAAAGCAGTAGGAATGATCATAGAGGGTAGATATGAGAGCATTTTTTGGACCCCTTGTGCTGTTCACTCCCTTAACTTGATACTCCAAAAGATTGGGAAAAACCCATGGATTGAGCAAATTTATTCTGAGGCAAATGACATTCAAATGTTTATCACAAACCATCATATGTCACAAGCCACTTTTAGGAAATTCTCAAGGTTAGAGTTGCTAAAGGTTGCAGAAACTAGATTTGCCTCTCACATGCTTGTTTTGAGACGGCTTGTGAAGGTGAGAGAGACTTTAAGCAGTATGGTGATCAATAGTGTTTGGTCAGTGTGGAGGCAGTCAAATACAGAGAAAACTACAAGGGTAAAATCATGGGTCCTTGATGAGGATTGGTGAGCTAAGGTTGAGTACTTGTTGAGTTTTACAGAACCCATTCTCTCCATGATCCGATATGTAGATACTAATGAAGCATGCTTGGGAGAGATACATGATGACATAGATTCCATGCTTGAGCGTATCAGAGATATAATACAAAAAAGGGGTCTAGATCCAGAAGAGACCTTCTACGGTGAGGTCAAGACTGTGGTCATGAAGAGGTGGAATAAAATGACCACCTCATTACATCTCCTTGCTTATGCACTAACCCCAAATTACTATAGCTCTGATGTACTTGGGCTACCAAACAAGCAAGCACCATTTTCTGACTACGAAGTTGGAAATGGAACTAGGGCAGCATTTAAAAGAATTTTTCCTGATCCATCTATAGCCAGCATGGTCAAAAGTGAAATGGGCATGTTTACTAGTTCAGAAGGCAACATGGGATCGATTGAGGCTCTTTTCGACAAGAGTAGCTTGACTCCAACCACATGGTGGCGTGTACATGGCCATGATGCCAAGTACTTACGTCCTATTGCTATAAAAGTTCTTTCACAGGTATAACATTTATAAATTTTAAAATTTAGAATCATTTCGAATATTTTAAATTTTATTAAGTTAGAACTTAGAATACTAACTTGTCTTTGAATTTCAATTTTCTAACTTTGTTGTAATAGGTGGCTAGTAATTCTTCCACAGAGCGGAATTGGAGTACTTATAGCTTTATCCACTCAGCTAAAAGAAACAAGTTGGCATCTAAAAAAGCTGAGGATTTGGTATATGTGCACTCCAATTTGCGCCTCTTGTCACACAAGTCTGAGGAGTATGCTAGAGGGCCTCACAAAATTTGGGATCTTATTCCAGAGACCACAGACTTGGATGCCTCCATAGCCACGCTTGCCCAACTTTCATTATTTGATGGCGAAGATGACGCTCAAGGGAGTTCGCAAGGAGCGAAGAGTGGAGTTAATGAGAGTGGAGCTAGCGCAAGTGGCACACATGAACTTGATTTTGAGGAAAATCTAGATGATATATTCTAAATTTGTTTGTATTCCTATATCATATGTATGGCAGCCACATGAACAATGAAATGTAAAATCTTAAGTATATTGTTTGTTTTGAAAATTTGAACATGGATCCTAGTATATTTTTCAAATTTCAAGTTTTGTTCATATTCATGTTAACATGATATTTGTATATCATATGTATGGCAGCCACATGATCAATAAAAATGCAAAGTCTTAAGTATATTGAATGTTTTGAACATTGATTCAAGTTTTATATTACTATTTCAGTTTTTTATGGACTAAAAAATGAGTAAAATGAGTAGATGTACATAAAATATATATATATATATATATATATATATATATATATATATATATATATATATATATATAATTTTTTAATATATATGTACGGACGTATCCAAGATGTATCGTATCCAAGGGTTTTTTAAAATTGACGCATCCACGTATCGTATCTATATCCAAACCGATACTCGTATCTGTATCTTGACAACATAGTTTAAAAAGAATGCAAGCATTGTGGAACTAACCTGGCGGATAGTGAGACCAACAATTAGGATTCAAAACTGTCGTGGAGATTTTCCAAACTGTCACGGAAATCAACAAGAACGTCGGGGTGGTTTCGTTGTGATATGAAAAATTTGATGTTTGAGAAGGGGAACAACTAGATTCTGTAGAGTTGACTATTTGGGCAAGGTCTGAAGAGCAAGAAGAAGGGGAATGTGTAAAAAAAATGGGTGTGAGTATTTTGTATATTTTGGATGTCCTTGCATGATCATTGGGCCTTTTCGTAATGTTGCGCCATGCAATATTTAGGTGTGTACAATACCCTTCAGATAGGGGCAACATCCAAAAGTCAATAGCTCATTTGGACGTACTAACTCACCAAGATCTGCCAATCAGTGGAAAGCCAAGTCACTTAACGAGTTGGACACCTCTGATATCCTTTATACCAAATTGAAGGCTCAACTACTTGACTCCATCTATAATGATATTCATCTTTTACATAGGCAACTTACTCTAATATATGTAATACACATAATGTAGCAACTCAGCCAACCATACATCTCCCATGAGAGTATCCAAATCCCAAGCCAACTCATCTACCCACTAAATTCCACAAGCTACTGCCTTGCCTAATATATTATACACACATATTAACTATTAGGGGGATGTGTTCCACATCTTGGCATCTCTATATGTTTCTCATATATATTATTACTATCATACCTATGTATATAATATAGCCATCCTCATTTATAGTGTTGTCAGCCCCATACAACCCATGGATCCGGAACACAAGTAATTGCGCTTCAAATGATTGAAACACTTGGTTTCCTATGCTCCGTTCCAGTTAGACTTCATATGTTAGCATCTTTGATAGGTGATCCTATTCTGAACAAGCTTAGTTGAATAATCTCTTGCATTATTCTAATTTGCCATCCATGGTAGTACTTCCTCCTTGGCATAAAAGTGCACTAACCAGTCTGATTACAACGCTAACATGAGTGGCAATGTGATTCTATAAAGTCCAACTTTTGATGTACATGTGCATTTTAAATCATTTAGTGAAAACTTAATCACCTGTTTTGATTAGTTTAGGTCCATAGCGCACTATTCAGTAGTGGTAGTACCTTCTAATGGGACACTGACATGTTCCTACATGCTTGATTGAGTGGGCAACATAACTAAAGAATGTGAGAATGTTTCTTCCATCAACTCTTAGCCTTGATGCTTAGTGTAAATTCTAAAAGACTTTCATCTATCATGCCATTCCACCTTTGTAATTTCCTAGAGTTCTTATGGCCTACTTCAATGATTTAGGTAATTAATTCTCCTTTAATATCTTAGATGGATCTTCCCAGGCGTCTTCTTTATAACTCTTTTCACAAGCTCATGTTCACCACCAGGCATCTTATCCTAGAGATGGTTATCTTTGTTCCATCGCTAAGTGTGAAAGTTCAAGGTGACCTCCTTAGATCTTTCAAATAAGTAGGGGTTTCAAAGACATCAATTGTATGAAGGAAGTTTTTTATGGACTACTGCAGAACAAAACTTTATCAACCTTTTTTTCCTCCTTTAGCAATTCTTTTCAGGTAAACATAACTCTATAAAAACATTTAAATTTATCCATTTTATTATTTATAATGTTTATTTATCACTTGAAATTGTCCAAATGATCTCCATATGTTCGCTGTTGATATCGGACTCTGGAGGATGGTAGTATTAGAACTTCCAGCCCACATGAATTGTTTCTATTTCTAATTATGGACAGTGGACTTTTATATCGCATCGTAATCTTTCATCATGCAGGTCCTTGAAAATAGAAATGACTAGTACCCAAACAACTTATGTTTCTATGAAAGTAGTGTTAACAAAGTTTCAACGTTTAAAACATTGGTTGTTTAGGCTGTGGCATAACTGAGCAAAAACAGATAGCTATTAGGTTCCTATTCTAAGACGGTCAAGGCATGCATATAAAATCCAAATAGCTACTGATTTGTATTATCATTAAATTGGAGTATGTTTCTCTTAAGGCTTCATTAAGCATGTTACAAAATTAAGTTGACATGGACTCCCGGGGCTGTTTCCTGATGGATGGATCATTATAGTAAATAACCACAAGAATTGAAGCAACGCCTTCCACATATCACTTCTCTTGAATTAGAAAATCAGTTGCATGAATCCAGCACACAATTTTTGAATGCTCAAGTCTTCTTTATGACTGCAGAATGATATGGATGACACCAATGCTAGAGTTTGACATGGTTCTCTGCATTGACTTGATAGTGTTGAGTCAAAGATGAAGTTATATAATGAATCCATTTTCCATACAGTCTCCCCAATCTGCATATTTAGTTTGAAAGTCCCGGCAGGGTAAGCTGAAAATTAAACATGCTTTCTGATCAGAGTACCCTCGTCAAGAATATTGCTTACAGTAGGGTTGTATTTCAGTGCGTGTCGTACCCACTCGCAAGAAGTCGTTGGAAGTTATGTTTGTTTTATTTTTGTTTATTTGCTTATTTTCTAAAATTCCAAACAAAAATTGAGTGTACTTCATCTGTTTTGTAAAAAATCCCTAAGTCTACTTTTAACGTTCCCCCAATGGAAGAGGAATAATCCGGAAGTTTCTACGACTGCTCCTAAATTTGACAGCCTTTTAGACGTTTTTCAAACGGGATTAAATTTGACAGCTGTTTGCATGTCGTTTTTACTTTGCATGCAATTTTTGAGTTTCTATTTTTAAAATCCTATTTTTAACTGCTGTTTTTTAGATTCCGCCCTGTTTTATAAATAAGGAGTTTGTATTGGTTATCTCATCAAATAATCAGTTCGTTTTTGTGAAAGAGGGATCCGAGAAAGTGAAGGGAGTCGACACACAGCGTTTGGTATGTAAATTATGCTTAACTATCGCTGTTTCTGGATTCCCACAGTTGAAGAATGCTCGTTTTTTATCTGAGTTCACTCCACGATTTACAGGAAAATTGTGAACGTTACAGATTCAACGGCATTTGATCAAGTTAGAGCGAGCGTTTATCATGCATGGTTGTAGATAAATGCCGGGATTATTTTGCAGTTTTTGGACATGGTTAGGAGTTTGTTCTTTGCCCATTTTTTTTCTATTTTCTGTTGAAAATTTGTGGAATCTACCCTATTCAATGATATCAATCACTGGTTAATCTGACAAATTCACTATTTTAATAAATTTTAATTTGAGAATATATGTAAACATATTCATATATGAATTAGTGCAGTTGACGGACAAGAGTCAAGTATGTGGGCACCAAGTATCTAGGGATCAAATCTGGTACTGCAAATAGAATACGGATTGAGAACACTTGCATGATTGGCTACCACTACCAATCCTTGATTGCTAACTACGGATAAAAAATACAATGACAGATGATTGAACAAATTTTGGTTTAATTCTTTATTTCATAAATTTTGTTTTATAATGGAAGGATATCAGTATGTTTTATTTATACCGCCTTGATCAAACTAATGTTCAGGTCGGCTGCCCAATATTCATTTTAAAGTTTGAAATCTTCTTTTTTTAGGTATTTGGAAAATTAGTTGGACAAGAATCTACTTCAATGGAAACATTCTATTTAATGTGAAAAAGCTCCTTATTGTTTCTCAAATGAAGTTCATTTGAAATATTTTGTCACATTTGTTTCATTTTAAACATTTATTGGGGCTATCAATTTCCTAAAGGTATAACTATAAGATAGGCTATGTAGTTTTGAAGATAATAATGATTAAAATGTTAATCAATTATGAGTGTATACGCTTTTTTGAATTAAATCAATTCCATACTAAATGGAGTTGTAATTGGATTATATGACAGTTTAATAATCCGAGGAAATCTTAGTTTGGAAAAGACGAAATCACTGGATTAATTCATATTTAATAGTTTAAATATATATCTTAAGTACTGGGCGGATTACTCGAGTGAAAAATATTTTAAAATCTTTAGATATGGATTATTTGAAAGATAAAATATAATTTAAAGTAATACAATGCATATCCTAAACACATATGTGTAAATTTAACGTCCATATATTATCGTGATAATGAATATACATATTGGGATGTTTTAAATGTTCTATCTCTACATTTCTAACTTGTTACAAATTCATGATTCATATACATTTACCAATTTTATATCATGAGTGGTAGCGTTATGTAGTGAATATGACATTGGCAGTGTAGATATATTTAGTTTTATTAACTTCTTTTTCACTTTTTTGTAGGTTATTTGTGATTCTCATTCTCCCGCGGTAAAGAAGAGCGTCGTCTCTAAACAAACTTGAGGTGGGTTTTAATATTGATTCAAGTGCTTATTCATTTGTTTCGTTTATTGCATGCTATGGTTTAAAAAATTATTGTAGAGAGCTTTCATGTTATATTCTTTTGATTGTTACATTTATATTTAGACTCCAATCCTTTTTCCGAAGTGACATGTGGGGGCACGTGCCTTCGTCAATGACAGGATTCGTTATGTGCTGAGGGGTTCGTTCCCCAATGAGGCCATTTCGAAGCGTCCCAAGTTGGACGTTAGACTGATCAGCGACAAGGCTTTTAAAGCTGCCCGTCATACCTAAGAACATCTTGGTGGACTAACATACTTATTTTCCCTCTCCAGTTTAATATGATGCAGACTAGAAACACAATTCCCCTCCCCACAACGGGATTGACATTAACTACGCCTCACTTGCAGAGGGAGGAAAATTTTAAGCGTATTCAATGTGTTGTTAATGTTTTGCATTGTAGGCAACCGAAACCACCTAAAACAGTGATAGCTGAAATGATCAGAGATCGCCTCCACCTGATGCCAACATCCCCAATTTTTCTCTCCAAAATCCGAACGATTGCAGATCATTCACGAGGCTTTTGCTTGATTTATGATTCGAACGAAGATGCACTGAAATATGAACCACCCCACAAATTGAGGAGAATGGGAATTCCAATCGAGGCATCTGCAACTGGACAAAACTACAAGAAACGTGCAAAGAAAATTGCACAAGCAAAAAGCAAGAAATTTGATTTTAAAAAATAGCTTGTAGTGGTTAGTTTATAAGTGTTTGTTTATAAGTATTTTTGAAATAAACTGTAACTCGTTCCAAATATTCCATGTATGTATTGTCGCAGTATATATCCGACGGAGAATCAAACTTATCAAACACATGTTCAGTTTTTGTTATCCAACAACTATGCTTTCCTAATTTCTTTATCTTTGTGTTTCCATACAAATACCTATAGTCTTCTCACTTCAAGTGTACATATTGTTCTTATTGTATTCCATTCTGTTTGCTTAACATAATAATATGTAATTCATTTCAAATAAATGCATGTATATATTGCGGCGGAACATATGGGGCACAAAATCTAACTTTTCAACAAACAACAACAACAACAACACATTTTTAATGAGTTATTCATTATATCTTTCCTTTATACAATTGCTCGCTTCTTTATGTAAACCAACGACGCAATTTTAATGTGTACTTCATAATATTTGCACACAAATACATATAGTTTTAAAATGCCGACAAACAACCATACAAATTTTAGTTGTTTTCAACCAAAGCTTTGTACATTATATCACTTTTTTGCATATTGAATTGTTAAAGGGTTAGACTTCATGTTTGCACTTTTTAGAAAATATGAAATAATAAGGAAGTCAACTTTAAAGGTTCTCATTCTTTACAAATGCATGATTTCCTGAACAAATCCTTCATTTCATGATTGACTGCCCTACAAGTTTACATTTTCCACCATATATTTGCAGAATTCTCACAATCTCGAGCATCTTTTAGTTGCCATGGAAATAACTTTGACACACGAAGGCATTTCTCAATTGATTGAGGGTGGTTCCAATGTTGACCCCACATTTCAGATACTGCACTTGAGCTCTCTAAGGTCCATTCTCAACACGGGAGCCCAACATCGTGTTGACCTTTCAGATGGGATACATTTTCAGACAGCACTTCTACCCTCCAAATTTGCAAGTCGTGTAACCGACAATTCAATACAAGAAGGCTCCATCGTGTGCTTACACAAATCCCTCGTTAGAATGATCAAAAG
The DNA here is from genome assembly GCA_019776745.2 of Taxus chinensis. Taxonomy (NCBI): domain Eukaryota; kingdom Viridiplantae; phylum Streptophyta; class Pinopsida; order Cupressales; family Taxaceae; genus Taxus; species Taxus chinensis. The sequence goes on from CM034149.1 coordinate 167,108,219, forward strand.
TGAATTGTAAGCTTCATCTCTTGCTCAATTACCAATGTACATAAACTCGCTATATCAATTAAAATTTAATTCTGTTTATTTTTTCCATCCGTTGCTCAGTTCTAATTATATCCTGTTTTTCTTTTCCATTGCAGCACCGTTCTTATCATTGAAATGGATGTTGTTGTTGAAACACATTTGGTAATCGGTGCTCCAATCCGACTACCAACAAATGCTCTCAAACACAGTCAGTTGCCACAAACAGATGCAAGTGCAAATCGGGTTAACAAATATTTTACGAGAACACCAACTAAAATAAGTGCTTTGAATACATCTATGCACATGTGGTCCGTAGAGGGCCGTGCCCTAGCAAAAACAACCCTTCGCCAATATCACAATGCAAGGGGAAATGGATCCGTGTTTGGGTTTGATTTTGTTGATCAGGAAGGAGGAGAAATCCACATCACTTGTTTCAACGAGGCCGCGGAAGCATTCTATGAGCAGATTGAGAATGGGAAGCTATATACAATTTCCAATGGGAGGATTGCGAGGATTGCTGATGCAAAGCTATGTTATAACCATTTGAACAATGCTTTGGAGATTTTCCTGCAACCTTCCTCAACCATATCTCCACTCATAGCAAATGAAGATACAATACCTTCCCATAACTTTCACTTCACCAAAATCAAGGAATTACCTGCAAGCGCTGAAGGTTCTACAGTTGATTTGATTGGAATTGTTGTTACGATGTCACCATGCTCAACAATTCGTCGGTATGACAAGTCTGAAACAAAGAGAAGAACACTGCAGTTAAAGGACATGTCGGGTTTCAGTGTAAGTGTCACATTGTGGGGACATCACTTAGATGATATAAGCAACGAACTTGAAGACATGCTTTCTATACCGCCTCTTCCGGTCCTCGCCTTGAAAGCTGCCCGCGTCTCCAGTTTCAATGGAAGCTCAGTGGACACTGTTTCAAGAACCAAATGTTACGTCAACCCTAAAATTTCAGAAACAAATACACTTCATGGCTGGGTTGATTCCGATGACTACTTCCTTCCGGTGCCCTCTATCACAACCCAATTTCTAGGCCCTCCAAAAAGCATGACCTCTGTAACGACGATTTCGGAGGTACTAAATATGGGGAACACTGAGAGAAATGAATGGGCCATGGTTACTGCAGAAATCACGAATATTAGCATGGACAACTTTTTTTACAAGGCATGTCCTCTTCAAAAAGGTGACAAACAATGCAGGAAAAAGGTGAAAGAGAATGGTAATGGTTCATGGTTATGTTCAAGTTGCAACAGACAAGTGCAAAACTATGATTATAGATATGCACTCAGAATCGATCTAAAGGACCCAACAGGAGAACTTCAATCAGTTACCGCTTTTGATGAGATAGCTGAGTTAATCATGGGTGTTGCAGCTAGCGACCTCCATATATTGACTATAGACGAAGATGCGACTAGTGAAATTATAAGTAATGTCATCGGAAACGAATACTGCTTCACACTTTCACTGAAAAAAGAGACATATTGCGGAAACAACAGATTGAAATGTGTCATCCTCAGTTCAAAGAAAGCAGAAAATAGTGCAACTCCTCCATAACCTTTACGCAAGGATTTCCAACCCACCCGTCCCTTCAAACATTACACCCTCACTCATCCCATTCTATACTTTGAACTATCACTGCTATGTTTCTTATTTCATATCTATGTTTCACTTTTTCCCCTGCTTCAAAAGAAAACTGTTGAATTCCCTTATACACTGACATACTATTGTCTCCTTCTATTATGCGGATTGTTAGTACTTTTAAGAAAATAAATATAAAAAATATTCAATTTTGTTATGTACGTATTTACATCCTTCTGTAGTATGTGAACACATTGTATGTTTCTATATATCTAATACTCTTTTCCTTAATAAAAAAGTAGTTTCTCAAAACTCAAATTGTTACCTCTTATGCGTATTTCCCATTGGAACTCCACATGCATTACAATTGAATTTAGTTTTACATTTTCACTTATTTCTGCATTTGTTTGTCATCAAACTATGTATCGTTCCTTGCTAACCCAAAATGATCTTTATCCAACAGGTGGTACTCCATAATCCTGTGACTTCGCAATCATGTCGACTCCTGCAAAACGAGCCCAACGAAGAGAAAACTACGCAAAAAATAAAGTACACATAACTGCTGAGCAACGGCGTCGTAAATTAGAGCATAGAACAACGAAAATCTCTAATATCTTTCAACTTACAACGACCAACAACCTACGATCCCCCAACATTCCAATCTTGCCATCAAATACAACTACTGAAGAATTGCCAACCAACATTCCGCATGTAACTTCCATGGAAAAAACCTTTCAAGAGCATGCCACTTCCTTCCGTATGAACCCATCTTTGCTAGCAACTGTCACTTTGCCCCAAATGTCTGGGATGCCACATGAAACTGTCTCAAGTACTGACCTCTCTTCAGTTCATCCCACATATACAACCGGTTTCTCCTCTCCTTCAGACTGCTTTCCACCTTGCAATCCACAAACGACTGAAACAGAACACCCCACCCCTTCTAATACACAGAGATTTCCCATATCCCCGCTCTCTTCACTGAATTTAGAAGCCCAACGTCGGTTTCGCAAAAGAATAGATTTGTTGGCGAACATCCAAACTTGCTCAATCTGTTTGGAAAATTACCCTGGAATTAAAACAATTTTTTCCGAAGGCTTTCCCTCGTGTAACAGATGCAAAAGTGAAAAACAAGGCCACCGCTTCTCTTCATGGAACAACATGGACCCTGAAAAACAACCTATCGTTCTTGCGTCTTTAACCCAAATCGAGGAGATGCTTATCGCACGAGTTAATCCATTCATGCAAGTCGCCCAAGTACGTGGCGGGCAATACAAATACTCAGGACACACCATAAGCTTCCCGCAAAACATTACTTCAATAGCAAAGACCCTACCCCACCGCCTTGGAGATTTGGACATAGTTCTCATACAAAGGGAAGGATCTAATTTAAAAAATTATGATTTCTACGTCAGTAGATCTCGTGTTTGTGCAGCCTTGCAATATAAAATCCAACACGACCCCTATTACAAAGATGTCTTAATCGACGATGACGCCCTTTCCTCACTACCATCTGAATCGTCAAATGTTTCCTCCTCTCTCAACACAGCCACAATGGAACTTCCCCAAATGCAAACTTGCTCTACAACTCATGGTAGTGGTGTTCCCACCCACTTTGATGAAACATATGAACACTCATCGTCTTTCGTGCCAACACCTCACAATACAGGAACATAAGAAGAGGAAATCGAACAGTTCTTGCTCAACCACGATGGTAACACTCCATTTACCATGCCATGGCCAGAGCTTGGGCTTTCGCCAATAAATGAATATAATACGAAAGGCCTATTCTCAATGGCTTTCCCAACTTTATTTCCGACAGGAAAAGCAATGTGGCAACAACCCCGCATTAAAGAAGTTCCAATGCATGAATACGCACTTCATTTGATGCGTTACCATGATGGGCGTTTCGGTTCCCACCCAAGATTTCGTTACTTCCTTCTAAACCTCATAATGCGACACAGAAGCCAGTCCACGGCAACAGTTTTTATGAAACAGAACACCGAATCTGGAATCCCTCCAACAATTAGAGAGCTACGAAGACAACTACTGGAATGCCCCAAAGACAACCTCCCAGATAGCTTAATGCGCTTTGGATCGAGCCTTCGAGGGACACGTTCATTCTGGGCAAAAAGTAGAAGCGAGCTTTCAGATATGGTGGAACAATTAGGGACACCAACCTTATTCTTCACTCTAAGTGCTGCAGACACTAAATGGCCAGATCTCCACAATATTATGTCTGGTGAATGCCCAACAGATCCTCGAGCCGCCCAACGTTGGAGAACACTTAACATTGTCTCTAACCCTCATCGAGTATCAGCATACCTGCATCACAGATTCACAATATTTCGGGAAGAAATATTGCAGAAGGAACTTGGAGCAGTAGACTTTTGGTACAGGTAATCAAATCTACTTATTTTAAAGTTTTTCCCAAACTACATATCTAATATTTATGTTCCCTCATCTCGCAGGTATGAATGGCAACATAGAGGCTCTGCACATGTCCACGGTTTATTGTGGCTCGAGAATGCACCAAAGGTAGACGAACTGGACTAGGAGGACACAACAGTTATTGAGGCGACAAAACAATACTTTGATAAGTTCGTGTCTGCCTGGAACCCCCGCCCGGCTTGCAACCGCTTGGATTTCGTTCGCAGGTCACTCCTAGATGACCCTTGCTTGCTAGATACAACACAAATTCTATCCACCTCCCCGCATGCGGACCTTGAAGAACTACTTAATCGAGTTCAGCGCCACACTAAATGTTCAGAGCAGACATGCCTGCGTAGAAAGCAATCACAGCTGCAGTGCAGGTACAACGCTCCTTGGGCCATGCAACCTACTTCTTCCTTACACATTGAAGGTGACAGGAAAATAAAGTACCTCCCTTCCAGAAACGATGACAGATTGAACATCCACAATCGAACAATGATATACATATGGAGAGCAAATGTCGATTGCCAACCGGTACTTTCCCGCCATGCCGTTCTTAAGTATATTGCAAAATATGCTTCAAAAGCCGAGCAACGTTCAGAAACATATCACCAAATGCTATCCAGAGTTTCAAGAGATGCAGACGCAGATTCTCCAGCACATATCGCGATCCGTAAAATGCTCACAGAAAGCATTGTTGAACATGACATAAGCGCACAAGAAACATGCCACATGCTGCAAAAAATGCCACTTGTTATGTGCAGCCGTCCATTCGTATCATTAAATGTTGGAAAAAAGATTCTGAGACGTGTCGTTGAAAGTGACGCCGATGCACAACAAACAACCGCTTTCTTGGATGCATATAAAGTTCGTCCAACAACCATGGAACACCTACCACTTATTCAAGTTGCTCGAGATTGGAGCTACAACAAGCACCGTAAAGGTGATAAATGGAAAAAACGACCGATACAAGCAATTGTACGGGTCCACCCGAGATTTGTGGATGTCCCTGCTCAAGAATCAACGTCATATGACCTTTTCTGTTGGTCAGAACTCCTATTATACAAGCCTTTCAGAAATATCGCGTTTGAATTTGGCTCAACCCCACATGACATCAATGTCACTTGGGACATGTACAAGCACAACTACAGACCGTGGCATGTTCTACGCACTACCGCAGACACAGGACTTGCAACAGATGTTAGTTCAGACTCAGAGCCCGAATGCAGTATTCAACAAGAACCATTACAAGAATGGCAGGTCTTTGCACAACTTCACCCCGGAAACAACACGGGTCTAAACAGTCTTGAAATGTTGGGGAAACGAGATTTTGACATACACAATAATTGGACCATACACGACGTTCCCCATGATTTGCAGATAACTGGTTCATCATTCATCGAGAGAGAGAAGGCAGACACAATTAACAACAACATACATGCCACACCACCATCTTCCACACTTCCTTTGTCTCCAGAACAACAAATAGCTCTTGATACCATACTACACCATTCAGCAAACAAATCCCTTCTACCTCCACTAAGATTGATAATTCAAGGAACGGCTGGCACAGGAAAATCATTTCTGATAAATAAAATCCGGAATTCATTCACAGCATCAACCATATCTCCCTCTCCTCTACTTGTGCTCGCCCCTACCGGTGTTTCAGCATTCAACATCTCTGCATCCACAATCCACGCAGCCATGCGTATTCCAATCAAAGAACTAAAACCCCTTGAAGGTAGTGCATTATCGTCTTTTCAAGAATCGCTGAAACATATAGAATATGTTCTTATTGATGAAATGAGTTTCATCGGGCCAAAGTTGCTAAGCAAAATTGACAGTAGGCTCCGCGAAGCTTTCCCACACTCAAGAACATCTGAATTTGGGAACAGATCAGTCATCCTCCTCGGTGACCTCGGGCAATTACCGCCGGTTTTGGACAGTCCTCTTTACGCAAGTAATTCCTACGGAGCAACCCTTTGGAAGGGATTTCAATCTTCCATTACATTGCGAACAATATTTCGGCAACAAGGAACAACCAATGCACAGGTTTCATTCCGGAATTTACTGCTCCACATGCGAGATTCGACCCCTCTAATTGAGGATTGGGAACTCTTGATGTCTCGCACAGACACACACCTAACTCAGCAGGAGCTCAACATTTTTAAGGATGCACCACATTTGTTTGCAAAAAATGATCAAGTGGCATGCCACAACCTACAGATGTTGAAGGCATTGAACATTCCGATCGCCCAATCCATTGCTGAAAGTAACAGGCGGACTGGACAGGAAATCCTGATGATGATCAGTTGCAACACAACGTTCTGTTATGCAAACAACAAAAAATCATGCTTATTGCAAATCTATGGGTTGATGTAGGCCTCGTGAATGGTGCCACAGGAACAATCACAGACATTGTCTACGACGCATCAATGCAACCACCAGCATTACCTTTATTTGTTGTTGTAAAATTTGATAGATACAACGGCCCATGTTGGGATCCCTCCAACCCCTTACATATTCCCATACCCCCTATTTCCAGAGGGAATCGAAGACAGTTGCCGATTAAAATGGCCTGGGGATTAACTATCCACAAGTCGCAGGGACTTACTTTGCACAGAGCAACCGTCGACATTGGAACCACTGAAAGGCAGGGTCTGACATTCACAGCTTTCTCCAGAGTACCCTCGCTTGCAAATCTGCGCATTTCACCCGCTTTTTCATTCGAGAGATACTCAAATATGGCGCACGTACCAGCACTCGAAGCAAGAAGAAAGGAGGAAGCAAGACTACTATCACTCAACCCATCGTAAATACTAGCTTCTGCTTTCATAGCACCTCAAATACTACTATACTCAACATTTCTTCTATCGAAAGCGGCAAGGTCGTTCAAGGGATATCAAATGTAATCAAGTTTATTGAAACTAAAATTGCCCACTAAAGGCTACCACTCATGATATAAATACTGCAAACGTATACATGTCTCATTACGTGTACGTATACCTACATTTATTTTATGTTTGGAAATATGGTATGCAACTTTAAAAGTACAAACCTGTAACATAATTAAATGTACACATACAACATTACAATGTAATGTTTCAACTAAAGTCCTACACTACAACTATCAATCACACACATTATCAATTGTATAATAAATGTTTCTCCAACAAAACACCAACTGAACAACCAATGCACAACTAACAACATCAACTATAAAATTGATTAACTATCGAAAACGATATCACAAGTAATCATGTACGAATTTATAACAAGTTTGAAATGTAGAAACAACCTTCAGATTAAGTGGATCAATAATAACTGTACCTCTAAATCAAATAACATATACCGTTCGGCGTTCACATCTCAACTCCAATTTAAAAAATAAATAAATTTGACATTCAGTTAGCATATTGTGTTTAACTTTGGTTCATGTTGTGCTTGCTATTATGGAGAAGATTGATCCAGCATGAATCTTGTGTCCCAAATGCGACTCTTGCAGGACATTACAAAAAAATTAAAATTAGTTTCAGCCTTGAAACGGTGCGTAAATTCATGTCTAAATAGATGTTTTACAAATTTTATGCCAACATTCATTCTATAATGATAACAAGGGGTGAGATCTATAATGGTGTGACCGTGTAAATTTTATTTTGTACATTAAATTTTTTATTTTCTACTTTTAAGAAAGAAATTAAAATATATATATATCTTGACCATGTGGTACAGTTTGAGGGCCTTTTTTCTCGGAAAGATTTTTTGTCACCACCAAGTGGAAATATGAAGAGATTATTATGAGAAAATTTAATCAATGTGATATGTGTAAAATCCAAGATAGGAGCCTTGAGATTCGATATCTATCAGATAAATGTATTTAAGATATTTGTACTAGTATATCTACATTCAGGCCTCAACCAAAATAGGTGGGCTTTTCACCAAAATGTTAATTTCACTTATAGTTGTTGAATTAAAGTGTCATGATAGGGACAACCTAGGATCCATTCAATTATGTAATCCATTGTGTGAGTCTTGCTTAACATATTCACTAGTTTTTCTTAGCTGATTTGTAAAGAAATTAATGACACATGTTACACACCCATTGTAATTCTGTATTTTGAAAAGAATTGATTCCTGTCAACCAATCTTATTAGCATCAAAATCTTGCATTCTTGTATTCTAACCAATACTCAAACCAATTTTATTTTATATGTTTGTTACTTCAAATCTAGAGCCCCTTTCTTGACAATGAGCCCATCGAGATGATTTACGGTTATGTTCCTGGAAAAAACAGCTAGTATGTATGCAAAAGTATTGGTTCCTATTCCGGCTACCTTTCACCTTAGTTGCAGCTGGGCTCAAAGAAATTATCTCACTACCATCATTTGGTGTAGTCAAGTTGAGGAGAACATGATATCAAGTTGAGCCAAAGAAGGTAATTATATATTTTTTCTGATACTCATTTCCATTTCCATAACATGCAAGTATGCGCCAACATATTAATGTATATCAATCGGCATCTATTCATGTAATGTCAGCCATGTCAAGAGCACTGTCAACAATAGATAAACAAAGGCAACCATAGGCCTTCCGACTAGTGTAAGAGTTGCGATTGAGATGATTTTGTGCAAACCTTTTGCAATGAGACGATTAAAGAAAAGGAGGATAGTAAGCAATTTTGGCAAGAAGGTTGTGGCGTTGGACTGATCTACTTAATCTTAAACTCTAATGGCACAAAATAACAAAGAGTTAGAACCACCCATGGTACTAAGCCCTATGTACTTTAATATGTTAGATTGCCAAAAACCATGAATGGTAGGTTGTAAATTACATATCATGGCTATAATATGTATAGAATTGAATTACTTTTGACGTCATTTTGCACACTAGTTGCTACTATTTAAACTAGTAATCATATGTGAAATGTACGATGGAAATGCTGAAGGGGATGCATCGAAGAAGTGAAAATGGAATGACTGGAATAGCAAAAGAGGAAGAGGGTCGCTAAAGAAGGGGTAGAGGGATGAGAAGTCCAAAGATATGGAAAGTGTTGCAGGGGACTGATGCCACACTTTTCTTTCCTACAACCACATGCCATTCTTTGCCAATTGTTAGAAGGAGAAAAGGGTAACAATGTTCAAGATATCAAGGAAACGCATTTTGGAGATATCTTAGAAGGCAAGGAGTGATCGATCAACACTACTAATGTCAATAGTTGCTTGTAATTTCAATCCTTGTGTTTTTATGGTAATTAGAACACACATAAGTGTAAAATGAATTCGCTTGCACATATTGCGGGACACTTTAGAGATAGGTATATGTGTAATAGATCTGACATCCAAGGGTAGCGATTTCATGCACATTTGTGATCAAGGAATCTCGCTAGCTATCAGGGTAATGGTTAGGGTTTCCCTCGTCAACAATCTTGATAGAGCTTTCCATCAACAACCATTTACAAAAAGTAGGATTTTCTATTTTTACCGTGATCCACATTTTCATCCCCATCTCGCTTGCATTTTTCATGAGAATCCAATTTGTTCTTAAAGGAGTCAAATTAAAAAATGGGAAAAATCCAATAGGTTCAAGATTTGAAACCCAACCTCACGAATACAACATATTGTGTTCCTTGTTTGTGGCTTGGGAAGAAATGGATCTTATGTCCTTCATACATGGACTTTATCTATACGTTGATTGGCAAGGAGGACAACCATTCTCAACATGTGCCAAGGGTTATCAAATGGTGACATCACAATCACTGACATAAAAAAGGGTTTTGCTATTATTTTATTTTATTTTTTTGGCATAAAATTTACCGGTGTGGAGTTTAATTTGTTAGATAGGACGAACACATGATTGGAATGTTGGAAATAAAAAGGTGGGAATAAAGTTCATGCATGTTATACACCTATACCACATCTCATAGTGTCCCAACGCCAAAACAAATTGCAACATGTGGTCCACTTTATCGTCTCAATCTCACTTGCATTATTTGCATGAGTGCAATATGAGCTTAAAGGCATCAAAATTTATAAAAACAAAACAAAACAAAACAAAAAGTAAAAAACAAATAGGTTCAAGGTTCGAAACCCAACAACATTGCTTGCTTCTTGTAGCACTTTGTAGGAACCCTTTTCAATTTTAAGCTCGAGTAATTGTAGGGAAACATGGGATGCACAAACAATCATCAATGATTGAGCCCCTCCAATGGTTGGTCACATGAGCGACAAGTAGATTTTATCTACCAAACGATTTTTGTTGTCTTTTTTTACGTTGTTAAGGTCATTGATTGAACGACATTTAATTTAGTAGATAAAACGTGCATGAATGGAAAGATGGAAATAAACAGGTGCAAATAAAATACTTGATTTTCTTGTACCTATTCCACAAACCATATTTTTTTGCCCAAAAAATATATGTTATATGTGATCCACTTTATTGTCTTGATCTAGCTCACACTATTCATGCGAGTGTAATTTGCACCTAAAAGGGCCAAAATAAAAAAAATTGGGGAAAATACAATTGGTTCCAGGTTTGAAACCCAAATGGTCTACTATGTCACCTAAGTCAGGAAATAAACCATACTTCAGTTTCAAGTTCGAAAATATTTACAGACCAAGCACGTGGTCATATTAATTGCAGGTGTATGCATCCTCAAATATTGAAAAAAGTATTATTTTATGTTATTTAATGCAAATCAATGAACAATTTATTATTTTATAATTAACTATAAATTTTTGTATAATAGCAATAAAACTAGTACAATGAGAGTGGCTCCTACCAGGTAATTACAATGAAGATACGTGTAACATTCCATGAATGAATATTTGACTCAGAACAAATAATCACCTCATAATGCTTTTACTAGTTCCATGTTTATAAATAAATGTTGTTAAAACAAAGTTACATAATCTTAAAACATTTTGACATATCTAATTACATGATTAGGTTTCATCCACAAAATCAGAGCAAAAAAACCAGCTAGCCACGAAAATACACAGACCAAAAGTGAAAAGATCCATCAACCATTGTATAATATTTGACCATACAATCCAAATCTCAATCAAACGGAACATATCCCTCATTGAAAAAAATAGTTATGAGTCGAGGCAATAAACCACTATATTTACACAAACATTAAATATATATCATTAAAACCAGTATTAGACTCCATGATCGCCATAACTTCGCCTTCTTCACTAAAACCCAAAAAAAAATCCTACAATAATTACTACCTTGACCCCCAAAGAATGTGTCAGTTAACGCCAAATCAACAAACCCAGTTGTGAGCGGGTCAAGTCTGTCATATTCTAGAAAGCCAAGACAATAATCAACGCAACAACGTCGGCAAGCACAGCAGAAACCACAAAAGCAACAACGACAGGGTTTCTCGAGGGCGAAGAGGCAGGAATGATACCCATCGGAGCAAATGCAATACCGACAAAAGAAGACACAATTGGAGAAACACCAGTGTTGCGTTGGCCGCCCTGAGACATGACCATGACCATGATCTTTTGCCCCTTTTCAGTGTCCCTGTGCACCGTTGATGAAGTAAAATGGCCATCGTCAAAGCTGGCAACAAGTGATGTTGTCTTGCAGTTTTGGAATGCCCCCTGCGTCACCTGTAAAATAGAGTCCTTGGTCGTGTACTGAACATTGCAGAGAAAAAAGATATAGAGACATTAATATCACAGAAAAAAGATAGAAAAACATTGATTGGATGAGCACAATTAAAAATTATATACTGTTGATGTTGACTCAGCATAGTGTTAGAGAAGGGTAGGTTCCATCCATATGCAATCTAACTGGGAACACGCCTTCGGCGTAACAATACCTTTTTAAAACTATCCATTGGACATTGTGGAGAATGCAGATTTCAATTAAAAGATATTTAATTCAAATGCAATATCGATTTTGGAATAACACGTTCAAATGTGGTAATCTTTATCATGAGAAGTAAAAGCTCAACATCTAGGGAGGTAAGGGCTACTATTTCTATTACAAAGTTGAAATTTAATTAGTTTCTTTAAGAAATTAATTTTGTGTTTGAATAATTGCTAGATGCCAAAATTGGGATCACTTCTAGTGGGTAAGTAAAGGGTATCTATTTCTTGCAAATATTTGGACTTGAAATTGTCCATTATAAATTTATTTTTTATACTAATTGTTAGTAGAGTCGATGGCTCCTTGTATTTTTTAAACTTTATCTTAGAAAGGATTTGATTGATTGTTTCTTTCAAATAAAAATAACCTCTCGAGCTTATTCAATATATATCCTAATCGTGAGCTTCCTATCATTCTTAGGAACTGATAGACACATTTAAAGTTTTAAATATTTGGTAAACAACATGTGTAGAATCAAAAATATCTGATGGGTTGTTTGAATACCCCGTGATATGCATCTATATTAGGAGAGGTAAAGTTCAAATTGGAAGACATCTTGATCAATGGAAAGGATTACTCAAGTAACGTTGTTAAGATGGAAAAAAAATCCAAAAATTACTTAAAAGGGGTGAGACTTGTGTATGCTTATAATTACACCATTCACGTATGTCACACAAACTCAAAGCTAACCCTCCAAGTCAAGAAATATAGAACCTCATAAAATGATTTGTCATTGCATATTTAATCATTTTTTTTTTGCATTGATTTCCTGCATAACAAATAAATTATGAGAAATAATTTCCAATAAAAGCATAATCTAGACCAATAATAAAAAGTATATTGTTGATATATCTGTAATAGATTTGTAGCAAAGAGATACAACCAATAATAAAGAGTATTGTTATCGATACTTTTGTCATGTCACAAAATGGTGAGGGGTTGCATTTTAAGCAAACACAATTAAACTTAATGAGGGAGTTTTTATATTGTAGCATTTGTGCAAGTTTCATTGAGGTTGTGTTGTGTTTTGATGTACTATGATAGTGTGTGAATACACGGTTAATATGGACACATGGATCAACATGGTGGACGTTAGTGTGAATCATATATGTGAACATGATAAGTTGCTTGAGAGGAGCAAATAGAGTCTTACATCTATGAAATTGGGTTGCTCAAGCAATTAAAAAAGTATGTAACTAGAAGAATAAGCATTTGGGATTCCCTAAAAGTTCGTTTTCAAACAATGATAGTCTTGGAGTTGATAAGAGAAGGGGTTAGCTCAACAACCAGGGGATTGAAGATTTAGAGTTATTTTTCCTCAACGAGAGCAATAAAACTAATATGTGGTTTCTTGTTGCACATGGGCCTTGTGTATGCCCATTATTGTGTGTGAGTTTCTAATTTGTGAGGTCTAAGCCAATATTTTGTTGAACCATTAGTTGCAACTACATTATTAGGTGGCATAGCAATTAGTGTCTTACAAGTGAGTGCAATGTAATGTTTTCCACATTTACGAGTGTGGATAAAAGAAATGAAGGCATCTTCCAACACAGAGAGTGTTAGGTAAAAGGTGTTGCAACTAAGTGTCCTCCATTTAAAGATAGTGGGTAGAGGATGAAGGAAAGAGAATTTGATTGTTCTCCATCTTTATAATATGAGTAGAGATCATGATGTTATGAGGATAACATACAAAAGAGATAGGGCATTCAAGTTTACAAACTTGGCAATGATGCTAAGAATAATCCAAGGGAGATTTTATGTTATGGATACTACATAATGCACATGAGCTGTCAAAGGTGTGAGAAATGATGAAGCACTCCAAGTGTAGAACAAATAGTTGGTTAAGACTATAAGATGAGGAACCAAAAGAGGGAAGGTTGTCATGGATAAGAAATGCATAGAGGAAGGTTCAAACATAATGTTGAAAGCAACACAATCTGCATGTGAGAAAATATGAGTTTGTTTTCCATCGTGTGTCAATGGGTAAAGCACAACTAGTAGAAGAAATTGTTGTCAGAAGAATCAAAAGATGACAAAAGTGATGCAAAGTCACATGTTGCAAGAAGGGGAGAGAGGATAGAAGAAATGGTGTTTAAATTGGATGCCTTGGAAAGAAGACTAGCAAGCCAAAGAAAAAGACTCGCATAGGTCTTGGTGAAAGAAGAATGTGAGAAGTTGTAGCTCTATACTAGAGAGATCTCTAAGAAAGTAAGAAAGAAAAAGGGAAAGAAAAGATGGGAACATTTTTTTTCCAATTTGATTCAACACACAATGCCTTAAAATACAAGAATGGTTGAAGAAGCTTCTAGTATTGAGGCTAAAGAGTGAAAAGAAGAAGGTTTCTTTGCGAAGCAATGAGAGAGTCATGTTTCTGTGTGTGTAACTCAAATCCAAAGAAGAAAGTGCAAGTAGCTATCCCAGATTTTTCAGAAGGTGTGAAAAGAAATAGATTGCCTTGAGAGGCAATAGAAGGATGATGTTTCTATGTGAAGTGTCTTTTGTGAATGAGATAGGATTTGCACAGCTAACATGGAATGAAGTCCTCATGAAGGACACAAAAAAGGCATTGATACAACTAGAGTCACAATACAAGAGATGGAATATGTTAAATCACTTAATTATTCAAATGTTGACTTGGTTGTAAGTGACAACACATGCATTGGTGGAGATAAGAAGAGTGCGTAGCAATAGTTTTCTTCTACACAACCAAGGATAACCTTACATGAACAGGATTGAGTTGCAACCCAGTGGACAACACACTAACAATGGTGTTTAATGTGCTATAACAAACAATTCACAATGAAAGAGCCACAAAAACAAACTAATTTAATTGTAATTCAAAATGTATACAAACTAACAAACTCCATATGAGAGATGTATGCCTAGAGATTTATCTCTTTAGCTATACAATTGAGGATATGGAAAATCGTTAAAAATAGAATATGAAGGGTTCGTGAAGGGAACTAAAAGGTCATCCAACATGGAGGTCATTCGTATCCACTGTGGGATGGATTAAAAAAGACAAAAGTGGAAAAAAATTAAAACTATCATATTATTACTATTATTTATAGTGTTCCTTGTTGGGGTCATATCTCTTAGCTCGTAATTTGTCAATCGACAGATCCATTGGAAAGATGATCAAAGGAACTCGATTTTTTTTTTGACAATGACACTTTGGCTATCATTGTATACTCTAAAGCCCAAAAATGCTCCGAAGACCCCAAAAATGCAAAATACTAGAACCTCCCAAAAATTCCTAAAAATAAGTTTTCATGACTTTCCAATAATATCTTTTCAAAAATGCTATTATGGATCATTTATTACTTCTTAAGAAGCAATGGGCCCCATTACTCTTAAAATTTTTACTAAGTGTGTAAAAGACTTTTCAATTTGGCTCTTGGTGAACCACTTCCCTTTGTGTGCCATCTAACATGTCTTCACTATCGAGTAGAGTGTGATTTTTTAATGCTTCGTGTCCTTAATAACCTTGTCAATGATATAATCATTGTTCAACGGGGTTGCACAGTTTGGGTTCAACTTTTTAAACTACTCACTAATATTTTATGTATCCAAGAGTGGTGGAAATTATGGGCGCAACATCTTAACATTGAAAATTGGATGCAACTTAAAGAAGGGTGGAAAATTAAGCTCAAATGAATTCTCACCATTTTTTTGTTGATGGTGTATGGCACATATCGCGAAGGTTTGAGTTTCCTGTAAGGACCATTGAGTCACTCTTTCTATAGATTTAGTGAGACCTAACACCCCACTTGGAATTGACGAGGAACCCGATGGGCATCATGATGTTACTTGTACTTTTGGTTGGTTCGCTCTAGAATCTCATTAACCTATTATTGGATGTGTCGAATTTGTTCCACGAATTTGGTATCTTCATCCACTTCTTTCTTTGTATGGGCATCTTCTTCTTTCAACATAAACGCCAATGCCACGTCAACGAGAGCCAGTGATTGAAATCTAAGACATACTTAAAATGGGTCATGTCTCAAGGAGCTATGGAGAGTTCGATTGTAGCTATGTTGGGCATACACAATAATTTCATCCCATGTGTGTGGATGTTTGGAGTGATACATCTGAAGAAAATGTGAGGTTGACCACATTTGTTTGCCCATTGGTTTTAGGGGTGGAATGTAGTTGACTTGTTTAGTTTTGTGTCCATCATGGACCATAGTGTAGACTAGAAGATCCCCACAAACACGGAAGCCCTGTTTGAAACAACACTTCTTGGAAGGCCAAAATGAACCCAAATGTGCTCAAAGAATAGTTTTTCAATCTCTTTTGTTGAGATTCTATTCTTGTAAGGTGCCAAGATTTCAATTTTTTAGAACATGTCAACCACCACAAAAACACAACCATGGCCATGCTTACTAGAAGGAAGAACTGACATGAAATACATTGATACAGACTCTCATGGTGTTCCTTGAATTGACAAAGGGGTGTAAAGGCCTCGCTTTTGATTGGTCGGCTTAGCAATCACACAAGTTGTACAAGACTTGATGTATTTGGTAACATCATGACAGAGCTTTGGCTAATAGAAATACTTCTACAATACTGTCATTTCTTTCTATACTCCAAAATGACCTACAACTCGATTGTAGTGAGCCTCCCAAATTAATTTCCGATGTTCCCCTGTAGGAACACAGAGGTGCCCCATGTGGAATAGAACCCCTTCTTGTAAATGATAGTTTGAAATATTTTATATTTTCTAACTTTTGTCCCTGATATACATAACAAAATTTATAGGTGTGTTCATATAATTGAGGCTACTCTGGTGTCTCATGCCCACATGAGCTAAGGATTGTTTTCATGAAGGTAATATTTGGTCTACTCAAACAATCAACAATTTTAGTGATACTTCCCTTCTTGTGTAGGATGTTGAGATGGAGTTATTTCATATAGGTGGACCATCTCTAGTGATGATGATTCTACAACTTGTCTTGGGACTGCTGAACTACAAAGGCTCATATCTGTGTGCATGATAGTTTTTTTCCAAAAATATAGTCCTTCCACTGTTTGTAAGCTTGCACAATGATGTATAACTCATTATTATATGTTGGGTACCTACGCACTGTGTCAAAGAAGGTATCTATGTGGTATGTCATTGAATTCCCATGTTGGGTGAGGATTGTGCCAAGTGCATATTTCTGAAGCATTTATTTCTATCTCAAATGATTGTTGTAGATATGGCAATGCTAGAGCTAGTGCTAAACAGAGTCTTTCCTTCATCCATGCTAATTTCTTTTGTTTTGCCTTTGTCCATATAGACTTTGCTTTCACTCCTTGTGTTCCCTAATTGAATGGCTAGGCAATGCGAGAAAACTAAGTGTAACCCTAAGATAAAAGTTGGTTATTCCCAAGAAGCTTCAAAGTTTGGCGGTGAGAGTATTTGGGGTTGGCCAGTCTCAAATGACCTGGACGTTCTTTGGGTCCACGTGCATGTCGTCCTTGTTGATAATATATCCCAATTATTCGATACACTCCATGTCAAAGGAACACTTCTCTATGTTGGCATAGAGTTAATGTTGACGTAAGGTATGAAGAACATGTTGGACATCTTGAACAAGGTTATCCCATGCCTTATTAAAGACGAGAATGTCATGCAGGTACACAACCACAAATGAATAAACAAATGGTCGAAGGATATTGTTCATCATCCTCAAGAATGTTGTAGGTGTATTTGTCACCTAAAGGACTTACCAACCATTCGAACAAGCCTTCCTTGGATTTGAATGCAATATTCCAAACATCTAGTAAATTGGTGGGAATTTGATGTTACCCCTACTTTAAAATTGATCTTCATGAAAAACTTATCTCATATAAGCTGGTTCGGGAGACATCAATCTATGGAAGAGGATATTTATTTTTAACTGTGATCTTGTTCAAGGATTGATAGTCTATAAATTCACCACAACCCATCTTTCTTTCGAGGACGAATAATTAGAGTCCCACAAGGTGATGCACTTGATCGAATATGCCCTTTCTGAATCAGCTCATGAATATGATGTTTGATTTATTCGTTCTCAAGTACTGAGCACCTATATAGGGGAAAATTCAGAAGTGTTCTAGGGACGAATTCAATTTGATGCTTCACCTAACAATGCAAAGACACATGTTGTTATGAATGCATCTGTGTATTCAGATATTATCTTATTCATTTGTTCCCACTACATTGTTTGGCATGGTACGACCACTCTTGTGGTCACTACATCATTTTTCTTATCTTAAGGCTTGATCATGAGTAGGAAAATTATCTTAGTTAGAGAAATCAACCTCTGACATTGTTTTGTATTGCTAAGGGCCACTGACATAATGGAGTATACCTTTGGGATGATGTAGTGCTTACGACCTAGATTGATGATGGCGATCCCAAGCCTCCCTTCATAGACACCACGGTGATCCCATATGTAAGGTTTTCCAAGAAGCACATCATAGACATCCAATGATGCAACATCACATACCATCACATCCTTGAACGATTTGGTTGAATAGAGAATACAACATTGTCAATTCACATAGATGTCTCTTCCTTGACTTACCCAATCAATAGAGTATGGTTGTGTGAGTTAACATATTTAGCCTCTTTTTTGTTTTTGTAGAAATCATACTCTTTTGACTCCCATTATCTAGGATAAGGTGAAGAGTCACAACATGTACCCATATCTGCAAGTGAAATAGTCATTTTGCATCCTCTTTCGGTGGGGACACCATTTGTGTGGTAGCAATAATGGTATATGAATATGTATCTACAATTGCCTCCCCTTCTTTATATGCACCTTGGTTCTCTATGGATGTTTCTCCTACATCTGGCTCCCGTGACTCAATTAGCAGATTTTTGTTCACATCTTGACACTCCTTCATGTCATGGTACTTGATTTTGTGTTTCTTGCGCCACATTCTTATGTCTTTTTTCATGGCTCTTCTTTTTAAATTTGCCTCTAACCTTGTTTTTGGGTGGTGCATCCTTGTTTTTTGGTGTCATCTTTCCCTTTCCTTGAATATGAAGGATCTGTGTTTCCCACGTGCTTGGACCTTTCTTCAACCTTGACTACTTATCGGTAGGCTTCCCCGAGAGTATTGGTGTTTGCAAACTCCATGTCTTCTTGGATGTAATATTGCAACCCGGTACAATATTTGAAAACCTAATGCTTCTCAGTGTCTTGTGCGCCCATTTTACCAATAGGGTATAAAGCTCATTAATGAAATCTTTGATTGTCTGATCAAAACCCTATCGCAATTGGAGTAATTTCTTAAACTAGTTTTCATAATTTTTCAATGGATAATATTCCTCTTGGATATCCTGTACAAAATTGTCGAACGTCTTTGGGTATTTTGCATTGACCATTACATAATCATTATCATCATTTTCCAAGGAGTGTGATTCTCACTATTTTTTACATGTAGAGATGCTTTCAGAAGTACAAATGTTATGTTTTCATTATCATATAAATATAACTTTGGTTGATCAAGCCATTTATCTAATTCATCAACCCCAACTTTTTCTTCAAACTGCAAAATTTCAGCCAAGTAATGTTGGAAAGTTGTCCACTTCAGCAAGTTCCAACACCTCAAAGTCTCTAGTAAACTTGGCCCCCTGAATAGTAATAGATGCATCCTTTAGGACCCCAATAGGCATAGCCCTAGTTTTATTCACCATATACAACACATTTGAAGATGGTTGCAATTATGGTCTACCCATCTGAATCCAAGCATCCAAAGTTAACACATATACTTCCGCACCGGTATCAATAAGAATGTTGCGCAATAACCACCCATCAATTACTGCATTAAGTGTAATCTCTTTATCAAATTCATGATTTTGATGTGGTATATTTGTATGAAGGATCTTCCTCTCACACTCAACTCCAATGTGTGGTACCTTTTCTCATAGCCATTCCCCCAATAGAGGAATAATGTTCTCCCAGCGTAACATCTTGCACACTTCCTTCAAGTCATCCACGTCCTTCTACGAGAGTTCAACCTTCCTTACATGATCACTCTTGCGTGCTTGTTATTTTAAACATTATATCTCTCCCTGCAGCTCCCTGAGGACATCCATGGTATCCTGGTGGACTTCCTTCTGGCGCACAACATCTAGATACTTATCATGTTCTACTTGTTCCATTGTGATAAGTGGCTTAGCCTTCAGAGGCTCGCGTGCATGCACAACCTCAGCGTGTGTAGTAACCATTATTGTCTATAACTCGGGGTCAAGTTTCTTTTTAGGCATCCATTGATCAACAATAACATGTTGTACCTTTATCATTCCCGCACCCTTTTCCTTCTTCTGAGTCTTGCACATGTGTTCATATAGCTCTGCACAATCTTCTAACTTGTGTTGCTTCCCAAACCATGAGCAAATATTATTCTGAGGGCACTTGCATTGATAATGATCAGGGGATCCGCAAGTATAACAAGTTCCTCTAGCAAATCCTCCTCTAACACCACTACGACCTCGTCTTCTATATCCTCCAAGGAAGCCTCTACTCATGTTATCTCCATGGGTGTGGCCTTCATGAGTATGGCCTTCCTGTTCCTTTGATCCACTCGCCACACTAGTATGGTGACGTCCTGTCTCAATGGCCTTGTGAATGTGATCAATTAATCTACGGTTAGCAGTGTTGTGTGTGTGGGAGTTACAAATCTTACAATACATGGACACCTTATTTGTGAGCATGTGATGCAAAAGAGGGCAATCTCAAACATCATGATTCAAGTGAAAAACTTCACAATCTAATAGTAACGCGCACACCGACTTGCGTGGAAAATTATCTTTATTATGTCCCTCTACTTCACAATCTATGCACCATACTCCACTTTGTATCTCATGCACTTAATTGGCAGAAATCTTCTCCAACTATTTTTACATAGTTGTAATCTACACCTTTAAGAGTGGGCTCATTTTGATATCAACACTCCCAACTGCATCAACGCATAGATCCACTTCCAAAGCCTCACTCATGTCCAAATAGGTCTTATGAGAGATTTATTTGCAGAATGGAGTAAGCAATCCTCCAACAAACCATTGTGCATGCTGACTGAGATGAATGTCATAAGATAATTTGGACAATAGAGTCTTGAAACGTGTGTCATACTCTCTTACACTTTCATCTAATCCCTTCTTGATATCCTTTAACACATTGATGCTCTGTTACTCAAACTCTGGAATGTGAAACTTTGTTAGAAACGCGGAATGCAAAGCATCGTAATCCACCAAAGTCTGATGGGGGTCATGCTTCCTATACTAGCTATGTGTGTGCCCTTATAGTGTGGTAGAAAAATGGCTGGCCTTCTTGTCTGAGGCTATAATTCCTTTAGCACACCATAGTAACTCACACTTATGCACATGCCTTGTTGCATCTTCAACACCTCTATACTCTGGTAAACGAAGAGACATCTCATAATAAACCTATTGAAGTTGATGTGGGGGTTGTTGGGGATGTTGTCCTTGTCAACCAGATCTAGAGCCAAAACCGCCACTAGTATTTCCTCCTCCTGATCCACCTACAACGGCCTGCGGACCAGTCGACATATTTCCTTGTGTCCCATTCGTGGTAGTAGACTGAATACCAAAGGTCTGTGTGGTCACTGTTGCTACTATAGTACTTCCAATGGTCTAGGCGCCAACATTATGTCTTAGTGACACGCCTAGAAATGATCCTTCCATAACACTTCCAAAAAATGATGTTGACTATGATGCCATGGGTGCGCTACTAACTGTATCTCCTAAATTCAACACAAAGCGATATGTACTCATCTCTACTTGTTTACTTGCACTAGCCAACTTCTCAATGACTACTTCTGGATTTGAAACACTAAACACAAGTGCTAGGTGGCTAGGTGGGATTAGATGCGCACCCGCAGTCCTCATACTCACTTCTAATGCGCTCTCATCTAAAGCTGAAGGGGATTCTCTGTTGCACTTACCCAATGTCGGGAGAACTAGATGTTGCGGCTCCTCGTCTTCCACGAGAGATTCAAATCCTTCATGATCCATCTCTCTCCTCAATTATAGGGACTCCTCAATCTCCCTATGTTTCACCATTTCCCTCTCTCATGCTTCATTAAACTTGAGTCATTTTTCCTCTCTTTTCCTTTCTATCGTCGGGTCCACCATCCTTCTCCACACCTACTCTTGCCCCTGCACGCGGTGGGGGTTTAGCTAGCCATAGGTAGACGCTCTAAATCCAATTCTACCATAAAAATATTGATCGATAATGTTATAACGTACAAGTAAGATCCTCTAGGCTCGTGCAAGAACTAGAACTCAGTCTCTTCAAGACACAGATATGTAGAAATAGTGTACTCCAAAATAAAACTGTGTAATACTCCAACCCACCAATGGTCTACAACTCTAGTCCACTC
Organism: Taxus chinensis; assembly: GCA_019776745.2. Taxonomy (NCBI): domain Eukaryota; kingdom Viridiplantae; phylum Streptophyta; class Pinopsida; order Cupressales; family Taxaceae; genus Taxus; species Taxus chinensis. The sequence continues at coordinate 167,130,524 of CM034149.1, forward strand.
CACGTCAACATCAATAAGAATTTGGTAATCCTTCTGCATCTAAAATCTCGTCCTATAACTCCAACACTTCCCTACTGCATACATTGTCAGCCTCTCATACAGTTCTACTGGAAAGAAGTTGAAGAACATCTCATAGAGTGCATCATAAAGGTTGTTTCCCACACAGTGATGTGCATTGAAATCTGGTCCAGTGCTAAATTTTTGCACAAATCTATCTTTTTCGCTATCTATCCAACCTTCAATACTCTCCAGAGTCAATTGATATGCCATCTGCAAGCAACATCTTGGCAGATAGTTTGAAAAGAGGTCCTGGTAATGGAACCAAAATGTAGCCTTTGTTTTACCACCTAAATATGTTATGCGCACTGACACTTCATCCAGGATCTGGACGCTCACCTGAAACACGTGAAGCTACCAAGTCCCTCATTTGCGCTATCTTATCAAGATGTTAACATGCATGTTCATGATTACCAATAACAAAGCATACACTCAAATGTAAATCATTAAAGATATCATAAGGAAACACATGTAATAAGGAAACATGACATATCAGATAAGTATAAAGATTAATTGCACTTCATGATCACCATGTTAAAACTCATTAACCGCTAGAATCCATCCACAAAGATCCATTAAAAACCAAAGGATTACTTAGCAAAGGCTGAATACATAGAAATAGTATCATAGAGTCATGTGTGCCAATACATCAAAGCATCAAAGCTCTATCACAAAAATCGTCCATCGTACCCAAAACAATACATTTATATAGGGGTGGGGACTTGCCCTTCACCACTCATGCATCTCAAAATAGACTGCATGCTCAAAATAGCCCTGCATGTTTTTTTATTGATCCTAATAATAGATTACTCTATAAATAAACCTTTTTATTAATCCTATTATTAGATCAATCTTTGCATGACCTCTGATCTTCTCCTCACATGTGCTTTATCCCAAAATAGCTCATGTTTGGTCGTTAAGTCTCCACGCTTTTCTCTAGATATGGAACGTTGTTTGATTGGCACTCGAACTCGACATCATCTATTTTTAGCATGTGGTTCCAAAACCAGCTAAATCCTGAATATTTATTGCTTAGGCGTGAGCCTTCACACGTTATCTATTTTGCCCTATGCGTGCCCCTTTGTGCCTGCCTCGTGCGTGCCCAAAATCTTCACGTGCGATCGGTACTTAGTCAAAATGGCTTGTGAAACACATTTCGTATCCAATACTATTAACTAAGTTTTCCAAACATTTCAAGAGACGATTCAGGAGTTGGATTTATATTCAAGTAACTTTTTTAATTCCGTAAAAAGAGGTAAAATTTTACTATTTTGTGCTACATCTCATAAAATTCGCCAAAAGATTAAACTTCTTTAATTTTATTTTCAACACCATTAAAAAATAGGAAAGCTAAAAATTCTAAGATCATTCAAGAAAGAATAAAGATAGCCATGCTTGTGTGGGGGAGAGGCACTGAAGGGTGTGCTCCAAATTTGGCATTATGCATGTGAGTAACATTTGATTTGCGGGTTCCCATTCCATTCACAACTCCATTATATTATTGGTAATGCCAATATAAAAATCATATAACACATCCCCCTCCACCTTATCATATATGTTTGACAAGAGACAAAAAGGTGTAGCATATTTGGAAAGCAATCCCAAATAAAAAAGAGAAGCCACAATTTTCCATAATATGCCCATTTTTTACCCTCTTAGACAATCTAAAATTGCCAAAAACAAATCCAAAACCACCACAGGTTTAATCGGCATCCAAATAATGAAGTTTACGGCATCCTCAAGAAGCCAACACAAAAAGAAGGCCGACCATGCACACATAATGTCAAAACAAGTGCACTAAAATAAATACACACAAGTTGTGGAGTTTGGCCTTACACTTGCTTATTGCATTTGCTTGTAAGGTTTTAAAGCCTTTTCAACAAATTTGTTTTGTGTATCCTACAATCTTTATGATACATGAGGTAATATCTCCTTGAGGCGTTCTATCAAACAATTTATGTGTCTTGTCTAAGCTACCACATTTGCATGTAAGCCTTCTTAGGTAGATGCCTCCTTCCATCTATTGTCCACATTTTTCTAGCATATCTACGATGTCACTTGCAACCACTACATCTTATGAAACTCCTCTATACACAGCACTTTGGTATATGTACAAACATGGTTTCAAGGCTCACATTTCAAACACAAGTTGGGAGGATGCAGGAAAGGCCATGGGTTTTTGATTTACAATTGCCATATCACATTTTCTGCAAGTTTTCAAGCATTTTGAACATACCCATTTAGAGCAGATCCTAAAACCATAGATGTCTATTGAAAGATGAAATTAAAGATGGTAACAAAATAATGTTAAGGGGAAAACATAAACAATTAAAGAAGTGTAGAAGGGGTGGAAATATGGGAGGATGAGAGAAGAATGAGATAGATGATTATATAAGAGGTGGGTGAGTATACCTGAGAAGAGGAAAAATAATGAATGATGCAGAAGAGTAAAAATGAAAATACCATCAATACCCACTACGATACCAATCTAATCTATATTCCAAGTGGATATACCACACTAGGCTTTATTGACATGGACCTTATGAATCCTAGATTACAAAGTGACTACAAAATAGCTTTAGTTACATGCAAACTAGAACTATAAATTATTGAAATAATTGTTGATGCAGAGCCTATATCATCTCATGCATTCAATTTACCCTTTTGTCTTAAATATTCTTCATTCATGCCTCTATATCACTCAAAAACAACTCTTTATCAAGTTTTTATGCTCAAATTTTGGTCTTGACTCTTAATCCCTTCCTTTCTATCCAATGACCTTGTTCAATTACCTCTAGTGCATGTTATGACATTATCCCAAAATGGTCATTAATAAGGCTAAATAGAAGTCTTCTTACCTTTGTTAAAAGTTTCCCTGAATTGCCTTGGAGTGGCTAAGACTCTAGTGCACATACAATTAAATCTTTCACCTTAACCTATTTTTTCATCAAGTACTCTATTATCTCTTCCCTAATGAATGCTACGACAATACTCAAAATGATCATTAACAAGTGTGAATATAAGTATTCTTACCCTTTATGAATTATTCTCTTTGTTGCTTTTAAGGAATCTAGGCTTGTAGTATGCAAATTTTGTTCTTCTCAAACATAACCCTTCAACTCTTCACATACCCTGCTTGACTCTCCTCTTCATGAATTCCTTTACTTGTTCAGTGTTTTCCTTAACCATGGTCCTCATAAATTACTCTAGATGTCCAAGATGATGCAAAATTGACTCTTTCCTTCTTGAGAATAATCACTTAACAACAATCCATAGGATAGTTGACCACAAACTTCCAAATAATTCCTTAAGGTCTTCAAAATAAATTGTCTCTTTAACTTAGGGTGGTGAACAAGAGCACTCTATTGGTTACAGTTCCTATATCGAGTTACATTTACCTTCACTAGAGCCATAATTCAGGTCAAGATAATTAATGGGGAGTTTAATTGAATTCAAGATCAAATTATATTCTCATCCCTTCGTTATACTTCCTAGTAGAGACATACTCTCCTTTAAATAAACTATTCCCTGTCTACTTACCTTAAGTCTACCCTTGTTGTCCAATCTAGTCCTGTCTTAACCCAATTAGGTCTGGGTTTCCACTCTGGTAGAGGTATCTTGCTCCAAAACACTTTACAAGATTTAACAACGGGGTTTTTCTACACCCAATATCCTTCTTGAATTGTGCTAGAGGTTTCAAGTTATAACAATTAAGGAAAATTATACTTCTTTTATTTTTTACCCTACTCAATAAGGTCCCCACGACTTTGATAAGGAACTGGTAAAGAAATCTCACTCGGCACTAAATGAAATCACTTGAAACTTTCAAAATCCCTTTTTCAACCCTAAGAAAAAGGTTAATTCCAAAATTTAAGAATTTAGAACAGTTCGTTTTTGAGTTGTGCCAAATTCTCCCCTCGAAACCCTTGTTGCAAAGTGCATAAGACTGTAGGAGCCCGATGAGGTAAAAATTGTTGTTTCTTGCTTATGTTTCCGCTTCCCTTTCTGCTGCAAGCTTCACAAGGACTGTGACAACCTTTACCAACTTTCAAGATGCATAAAAAATCTTGAACTAACATTTACCTCCCACTGTATTCTCATTTTCATAGTGCTCTGTTGCACATGAGTGCTCAAGGACAAGGTATACACCTTTCAAAGGTCCGTCAATTGTTTGCCTTCCTTATCTTCAATGATTATTCCTTTAAGACCCGATTGTGTCATCAAACCCTCCTTATTCACAATACCACGTGTTTTTGTCCCAAACTCACTACATTCTTCTTTCATGGCCCAACTTTTCTCGAGAAAGAATAGTGTTAAATACCCTGAGACATTCCTTCAATTCTAGATGACTATTAAGGAGTTTTAGATCAATATAACTTCTCAATTCCAATACTCACCTGTCTCTTTAAAAAAAACCTCTCTTCAGATGGAAAATACATCTATTTCTCTCATTGAATGTCATTGTGACCCTACAACATTTTCCCTGAGAAGGATAATAGCAATGTGACTTCAAACAATATAAAAGTGCCCTCATAACTGTAAGAACAACCTCTTAATCAAGTAAACAAAGATTATTAGCTCCTCAAAACCATGATACAAATCACCAACCCGGAACTAGGCATCTAGATTTTAACTATGATCATTTTATACCTTGCTAAAGCAAAGGATATCAAGCATCTTAGTCACAATACACTATTATATGCTCTGAAAATAGGAAATTAGTCTCTTACCCTTTCATATGAGTCTTTTATTGAGATTTAAGACTGAGATTGCACATACATTCAGTTTTTCCACTTACTATACACAGAATTGAAAGCATTCAATCAACTAATACACACAAATCAAATTCTTGGAGTTACTCATTTTGATTCTCATTCGAATGGAATAAGAAGATTAGTTACAATTTTGTCTTTTATACTCTTACATTCACACTCTAACCGAATATAATCCCCTATACTATTGGTCACATGCAAAAGTTTTATATTTGGAGGTCCTTATTACAAGAAGGCTTAAGCTTGTAAAGGAAAAATAGCTTATCATGATCTCTAACCAAGAAGAGGACCTAAGACATCCCTATTTTGCTCCATTTCATCCTTTTACAAAGTTTACAAGCTCCAAGAATACATTGAAACAACTACACCAAGCCAAAAATGGCATATACATTCAAATATTGTAATTTGGAGGGAAAATTCTCCATTTGAATTTTGAAAGGCCTAAACACCAACTAACACACCTAAATGACCTCTAATGACCTCTAGGACTCATAACCACACCTGCAAGCCAAATTTTGGATGTTTCTATCCTTATACACATGCTAGAGTTTATGATCCTGCATCAAATGTGAAGTATATTAAAACAAACACATAAGAATAAAAAAATTTAAGTATATATGAACACGAGATTTATCTTGGAGAAACAAAATAAGGGAAGAACTCTAGCATGTGATTCGATTACACTCCCCTTTCATTAAATACAGTTCACCAAAATGTACACATCTCTCTCTCTCTCTCCTTAATTATTATTTTGATCTAATTAATGAAATCCATCAGAGATGTACTTATTTAGTCTTCCTCCAAAAATCACCAAGAAGTTCAATAAATGGATTTCGAAAGTTAAAACATTTACAACCTTTTTAATCCATGTGTTTTTAGAAATGTTGTGAAATCATTGGTTTTCACAGACTAGTAGTTGGACAACCACTATTGATGCGTGTGTAACTACTGCTCTTTCTTCATGGGTGTTTCTTAAACCTATAAAGTTCCTCTAACTTCCATAGGTCATAACTTTTACATACAAACTCAAAATCTAGTGTAATTTTTTTTTAAATGTGTGTGTTTTCAAGAGGAAACCAAATATGTATTCAAAACCTAAATATGATGAATTACATACATATAAAAATCCTTATAACTATCCCATGGCTTCTACAAACTCAATTTCGACGGTTCTTCCGAAAGGAATCCTGGTCTTTCGGGAGCAAGGTGTGTTCTTCATGATGAGAGGGGCATGTTTATCAAAGATAGATTCTATCAGTTTCCCCTTGGTTCTAGTAATGCAGCTGAGGCGCAAGCATTGCTGCATGATATTATGTTATCCCTGAACAATAGATATTCTAAGATTTAAATCAAAGGGGACTCATAAGTTATCATTCTTTCCATTTACAAGGGTAAGGTGATGGCTTGGTTTCTTAATATTTTCATTAATCATATCATTTATTGTCTTTCCTTCCTTGATGAGTGGTCTATCTGCCATGTTTATCGTGAAAATAATAAAATTACGGATATCCTAGAAAATTTTGGGGTTCATCAACAAGAAGAGGCCATCATTCATCATAAATTTGAGGCCTGGGCGCTTCTTGATGCTACCCTTTGTCATGATTGTGAAGGACTCTCCTCACACGTGTCTAGGGGCATTTAAAGTTGGAAGGGTATTCGGTAACTCTCATTCGTTTCTTTCACTCCCTTCCTTCTTTCTGCCTCCTTTCCCTTTATTCATGGTGTTTCCTTCTTTCCCTCTCATTCCTTTGCAAGGCGAGAAGCCTAAAACGACCTTTTTTACTATGGTGTCCTCTACTCGTCTGTGTCACATCTTCCATATTAGTTCAAGGATTTGGTTCAGAACATTGTTGAGAAGATTCTAGGATTTGGGTATTTACAGATTTAGGGGAGGATACAGGTTAATTCAGAGATAGCTAGTGTCTTCATGTCTATTTCCCTCCTGTTGTGTGTTGACAAGGATTTAACAGTGGCAATTGCAAAACACTTCATCTTTCCTTGCTACTATGTAGGTTTGGATGAAGTGGTGGCTAATATTTACCTTCCAGCCCTATTTTCGGCAATCGGCCCCTCTCTATCCCCTCTTTGGGTTGACAAAAGGGTCTATGTTGAGTTGGAGCACAAGAATCATGTCCTCCTCCAATTTGCAGAATTCGTTCATCGTATATTCCACTCTCATGGAGCTTCCATTTCCAGGGTTCCTTATTTAAACTTGTCTTCTCTTGTCACCCCTATCGTGCCTTCACCAAAGTGAGTGGTGGATCTACGGGCCTCAAAGGGTTTATCTTTTGTCTTCCTAAAAATGGTGGCAACACTTGGCTCTGATGATCAGTTTTGCAGCCAAAAATTCCCAGATCTTGTCCAAGTAAAGGAAGAGGCGGAGATTATCGAATCTATGACCGATATCAATTCTTTTCTCTTGTTCCTACTTTTTTCTATGCATTTTTGTCGGTCTCAATATTCTCATCCTCATTTGGCCTTTGTCTGGTTTTGGCCCCTTGTCTTTAGGGGCTTTTATTTTGGTTGTTCCTTCACGATGTTATCCTTTGCATATTGTAGAGTAGGGCCCCATCAACCCTCCAGTTCATAGCTTTGGTCAAAAGCATGTATCTATCTAAAAATATACTTATAACTATTCTATATTATGTGTTTTTACAAGAAATTCCTTCTACAAGTGCTTACGAATATAAATTACATGAATTGGGAACATTTGAGATCCAAATTTAGATCATAAGGTCATTACAGATTGTCATAATTCCATATAAAGTTATAGAGTGCCATCACATGTCATTTGAAACTATACAATGTATTACCAAACCATAATACCATGCTCTAGGATAGGTCGTATGATTCCATACCATCCCATTTTGTAGTTATAGTTCTAGAGACAAAGAACCTCCAAGTCATTTCCAACCTACACAATCCTCTTGCACTACTATATCACATATATGTCTTTGTACTCATATAAGTGAATTTATCTTATTGTTTTTTGAGAAATTGTATCTATCAATATATCTTGTAACGTGTATTTGATCTATATTTTAATCTATGTATCAACGTTTATTAATTAATTTCAACATATAACTTGTTTTTAAACTTTAAGAATTTAAATAAATAATACAATATATCTTAGCATATAGCTCTTATTTACTTATTCAGGGTGTAGCCACGTCTTATCTAGCACCCTAAAACTTTGTGCCAACACTATTTATGAATGAATAAGTCTAAATACAATCCCACAACTAAACACGCCATGTAGAAGTTATACCCATTTTCACTTGAATGTGTTAAACCTTAGTAGTTTGTAGATTTACAAAAAATAACACCTTTAATATATGAGTGATTTAATAATACATTTTTTTTCTAATATATTTAATATCCATTTTTACACCATATTAAATCATGGTAATATGGATATTCATAGAAACTGTTACTATCATGTTATGTCTGATTTGATCCCATCCAAAATCATGGCATGTCTTGTATCTTTCCATAAGAATGTCGATCTAGCATGGCCATTTTGGTATTCTTAATGGTTTCTCAAGTCACTTTGTGCCTTCTTGAGCTCTAACTATTGAAATCATGTCGTCCTCCTATCAAATTGCATGTGTGTTTCTTAACATATTAATGTTTCCTCTGTTTTTTGTCATTTTAATGGTTTACAGGTTTAATAGTGTAGGTGACATTATTGGAGATCTAATTACATACCAAGGCATTTGAAACTTATTATTTTTTGTTGGTGCGAGTTTTGCATTTTTGCAAGTTTACAAACTGCAATTCTACCCCCACTGCTCGACAATATTCAGAGCATCACGGGTAACGAGGCCTCATAAGCATCTTTGCAAAATTTTGCAAAGTTGCAAACTACAATTACATGTCTGAGCCATGAAAAAGGAATATTTTAGGAATATTCCCTTGTTTGTTTAATTTTCTGCAAAGTCAAAGATAATGCAGATGTGCAAATTGTAAGTTCTTCCTGGAGGCCCAACAAAGGGAATATTTGGAGAATCTTTAACGTTACAAGGTAGGAAGTACTTTGCATTTTGTAACTTCATAGTTGTTGTACACCTGCAGGTTGACCTTTCACCTCCGAGGCCTGATGAGAAGGAATCCTGGCGCAATCTGATAGCAGTTGGCTGGGGGAGCATTTTTTAGTTTTTTAGTTTGAAACTTGAAGAGAAGGACATGTGGCAAATTTTGATGACATAGGATGAGGAAGGAAAATAAACAATTTTGCAGTTCACAGTGTTGTAATTTTTTCAAAATTGCAAACTACTTTTATATCCCTGACGCCAAAAGGAAGCAACTAAGCAGAATATTTGTCCACATGTGAGGTAAAAATTCAAACTTGAAACCACTAAAGATAGCAGTTTAATTGTTTTTCAAAAACAATCTCCACATGCCGCAATATTAGGAATTTTTCCTAAAATTTTTACATTTTCAAAATTTTCTCAAAAATACACTTTAGTTTTGTTTTTGTAATTTTTGACAGACCTCTAGCCGAAAGGGTTAGAACAAGTTTTGATCAAAGGGTCTATTCCCAAAAGCCTAATTTTTTTAGATCATAGGGATGATAAATTTTTATGGATATGGCAAGATTGATGCTAGAGAATGGTGGAACAAATTTAAGGAGAGAGTTTCTACGTCATCAAATATTTGGACATTCAAATTTTGGATTAGTAAATGGAACAAGGTTTCATGAATAAATGGGAAACAAAAGAAGAAAAGAAGGTGGAAGAAGAAGAATGTAAGGATAATAGTGAGAAAGAGGAAATATAAGAAGAAGAAGAAGAAGAAGAAGAAGAATTTGATGTTGAAGCTACTACACATGATTTAGAAGGAGAGATAATGGATCAATATATGAGTTCAGATAGTGCATCTCCAAGGAAGGAAGCTTCAATATTTCACTTTGAAGGGTGCATTCAAAGGAAAAATATAATTGCTTTCATAAACTTTAGCAGCAAATATAGCTTCATCAATATGGATGTAGTTCAACATCTACGTGTGCAAGCAAAGCATATCAAGGAATCTTGAGTGGGTGGTAAGAAGATTCAAATTTTTGAAGATTTAAAGCTTTCTATGGATAAATATATTTTGCATTCAAATTTTTAAGTTTTAGATATTATTCATATCCCTAGTTAGAGACATTGGGAATAATCAATATTAATATGCAAAAGAAATTCATGAAATTATGGTACAAGAAAAAGAAAATTACATTGCAGGATATCACACTTAGCAAGGAAACAAGTAATGTAAATAAGGAACATGGAGATGAATTTAAAGATGGTGAAGAATGGAATAAGGATGATTCACAAGGAGAGGATGAAGAACATGACGAAAAAGTCAAAAATAATTCATCTACTTAAGAGGAAAAATAAATGGCAAAGAAGGTGGAAGAGGAAAAGAAAGTTGAGGAAAAGGTTAATAAGGTTGAGGATACTAAAGTTGAACCATATAGACACACACATCATCATGAGAGGAAATAATCACGGAGACATGTTAGGACACATGAGGGTAGAAATATATATGGATATACAGGGAATTGGACGATCAATAATTATGGCTATACATGGAATCAGTGGAGCAGCAAGTATAGGACATGGAATCAGTGGAGCAACAAGTATAGGACATGGAATCACATGAATAATTATTATGGATATACATGGTTACCAAGGACTAACACATATGGAAATGGATGGAATCAGAGGAGTGCAAGGGAATGTGGAATCAATTTTGGATAAGCATCACCCACTAAGATCTCATATGTGTGGTTAGATGATCGTGCATGGCAACAAGTGTGCAATGATTTAAAGCACACTCATTATATGGCTTCTTCTTATGTTTTGGGGATGAAACATGTCAAGGAGGGAGGGAATGATGTGTACCTTGGGATATGATATTATAATGTATATGGGTTGATGGAGATGTTGACATGTGGCACACATCCCCCTTATTTATTTATATGTTTATAATATATTTGGTCACATAGGAATTAGTTATATTGGGTAATGAGTTGGCCGACATTGGGATTTGTTACCCATCCATTAAGAGTAATATATGTCTATGTAAGTGATGTGAGTATCATTATGATTCAGGTCATTGATGTATTATTTGAGTCTTATACTTAGTAGAAGTATATTTGATGTGTCTCCCTCAAAGTAGATTCCCATCTTGGGAGATTGTGGAATTATGATAACAATGGTATAGCTTTGATACCAAATGATAGAATAGAATAAGATTGCAATGACCAAAGAGGGATGGAAGCCTCACAAATATTATTGATCATGAAATCAGATTACATAACAATGCAAGAGCTGTAATATTTATAGATATCAGACAACCTCATATGGATAAACATGACACCCTATCAGGAACCAACTACGAGATGATAAGACCCATCTCACATGCACATGTAATTACTACTAATACCAATATTGGATGTTATCCAACATAACAGTATCGAATGCAAGTCACTAGACTAGAGTGAACATGTTGCACATTATTAAATAAAAGATAATGCAATAAAATGTAATAAATATGCCTATGCTAAATTATGCTAACATTCCCCCCCTTAATTTTGCATAGTTTCCAATGAAGTGGAGAGGAAATCTCTGAAAAGTGTGAATTTGTCACGTGCAAATGACTTAGTGAAAACATCTGCCTTCTGTTTAGTTGTAGGACAGAACTAGAGCTGTATGTTGTGCTTTAAGACATGATCGCGTATGAAATGAACTTGTACTTCAATATGCTTGGTTCTCTCATGAAATACTGGATTGTGAACAAGCTTCAGAACTCCTTCATCATCAACATATACTGGAGTAGATTTCTGTTGTGGTAGACCAATTCCTTCTAGTATTCAGCATAGCCATATTGCTTCACAAATAGCTTTACCTGCAGCTCGGTACTCTTCTTCTGTAGAAGAGCGAGAAACAAAGTTTTGTTTCTTGCTTCCCCATGATATCGGTCCAGATCCCATAAAGAAGATGAAGCCTGATGTTGACTTCCTATCATCCATGTTTCCTGCATGATCTGAATCTGAATATCCTGTCAAGAAGAAGTTGTCGATCGTCTTATACTCTAGACCAAGGTCAATTGTACCCTTCAGATATCTCAGTATTCTCTTTGCTTCTTTCCAATGACATATTTTCAGTTCTTGCATGAAGCGTGATAAATAGCTGACTGCAAAGCTGATATCTGTTATAGTATATGTCAGGTAAATGATGCTCCCAATCAACTGCCGATAGAGAGTTACATACACCGATGGTGATGGATCGGAATGAGATAACTAAAGTCTCGCTTCCATAGGTGTAGCAATAGGAGTGCAGTCCATCATCCTGAATTTCTCGAGCGTTGTCTTGGTGTATTTCAACTACGACACAAAGATATGATTCTCTTTTTTCCATATTCCAACCCAAGACAATAGTGTATGAGCCCAAGATCTGTCATGTCGAACGATCGATTAAAATCCTTCTTTGTTGCATCGATCATCTTCACAGAACTGCCTGTAATGATTACATCGTCAACATAAACAACCACAATGACAATCTTCCCCCCTTGCTTTTTGAGGTAGAGATTGGGGTCATAAGGATTCCTTTTAAATCCATGACTTATGAGATGCTCATCAATTTTGATGTACCATGCCCGGGGTGCCTGTTTTAGGCCATATAGAGATTTTATGAGTCTGCATACCATCATCTCTTTTCCTAGTATTACATAACCCTCTAGCTGAGTCATATAGACTTCTTGTAAATCTCCATTAAGAAAGGCACTTTTCACATCCATTTGGTGGACTTTCCAACCAAATTGTGTAGCTAGAGCAAAGATCATCCTGATTGTCTTGATCTTAGCTGTGGGAGAAAATGTCTCGTCATAATCAATGCCTTCTTGTTATGCATACCCCTTTTCTACAAGCATTGCTTTATACTTGTTAATAGTCCCATCTGATTTGTACTTAGTCTTGAATATCCATCTACATCCAATGGGTTTCTTCCCTGGTGGAAGGTCGACAAGTTGCCATGTGTTGTTCTTCATCAGTGACTGATACTCTGAATCCATGGCATCTTTCCAAGCTTTTGATTATAGGGCTTCTTGAACTGTAGATGGCTCAACTATTTCAACAACTCTGCTCATTAGGGCATAATTGACCTCTTCACAATCTTGACTGCGAGTTCTAGGTCCAAGATTAGATGATGTGCTAGGTGCTTCATCCAAATTTGCATCTCTTATTAATTGAGTATACCATTTAGGTAACTTCTTAGTTGTTCCATTGGCTTGTGGTGGATCCAAGTTTTCACCATCATCCAATTCATCACTGTCATCTTCAGTGGGAACATCAAATTCTATCTTCACAAGAGGTGTATTCTGCATGTTTGTTGAGTCGTTGAGTGGAGCATCTTCTTGTTTCTTCTCAAAGAACTCAACATCCCTACTTGTGTATACTTTCTTTGCTTTCGGATCCCATAATATGTACCCAAGTGCTTCTTCACTGTATCTAATGAATATCAGTTTCTCAGTTTTCATATCCAACTTGTTCATGTTCTTCTTGGGTATGTGCATGCTAGCTTTGCACACAAATACTCTTAGGTGTGCAATTGATGGTTTCCGATTTGACCATGCTTCTTGAGGTGTCACTCCTTCAAGAGCTACTGTGAGCACTTTGTTCAACAAATAAACTGTAGTTTTTACAGCTTCTGCCCAAAATGTCTTTGTTAAACCTAAGTCGTCAATCATACATCGCACCATTTTCATGATAGTACAATTCCTTCTCTCAACTATACCATTCTGCTATGGTGTGTGAGTAGGAGGCATTTGTTGATGAATCCCATGAGCTTACAGGTAAGTCTTGAACTCATTGCTTGTGAATTCCCCCCCTCGATCTAAGCGGAGAGTTTTGATCTTGTTGTTGTTCCATCTACAACTATCCATAGGTCTTCAAACTCAAGTAACATCTTGATCTTCGGTTTCCATGCAGCATAGTTGTCTCCTCTAAGCAGTTGTGAATCTGGAAAGAAGAACTTTGGTGCTTGTGCACCCATTTCTGTAATCTGAATTTCTGAAACTCTGAATTTCTGACAAAGGGTAAGGCTCTTATCACTCCAGGTTTATGGTCTCCCTCTCAATATACCGCTAGGCCGATATACCAAACCTTTCTATATACGCTCCCTTCCGATATACCTGTCGGTACGTGGAAGAAAATCAGCCTTTCAATATACCCGTTAGTACAGAAAGAGGTGTTAACACACGTGAAAGAATTGAGTATGTGGTACATAGACAGTACGGAGAGGGGTTTGTGCAAGCATAAACGGATGGGAGGGCTCAAATGTGTGTGTATTGTGTCATTATTACTCCCTGTCAATTTTATAGGGTCGATGCCCAGATGACGTTTAGGCAGTTGTGTTAGGCATTAAGTGCAGTAGTAATCACAATGACATCACTCGTAAGCACTTCCCAGAGGCACCGTATATACCGAATGCTGCTATGAGATCAAAGATCTCGTGTGATAGAACCAATCATAAAATAAAAAAATGTTTTCACCAAACAAACAATCTAAATATTTTTTTCACCTTTTCTCATAAACCGTGATCTAGGTTTTTCTAAAATTTTGACAGCAGCATCATACAATATTTTTCTTAAAACCCACAAAATTTCAGAAGAATAGGAATCTTTGTTTTTGAGATCTTACCAATTTACCAGCTAGATCTGATTTTTTTCAAAAAAAAAATGACCCGACTTGCACAGACTTTTCGTCACATGTAGAGGCTGAATCTGAAGATGATGTAAACTGCAAAGTTGTGCACCTCCTTCTTATCTTTCCAGTAAAAAATGGCACATCAATCTGACATTGTATGAAAAAATTACATCTTTTTTTTCTAAGAGCTATCTGCTGGAATTTTGTTAAAGGGACTGCTTCAACCTTTGCTCCAGAATTCTTCACACCTCCACTTTCAGATCTGATTTTTTTTTAGATCTGATTTTTTTTCACTCTTTTTTTTTACAAATCTTTTTTTTTTTCAAGATCTCTTTTTTTTTACCCCAAATCCTTAGATCTTTTTTTTTAAAGATCTCCAAATCTGAAATATTCCGCCAATATTCATGGATCAATTGGCTATGCCAATGACTAATAAAATAAAATTACCTTCCAAATAAGTGGATAGGTCAAATTTTAGTTGAGGGATGCTTGGAAGGAATGGAGGCTGCGAGATGCTTCAATGGCTCTCCTTTGATGCAAATCTTCTTCTCCAATGGATCCTCTCCAATAGTGCTCCTCTTCAACCTTGCTTGGATAGAACCTGCTCTGATACCAAATGATAACAATGGTATAGCTCTGATACCAAATGATAGAATAGAATAAGATTGCAATGACCAAAGAGGGACAGAAGCCTCACAAATATTATTGATCATGAAATCAGATTACATAACAATGCAAGAGTTGTAATATTTATAGATATTAGACAGCCTCATATGGATAGACATGACACCCTATCAGGCACCAACTACGAGATGATAAGACCCATCTCACATGCACATGTGATTACTACTAATACCAATATTGAATGTTATCCAACATAACAATATTGAATGCAAGTCACTAGACTAGAGTGCACATGTTGCACATTATTAAATAAAAGACAATGCAATAAAATGCAATAAATATGCCTATACTAAATTATGCTAACAAGTTACTCCTTCCTTAAGGAACATTGTATGGTGTTTCTTTACCATAAAGGTATTATTATGCTTATATTGAAGGTTTGGGCATCTTGGCCCACCAATATCTCTTATGTTTTGTTATCTTCTGCAGATTATTCATTTATTATATGCAAATATCTTATCAGGTTTCAAAAAAATCATTAACCTCACATAGTAAAAAAATAGACTAATAAACATAATTTCTCATCCTCCTAAAATGAACTCAATAAATGTGTGTGATAGATATATTAAATGATAAAAAGGGAAAGGAATTCAACCCTTAATTTCACTACAAGATTATCCTTATTTAGTTTTGTCTTTACATCCACTTTATCAAGGCATTTTATTTAAATAGAAAATAATTTAAGAAACGACGCATCTATATTTGGTCTAAAACACCCTAAAATATTTCCAATAAATATAGTTCACAAACGTTAAGTCAATAAAATCACAACATGATTTTAGAACCATTAAAACAACAAAATAATATCAAAACTATTTGTATGGTAGCACACACCAAAATTTTAGATCTTGATATAAATATTCATATAAAATTGAATTTTAATATTAATATCAAAATATCCAAGATTAAAAGGACATAAATATTACACAAGTTTAACTTGAACAATTTATATTAAATTATATTTATGTATATAACAACTTTTGGTCATATAGATTGCTTGGTCTTAGAAAATATTAAAAACAAACAATTTAATTCAATAGAATGAAAAATAAATCTAATCATATTAAATAAAATAAGTATTTTGTGGCTAGATGCCACATAACATGTGCTATTAGCTAGTAGTATACATTGGTGGGAAACTCAAGGAAATCTCAAGATAAAGCATACTTAATCCAAACTCAAAATATTTGTGTTGGGAATGATGCCAATTTTGGCATTTGAAATTTTACTAAATTTAAATAATTTCTATTTTATAAATACTCTTAAAATAGACTTTTAGGATTTTTTAGGGTTTATTTATTTTAGTCATGTGTTTGTTTAGTCATGTAGGACGAAATAAGTGATTTTTAATGATTTCCCAAAAATAGTTGTTATCACCAAAATTTGCACCCTTGCTGAAACTGGGTTCAATATTTCAGTGAAAGTTTGTTAGAATATGATTATGTGGGTTACTCATGATCTTCTCCTTTGCTCAACGGCACCTCATGGCTTTATCCTCGTGTACCACTGACTTCATCAGACAAACCTCGTATTTTGCCTTTTACCATAAAGCACTATCTATTTTCACCAATTTTGCGGAAGACTATTTACTTTGTTTTGTGGACTTCAGACGTAAAATATGTTGAAAACTATCCTTACCATTAGTTCTTTGCGACTTTCAACCTTATCCAATTTTCTTCGTGAGACCCAAGATCATTCTCCTTTGTTTCACAAACTTAAAGAGTCCACCAAAAACTACCTTCTCTCCTTTGTTTCGTGGGTTAAGATAACCCACGAAACATTAAGTTCCTCAAATATGTGAAATACTCAAAAATAGTCTTTTGCAGTTTTTTCCAACAAAATTTTTGTAAGTCCAAAATTGGATTTTGGAGTTGTCAAAATAGCTTAGGGGTTATTTCGGACAACAATTCAAGCAACCTCTAGGGGATATTTACCTGCCAGATAAAAGATCATTGGCCTTTTAAAGCATCTATTGGGTATGGGGTCAAGCCTAAAAACTTTGAAAATGATCTTTTAAACTTTGGAAATCTTATCCATTAATCTGCATGGACTTAAAACTAGTATGGAACTGCTTGGAGTGTTTTTGGAAGTTGATTTCTTGGGGAATTTGATAAAACTTGAAAAATTTCTTAAAACTTCTGATTTTTTGCCAAGGAATGAGCATGGAGAACTCTGATTGTATATGATTTTGGGGGTTGAATGAATAACCTTGAAGATGTTACGCCCTTAGTCCCATAACTTATATTGGATATGTAGGTTGACTTGTGGTTTACGTATTATCTCTTCTCTTGTCATATATTATTCATTTTTTCTTTCATATGTTTAGTAGGTTGGCCTTGGTGTTGGCCATAACTAGGAAGGGTATATATAGGTGATAGTAAGGAGTAGGTAATCATCATATTAAGGATTTGAGTCTTATTGGATGATTGTAGGTTGCCCCCTCAAAGTGGCTAAGCTATTCTATTTGCATATTGTGATCATTTATCTATAATCTTGTGTTCTTTGGTGTTATCTTGTTGGTGATATTCAAAATTTTCCAAGTAATTTCATTACAAGTGGTATCAGAGCTTGATCTCGGCTAGAGTTGAGTCAAAACCCTAATTTTGAAGGTTCAGCTATATCTCAAAATTTGTTGTGAATTTTTCTTCAAAAAAAATTTGGTATGGAAAAATTAATCAAGTAATATCCTCTCCAAATTTCTAACAGTTTGGGCTTATTTTGAAAAACTTATAGTAGTTTAACGTTTTTTCATAAATTGGTTACCTAGGTTATGATTTTTGGAATTTTTATAAGTTTCTTATATTTTTGGAAAGCTTTCCAAAAATTATCTAGGGTTTCTTCTCTATGATTTCCTTTATTTAGCTAGTAATTTTACAAAACCTAAAACCCTAAAGTTCTACCCTATTCCTTCTTCCCTGAGACCCAAACCCTACATCATGACTGGTAGATCAACTCAAGGCCAAAGGAAAGGTCAAGAAACTCTATGAATGACCCCAAATAAGGATGATATGGATTTATAATCTTCTAACTTGGGAGTATCTGAGATAGTCAACCAACTTGAGGAAAGAGTAAATAATATGGTGAGTAAGGATGACCTTAAATATGAGCTTCTTCATATGAAAGGTAGCCTTAGGGGTGAAGTTAAAATGGATTTTGAATCAATGAAGTAGGATTTATTGCTGACTCTTTCAAACATGAATCTCCATCCCAATCATATGGGTTCCTCTATCAATACACACATAAGTCTAAAACACTCCAACCAGGAGGATCCTTAATACATTCAAGTGGATCTCCTCACCAATGGTGTTGCATTATTATGAAAGTGGAAATGCGTAAATTCGATGGAAAGGATCCAATCAATTGGATTAACCAAATGGAGAATTTATTTGATCTTCATTAGATCCCATTAGGAAAAAAGGTGACCATGGAATCTTTATATTTAGATCCTGGCCAATTCGTTTGATGTCGTTGGTTATGTGCTCAAAGGAATAAGAACAATATCAGTGTCACATGGGAAATTTTCACTTAAGAGATTCAATTGCACTATAGTTCTGGTATGTCAAAGAATTACTTCATCCAATTAGCAAAGTTAGGAAAAATAAGTTTAGTAAAGGAGTATGTTCATCAATTCCAATATCTTTCCTTGCATGTGGAGGATATTACAAAAGATTATCTGAATGACCTATATCTTGGGGGTCTTAAGGACCACATTGAGCATGATGTATACATGTTTAATCCACTTAAGGTTTCTGATTCTATTAACATGGCACATAGGGAAGAGGGAAAATTTATTTCCAATAGAAGGTAGACATTCACCAACATAAAATAACATAACACCTTGCCACGATCGTACTCTCGGACAGTTTGATTAATACCTCAACAAATTGAAGAAAAAAGATAAAAAGGGTTACGTTTTAAATGTGACAAAAATTATGGACCAATTCATAAATGTGATGAGAAGAAATTGTTTTACAATGAAGGGATTAGTGAGGAGTAAGAAAATGAGGAAACATCAAGTGAGGAAGTGGACAAATTAGAGGAAGAATTTGAAGAGCCACATCCCGCTATCTCATTCCATGCTCTATTAGGTATTAACACTCCATAAACCACTCAGGTCATGGGTTACCTTAAGAAGAAGAAGGTGACAATGTTGATTGATATGAGGAACACACATAATTTCATTAATAATTAGATGAGAGCAAGGATAAATTGTTTCATCTACCCAACACTTGAATTTTGAGTAATTATTATAGATGGTGGTACAAACTAATGTTTAGGGAAATTCCATAAAATAAAACTCATGATGAAGTTGATATTCCCATGGGTGAAGCTGATATTGTCTTAGGTGTTCAATAGCTCACAACTTTGGGCACCATAGAGCTAAATTTCCAAGAGTTGTTCATGTAATTTCATTCTAAAGGTAGAGAGTCTAAACTTCTAGGACTATAGGTAAAAACTTCTTGTGTGGTTAGATCTCACCAAATGCAGAAGATTCTTAAAAAGGGGACTAAAGGATTTGTATCACGATTGTTCTCCATGGAAGTTCAACCACCAAATACAATAGTGTGTCTTGACATTAAGAAGGTTATTGATCAACATGTAGCTATCTTCAAGGATCCTAGAGGATTGCATCTTGAAAAGATCATGATCATGTCATTCAGTTAATTATAGGAAGCCAACTCCCCAACATTAGGCCTTATAGATACCCATATGTGTAAAAGAGTGAGATCGAGAACATGGTTGAGGAAATGTTAGAAATAGGTATTATTCATCATATTCAGAGTGCTTATTCTACTCTAGTGGTGATGGTGCATCACAAGGATGGAAGGTGGCAAATGTTTCCAGAATACAAAGAACTTAACAAGTACACAATCAAAGATAAGTTTCCTATTCCTATAATTGATGATTTGTTAAATGAGTTTTATGGTACAATTTATTTTACAAATCTAGATCTGCATTCTAGGTATCGCCAAATTAGAGTAAAGAAAAAGGATATTCATAACTCATCAAGGGAATTATGAATTTATAGTGATTAATTTTGGTCTTACTAATGCACCATCCACATTTTTAGAGTTTGATGAATTTAATATTTCGACCATTCCTACGGAATTTTTGTCTTGGTAGTTTTAGATGATATCCTCATATACATAGAATATTAGGAGAAACATTTACATCATGTAAATACAATATTGGAAGCCCTAGATAAACATCAACTATATGTAAAGCATTTGAAGTGTTCTTTTGGGGTATAGGAAGTGGAATACTTGGGCCATAATGTATCTCATGAAGTTTTTCAGGTGGAACCTCGCAATATCTAGGCCATAGTTGGAATGGTAAGTCCCAAGAACACTCAAGCATTTATGGGGTTTCTTAGGTCTCACAGGGTACTATCATAGAATTTTAAAAAGCTATGGTAGTCTAGTAACACCACTCAAAAAATTATTGAAGAAATAACCCTTTCATTAGAATGAGTAAGATTATAGGGAGTTTGAAAAATTGAAGGTGGTAATGTACACCACTCTAGTATTATAAACCCCATATTTCTCTAAGACCTTCATATTTGAATGTGATGCTTTAAGAAATGGGATCGAGGTAGCACTCATGCAAGAAAGACACCCCAAAGCATTTGAGAGTTGAAAACTAAAAGGAAAGAATTTGTTTAATCCCACCTATGAGAAGGAAATGATGGAAATATTACATGTAGTCAAAAAATGGTGACTGTATTTTATGGGTAGACACTTCACGGTAAAAAATGACCATGATAGTTTGAAATACTTCTTGGAGAAATGAATATCTTTAGAAGAGAAACAAAAATGGGTCATAAATATGTTTGGTTATGAATTTGAGATTATTTATATAAAAGGGAAGGAAACTATGGTCACTGATGTACTATCTAGAAGGGATGAGTCCATAGAAGAATTATTATGTGCCATCTCTATACTAAAGGTAGATTGGGTGGATAAAGAAAGGAAAGAATAGAAGAAATATGCAATAACCCAGAATATCATTCAAAATATCAAGAAATATCCAACCATGTCTAGACAATTTATATGGAAGGGGGATACATTGTAAGACAAAGATAGGTTGTATTTGTGTAAGAACTCTAGACTTGAACACCATGTCCTTTCAGAGCTCCATTCTTGTCTATTAGGTGGCCATTCTGGGTTCTTGAAAAACTTGTCATAGAGTGAAGTAAGATTTATTTTGGGAGGGGTTAAAAGGAGATGTTCAAAAATTTGTCACAGAATGTTTAGCGTGTCAATGTAATAAGGGCGAGACCATTAATACACAAAGTCTCCTCCATGCCTTGTCTTTTCCTAGAGATATATGGGAAAAGGTATTGATGGATTTCATCACAAGATTACCTAAATTACAAGGGAAAAGTGCTATCATGGTCGTGGTGGAGAATTACCAAGTATGATCATTTTTGTGCCTTGGCTCATCCTTTCACATCTATTACAGTTGCTATCTCATTTATGGAGACAGTTCAAAAGCTCTATGGTATGCTATAGCCTAAGAGTCAACATGTGACTCATAGACACATAGGAACTCTTGAGGTTATGTTGGGACAACCTAAATGGAATGGATAAATAGGAATAGGTGGTACATATGAGAAATGTCTATAGGAAAAATAAAGGTAAACACATGTCTTGAACCGACAATATGGGTATTTACTTGTTGAGTGCAATGAAATCCTTTCTAATCTTCTTAGGTGAAATGGAATGATCGAGAATAATGGCCACTTGAATATTATGATTAATTTATGTAGGGACAAATAAACCTAGAACATGTTTTGGGAAACTTGGGAATCATCCTTCATCTCTCAAGTATTTCTCTTTAGAGAGGGTCATAAATATGGAACGAGAGATGGGGGAGGTTAAAATATGATCTCTAGTAGGCTAGTTTAACCAGAGCTTGTTAGAATTATCTTCCTTTTTTTCAAAGTAATCAACTTCTAGATGATGCTAGGTAGAACGGGAGTGGTCTAGAAAATGAGGTGTCTAAGGCCTTGACCAATATCAGTCAATTGTGTAACGATGTTTGGTTACGGTATTATTGGGTCACACAATCTTTGTCTAGGTTGTCTTGGGCCTTATATGGTCATGTGGAAATGGGATAGGTAGCCACGGAAAAAAAAATATATGTAAAGAGATTGAAAGATGCTAAGGCTAAGTTTAAGTAATCTAAGCCAATAAGGAATCGTATGGAGTTTTTGTTAATTAAGGCCTAATTAAATCTATGTTCCTATTTTAATCAAAGAATGTAAACAAAACAAATTTTAACTTAAACAAAGTAAATTTATCTCCTTTGATTTAAATAAATCTACATGCAACTAATTAACTAAAGAAATGAAACTCAATTAATTAAAGTAATGTAATTAATCTAATCTACTCGCTTTTGTATTTTTTAGAGACTTTTAAATAAAAGGAAATAAGACAAATAAATAAATCTAACTAAATTCATATATGTAATTGAGTAATTTCTGGTTTATGGAAATAAAAAATAAAGCTACAAGGACAATGATATTACTTATAATTTAATAAAAAACTACTTCTATTCTAAAATAAAACAACACTTCAAAAGTGAAATAGCCAAATGTGGCTATTTCTTTGTTGTAGATTGAGTACTTCTAATCTAATTTGAATAGAGGATTTCTTCTAATTTGTAGTTGTGGATTTATTTCCTATGGATTTACCTCAGAATCACAAGAATAATTGAAAACTTCTCAAAAAAACTTCTTCCTTAAACCATCCCGAGTAAAATACTAAACTCTACAGAAGATTTTTAAATATGAAGAAACACAACAAAATGCCCAGACACAGAAGCTTCTTCAAAATAACTTCCCTTACAAATCCACAAGGATATGTGGGGAGGAATCTCTTAAGAGAATCCTTACTTGCATGCATAGAAAATATAACTAAATGAATAAAAGAAAGCTACATGTGTTTTGAAAGTGAAGAAACAAAATAATCTGTGCACTAGAATTTCCTCCAAATCCTTCTTAGAAAAATCCACAGGGATGAGCTGTGAAGAAATATTCAATGGAACCTACTTACATGAAATGAAACTAACTGTAAATTCTACCTTTCTTAAAATAAGATGTTGAGTTGATTATAAATGCAATCTAACTACTAAAAGAAAACTTCTAAGAATTTTGATACACCTCCAACCTAGAAATGTAAAACAGAGATAATATACAATGTTGGTTATGCTATTGTTGATCCACTCAACTTCTTTTCTAATGATGATTCCAGTGTGATCTATGGATATGTGCTGGTTGGTATGTAGAAGAAGATGTAGAAGAATTGTAGATAGAAAGTTGCATGTAGTCTAGTAGCAATGCAGGAAAGAGAGTAATAAGTAAAAAGGAATTGAGTTTACTTGTGTGCTTCTTGGCAAGATTCTAGTAGAGTAACGATGTAATTCCAATTCAAGAGTCTCCAACCAATACTTTGGGGAAAATCTTGGTTTTTATAGAAATTTGGAAGGGAAATGGTTGCAACACACTTGACAACTAAGACGTTCCAAATCACCATAGGGAGAGGTAGTTAATTTACTAATAATAGTAAGTAAAGAAGGAAAAGTCTATACACATCTAAAAAGCTCAAAAATAGCTGATTCAGTCAAGAAACATGCAAGAAACATGAGTTGGAAAAAGGTAACACGCGTACAGAACATGTTGTTTAAATCCTGGATAAAAGTGCATGGAACGACTAGTCTACGCATACCTATGATTATGTAACCACCATGGTGGTTACACAACCACCTCTTAGGGAAGACCGATGGTTACACAACTATCACAGTGGTTGCCCAATGCCATGTTGGTTATGTAAATCAAAGGAAAAATGATAAGGAAAAAGGCTAAAAAGTAACTATGAAAATGAGAAAATCTAATAAATAGGTAAATAAGGTAAACTAAGTCATAAAAAAATGTTGTAAGAGAGGAAATTGAACCTGGAATCATCATTTATCTAGAAATGAAAGTTATCATCATTGAAGATTTTACTGTTCTAACAATATTACACTGTGTAATTTTGCGTGCTTACACATGCCTAAAATTATAGTAAGTGATCGATATCTAATATTTATGAGAAAGCTTTGGATTGATTTATTCTCTTCTTTGGGTACCCAATTAGT
The DNA here is from genome assembly GCA_019776745.2 of Taxus chinensis. Classification (NCBI taxonomy): domain Eukaryota; kingdom Viridiplantae; phylum Streptophyta; class Pinopsida; order Cupressales; family Taxaceae; genus Taxus; species Taxus chinensis. The sequence goes on from CM034149.1 coordinate 167,154,863, forward strand.
GAAAATTTCATCTTATCATCCCCAATAAAATGGGAAAAATGAGGTGGTGAATAAGTTTTTATAGGGATATATTCGATGTTTTATTTAAGATAAACAAGAACGTTGGGTGTAATGGTTGCCACTTGCATAATGGTGGTATAATACTTCATTTCAGACCTCATCCAATATGTGTCCATTTCTGGTACTTTACGGTTATCATCCTCCATCACTCATCTCTAGCTTGAAGGTCAAAATGAAGGTGAGAGAAATCGAATATAACATTCAACACCAACACAAGGCACTCTCTAGTCTTAGAAGAGAATTTGGAAAAGATACAATACCACATGAAGCAACAAGATGATAAACACCGTAGTTAGTGACACTTTGAAGAGGGTGAATTTATTTTGGTACTAGTTGTAGTCATATAAAAAATTATCTATAAAATAATAGAAGGATAATAATTTTGCACCTAAATACTATGGTCCTTACCGAATGTTGCAGAAAATTGGTAATGCAGCATATAAGATAGAGCTCCCTCTAGGAAGTAAAATACATCTAGTCTTCTATGGTTATTTCTTGAAGAAATTCATTGGGTAACACTTTTCCACCTAGGAATCTTGAACTAGAGGAGGAAGGAAGGATCATATTTGAACCTAAAAGTATTCTTCAAACACACACCAAAATATTGAGGACCAGAGTCATTACAGAGTATCTGATCAAGTGGAATAATATGAATATTGAGGACATAACATGGGAAGATGAAGCATTTTTGTAGTAACATCCAGGGATTTCCAGTATTGGGTACAATGTTACTTTGAAGGTGAGGGGCATTCTATTCCCTTACTCCTATAAAATATATTGGATATGTAGTGTCAAATTATGACTTATATAATATTTTTTCTTGTCATATGTTATTCATTTATGCTTTCATATGTTTAGTAGACTGGCCTTGATGTTTTCCATATCATAGTATTGGTATATATAGGTGGTAGTAAGGAGTAGTTAATCATCATATTGAAAATTTGAGTCTTATTTTATGGTTTGTAGGTCGCCCCCTCAAAGTGGCTAAACTATTCTACTTGCATATTGTTATCATTTGTCTACAATCTTGTGTTCTTTGGTGTTATCTTGTTGTTGATATTCAGAATTATCTAAGTAATTTCATTATAGAAAACTACCTCAAAACACCTTGTTTCCACCATTAAACCTGCTTGAAACCAAACTAGACTATGCAACAACAAAAAGGCCCATAAAAACTATGTACAAATATGTAAAATCATACATGTTCTAAGAGAAAATGTGTAGAGTGTACACAATACACTTATTTTACAATAAGTAAAGCTTAATTACTCCTACTCTAACCAAAGGAAAAAGAATCTAAACAAAACCCGATACAAGTTGGGAGAAGTAGCTTCCCTTTCTTTTGAATTTCATCCATGTGATCAGCTCTATAACTAAAAGAAAAGGTGGAAGTTCCAACATTGCTTGCACTTCCATGTTGCTCAAAGTATCAATTAAAAATAGAATACGTACCTCCTCAAATTGCTCTGCGTTTGGTTTTTGGAGGTGTTGAAGTTGACCTTTGGTGCTTTACATCTCTTCCTCATGCTCTGAAGTGAGCATGACTAGTGGAAAATATTTTTTTGGATTCAAGCTAGCTAAGTATCTAGTTGAGCATGTGGCCTTGGGAACTAATGGGATGATCCTTGAATTTTTCCCATCTTCTTCATACTTAACTCCAAGACATGAGATGGTTGAGATACATTCCTCTTCATTGTTGTAGATGTTTACAAGCTGGTTTAGACTTTGTCTTTCTTGCTCTTGCACAAACATCCTTGTCTCCATATTTTTGTGTGCATCCTCTTCTTCTTCTTTCCTTTCCTCAATCTTATTTCCCAAATTTGACTTTGATTTTTCCAAAGATGAATGAAAAGAGAAATATGCCTTTTCATTACCAAAAGAGAGCAAGAAACTCTTTATAATCTCTTCTACATCCGAGGCTTCTAAGTCTGATATGTCCTCCTTCATATTTGATTCATCCTCAATGACATGATGCTCCATTTGATTGGTTTCAGCCTCTACATATGTTCTTTGTATATCATTGTAACCTTCCAAAAGTGAAACAAGTTCTAAAAATGCAAGGCAATGGGGATCACTATACTCAATTTGAAAATCTTTCTCACTTGGAATCCCCTCTTCCTCCACATGAAGGTCAAACTGATCTTCATTTCTAATTTCTTCCCCTATTTGTGTGTTGTGTTAAAACTCAAAATCCTCAAATAAGAAATATGAAAGCTCAAAAGCATCCTCCTTTGCAGATTGCTCAATAAAAACAACATGAGGTTCTTCAAAAATTTGGGCGATATATTCCACTATGTTATTAGAATCAGTCCATTTCTTGACATATATATCATGATCAATAGCAATGGAAATCACCTTAAATGATTTTTATGCATTCATAATAGGTTGGTTGATAGCTTCTTGATGATGGACATCCTTGGCTTCACACTCTTGACTCCATCTCTTGAAACTTTGAATTTGTTCTTATCTATTTGGTTCCTTCCCAACCTACCCCTCTAGGCATGCATGTGCATCTTCCTATCTAGAAGGATGAAGAATAACCCATTTTTCCATGAAAGATTCAACATCTTTCTTATTAAGGAATGGGCAATCAGGAAACCAAGTAGTTAGTCACTCAATATGTTGGTTAATTTGTAATGCTTCATGGTTTAAAATTGGTTCTTCCTGAGGCTTAGGCACATATGAATATGATTTTGTGAAATATGGGAGAGGTTGATTTCTTAGCTAATTTTTCAAAGGTTCAAATGATGGAGGAGATGTGATATTTTCTTGTGGAAGAGGGTGATCAATAGGTGAATCTTTGAGGAAACTAGGGACATGGAACTTAGGATGAGATTGTGTAGGTTAGGAAGAAGAAATGGGAGGGCTATAAGATTCTAGTGTAGGATTTTCCCATTGGAAGAGTTCCCTACAACTATATTTATGAGCCTCCATTGATAAAATGCACTCTGATATTTGAGGAGACAAATCACCAATCAAATCCAGCTTTTGTTGAGGGCTAAACCAATTTGGCATAGGAACTACCTATGGATATGGCACCATAAAACCAATTTTGACCACCTTCATTTGACATGTATCCCTTGTCTGCACCATGTTTTCCTCCATATGTCAGTTCTTGACCTGTAAATCATATTCAGCCATGATATTACCGTTATTACCTGCATATCCCTTTTCTTGAAAAATGTCATCGCTATTAGGATAACTATATGGATCAGTAAGGGTTGGTTCATATGCATATCCATTATGGTTTGGTTCATAAGATTGAAATGGAGGAGGGATGTGATAAAAAAGAGACAGATGGGACTGATATTACTCTTAAGACTAAGGTTTCTAATGAGGAAATGAAGTCATGATTGCAAAACTTCATGAATGAGATAAAATTGAAGAAAGGAAAAGGTCTGCGGATGAGAAAGTAGGTTTGTTGGATCAGTGGAGTCACCAGATGTGTTGAGAATTGCCTCTAAAGGCTGAATATCACCAAGAACACATCAAACTTGGTGAAATGAAGTTGTGATCTTCATTTTTCTCCCAATGGGCATGCCAAAATTATTGGCGCCAAAATTTGCACCCTTGCTGCAATTGGGTTCAACATTTCAATGAAATGTTGTTAGAGCATACTTTTATGGGCTACTCATGATCTTCTCCTTTAATCAAAGACACCTCACATTTTTTTCTTCGTGTATTGCAGCCTTCATCAAACCAAACCCATATTTTACCTTTTTTCGTGAAACACTATCTATTTTCACTAATACTGCGGAAGACTATTTCCTTTGTTTCTTTACTTCATATGTAAAATCTAGGAAACGCTATCCTTACCATCAGTCCTTCATGATTTTCTGCCTTATCCATTTTCCGCCTATGACTTGAGTTCATTCTCCTTTGTTTCACATACATGGAGAGTCCATAGAAGACGACTTACTCTCCTTTGTTCTGTGGGTTAGGAGAACCCGGGGAACACTAAGTTCCTCAATTCCATGGAGTACTCAAAAATAGTGTTCCATGACTTTTTCCAACAAAATTTCTCTGAGTCCAAAAATTGGATTTTGGAGTTGTCAAAATAGCCTAAGGGGTTATTTTGGACAACAATAGCTTAAAAATCTTAACATAGAGTCTAGACTGGTAACTATCAGTTTTCAGATAAGTAAAAATTCTTGTGTAGTCATCCATAAAGAGGTGAGAGACACTTTATAAGTTAATATAACTATAAATATACAACTTTCATGAAAATCCCTATATTTTAGGGACCCATGCGCATTCTTTATAAGAGATTCATAATTAGGCTTTGAATGCATGCCTAGCTTGCGTAGTTTTATTCTAGGAAAATATTCTTGCATGTTGACTTTTTCCATGGATTGTACGAGCCTATTTTTGAGTTAATTGGAAGTCCAAAATTATTTTATGAGTATTTTAGAATTATTAAGGTTCTGTTATGAGTTTAACTTGCTTTGCAAGTTGAGTTATAATTGGTAATTTTATCCTTTTGAGTTAATAAAAGCATGGCCCAAAGCATGGTGCCATAGTACTCTATTATTGCAATTATTCTAAGTGTTTCTTATTATTTTTATCGCATGTAATTATAATTAATAACCAAAAATCTTACAAATCTTATTTTAAATTTCAATGGTGCATAGAGTGTAGAATTTGATCATCAAGTACACAAGCAATTACACTAGCTTAATCAATTGTTTTTTGGGACTTGTTTGGATGATATAGAACGTCTTTCCAAGTTATTATACATGTTATATCATACATTGATCAGCACTTCAAGTTGTTGGGTTTTTCCCCTTCCCCTCTCATTTCTTTCATTTGGTATCACAGTAAAGTTCTACAAGTAATGGCTTCTATGAATTTTCCTTCTATGAATATCCCTATTTTCAAAGGAGTCAACTTTGAGTATTAGAGGGATCAGTTGAAGATAATTCTTGTTTGTAAGGGATTTTGGGACAATATTTTCAATGAGTATAAACCACCTATTATTTGGAATATTCTCTCTTAAGATCATAAGACGGCAAAAAGGGATGATGAGAAGGTAGGTACTCAAGCCATATTTTATCTTCAGAGAGTTATAGATCCTAACATCTACCCAAGAATTGATGGCTACAAAAATTCTCATGAACCATGGGTTGCCTTATAGACTTCATCAAGGCTCTATGATGGTAAGAGAAGCAAAACTCCAAAACCTCAAAATGAATTTTAAAATTTTAATAATGTTAGAAAGTAAAGGTCTAGGAGATTTTTACATAAGGGTAAATGATATGTTTCATAGAATTATGGAGAAACTAATGAAGATAAAATGGTTGTTAGAAATATTTACATATCTTTGACATAAATATGGATACATATTGTGATCACTCTTGAAGATTTTAAGGACATGAATGCTATAAGTGTTAGTGAATTATTAGGTTCTCTTTTCTTCCATGAGGATAAGATGAATATTTATGCAAGAAATCAAGAGCATGCACTTTAAACCAAGAATAAAATTTTAAATCTAAGGGAAAATATTAAAAACAGTAATCAAAAAATTCAAATAAATTTAATTCAAATGGGAAATAACACTCAAATTTCACATGGAAGAGTAATAAATCATTTATATGTCATTGTTGCAAAAAAAATTGGACACTTTATAAAAGATTGCAGAAAATTGTCAACAAAGAATCGAGCTAATCAAGAGGGTGATAAGAAGGCATTTCGAGCTAAACAAAGTGAGATGAACGAGGAATAAAAATATCGTCTCACATGCAATGTGGGAAAATAAGATGCCAATAATATGATGTAGGAGCGTCATTGTATATAATAAATTTTGGTTTAGCTATGTCTATTAGGTGTGTGTTGAGTCCATTTGGAGGTTTGTGTGGTGAACTTAGTCCTTTTGGACCTTTTTGTTTGTAATAAGTTGATTTTGTGAGGTTTCCCTCCAAAATCACTAAGTTTAAATTTTCAAATATGTTTTGTTAGTAGTATAAAGCCAAAGTAGTTAGTAATGAGTTCATTCAAAGGATGTAAATGAGGACTTATAACATACTCTCCATCCTTAAGATATGAGACTATATGACCTAACTAAGGCTTAAACGTTCCTTTAGTTAGAAAATGAATGTTTGGGGTTAATAGGCGATAACCCTAACTAACTTTTTAAATCTTTATTTCTTATGAAGATGTATTCTAATCACTACAAGAGAAGGTTGTGGGGTAGGAGGAAGGAATCAATAAGGTTCTTGGAATTTTGGTAATTCTCAATTATAGAGCCTTGATGGCTCATGAATCATGTACGTTTCATTAATGATTTTATTCAATAAAATGGCTTCATCTATATATAGGTATTGTGAAAATTCTGTGTACAGTGATATTTTTTGTATGATACACGCATTGAATCATTCATGCTAATCTGTGATATAAAACTGATTGAAAGGATTGTCGGGTGAAATGTATTATTGAGGTGAAGAGGGTATGCTACATGTAAAGTAATGTGCAAGGTGTGATATCTTCAGGAGATGATCTTAATTAAGGAAGAAATGATCATAACATATGGTTGCATGAAGGTAAAGATACCATTATTTTCTCAAGTTAAGAATTCATTGCAATAAGATTCTTGATGTACTATGCAAGGAAGATCTGAGTCATATATAAAATTTTAAGAATGTGTAATGGTATCTCAACAAAGTGAGTAACTGGAATCTATCGAAAGGTAAGGTTCTATATCAAAAGACTATACTCATACATGCATAACTAGGAAATTGACCTGATGTGTATCAGTGAAAAGAATAGCTGATTATGTTTTGTTAATAAGGTCATGTGATTACTAGTGTATAAAGTGAGTAACATGGTGCTAATGATAAAGACCCAATGGTCTAAGGAATGATTTAGTACATAAACCTGCTCATTTTGTAAGAAATGGTGATAATTAAGGATAACTTGGATCCTCACAAAGTTCTCTGTCCTAAGGACAAGGAGATTGAGATATGATAAAAAGAAAAAAATACCTCTTATTGTCAATTAAATATAATGCAAAAGAGTGAATTTAGTTTTTCCACTGTATGTTAATGCTCTTTAAAGACCCTACAGACTCGAATCTTAGTCTGAATGCCAAAGTGTTTGAAGAGTTTCCGTGAAAAAAAAGAGACTGTAGCACAAGTATGTATGAACTCAGTGGAAGACAAATTTGGGTAGTGAATAGCATCTTGGTAAAATGAGACCTATAGTATCTGAAGGTTTAACATAATCCATTGAAAGTTGTCTAACTTGAGAGATCCTTGATTGAAAATTAAAAATCTAGAAAAAATTGGTAGGACTATTGTAATGTGTAAAAGCACAGGTAAAGAGATGTAGGAAGGATACTAAGACAAGGATTTAAGTAGGGTAAGCATGTTAATTTCTTACCAGTCTAGCCTTAAGCTAATCAAGAGACATACCCTGTTATGAGTGTCTAAGGTAAGTTCTGAGTTTAGCCAGAGGACCTTATGTTGAGGGTCTAGAAAAGGTATGGCTATGCTTGAAATGAGACCTTATAACAAAAAAAGAATACGGAGGTTATAGATGTAGGGACTGTCAGCAGTTTATGAAGGAAGTAAGCTTATCAGGAGAGTTTATAAGACCAAGAAATTACAATAGTGGACAGAGTATTGAAAGGAATTGACTGATGTTCTTGAGTTGATTGTGTACATGTCAATGAGAAATCAACAGGTTTAAGGAAGCATTTGAGAATGAGAGTTGATGTTGCCTTAGGAAGACTCATGGTAGCTGTGGAAAAAGCACAGTTGAAGGTTAGGGACATCCATAATAGTCTGGTGTATTTACTTGAGAGTATGACACTATTTTGAAGGACCCAATCCTAAAATAGATCAACAACATGCAGTGATAAGAAACTATATTGAATACAGTTAGACACAGGAATCACAGAGTAACAGTTTGCTAATGCCATTCCAAATACAGTGTAAACTTAGTGAGATAGGGAAAGTTGAATAGAAGTTCAAGTAGAAGGTTACATATGTTGAAACACTTTGTAACCAGTGGTCTAGGTGTTTAGATATTGACTAAGAGAAGTTGAAAGCCAAGGAGTAAAAGAGAGTTACTATCCTGAGTGTTATGACAGCTTAATTTAATTCACATGAGAAGAGCTTTAGAGAACAAATAAACCTTTGAGTCTTTAGTGTCAGAGAAAAGGCAGTTGAAAAATAGAGGACGAGGACAATGTAGTATGATGGAAGAATAAGCCAAAAAGGTCTTAGAAGGTTGTAAAGAGATCAAAGAAACTAAAAAAAAATGATGAAAGCCTATAACTGTCTTATTGACAAGCTTTGAAAAGGAGTCTTAAATGAGCTAAGTCCGTGAATAAGGTTTTTGGATTAATTCCTAAAGAAAGCATATAGATTGAATTGCATGAGAGAGAGAAGACGAAGTGTATGACAATAGACCCTAGGGAGTAGAAGTTATTTCAAATGATGACTAGATCAAGAAGGATCAAATTACAGAGCATAGAAGGAGACAGTATAAGCATTTAGAGTGTAGTGGGGAGCACAAGAAGCTAAAAGAGTTAGGCAAAACCTAAATTTCAGGTTAATTTGAGATAACAAGGAACCTTAAGTGGGTAACTGATTGAGCAACTATTTGAATTTTTTCATGGAAGCCGTACTCATGGTTTTATAGAGAGTACTAAATGACTTGCAACCCTAAGACGAGACTTGTTAACCGTAGTATAGAGTCTAAAGAAGCCCTAGTAAAATGGGGAATAAATTTATAGTTGGAAAGTGAATTGGTTGGTGAAGAGATAGGGCTGGAAAATTAGGTACCCATAGCATAACAAGGATTAAATGGGTGCCTTAAACATATATCACATCTGCATGAAAGTGAGAAGATCTAACTCATATACACATGATTATTTTATGTCTCAAAACCAGGGCTAGTTGGGCTAAGAGGGCAAATATGGTAATCATGAATGATGGTATCTAGAAGGAAATAGAATGAAGATGAAGTGATAGATGAAACTTTGTCAATCACATGAATATTGAGTTGATAGGGGTATTTAAGAAATTTTACCAGTGGTTTTTATGATTAAATATTTGCGACTTTTATGGTCAGATATGCAGTTTAGGAGGGCTAGTAGCATGTATGAAATGACATTTGGAGTCTAGTTTTAATAAAAATTTAAGAATTTGATGAATTTTCCAAGCATGTGATGATGATTGTATGGTGATTCCAAACTAATCTAAATCGTTCTTGAGCTTTGAATCATTTTACATAGCAAATTTGGGAATAAGTGCAAGATTTTGGCTTTAAGAAAAAGTGAACATTTTGGATGGATTTTGAATGTTGTTTTCAAATGATTGTTCTAGAAAATAATATTGTTGAAAGAAGAGAGAGCCTCTACATCATTTGGTATCATGGCAGAGAATCAAATGGAAGGAATAGAGAAGTTGATGAAGCAGATGAGAGAGGAAAAAGAAAGGAAGAGAACGGAAGAAACGAAGAGAGAGAGGGCAAGATAAGCAATTAGTATGATGTTTTTGAACAAGAACTCAAGGAGCTCAAGATAGATGTGGAGAAGTTAGGAAAGTTGATGGAAGCTACAAGCATGGTGGAAAGGAGCAGTATAGTTGTCTTTGAGATGAAAAGAGGAGTCAAGTGGCCTATCAAGCTACTTGTAGAAAAGAGACAGAGAGCAGCTGAGAAGGATGATAAAAAGGGAAGAGAAAGAGCTGGAGAAGATGGAAAAATGGATGAGAAAACAAGAGAAAGAGGTTGCTAAAGAAGTGGTTCAGAGATTGAATGAAGAGGTAATTGCAAGCTTCTTAGCTTTCCTTGGAAGAGGAAGAGGAAGAGTGATAGAAGTGAAACAACAAGAGTGAAGAAGAAGCAAAGAAATCACTGGATGAAGATTCTCATGGGGCTACAAGAGCCTCCTTAAGTTATTAAATCTGATAGTGATTTTGTATGTGTGAATGTAGGTACACAAAGAGAAGAAGAAAAGGCAAGAAATGATGCCTTGAATGAAGAGATGGAGAACAAGAATGAAGAAAAGATGGAGAAAAAATCTTGTGAGCAAGTGCAAGCTAACTATGGACCAGTCAAGAGTGAAAGTGCAGCAATTAGTGTGATGAGAGGATCATGGAGAGCTCTCACAAGTATGTGAAGCTGGATTAGTGGAGAAGATGAGGTGAAAAGCAAGACAAGTGCTAGAGAAGCATTGGCAAATGAAGAAGACAATGAAAATGAAAGTGAGATGAAGAGTCAAGAAGAAGAAACAAGTCAAGAAACTAATAGTATGCGGCAAGATACAATGCTTTTAACAGAGGGAGAGCAACAAATGAATGAAGAAGACAAGTTGGTGAAGCGAAAAGACAAGGGACTAGTTGTCCTCTATTTTTGCAAACTAAGGTGGCTTTTAGCTTTGTTTGTGCAGGTATAGACCAAGATGTGAATGAGAAAAGTGAAGAGAAGCATGATATAGATGAGGAAAAGCAAGTGAACCATGAAGAAGAAGACAAAGACAAAGAAAGAGATCAAGTGAAGCAAGAAGGTGACAAAGCAATAGAGAAAGGAGAAGACCAAGGAGAGACAAGAAACATGAAGATGAGCTCAAGAGTAGGAGAAGAGGATGAGATTCAAAGAAGTAACAGAGAAATTGGGAGATCAAGGAAGTAAGAAAACAGAAAGTGGAAGCTCAAAAATCTCTCCTCTTGGGAGAGTATGATGCAGGATAATCATTGTAGATAGGTCAATTTTGGCTTGTATTAGGATAAATAGTTGAGTTCAAGAGTTCATCTAGTGGTGTGTGTGAGGTAAATAGTCCATTTAGACTCATCTTTTGTGCAATAAGTTGATTTTGTGAGGTTTCCCTCAAAAATCACTCAAGTTTAAATTTTCAATTGTTTTTTTGTTTGTAGTAATAACACCAAAATACTTAGTAATGATGTCATTAAAGGGATGTAAATGAGGCTTATAACATTCTATCCACCTTAAGACATGACTACATTACCTAACTAAGGCTTAAACCTTTTTGGGTTAGATTATGCATGGTTGGGTTTGATGAGTGAGAAACCTAAGTAACTTTTAAGATCTTCCTTTCTTTTTAAATGTATTCAAATGTTTGATGTGTGTGTGTGTGTAGGAGTAAGGAAGAAAAGGGGAGTGTAATTCTCAGTTTTAGAGCCCTGATGGCTCTTGGAGATTGTACTTTCATGAAATATCTAATAAAAAATCTTCTTTGTAATATGTGAGAATTGTGTATAATGATTTTTTGTATGATACATGCATTGAATATTTATAAATCTATGTTTAAAGACTCCTAGAAAGGTTTATTAAATTATATTTTCAGGTGAAAGGGAATGTTGCAGTCAAAAATGGTCAAGGAGTCATAGAGGAAGATCTTGGTGAGAACACAATCATAAATATGGAAGAGGGAGTTAAAATAACATACTAAGTTAGAACTAAGAGTAATAGATGCTTGAAATACTTGTAAGGAAGAATGATTATAAGTATTATAAAGTTCATTGTTTACTAGTTAGTGATTGGAACTATTAAAGCACTTGTAAATGATTGATCCAGAAATGATCCAGGGATCCTCACAGAGAAACACCGATCTAAGATCTTCTCAGAAATTGTTGCAGTCATTTTTAAAACGTGGGGAAAAATTATACGACTCCAACGACAGCTTGTTTGCAGGAAACGGAGCTCGTTTGCAAAAGTTATAGCCCGCTGAAATTTTTGGGCAACTGGGGAATTTTGGGTTTTTTTTGTGCAGGGTGGACGTGTGCACGCTCGCCAAGTGTTGCGATCGTATTGCGACACATGGACAAATTGTGTGACGTATTAAAAATAATGGGTTTTGGAACGCCGGTCTTGGACACTCGATCTCAGACAAATGGACCCCGCTATTTTCTGGCTGGGGGCCCTCAGCCAGGTTCGACACACTCGATTTAGGAGGGGTGCCTTGGCCTCCTTCTCATTTAAACATTCAACCAACTGTGCATATAAACCTCTATATTTTCTATTGCGCCATGCATGTGGGATAATGGGCATGCTTGACTTAAATTTTCCACGCCCTTTTTAACTTCCTTGCTTTTTCCACGCCTTTATTTAATCATTTCCAAGCATATACTAAATTTTCCACGCATTATTTCAAAACTGTCCAAACAAACATTAAACTATCCACGCCACATTTGAAACTGCCCACCATTTTAGGGATTTAGGCGCCTAAAACAAATGCAATGCGCCACCCAATGCGCCCCATGGTCAAAGCGCCTAGTATATAGGCTTAGGTGGCTTACTTGCCACTTTAAATGCGCCCTCTTTGCCTATTTTAAAGCATAAGATATACTCCCAAGCGCCCAATGTGGGATTTTATTCCCAAAAAGGATCAGCCAAGGGGAATGGAACTCGGGTGGAGGTGGTAAAAGGATATGCGCCCAGCCATCAAACCAGGAGGTGCACAAACAGTATATAAAGGGTAATATTTTATTTGTAATGGCATTCGGACTGTGTAAGAAATATTGTATTGCTCATATCTTGAGCTAACGGAGGAATTTGAAGGAGATGTAAAAGGCAACCCCTGTTATTTTCGACAGAGGAAGACTGTGAGAAGGTCTAAATTTTGTAGAATTCTTTGTAAAGGATTATTTTCAAGATTTTAATAGATCGGTCCCATTCAACCGGACCCGGAGACGTAGGCCTCAAGCGCCGAACTCCGTTATCAATTCTCGCGTCACGTTGCTGGTGAATTCTCTTTATTTATTTCTGTATTTGCACAGTACTTGCAGTTTTTATTCTTTTATTAAAAATACAAAAAGAAATAATGCACAAATTTAAATCGAAAATCATTACAAAGCAAGAAAAGTGTGTGTGCACAATTGCTAGTTAAATTTGGTTTTCAGATCAATGATGTAGGAGAGACTACTCTGTAATTTTGTGTGTGAAATCCTTCTGATTATGGTTTGTTAGAATGAATGGTTACAATATTTTTCATAGTGTAATGATATAGACATGAAGAATAATAACTTGCATGGATACTGTGAAAGCTTACTAAGGTTTGGATTACAAAGATCCCTAACTTGAGGGAAGGTGAATATGATTAAAAGTTTATTATTATGTTCAAATTGCAATTTTGTGTATATAGTCCAGTGTTTGTTGATCTAGTAAAAGGTGGATGAATATTAGTATGATCCAAATATTTTGAAGATTTTTTCATGTGTTAAGACCCTTAGAAGTTGTTGGAATCAGTGGAAATTAAAATAAGTTGCAAAACCTTTGTCTTGCTAGACTGTGACCTTGATTAGGGTTAAAGAACCAAGAAAACTATATAAAATGAGATTTAGCCATGGGAATTTGATAAAACTTTGTGGAAATGAAGATATCATGGTTTTATAGGTAGGGGTCAGATTTCATGAAGAAATATTTACAGCTATTATGATAAAAGAGGAAAAATCATATTGTCAAAACTAGTTATAACAGTCTAGAGCGTTTTAGAGTGTAGAAAAGTTGAATAACTTCAAAACTAATTGATGAAATAGCCCCAAACTTGGTACAAATGTGTAGTACTATGGGACAGAGGTATATAATGGGTTTTAGAAGTATGAAAATAATTAATCATGCTAAAAATCTTGAAAATTCAGTAGAAGTCCTGGGTACTACTCTATTATGAACGACGAGTGCAAGTTTTAGTTGGAGTTGAAGGGATTTAGCCATACTAAGGATCTTAGCCATGCCTTGGAATATTTTGATATTTAGAAAAGGTTTAAGGGCCATGAGATAGTAGGAAGTGAACTTATCCACCAAATCTTGCAAAGTTCGGACTTGACTGTAATTGTGCACAGTTTTAAGAGATTGAGGGATAACCAAAAATCATATTGGTAAAAGTTTATTTTTAGGAGTTAGAAAAATTATAAATGTCATAACTGAATATGTATACATACCTTGTGTATAAATTTGGATCTATAAAATACAAACCTATAAAATTCATAGAGTTTTCTTTCTCGTTGTCAGGCTTGTAGGAAGGGTTTTGCCAAATTTCTAAAATTGCATTTTTGAGAGATTCAAGTTATTACAAGACTTGAAATTTGACACACACCATGGAGAGAACATGAAAAAATTGTTCCAATAGGTTTTGGGGCCTGGCGGTAAGGTAAATTACCTTAGCCATTAAATGCCCATAGAACTAAACTTAGAAGACTTAGCTTTCAGAAGGACTTTACAAAGCAAGTACCCTCTAAAGGAAGAATTAATCCTTGAAACTTCTTAGACATATAGTTTTTCATAATTGGTGACAAAAAACATAAATTTTTAGGCTGGTTCATGAGGGAGTGAAGATATTTTTGCATCAGAATGATGTCCCAGACCTATGGGAAGACTTAAGAGCAAAAATACAAAAGGTGGCATATAAAGAGTTACACAAAGAGTTAAGCCCTGAGTTTTTGCAAGCAAGTTAGAGGAGTTGAGAGACAACTATAGAAGGTAATAGGAATTTTTGGGTAGTGATATAAGTGTGAATGCATATTTGGAGTAGAGTACATGCCCTTAAGAAGCCAAATATGACAATTTTGTGAGATAGAAAGGAAGTTGAAGATTTTGGTTGATTCGATCAAGTGTAATAGTTGAAATTGCATGATTTGTGTCTAAGTAACATGGTGAAGTGATCGAATTTTCCAAATTGAGCCTTTAATCCAAAACTTGTATGTTGAAGTAAGGTTTCTTAACTTGAGAAAGTGAACAAAAATTGTATGTTTTGACAAGATTATGAGTTTTGGTTGATTCTAACATTGAAGGATGGTTGTGTTTCATGATGTTCTGCATCATAATATGTGGTTTATTGATTCAAGTTGTTCGAATCACATGACATGTTAAAAAGAGAATTTTAGCATACTAGATGACACCTTCAAAATTCAATTGTAATTAGGGTATGGAAAATTCATTCAAATTAAAGGTAAGAGAAGAATGAAAATCAACTCAATTAGAGGTAAGGGTGAAATTAATGATATGTATTTTTCTGCAAGTTTTAACCATAATTGATCAGTGTTGTAAAACTAGTGTAAAAGGGTTTTAAATTGCTTTTTGAAGATGAAGTTTGTTCAATTTTTTATAAGAAATTTAGAAATAAATTGACGGGTATGTGTGCAATGTGAATAGATGGGTGAGATGATAAGGGTCAATTGTGCATTGGGCATGTAAATGGGTAAGTGGGATGGATAGAATTAAATGTGAGTGGGTGAGGGTTAGTAAATGAATGATGAGGTGTCTTTCATCCCCATTTTTGTGGGGTTTTATATTTTTATTTGCTTTTGTGGGATTATTGTGTTTTATGATTTTTTTGTATTTTTAATAAGAGATCCTATGTATAAGGTGTATTTTCTAGCGTTTACATTTTGCCCATTTTTGGGTTGTGTGTTGCAGAAATAAGGATACAACCCAAAAATTGAAGATGAGATGGGGATTGTATAACCCTATGACAATTATTTTTGTAGTTTCAGGATTATATGGTTGACTAGATAGACAAGAACTTGGAAATGTGATCGGTGGGTCACTTCATCTAGAGCCTGTGAAGGGGTCAATAGGTTGATTTCGTAAGACAAAGACTATTGAGTCAATTGACTAAGATGATTTGATGATTATATGTCATGAGATTGATGAGAAGGTTGTTTGATGTGATATCCCTCTCAAGTGATTGTTTTTGGAGCCGCAGGTTTCCCCAACATAACGTGGGATGAAAAGTGGTAATTGATAAATTATAGAAAAATGAATTTTGGTGAAGGCATGATGAGTGGAAGAGAGGACAATATTTCCCCATCCATGTGTGAAAGAAAATGTGACAATATATGTGTGCTAAGTTGGATGTAATTAAGAGAGTTTGAGAGCAGTGTTTCCCCAACCTAAAGTGATGAGAAATGATTACAAGGTAAAGGACCTGAAAAGTGGTGATTATGCAAAAGTGTGCAGAAGGCTTCAAATTCCCATGAATGTTCATTTCAAATAAGGTGAAATGTAATTATAAAATTGACATGGTTGCAATAATGGATTTTAAGAGGTGTGTAGGTGTATGAACATGGTTTTCAATAAGAGTGTTAGTGAACACATGATGAGCTGGAAGCCACAAGATATGAGACAAAAAGTGAGATAAAATGGGATCTTAAACAAGGTCTAAACATCACGATGGTGACATACTATCCATGTGTCTCATTGAGATCTTGTGGTGCCCCTGAAAGTGAATTATTTTTTGAAGTGAAGATCCGTAAGACAATGAGTGAAAACATGAACCAATGTGTAGGCATGATTGAAATAGGTGATTGGTGATATATGGAATGAAAAGAAATTGTAAGTTGTACATTGTTACACTTCCAACCAAGTTTTTATAACCTCGACAAAGATACATTTAATTTTAGTTGCAGCATTGTTCTACTACTAGTCAGGCATCCATAGCCCTGGTAGAGATACTAGAAATACCCCTGAGAGAGAGTATGTGATACTGTTGTTGTTTCTTTTATTTTTTTGAATTGTAATTTTTTCTTTTGATTTTTTTTTACATGATATTTTTCTCTCTTATTTTGTTTAGGGGTTTAGAACCACTAGTGGATTGATGGAGGGAATGGAAGTGATTATGGAGATGACATTGGAAAGCATCAACAAATAATTCCCTAGGGTATTCACAACAAGTTATTAAGTGTGTAACATTGCATGTATCTCTAAGAGGATAGTCATTTTTAATTCACCATGTAAGGAGAGACCAAGTTCAAGCAATTGTAGTAGATACTATTGACTCACAAAACATGACAACAAGATAATCAAGAGTTCACTAAAATCTATAAAACAACCCAATATGTGGAATGTGAACAAATTGTAAATGAAGTATGTAGTAGTGAACCAAATATTGGAATGAAATAAAAATGAATTGAGAAAATGTGGAAGAACATCCATGAGAAAGTGTTGTTTATTGCATTTTTTGGGATATATGGGCTTGTTTTAGTTTTGAATGATGTTTAGTTATTTTTGGATTTTGTGTGTGTTTTTTTGTGTCAATGATGATAGTGTAGAATGTGTGGAGATTCAAGATGTGTTTCAAATACATTATGGATGAAGAGAAGTGGAATGTATGAAATATAAAGGATGTAATATTGAAGATAAATGAGAGTCCCCCCGGTCTATATAGGGACTAGATGAGTGAGAAACATGATGTATAGGAGTACAAGATAGGTGAGGTAGATAATGGGATTGAATTGTATGATGTGGATGATGATTGAATAAATGATACCAAATAGAAGCCATATAATGGTGGTGTGTGAAGGATGTGAGTGTTGGGATGAAGCAAACAAGAAATATGTTGAGTGTGGTGAATGTGTGATAATTTCGGGTGGACGAGGACATGAAAATATATCAATGGTAGAAGATAAAGGAATATGAATCATGGTATTAGTGATGATGTCAAGTGGATGAGGAGTGGACAACATATCGATCACTGAATAAATTGTGAGATCCAAGGGTATGGTCTTGCGATGAATGAGTATAATGAGACGAAGCTTTCATGGAGTAGGAAGGGGTATGTAAGAGCGGAGGCCAAACAAATGAGAATGTGGGAGAAGATCAAAATGATGTGAATGTGTAATTGGATGTGGAGGAGGCTTGTGAGGAAAATGTGTAAGAAAAAATGGTTGTGTGGTCATGATAGAGGATATGAATGAAGGAGAAGCTGACAATAAGAAAGGTGCATGAGCAAGTGGTGATGGAGGAAAAAAGTTTAATAATGCTCCAAAAGAGGTGAAGCAAGGAGAGCAAGTGTAGGTGACTTACAAGGAAGAGATGTGAGAACAAATGGATACAAATGGTGAGTAATTATGCAATAGGAATGTGAATGAGCACAACATATGGTATATGATGTAATAGAGGTGTCTATAGCAAGAAGAATTCCTGAATGAGTGAGGATGAAGGCCATGTAGGTGTGGAAATTGTGTATATCATAAGTGGGTGGTAGATGACCAGTGCGAGTGATGAATTAGAGTAAATGGTGGGAAAGAGAGAATCACGTGATGATGTAAATGGTGGAAATTTAGAGAGATGTGGTAACAATGTGGATGACTCTGGAAAGGATGAGGATGAGACCACGTGCAAAGTGGAATCACATGACGGTGGAGATTGAGAAGGGGATGATGTAGAGGATGAGACATTAGGGGAGAAAAATGGTTTGGAGTCCAAGGTAGAAGCATGTGATGATGTGGAGTGTGAAGCGAATGGTATAGATGTGGAGACACTTGGTGCACATGATTATTTGGATGTAGTGGGAAATGATGAGTCAGATAATGGGGACATATCACAAAGAGAAGAAGTGGGAATAATAGTATTGTGTGAAGTGATGGGATTGGTATTAGTAGGTGAAGTCGGAGGAGATGGAGGCTCAACAACAATGTTTCCCTTTTCAAGGTCCTAAATGATGTTATGAAGTTTGGGATATTAATCGGTGGAATTACCATCAATATGATGATAGGCATATGTTTCATGGGAATAGTGTCACAATGGTTGAGATGATTTGGGAGGTAGAGTGATGAGATGAGCATTAAGAAACTTATGGAGAATAGAAGAAAGTGACTTGGTCAAAGGAATGGATTTGTAAGGGGGTTGGATGAAGCTATAAGCCTGAGGAGAATGCAATGAATGTGAAGAGGTGGGTGTAGAAAGTGATGAAATATGAGGAGGATCTTGTTGTATGACATTGTGAACATGTCAGTTTGATGGTGTAGTAGGTGGGGGAGAAATTGAAACATGCAACAAGGAAGGAGGATGACCAAGATGGATATCCTCGAGGTGTTGTGCCATGTGCACAACCTTGTCAAAAGTGTGTAGTGGATGAATTTGTAAGTGGTGTGAGATGTGGGGGACACAAATTTTAGAAAAGAGGTCAATACTTTCAGATTGTGGGAGTGGAAATGATAGGCAGTGAACGATTGCACACCAACGTGCAAAAAAATCAATAATAGACTCATTATGGGATTAGTGAAGCATGTGAAGATCAACTAGTTATACTTTCGGTGCAATATGGATGAAGAAGTGGGATAATAATGTGTTAGCAAGTTGTGTGAATGTGTAAATTCTATGTTGTGGGAAGCGAGAATACTAGTCAAGGGCTTACAAAATGAGAAAAGGTGGAAAATGTGTGTAAGAGGAGTGTGTCGTCATATGTTGAATGAGGTGGCATGTGTAACAAAAGAGATGCAAGTGGTGTTGGGGGTCCTTGGTGCCATTGAATTTGTCAAATATGAGCAATTTAAAATGGGGTGGATAGGGGTGGCGTGGTACCATGGGATGGATCTCATTGAAAATTGTGTGATAAGTTGGTGTGGGTGGAAGTACACCCAAATATTAGGACTCAAGATTGGTAATGCAATCAATTATGTGTTGGTGAAGCATGTTGGGGTGGGAATGAGCATGGGAGTGAATAGAAGCCATGGAGAAGGACTAGGTAGAATGGGTGGGTGGAGAAACATGTAGGGAGACTGAATTGTGTAACACGAGTGGGACTTATGGCAAGAGGTGTGAAAGTGTGCAAAGGGCTAGGCCCGAGTAGGCCCGGTAATGCTAGGAAACCAGAGTGTTCAAGGGGACGATTAGTTTTTGTGAAGGAGGGAACCAGAGTGTGAGCATGGAGTAATGCACACAAGAGTAGAGAGAGTGCAAATCAATGAAGAAGATAGGATGGGGATGGAGTGTAAAGTGGAGTGAAAATAATCTATGCACAGAATGCACATAAGGAAATAGTTGTTGTGAGCTTTTGGAGTGATTGGTTTTTATTGGTTATTTATATGATTTAAAAAAAGGGTGATTTACTAGTGACTTGTGTTGGCGTGGGTTAGGAGCTTGTCCCTTACACGTGTTGGTGACCAGGATAGGGTTGCACGAGTGACTATACAGAGAAGGGTTGTTGCGATGTACGGCAAAGGGGAGTCAAGTGAGAGGGGGATGATGTGGGTGAGGGGGTTGGTGAGCCCTGGTTCAGTGGATAGTGACTGGTGGATTGAAGGTAAGTAGGGTTGAGGGGTCATTGAGTGTAGGGAGTGGAATGGGTTGCATGTGGGACTAGTGTATGGAGAGCAATGAGAGATGAGTTAGGCGGTCGGTCGCAGGTGTGACTTGTAGGTAGGCTAGGTGGGGTGGGGATTAGGGAGGGTGGTAGGAAGTAGGTCGTAACAAGTTGCAGATAGCGACTGGTGGGAGAGCTAGTGAGGGATTGGGAGTGATGAGGGGAGGTTAGGTGTCGGTCGCAGGTGCAGTCAATGGGGTGGGATGGGTCGGATGGGGAGAGATGAAGGCGTTTGTGAGGGTGTCATTGGTCAGAGGTGAGGGCCTAGGGTGAGGCTTTTGGTGAGGGAGTGGGACTCACCACATAGGGAGTGAGGTTTGGTGAGTCACAGGTGCGACTTGTTTGGTGTGTACATAAGGTAGGTAGAGAGAGCAAGGAAGAGGGGTTAGGGATATGGTGATTTGTGGTTTGAAAAGGGAGGTGAATGGAGCAGAACTTGATGGTAAGGGGGTGAGGGACGACTGTGGGAAGATCGGGTGAGGAGGTAAGATTCAGACAAGTGGGCATAACTTGCAAGGAGGTGAGGCATGGGGACGAAGTTTAGGTACAAGGGTCACAATGTGACCTTAGTGATAGGGCAAGGTTATAGAAGAGGATGTGGTAAGTGATTCACATTGGTGACTGATGGGTGTGGAACATGGAGGTCTCAGAGGGAAACGCAAGGGAAGTGAGGAGATCGAAGAAGTAAATTGGAGTATGAAGTGTGCAAGATGGGGACGGTAGAGCATTGCAAGTTGGACATGATGTCAGGTGAAGTGAAGATGACGGTGAGGTTCATACTGTGAAGTGGATTACTCATGCAGGGGTGTGCAGCAATGGTCAGACCTATGAGCTTGTCATGAGGAGGATGGAGAGCACCTAAGTGAGTAATGGAAGTGACTCACCAAGCATGTTAAGGGGTACGTGACCAGGGCATGCCAAGGGGAATGACCATGAAGTGCATAAGGGACATAGAGTGCACAAGGGGATTGATCGTGAGCGTGTAAAGGGACCATAGCGCGAATGGTGGCATACATTGAGCACACAAGTGTGACTAACATGCGTAAGGGGTAGATTGGAGTGCACAAGGGACTTGGACAAGCGTAAGGGGTAGACAAGATGCGTGCAAGGATGAGGTAGACCTATGGAGAAATTTACAAGGGTAATGATAACCATGTGGAAAGAGTTACAGGTCTAGTGATAGTTGACGATGAAGGTAGAAATGAACTGAATGTAGGAAGCATAATAGTACTAGAATGAGTGAAAAGATGGATGACTGGAAAATTACAGCGCAGTCATAGTTGCAACTGTGTCTGGGATAAATTATGGAATGTAAAATAAATGCAGACATGAATGAAACGATTGTATTTTGGAATGGTTATAGACCATTCAGTTGCAGATGTGACTGGGAAAAATATGAGATGAAAAATTACAAAGCTTAGTCACAGTTTGCGACTGAGACTGGGGAAAATAAGAACTCAGAACAACTATCAGAAATGGATATGGAAGTGTGAGAAGAATGTTGTTAAGAATAGAAACAGTCACAATATGACTCAGATATAATGGAAAATGAAATGGAGTGTTTTGATGAATGTGATGATGTAGATTTGTTTGTCTTTCAGGTTGAATATGGGTCCAGGTTAGTTTGGACTGCCTATGTAAGGATCTCTCTCTAGCTACCAATGTTATCTAAACCAGTATCATTCACTAGAAAATTTCTAGTTGTGGACTTTTACCCCTTGATACAATCAAGATGTGGGTTGTTACCAATAGACAACATTGGATCTACCTCATGGGTGGAACTAGTCAATCAGGTTGGGTCATTGAACCTTTTCAACCAATGAATCCTCTCAATGTGTCACTCTACTTCAGGGTTCCTATGGTACTCTCTCACAATGAATTTTAGGGTTTATGCACAAGTACTTCTCACAATTATGTGGATGGGTATTTACCCTTATCTCGAACTTGTATTTAATGTGTATACTCATTTCCAATTCATTCCCTTAAGAATAAACAAGTGTTTTTTTAATATTTTTTTAGAAACAAAATTATATAAACAATCACGCCTATGCGACTACTCTGCAACCTAGATTGTTAGAATTTTTTAGTAGAAAAATTAGCAACACAGTCGTACAGTTGTGACTGACCTGCGACCATATTTTTTTTGGTATTTTTAGCAGATATGCAAAACCAAGTGTTATATTTGTAACAAAAATGTTAGGTAAAAATAAAAAACAAAATGAAAGGACTATAAAACCTTAAAGAAAAAACTATTAGATTCATAAAATGAAAAGAGTTACCCACAACCAAATGATCCCACTATGGTCGCCAAAATGTATACCTAGATTTAGATCACCTACAATATGGATTAGTTAATATACAATTACCAAATCAAAGCTACTAAAAATAATGTGCTTATGTTGTCATTGAAAAAGTGACGGACAAGCATGGTTCTTTATTGAATAAAGTGGGTAGAAAACTTCATGATTTAATTCTAAACTTGCACACAAACACACTTAGAGAAATGTTAGTTGTGTTTTTTAGTTAGGGGACCTACCTCAGTCAGATCCCTAACCTTTTAAGGAGATAAAATACATTTTATTGAAGTAAAAATGACAAATCAATGCATGAAAATGACAATTATACCTAACTCAGATTGCGTAGGACTAGTTGCAGTTGTGATTCGTTGAAAATCACACGGAGATCGCAAACCAGTCATAGTTGCGACAAAAACCTATGTTGAAATGTCACTAAAACAGTGATGCAACAAGTTACACCTATCCTTTTTGATCCACCTTCACCTCTCCAAAAAATGCAATACCAAAATATGCGAGCAAAAAAAACAAAAACTCAAGTACAAGCTTAAGTGCACAAAGAGTCATGGTAGCCAAGAGGGTGAAATGTTATGGGTGAGTGGTGTTTTATAGTTTTTGAATGTATACAATATTTGATGGGTATGGGTGTAATGTGAATAGATGGGTGAGATGATAAGGGTCGATAGTGCTTTGCGTATGCAAATGGGTAGGTTGGATAGATAAAATCAAATGTGAGTGGGTGAGGGTTGGTAAATGAGTGATGAGGTTCCTTTTATCCCCGTTTTTGTGAGGTTTTTTATTTTTTATTTACTTTTGTGGGATTATTTGATTTTTTGGGATGATTGTGTTTTATGATGTTTTTGGCCCAAGTCTGATTCTGAACCATTTCATTAGCCCTTGTTTGGTCATATTTTTGTGTACCATTCCATGTCTTAGATTTTAGACTGTTAAGAGGATCCAAATAATCAGCCTGATTGCATTTCCCCCACGTAAAGATTGGTGATCCTGTGAGATAAACAAATGTGAGCATAGTACAAACGAGGAAAGATGAAGTTGATGTGTACATCTAAAATAAAAATCCTCCAATGGGGGGATAGGTAATGTGCATGGTAATAACCATAACACATGCAAAATAATGGGTAAAACTAACATAAAGTATGAGTGACAAAAAAACATGACATGATGTAATAGAAACTAGTCAAAATATGCAGTAACATAGCAAAGATAATAAAAAATAGCTAGTTGAATATATGGGACACCACTCAGGATGTCACAAGACACTTGAAGCTTGTAAAGCTATACAAGAAAACAAGCTTTCAAGCATAGGGCAAAGCCCGCAAACAAGACAGGGGCATAGAAGAAAAATTATAAGTAAATTAGATAACCTTGATTGGGAATAGGCCTGCAAGACAAATATTACACATGAAGCACCTATTAACATGTTAGAAAAATTGATAGTATGTCACTATGTATACAATTGAAAATAATGGAATGAAAGTAGATCCCTATCATTATGGACCCTGATAACACTTGAATATTGAGAAGTAAGGAAGGTAGATTCCCCCAGGAGCCTCAATGGGATGACTGTGGACTCATCACATGCGTGCAATTGTGTTATCCACCTATCAATGTATCTATGTTAATATACCAATAGGAGCTAGCTATAAAGCATCCACCTCAACAGCAACCCATGTGAACTTTGCACCTATGTGTATTTGTAAAAGGAATTTTAAATTTCCACCCTTGATGAACTCCCCACCAGTAACATTACTAGAATATCAACACTGTAACATCAAATAGTATTAGTAAGCAAGGATACATGCAACTGAGGTCTAAGCTAATGTTTTTGTATTTTTTTCAATATTTGAATGTTTAGAACATGAAAAACTATGACTAGGGGAGGGGAGGAAAGTTCCTTCCAGTGTATGTGTGCAAAGTGAGGTTTATGTAGGTCCAGTATTACCCTCAACATTCCGCCCACCTTACAACCACACTTACATAAGAAGGATGTTGACCATTCGGGTAATAAGGGTAACACTAGAGGTATCATAGAATAATGTCAACATAGTGAGGGGAGAACCCTATATAGTCCAAGATTCCAACTAGATGAGTAGGAAGTGTATAAACAATAAGAGTGTGTCCATTAGGAGAAAATACGATAGGTGGATTCCATTGTTGATCCCTTGTTGGCAATAGTGGAAATAGTAAGATCCAAGACATAAGGATCAATATGTGATTTACAATCATGATACCGTACACTCTACCTGTAGTCGTATCAGGAGGATTTCTAGTATCAACCTGAAATAATGGGGGAGAGACAAAAGAATCATCACAAGAAATAGGTATAATGTGGGAAGATTGGATAACTACTCTAAAGTTATATGCAGTATCCAAAGATGAGCTCATAGACACTAAATGTCCCTCAAGAGGTGAATTGATATCTTATCCATGAATGTAATAAGATGAGGTGTATCCATAGTATATGCCAGTCAATTAATAGCATAGTCCCCCTCCTTGTGCTGAGGGAAAAGTCATCAAGAACTCTACCTTATAAAATCATCACCACTTTGTGCTTACTTGTCCATGAGGAGGTTTCGGAAAGTCTATGTAGCAGTTGGAATCACCATATTGCATATGGCATCAGGCTCCTAGAATTATATCGTTTTAGATTATGTACACTATAAATGATATTTGAAGAATCTCATGGTCATGAAGACATGATGTGAAGAGGGATATGAGTGTCGCATAGAAATTTCATCATGTAAATTAGTAGCACTATAGTTCTCATCACAAGATTTTTTCTCAGAATGACATGTAATGTATAGTAGTCGTCTTCATCATCATGTATGAGAGCCCCATATCATAGAATCTTCTCCTCACATGCCTAAGCATTGAGCATAATCCTATTGTAGTCATTACCCTTCTATGGACAGATAGGTGTGATAAGGGCATTGTATGCTCATGACATGGGTAAAAGGGATCCTGTCATGCATAGTATGTAACCAAGGATCAACCTAGAAAGGATCGATTATATCCTGAGATTATTATGCATAACATGACATATGTCCATCATGGTATCAAGTGCATGGTCCTACAGTACATACCTTTAGGAAATCATGATCTACCACTCACTAAGAAATCTTAGGTGTGTATATCAAAGCCATCAGATACATATGATGCATATGTAGCTGAGATCATTATCAGAAAGTCATATTTGATGGAGACCAGGAAATTGTGCATATATTCCTAACTAGATCCCATTTGAGTCAACTATGAGCATTGCTTAATATTTCACATTATTTTTTGTAGGACTTGAATATATCTCCTGCTCAGGTGCATCTGTTAACTATTGATTTGGGATATGAAAAATAGATTCAAGAGCTTGAGTGCTAGATGAAGATGTATGGGAAATATGATAGCTAGGAGATGTGGGAAATTTAGATCATATACTTGGGTTTTAACGATCCTTGAGATTCGGCTTCCGATTGAATTTTTGCACAGATATTGAAATCCACTAACAAAAGAAAGAAACCATTTATCAGGTCATTTAGGGTTAGGGTTATAAATTTGTTCATACATTTGAGGGTTGGGTTCACCAAATGATTAATAAAATTAAAGCTTAATCATAGGACTGAGATTAATCAGATAATATAAGAAATACACAAGATTTAATATGTAATGAAAATCAAGTGTAATAAATAAGAGGATGAGATTGACTTAGTTGATAAATCACTTTCTACAATGAATTTGGGATGGAATATTGATGGAACATGATGGATCCCTAGGTCTATATAATATATATCAAAACATTAGACAACATATGGACTTCTACAAATAGTAGCCTCGTAATAGCAATAGTGCTTAAAAGTAGGGACAATGACCATCCTCAATAGTTTGTTTGCTCAGTGCCTCTACCTGATTAGGTGCTAGACATGTAACTGACAATGAGATCTAGATACGATCTTCCATATCAAATTTCTGACTAGTGGGTCTCACGCCATCTACATGATCGCTCTTTATCACTCTAAGACTTCATTATAGTTGTTTCACTATCTTGCACTTGATAACCCCCTATAAAACTATGGTAACCTTAGCTATCTATACGAAGGCTCCATATTCACATAATTAGATAGCGCCTATAAAATATACATAATAACTTGAGTTGCCAGATGACCTTAGTGGTCACCTACAAATGTGATTGTCCACTGAGCAATTGCACTATCATATTTAGACATCAAAATGTCCCAGTTCTGGTACTGTATGTGTGACTTGTTGGATAGAATTTCATGTGCCCTTGAAGCTATACTTCCCTTGTGCCAATCACACTAAGATACCAAGCTACAACTAATCTTCCCCCAAGATGAATGTGTGTGATGGAATTCAAAAAAAATGGATGTCATCAATTATGCTGCGAGTGATCATCTTAGCATGGCTAATCCTATCCATTTTAGGGCCCCGTGAAATATTTTGCATTAATTACAAACTTTTAACCTAATGACCTCCAATTTCAAAATGTTCCTTGTAGACACTAAATCACACACTTTATGTATTTATCTAGTCTTGATCATATACTACTATTCATATGATTCCTGAGTAAGAAAATTACTAATTGACCCATGTCTTTGGCCACCTATGTTTGCTTTTTGGTTCCTCTTTTGGTCTTGCACTCCTGTTGGCCCAATCTATCTTTTCATACTTTGGCATTTCTCACTTTGGACACCAGCGCCCAACCAGGATGCCAACGCCTGACACCCCCACCCCCTCTGGGAACCCCTGACCTCTTTGTACTTTGCTCACATCTTTTGGGTCCTTTCTGGCCATTTGGGCATCTAATATGTTTGGTAGTCGGCCTTTTCGGGGTTAATTACAAAATTCAAGCAAGGGAATCATATAAATATAAAGTTATGTGATCATAATAAAGGACCAATTACTAAGCATTAGCTATCACCACCTAAGGTTACATCCAAGAGAATTCTAGAGCATTCAAGCATCCATCTAGCTCCACACAAGGGACAAGGGACTACCATTTCTGCATACACACATAGGAGGGGAAATTCATTCTTTCATACAGACATTTATTCACATCTAGCTACTTGCTCACTATCAAGTGCAACACGTACAAGAGGCACCTAGGGCACGATTTGAACACACACACACACATAGATCTACATTGGGTATGAGATTTAGTGTAGTTCTCAGTTGTAAGTTCACTTTGGTGACACTCGAGGATAGTCTGACCCCTCATTTGCATTATTTTATTTTTGGCATTTGATGCATTTTGGGGTTTTGTAGATCATTTCTTCATTACAGGTTTAGGCGACATCTGCGAACATGGTGTGGCAAACTAGCAACAGACAGTGAAGGATAGCAAACATCTTGCAACCCTCTAAAGGAGGTTTTATGAGGTTCTAAGTAGTCATAGGCACCTAGAGCATGTCTGTAGTACCCACAGGTGCCCCTGACCTATTCCAAGTGCCCCAGTCCAGGAAAATATTGCAGTCGTACAATTTCATATTCTTTTGTGCGACACTTCTCCCTCTCTATTCACCATTTTGTCACTACAGCACAGTCTAGATTTAATTGTGAAACAGTTAAGTCTTTTTATCTCCTCTTTGCAATTAGGGTTCCATAATTTCTAGCTTAATTTTCTTGGGTCAGATCTCTTCTTATTACATATTTATTTATCAGCGTTATTACATACTTAGATTAGAAATTTTATTAATTTATCAATATTTTTCTTAATCATTTTGGTGAACTTGTCGCTTGAATCCACCTTCTTTCTAGGGATTTTATCACCTTATCACTGTGGCTTAATCTTATGGCAAGTTTACTGAATCCCATCTTAAAGTATTAATGATCATATCGCTAAGCATCATGATGATCTAGAATTGATTTTATTCATTGCTCGCGAGGAGGCCACAAATCTTCTGGAGCTCACTATTTCTACCTCCATCCCCACTCCCATTACTACCCAACTACCTCCTTCCACTCTTTTTCCTATTTCTATTATTCTTTTTTTGTTCATACTCCTACCAATCACTTTACCCCACCCCTTGTTTCTCATATGTGGAAAGTCTCTTCCATTGGTACTCAAGATTTAGCCTCCCTTTATTAGGACCTTCAAGTTCAAATCCGTCAATTACAACAGGATACTTCTCATGCATCTCCATCTTTGGATTCCACATTACTACTTCATAGTCATTTCACACCCACCATTTCCAGTTATGCACTTCCACCTAATTTTGTCACTCCCAAGTTGCCCATTTTCAATGGGCATGGTGACCCTCAAGAGCATCTCTGATCATTTCATGTGGCATGTCTAGATTTTACAGATGATCATATTCTCCTAGCTAATCTCTTTCCTCAAAATATTTACGATTATGTAATGTGTTGGCTCTATGACCTACCTGTCCACTTGGTAACATATTTCATGCATCTAGCCGATGCTTTTCTCACTCATTTCACCATCAATATCAGCTCCAATATCTCATATGTTGAACTTTCTCAATTTAAACAAGGATATAACGAACACATAGTGAATTATGTCTTACAATACAAAAACAACTTATCTAAGATGTCTAATATACTTGTTCTCTTTGTTTGAATTCTATTACCGCCTCTCTAAGAGAACATTATTTTCGAGACCTCTCCATCATTTTAGCATTTGTGTCACATTCTTAAGCTACGTGAAAAAAACTCTTATCTATAGGCAAGCTTAAGTATCAAGGGCATGCTTCATATTCTACACACTTTCAAGGTTAATCAACTTTTAATCCATCTACAAAACCTACAGAAGTTAAAGAAACTATCAATGTTGTATCTGAAACTAAAGAACTTCAATGGAAACCACCTAAGCATACATATACAAAATTGACTATCGCTTCGCATCTTCTCTTACCATAGCTTTTCAAGAGCAATCTTATTACTATTCCTCCTCCACTCAATTTGGACCCATCTCATCCTAAAGGTTGTAATTACAATTAAAATTTTAGATACGAATATCATCAATGTGTCAGACATTCTATAGATCGATGCTTCAAACTTCGCAATCTTATCCAAGATCTCATCAATAATAATTTTATTGAGCTTCCAAATCCTATAGATTCTGCACCAACCAATGACAATCATAAGCTCAAAATCTTCAACAATCCTCTTCTGAAACATGACAAACAAGCGGTTAACTCTTCAACCAATCATACATATCATGCAGTGCCTCCTCCTGCATCGGGGGATCTCAATTTTCTAGTTGCTCATGTTGAGACATCCCCTTTGATCATTACTTTATTCAATCACAACTATCATGTTACATTCTCTTCTAATCACTTACATATCATTGCTTCTATTGGATTTAATTTTATTAATAACACTATCGTTGATCCATCATTTCGTGTTAGCGCATGTTCTATTTTACTTCTTAAAACTATTGACTTTCTACTCTCGTAAATCTCATATCTGATTCTTAAATCATATGGTGTTGTTAAGCTTCCGATCACTATCAGTCTTCTTACCATGTTTCTACCTTTTCTTGTGGCACCATATTTCAAAGGGTGTGACATGCTCTTAGGTCTCCCCTAGATCTGTGCAACTCAAGCCATCACTTCCATGACTCATTTGTGTCTAAATTTCATTCACAATAGGTATTTTATCACTATCAATGGTGTTCTGCCATCCACACCATGGCCATAACCTCCTCCTGTGGTTTCCATTGCACTTTATAAAGCATCTCAATCTCCTAGACCCTTGAAATCTAAAGCACAGTCTGCTCCTATCTCACCTATTCGCACATGACCTACACGGTCTCATCAGTCTGCTAGTCCATCACATCAGTCTAGGTCCATTACTTGGATAACTCCTTCACATCGTTATACATCACCACCTCATTTTTTCTCACATAGGTTTCCATCACCTCCACAGTCTACTTCACATAGGTGTCCATCACCTCTACATTTTACTTCACATAGGTGTCTATCATCTCCATGTTCTACTTCATATAGGCGTCTATCACCTCCGCATTTTTCTTCACATTGATTTCCATCACCTCCACATTATTCTCATTGGTCACATACACATAGGCTTCATTTACCTATGCAACATCTATCTCATACGCCACCAATCCTAGAGCATGGTCATATGCCTTTATCTCTGCAAGCATCGGGTGGAGGACCTCCATCTTTCACTGTCATCAGATAGCATATTCATTATCATATGCTTGGGGGGAATCATACTTATTCTTCCCCCCTTCTAGCATTCTCAGGTGTATCACATACTCTACACCTTGCATATAGTCTTATACATACATCATACACATCTGGTATCATCATTATCTGATGGCGCACTCTCGTGCTTCAAGTGTGAGATGCACAAGAGCCACCTAGGGCATGATTTCGACACACACACACACACACACATAGAACTACATTGGTTTTGAGATGTAGTGTAGCACTCATTCATAAGTTCACTTTGGTGATAGTTGAGGATAGTCAGACCCCTCATTTGCACTATTTCCTTTTTGAGATTTGATGTGTTTTGGAGTTTTATATGTCATTTATTCATTGCAGGTTGTAGGTGACATCTGCAAACTTGGTTTGACAGACAGTGAACATCTCGCGACCCTCTGAAGGATGTTTTTCTAAGGTTTTTAGCAATCACATGTGCCCATAGTAGGTCTGCAGCACCCACAAGTACACCTAACGCATTCCAAGTGCCCCATGGCTAGATTTTATTCATAGCTAAAAACCTAGGCAGTCATGAGATAAATCTCCTTCATTTACCGGTGAGGCTCCTATGTAATATTTTTATCAATTTAGTAGGTTTGAATCCTAATAACCATTTTCAGGGTTTTACTTTAATTATCACAGCTCATGAACCACAACTGGGCAATTTTACAGCAAGTAAGCAGCTGCTATGAAATATTTGCAGAAGGGGGAAATAATAGAATTTGGGAAAGAAGAAAGGAATATATGTGATTCAACCAATAGTTTTTAGAGTTTTTCTCATCCACACAAATTAAAGTAAACAATTAGATCTCACAATATTCAGAAGTAAAGGAAAAGAATAGCTTCTAACCTAAATCTCAAATAACATAAATTTTACCTAAAAATTCAAATAGAAGTGATAAGCAAAGCACAATAGACACAAAGTTATCTAGAAATCAACCTTTATTCAATTCCCCATCTTTTCACAAAAATAACATCAAGGGTTACAACACAAAGTTTGAAAACTCAAGAATACTCTAGCAAAATTGTCCCCTCCTTAGCATGTAGGCTCTTCCTCTATTTATAGTGTATAGAGGTAAATTACAAATAGGAAACTATAATTGAACTCACACATGTGGAAGCTATAAAGGAAACAACTTGGAATCTTTCCCCTGAATTTCCTCTCTACGTGACATGCATCTGAAGACTAAATCAAAGTTTTACATGTCTGCCACTTATTCTCAATTAAAGGACCTTTTCAAATAACTTAAAGTAATGGATTTTAACTAATTACTTTAGTTCTACAATTTTGTCTGAGAAAATAAGAAAGAAGAGAAGAAAGAGGAGAAGAAAGAAAATATACCAGCTGCTACACTTCACGCTTTCCCTTTGTTCTAATACTAAATGTACTTATCAAACATGTGATTCAGTGTCTTCCCGTTTGCTTTAGCAACAACGTCCTTCTCAGTCTTGAACCGCAGCAATCCCCTAGATAAAGTATAAATATTTTTCTTCACTTTCTCCAAACTAGGCCCAAATCCTTTGATATATGCATGAAGCTCGCTATTTTTCCAATTGAATCCAACGTGAAAGGCATGATGGCTTTGTCAATATTCTTCTGGACAACTAGAATATATTCCTCAAGATAAGTAGGAAACTTGTTTGGAGTGTACCTCGTATAGTAATGAATACCATCGATTTACTCCTCTATAGTGAAAGTAATTATGTCTCTCATCTTGTCTTCTAGTAACTGCATTCTATTCAGCATAAGTTTGAGAATCTCTATGTGAAAAGACATTGTTATCTCCAAGTGATTACCCTTTTCTATCAATCCATCAGGTATAAGCTGCTCTGCAATTAATACATCCTCCGGTAGTGAATTTATCTTGGCGAAGATACCCAAGTTGCTCTCAACAATTATATTCTCATCTTCTATACTTTTCATTAGTTCTTTCAGCTGAGATAATTCCATGTGCATGCTCTCCAAGCTAGCTGGGATTTCCTTGAACTGTTATAACGCTTGGTGGATTTTCCATTCATTAATAGCTTTGACCTGATTACCTGCATCCTCAACCTCTTCAATCAAATGGCTTCTCACCTTCTCTTATACTAACAATGGCTGAGAGGAAGTTTTGGTAACCATAGTGATAATCTCACATAATTGGGAGATCTACATCTAAAGTTTGGCTTTTTCTACCTTCTCCCTGTCAAGCTTGAGGAATAAAGTGTCTATCAATGTATGATTATCCTACTTCAATCCTTTTGTGGTGATTTTCCCCAGTGGTACTTTGGTTACAGATATGTCTACTGGTGTTAGCTCTCCCTTTTGCTTCCCTTTAGCTGGAACTGATAATTCAGAAAAATTATACCTTGATTCTTCAATAACCAACCTTGAAGTTCCTTTAGTAGCTTTGGACCTTTTGCATTTACCTCCCAATCTCATGATTAGTTGCAAATCCTCCTCTTTTAGATTAATTACTTCTCTTGCCTCTAGAACTGTTTACAAAGCTAACCAGGATGAGAACTTATTCTCTAGGGAATGAAATTCCTCTGTGTGTACCACCATTTCATGCTTAGGCTCTGTTGTATCTAAATTCACCACCTTATTATGGTTTCCTTCTCCTATGCCATCTAAGGATAATGCCCTCTCAAACTTTTTCATTTGTGCTTTCAACTTTACTATAGGAAGAGGTGAAGAACTGGGTGGCTGAGGAGTAAATAGGTATGATGTTGGATTCAATGGTGGATTAACTATGTCTGCTCGAGGTGCTAGAACTTCTGAAGTGATGTGAGTTGAAGCAGGAGAAGCTTCATCCGTAAGCGGCACTAATATAATAGATGAATATTTTCCTTTCTCCAATGCTTGAGACTTTTGTGTACTTTCAGCTTCTCTGGTCTTTTTCTACTCTCACCGTCATGCTATATTTTGTTGAGGTTCCCTATGGTAAAGTTCCTTGTGATCTGGTTCATCAAAGCCTCATCCAAGAAATATCGTTTTGTTAACAACCAATTTGAAGTGTTAACCAGGACTGTTTAAGACCTCTCCTCAATGTTTTGGATGTCACCCACACTGGCTTGAAGAGCAGCTTTATCTCCTCCCATTTGATGATATGTGTCAAGTACCACATGCCTATCATCTGAAATATTTTTAGGTATCCTTGCCATACCAAATTCAAAAACTTGTTGAGTTGATAATCTGCTGAAATCCCTTTTTCTGACTTCGTATTCACTCCTGCACTGCATCCAAAAATCCTCTAATGAGTGGACATGTAAGTACTCATGGGTGATTGTCTTCCTTGTTATTCCATAAGGATCAAAATTCATCCAAGATAAGAAGGACTCGTGTTTGCAGTAAAGAAACATTTCAACTTTGATGCCTCTGGTTTTGTAAATAGAATTGTGATCTGGAAGCTAACTTTAGTCCTATGTTGTTTTTATTGTAGGTCCTGTAACTCTACCAGCTACCTACATAGCTCCATGATAATCCACTTATCATTAGGGTACCTTGGTAGTTTGACTGGTTCACATGAAAAGCCACTAACCCTAAGATACGTGAAGTCAGCAATTTGGATGAAGATACAGTCGTATTGGGAAACAGCTTCCCAAGCCTCTTTTCTTACTCTGTTATTTTTCAGCTCAAATTTTATCCTGCAAATGAATCCATAGAAGAAATCATCATTCACTGCCTTATAACCCTTTTAGTACTCAAGAACCACCAGTTGTGCGTAGCACCCATAAATAGGATCCTTTGAAAGAATCCCTCTTCTGTCCAATTTAGAGAATATTCCTTGTGAGGTTGCAACATACACAAGGTATGAAGTCATTTTAAACCCGAATGTCTGCCTCACACTTCTGAGTTGTTCACTAATGTTGCTACTAATAATCTCTGCCCAATTAATCATAGAATTAGCCATATTGATCTCGATTGTCCGTACAAAGTAATACATCCATGGATAGAAATTCTACATGTTACTTTCTCCATTGATTATGCTCAACAACCAAGTGATATCATCAACCTCCTGTATCAGATTAGATCTAGGAAGAGCTCATGGAAATTTGGATGGTTGTCAGGATTTCCTCATATAACATTTATTCACAATACCTATGCAGTCAGTTGTGATGTTCTTCCACCAATCAATAGCCTCTTGCATGCTTATTGTAATCACTCTAGAATGAGGGAATTTTGAGGCAGAAGTTGATGTACTAAGTATCATGTCTCACCACCACCTTTCTTGTTGTATCTCTAACTGTTCTAGATAAATGATGATAGAATTTGGCACATTCCAAAACAAACTCGAGCAATTGGGCAGTAGCCGGAAATAGTGCAGCTTGGATAATTCCACTGTCCCTGATAGCTCGCATGAAGGAAGTCCTGCATTTTTCCCTATATTTATCAATCAATTCCCTGATAGGATCATGCCCCCATATTTTTGTCATTAACCTCAGCAATCTTGGATGATATGCATGATTATGCTGAATTTTTCTTATCATCACCCTTCACTCTTCTTGAATCAACCTTTTTCTAAGATTTTCTTTTTTTATTTATGTCGGAAGCTTTTTCCATTATGAGAACCGGATCCATTTGTGCAGAAGCTGTGATTGCTTCCCCTGACTTTGAAGATATATTCAATGTATCAGACATTGACCCTTGCTTCTTCTCACAAATATTAGCACAGATGAAGTATTCCTGTAATAAATTTAGAAAATAATGCAATCCATCACCCTCATATTTATTTTAATAACATGTGAGAAATTATGACTTCTAGGAATGTCTCTAGGTGCAAGCAGATATAAGTAGACTCAATGTGAGCTCAACTGGGAATTTTTAAACAACATGCATGAATTTTGGGAAGGATATATTAGAGACTTTACATCCAACTTCTAGGGCTGCATGGAATATAGAAAAGGTAACATGATTAGTAATCCAATTTTTGCGTGGAATTTGCAAAGATAGGGTAGCTTTGAACTTAGAAGACAAGCCTTCTAAGAACCACGACTTGCTTCAAAAAGTGTTGCTTCTAACCTTTCAAAAATTGTGTTTAAAATTAAAGGAGACTCTCTACTAGGAATCCACGACTTGGTAAAAGACCAGGCTTCTAGGAACCACGATTTCTTTAAGTGAAATTACCCTCTTAAAATTGTGTGGATGCTAGGGTGATTGGATGCTTAGGAAAATAGAAGACAAGCCCATGAACAACCATGCCAATCCTTAAGTATTTTTTATTTTTATTTAAAAGGATATGTGAATTAGGAAGGAGAAGGATTGTGTGGATTTAGAAGGGAGAGGATGCTTTGCAAAAGGAAGACAAGATGCCAGATATCCACACAATTCACTTGAATGGCTTTTCTTTGTACTTTTTTAATACAAAAGTGGTGTTAAAAATTAGAAGACAAGCTTCCTAACATCCACAACTTGCACTTTAAATGATTTTATTTTTATTAAAATAATCATGCACATTCCCAAAAGTTATGTGGCTACTAGCTGAGGATAATTCTTCCAAATTGGCAAACAAGACCCTGGAAATCCACGACTTGCATTAAAACAAGATGACTCAGACATGGAAAACCACGACTTGCATAAAAAACTCATTTTTGGACAATTGTGTGGGAATTTGATGATGAGGGCAGCTTGTAACAAGGATACAAAGGCATGAAGAACCACGACTTGGCTAAAAACTAACTTCTTTGGCAATTGTGTGGATCCTGGGTGATGGTGGGTAGCTTTATTTATCATTTTACAAAGACTAATCACTTTTACCAAAAATTATGACTTATACCGAAGTTGTTGTATTAAAAACTAGCCTTCACAATAAATTACACCTCTGTCTAAGGCCATGGATGACTTCTAAAAACCCTATGCAGTTGGACTGGTTAGGTAGGACGAAAGAAAAATCACTAGAGAATTACCAGACAAATCACGGAGAAAAACCAAAACCAAACACAAGAAATAAATAAAAACAAAATACCTGACAAAAGTTGCAGACAATTACTCGAAAATAACTTGCCAATTAGCTAGTTTGTAGAAACTCCTCTCTGGGTGAATGCTTCACTTAAAGATGAAAGCAATACTAGTGTGGTAACAATGATGGGGTGAGGTGGTTTATATAACCTAAAATTCGCTAAATTTATCCCAATCTATTTTTAAAATAACTTTATTTATTTAATAAATAAAACGCTTTCAGACAAAACTTAATGAAGGAATTGAGTGAGCTTTGGCATGTGGGTATTTTTTGAATTTGTCTTTTATGACTCCCTAAGGATACCTTAGAGCAATGTAGACAACTACAAGTAAAACAAACAGAAAAAAAACACGTCACCTTGAAAAGAACGAAAAATTTAAAAGGGGTAGTCCCATATTTCAGGGTGAAATCTTAGCGACACCACCCCAGTCTAGGAAAATCTTATGGTCGCATAATTTCCTATGCTTCTTTGCGACACTTCTCCCTCTCTGTTCACCAATTCGTCACTTCAGCACATTCCAAATTTAATTGCAAACTAGCTAAGTCTTTCTATCGCCTCTTTAAAACTATGGTTTCATAATTTCTAGCTTAATTTGCTTGGGTTAGATTTGTTCTTATTGCATATTTATTTATCCATGTTGTTACATATTTAGATTAGGCATTTTATTCATTTACCAAAATTTTGCTTAATCACTCCCAAACCCATCTATATCTCAACCCAATCTACATTTTGACTATATTTGGGGAAATTTTCAATAGCTAAATTTTCATTGGCATGTAGTTTCCCCTTTTCTTCTAACTACCCATTTCCAATTCAAAAACAACACCTACCATGAGATTCGTACCATTGTGTGACCCGTCTTGGCTACCTCATCCTCCTTTTTGTACTTTTTTCATTGTTACTAAAATCACTCGATTTGGATTATCTCAGAGCCCAATTTCTCTTAATCTCCAATTAGCAAAGAGAAAAAGGAATTCCTCCCTGTACTATTTATATTAATTCTCCTAACTATTTTTCACTTTGATTTCCTCTAATATTAAAACCTTCATATTTTTCAACGTACAAATCCTAAAAATATTTCGTAAATTATGTCACACTCGTGGTGGCGTATCTAGCATTTTTACATATCACACTTCTCTCTACCACCTTTTCCCTTATTTTTTCATTTTGACTCTCAACTTTGTCCCTCCCATTACCTCGTAGCTAGGTGTTTTATTTTTTTTACTAATTAGCTTATCATGTTTATTTTCAATCTTGTTTATTCAGATTTCTAAGCAGCTATTGCGCCCACCACAAGAAAGTAAAGCTACACTAATAGGTAAGTATGAGGTAGGTATATTTCATTATTTCTTTATAGCACTTTGCTTTCATCTTTGCTTTCGTCTTTGCTTTTAACATTTCCTTTAAATTTCTTGTTGCATAGATATTTTTCCAAACATCATCATGTGTTTCGCTATTGTGGAATGTGATGATCTTTGGTTGGGGCATATGTATACACCATATTTTTTACGCGTGCTAACCATTTTTTGTGCAATTTTTGTTGATGCATTCTTCTCTTAAGTGAGTGTCTTAAGGGGCCTGCTAGGATTAGGGCATGATTATACTTGGTCATTTGGGCTAGGCCATAACATTTGAGAGATGTTGTTATCATCCTTAGTTGTCTTATATATGCCTCATTTACCCTCTTTGTTCACATGTTACACCCATTGTGTTTATTTATTTCTATTTATTGTGCACTATTATCCCTACTTTCAGTCACCTTGGACCTTCATTATTCACCTTCATTTATCTCTTGGCTTCCACTCCTCATGTTTTATACCCTTTGATCTTAGGGTTTCCCCCAAGGCCAACACCATCGCCCATGGGTGATGGTTTCTATTTTGGATTTTCCATGGCCGATGTCATCACCCATGGGTGATGGCATCAAGTATATATACTTTACCTTTCTCCTTGTAAAATCACCAACTACCACTAATACAACTATTTTACAATCACTTATTTACACTGGCACTTATTCTTGCTCACACTATTTTGTACCTATTGGATAACTTTGGAATCTTAGAGCTTATCTCTTTTGTATTTGGGTCACCATAATGAGTTAGGATTGGAGATATTCTTGTTGATATTTCCCCTCTTTTTGATGATCTCTTGGTGTTGTTGTCTCTAGGGAGGATTATGCATCAATTATCATACACATGCTATAGATAAGTATTTATAACCATCTTTGGTCTCTTATTTTATATGTGCATGTTTTATGTTGGGAATTCATTATTATAGACTATAGTAGATGTATGTTTACTTTATTATATTACTTTGTCTTATCATATTATACCCCTTGGCTTTATCTATCCTATTGGTTACTCTTATTTTTGAATCATGGCAGGATATTTATCTTTATCTTAGTTGTAGACCTTGGAAACCTATAGTTATCTTAGTGTTAGGGTTATTATCTTCTATGATTATGAGACTAGTGCTCCTTGAGCACCTTTGTATATACATAGTGTGGTCGGTCTTATATTAGATCCTTATATTTGATAACCCATCTAAGAACCACTCTTTTACATGTCATAAAAAATATATTAGTTGAGCCTTCGTTGCCCTATAATACCATAAAAACCCTAAAAAGGCATGTGGAGATTCATTTAACTCATTATCTAATAAAGGTATAAAAGAGGTGTATTTTACCATTTAATATTAGTGGTTCCTGAAGAATTGATACATAATCATTATATGTTAATGTTTTTTTTTTAATTTTTGGGCCGGTGAATGGCATTGGGTTGTAATGGGAGAATGGAATTAAAGATCAAACTAAGATGGTGATAGCACTTTGTATCCACTGAGCACCATAAATTCTCAATAACTCGCATTGCTTATGTGTATTGAGGCATGTTCTTTATTTCACAATTGCATACTGATTTTCAAACATGTATATTGCACATGCGGCTACAAACAATCAACTACTCCCCATTTGGTGATTTTCATTTGCCACAAATAGTCGATGGTTTTTCCCAGTGGCCGATAACTCTTTTTGATAAAGTGGATTCATGTTACATAATACTTATTTCATCATATCTGCCTCGAAAATATTATCCCCTTATTTTCTTGTCCATATGGAAAATATTTTAATCAACCCTTCTAGATATATGTCAAAACATCTTCCCAAATTGTCACCTCTAAGAAATAATAAATTTATAAAAGTAAACCAACTGATTAAATTTAGAATATTACAGAGTTTTGCGGTTCTACCTACATTGGAAATAAGTAACCCTTTATAAACCATGGAGAGGTCATCGTATCCATCCACATATAAATAATTTCCTCTTTTTAATCTCATCAGTTATTTTGTATTGCCCCTCAAAGTGTTGGTCAAATCAAGCTAGGTTTGTGTGAAAAAGACAATAGGGACAATCGAGGTAACTGCTCAAAATAAACCTCTAATCAAAATTCACTCTTACCAAAGGCATACATATTTATCATGTTTATGTTTACACCCTAAATTAAATGTGACAAATCTAGATTTATTATCAAGTGTAAGATTTTGTAATAGGTAGACTATTATGGTCTAATTAACTTCCAACATTAATCAGTCATAATCGTAATAATGCATTCATACATATTAAAATTGATAAATTAATAAGTACTTGCTTAAATACATAAGATGAGAGATAGACATAGTTGTATAGGGTAAATCAAGAATGATATGGATGTGCATGGTAGTAAAGTAGGATGATCTACAACTGTAGATGTTGTGAAGTAATTTTTGGAACTAAAAACCTAACAAGAGTAGGACCGTACAACTTATGTATGGTCAAGACTTGATCTTTATGGTCCTGACGTAGAATTTTTGTAGTCATTTTTGCCCCTATCACAAAAGAAAGGAACCCCATGTGCATCGGCCTATCACCCAGCGGATGTTGGGTGCT
Organism: Taxus chinensis; assembly: GCA_019776745.2. Lineage (NCBI taxonomy): Eukaryota > Viridiplantae > Streptophyta > Pinopsida > Cupressales > Taxaceae > Taxus > Taxus chinensis. Next base: position 167,195,340 of record CM034149.1, read on the forward strand.
CACCCGAGGCACACGCGGGTGTCAAGTCTCTCTTTTATGTGAGTTTAGTGGGAAACATCATCTATTATTTGTTTAAGAGATTTAAAAGGAGTTAAGACATACAAGAACCATAGAGCTCAGAACGGCCTCTAGATCCTTGCAATCATTTCAGACAGAAAGTACTTAATAGGTGATATAACTTGTACCAAAATAGAAAGAAGTTATACAAGCATCCATACTTAGCATAAACATAAATGAAAGAGAACCTATGAGAAAGATGTATGCATCAGGATCATCAATATTCATATTCATATAACTGGTAACCTCATTACATCCATGGAGCCATTACAGAATGTCACAGAGAAGCAGACCGCAGTCATGCATTACAACTGGACTAATGTAGCTAGGCTATCAAAAAGAAAAATTACAATCCCCATACCCATTATACATCCTTTCCCAAATACAATTACCCACTAACAGAGTTCTTGCAGTATTTCTATAGAGCTCCGCCCTCTTCTAGTTCTCCTCTTGTTTACTTTGTAGGTGCTTACATTTATAGCCTTTCTAGACTGCCAACTCATCCTCAACGCCCTTAAATCTGATGCCAAGTGTCTGAATGTGGTCCTCCATGTGAGCATGCTCCTCCAGGCCTGAGCTTTCCACTTTTCACCATGATGTGCTTCTAGAAGCTTCTACTGTAGGCATGCTCCTTCCTGGGCCAACCTGTCACCAGGCTGGCACCTTATCCACTCCGCATGCGCAGTCAGGTCATGATTTTCACATGTTCTGCCCAACCCGTCTAATATGGTTAAGTCTTGAACCTTGGGTCTGTCCGCGCACGCCACAGGTTTCCTTAAACCCTTCCTTAAACCCTGCCCCACGCACCTTATCCTTGCGCACCTTTCTTTAACTTAGGCCTTGCACGCCTTTTGTACTTAGCCAATATTCTAGGGGCCCAACATCACCCCACACTATGCCTGTTCTCCATCCACGGGAACACTTCTCTAGTGAAAGAAAGAATACAATAGGCTTACGCCTTGGAACAAGAATAAGGGGATGAAAGAATTGGGAAAGAAGAAAGAATGGGAAAGTAATGGAATCACTACAACAAGCTAGGAAAATATTTTTGCAAGTCAGCCTCCAACTTGTTCCAGGCATCGACTTCATCCTGCGCTCTCTGACAAAGGTCGCCGACCAAGGCGCTCACTAAATTTAGTCCATTTCCTTTCACGCTCATGGTATCAGTGATTTTCTCTAACTCATTACCTATATCCTCTAGCACATCCATCCTTCATGTAATTTGTGGATATAGTTCCTTCAACCAGTTTTTGATTGACCCCTTAAGGTTTCAATGGCTTCAAATTTCTTTTCGACCTTGGCAAGGATTTTATCCCTTTCCACCCTATTTCCCTTGTTCATCTCCTAGAACTCCTTGAGTTCTGCTTCATGAGTGGCAACCAAGGCACCTGCCACTTTGTCTCTATCTATGTAATTCTTATACATGGCCTCAGTAGTCCAAGAAGTAACCCTTCACATCAGTAAGAACCTTGTTGTACTCCACGACAAGTGCTACGATCTTCAACTTATCCTCTTTCTCTAGGCATGCGGCCACTTCTTCTGTAGACTCCAAGGCTAGTGGTTGTCTTTCCATGGTGAGGACCCTTGTTAAATCCTCCAGGCATCCCAAGGCAGATCCATACTTCTGCGCTGGCGATGCTAGGTCCGGATGCTTCAATACTATGGCCTCATTAATAGACGCCATCTTCTTGTATATAGCGCATACCTTAGCCTTTTCATCCTTCAACTCACTGCCACTGGGCGCTGATCAACTTCTCCTAGCTTAGCTCCTTTGTTATTGCAGCTAGCTCTTCCTCTTTATTCTTCATCTCCCCTTCCAGATCTCTAATTCTTTCATTTCACTCGAAGAGTCAAGCCTCAATCTCAATGGAGACTTTGTTGAGTGCGTTGCATAGTTGTTCATCTGAGAGCTGTTGGGTATCCACCACTGGGTTATCTTCTCTTGGTCCTGGCAATGTTATTATTTCCTTGTGGCTTACCTCAAACTCTGGCTCATCAAGGTGGGACTCTATTTCCCATGAGAGCATCTTCCTTGTTCGTGGATATGTAGCCTCCCTGTCAAAAGATGACATTGCTACAAGCTCCTCTGCCGGAATTGTACTTTGGAACCACGTGCAAAACACTTTCTTGGGGTCATCAATATAACCCATCTCTGGCCTCTCCCCCTTTGCATGCCTTCCTCCTATGCGCATACCCTTAGGTATACTTCCAGTCAAAATGGGGCCTCTAGTGTTGTCGTGTTCCTCTTCTGCGCTCTCCTCCTTCTCCTTGTTCAACACTGGCTCAACGCTGTGTTCCAATTTTTCCTCCACCAGGTTCTCAATGTTCTTGGTCTCTTCTTCTTCTTCCACCTTGGTTGTTTGTTCCTGCGCAGAGCTTGGAGCCTCTTGCTTCTATGCGCTAGCCTCTTCACCTTTTCCCATGTCCTGGGCACCTTCTCCTACCTGGCTATCCTTGCGTCGCACGAAAAGGAACCCCTGTTCCTCTTCTCTGCCTTCCTCTTCTAAATCATGCACATTGAAGACAGGTGGCCCTTGATCTTTTCCAGGGTCCTCTTCCCCACTAACTTCTTCTTCACTCTCATCTTCTTCACTATCATCTTTTTCTCCTATGTACTTGTCCAAATTCTCAGTTTCTTCTGAGACGGTCTCCTCTTCTACCCTCTACTTCTTCCTAACCGGAGATTCCAGTGTAGGTGACTCTATTTCTTCTTCTCCTAAGGACTCCTTATCTGATGGATTTTCTGCTCTGGAGTCTTCTCTTTTACTATGGGCCTCTTCTTGTGCACATACATACTGGTTTTGGTGCTTGTCCCAGGGAACCTATTGCCTGTGTCTCCACCACACTTGGTATTTTCTTTTCTGATCTTTTTCCTCCCATTTGGGCACGGGTCTCTTCCTACCAGTTAGATCCTTAGGTATAGACACCTCGTTCTCCAGATACATGCCCTTCTCAAACTAGGGTCTTATGCAGATGTACATGCGCATCGTGGATCCTTCTGCAATTGGCAGAGTCATGGGCCTTGTCATTTGAACTTCATGCGACACGTACCGCTCCACGTACGCATGCTTGTAAGGGTAGACCAACCCTTTGTGCATTTCCCTGTGATCCTGGTCCAGATTACCAAGGTCCAGCTTAAACTTCTTGGACTCCTTGAACCTGTTTACTCCCGCTTGGAAGTATTGAGCTATGAAGGCAAAGGGGAGCTTGCACCATGGGCTCCATGTCTCATCTGTCAATTTGAATCTGCCCAGGCAAAAATGCTGGTACACAGCAAATTCCACTTCTCCCCTAGTGGCTGCTGGAAGTTGTTCAGGAATTCTCCATTTTGCCTCGAACGCGTTCCTTAGGCACATATACCATTTTTCCAAGCGCGCCTTGTGCACAGTTGTTATAGTGTCACAAGCGTATTTTTCAAACCTCTTTACGGATGAGGGGTCTTCAGTAGGGTACTCCCACATGAACTTGTCTGATACATCCAATACTCTGATCTCTGAAAACAAAATGGTTAGCAGCACATTGCCAAATAGGATCCTATCACCTTCCTTCAGCGAGCTGACAATCTCATCTGCAATGAATGCAGACAAGTTGTAGATGGTGCCCTCTGAAATTTTCCTGCAAACATTCAACCATGGCTTATTAACTTGGGTCCATCTCTCCTTGCCATTTAACTTTGACACCAGGTGCGCGGCCATCTTCATTATCAGATCCTTAATGTCTGCTATATCATAATATCTTGACCCCTTCTTGTATGCATAGGCAGTGATAGTTTCCTTAATCACCTCTTTGTCGGTCAAGTCATCTTCCAAACCGTTTCCTTCACAGATGAGGCCCATGAAATGTGAAATGAGCTGAGGGGTTATGCGCATCTTATGCCCTGTAAAGTGGAAGTATTCCTCATGCACGCGCAACATTAGCCATTGATATAAGCGCTCAGGTTTCCTGAAGTAGGGCAACTCAAAGAGTTGTAATAACCCTACCTTCTCCAACTTAACCTTCACATCATCATTATAAATGGGAAAACCTTCTGGTGTCCTTTTTTTGTTGGGCACACTAACTCCAGTGCCATCTCCTTCTCGATTGTGCTTGTCTGATGATTGTAGTCATTCACAGACATGTTCCTAAGATGGGACTCCCACTCCTTCCCTAACAACACTCCATCTAGGTACTGCATTTCTGCATACCACTCCCCATTTGTGCGTACATCAGTTTCTTGTTGCTTTCCCTTGCCCTTTCCTTTTCCCTTCTTGGGTGTGGTGTGCTAACTGGTTTCTTGGGTGCCATTATCTAGGTCTTCTTACCACTTCAATCACTCCGTGTTACTCTGTTCTTCCGCTCTCTCCAACCTTAGATCCTGAACTTGTGAGGAAAACTTCTTAAACCCGTGCCCTAGTTCTTCAAACCCTAACTGGGATACTCCCTTCACAAGACGGTGCCTTCTCACACTTTTCCTACACCTGTGAAATCCCTTCCTTCTAGTTTACAAATTTGAACCAGTTACTCACACTTCAATTCTCCAAATATTTCTTCACACGGATCAGTTTTTGGAAGCCCTAGTTTGCAAAGGTGCAAAAAGTGCTTCTTTCTCCTTATACGCAAAGTGAATAATGAAGTGCCTCGACCCCTTTATTTATAGTTTTTCCCTTTTTAAGCATTAAGTGCTACTTCACCTACCACTGTACTTTTAACATTTAATACAACTTTTTCAAACAAATCCCAACTTCAGTGCTTTCCCTCATGTGCCCAAACCTGCACGGACAATCCTCCAACCTTCTGATGTGCAACCAATCCACATGACAGGAGACTCTTACGCGCATGTAACCAGGGTCAAAGGCACTTCTTCTATCCTGATTTTTTCTCTCGCCTACCTCGTGTTGCTTATGTGATTTTTCCTCCTTTGTACGTCAGATCTGAAAGTAGCTTTATCTTAACACCAACCATCCTTTTCCATCTTTATACACCTCTTTCAACAGGGCCATTCAACTGGGATTTTTAACACAAACTTCCTTGGAACTTTAACCATGCTCTCCTTCACATTACTCCACCCCACACTAAAATGATGTGCGGTCCTCTACACACTCAAAATTTTTCAAAAAGTAATAAGGTTACCGACGCCCAAGGCACAAAACAAAACAACAACGCGAAAGGGAAACACAAGAAAAGAAATGCATAAAGGAAAATTCTAAACTAACTGGCAAAACTACCTTATTTACAAACACCAAGAAGCCTTATTTATAGTAGGGCTTCAGCCTACTCCCATTGAAGTGTTTAGGAAATTTCGTTCCATCCAGCGCTTGTAACTGGCATGCACCCAAATCAAGGATGTATGAGATTGTGTAAGGACCCAACCAATGGACTTTCAACTTCCCAGGATGGCACAGAAACTTAGAATCATATAGTAAGACCATCTTCCCAACCTCAAACTTCTTGTTTTTGATGTGGCGATCATGCCAAGATTTTTGCTTCACTTTCACTATTGTTTGGCTCCACCTGGTGAGTGATCGTATCTCATCCAACTTCATTAACTCATCAATTCTCTCTTTCAACACTTTTTCATCAGCCAACCCTCCTGCACGCGCTATTTGCAGAGAAGGTAACATGAATTCAACCGGCAGAACAGCTTCTACGCCAAACACCAATTGAAACGGTGTGGCTTTGTTCAGCCTTTTATAAGTTGTCTTGTAAGCCCATAATACTGTTGATACTTTGTCATCCCAATCTTGTCTTCTGACATCACAAATTTTGGTCAGGTATGACTCAGTATTTTTTTGAATGCTTTCGTAGTTCCATTTGCTTGTGGGTGATAGGGTGTAGTCTTGTGATGAGCCACCATGAACTCTGCTAACAGGATCCTCATGGTCTCATTTAAGAAATGTGTACCCCTATTACTGGTTAAACTCAAAGGACATCCATACCTCATGATAATGTTCTCCCATAAAAATCTTGACGATGTGGCTGCTGTGCAATCCTTAGTTAGGGCTTCCTTTGTCCACCTTGTCAAATAATTTGTGCAAGTGATGACATATCATGATCCAGTCCTACGCACTGCTGGTGCAATAGGGCCTACAAAGTCTATTGCCCACTTCTCAAAAGGTTCCGCGCTAGGTATAGGGCACAAATGCATTTCATCTCTCTTTCCTGGCTTGCCAATGCGCTGACAATGGTCACACGCTTTACAATAGTCTTTACAATCCTTGTACAGGGTTTCCCACCATAATCCTACCATTAATATCTTATGCGCGGTGGCATCACCTACATAATGCCCACCCGCACTTCCTCTGTGTGCTTCCTCCATGATGGCGAGGTGCTCATGCTCTAGTACACACCTGTGCAAAACTTCATCATGTCCCAACTTGTATAAGTCCCCACTGATCAACATGTAGGGAGTGGGGTGTATGGCTAGTTGCTTCTTCTCTAATGTCTTCATTCCTTCTGGTGCCACACCTTCCTTTAAAAATATTACAATTTCCTCCAAATCTGAGGGCGTGCATTGTAACCTAAATAGTTGTGCATCTGGCATTGTTTCTTCAATACTCTGCATGTCCTCCCCTGAATCGATTCTTGATAGATGATCAGGCCCACAATTACTCTTCACAGGCTTCACTGCTACCGTGAACTCAAACTCTTGAAACAACAACACCCACCGACATATTCACCCTTGTAGGATGGGTTTGTTCACCTGATACTTTAATGCCATGTGGTTGGTGTAAAATATAAAGGGTGTCGCCAGTAGATACTACCTGAACTTGAAAAGTGTGTAGATCATTGACAATGCTTTGCGCTCAGTCGTGATGTAATTCTGCTCTGTTGGTGTCAACTTCCTACTTGTAAAACACAGAGGATGATCAACAATTCCTTCACCCGGCTATGCAAGTACTACTCCAATAAAATTTCATGAGGCATCTACATGGACATGGAAGGGCTTGTCCCAAGAGGGAAAACGTAATATAGGCATGGTGACAAGCCTATCCTTTAATGTGTCAAATGCCCTCTGTTGCACCTCTCCCCAATGGAAGGCACTTTTATGTCTGAGCAACTCCTCTAAAGGTGCGGCGATCTTGGCATACCCTTTGATGAATTTCCTGTAATAACCCGTATGCCCAAGGAATCCGCGCACTGCACTCTGGCTAGTAGGCTCCCCTAACCCCACAATAACTGCAACTTTGGTAGGATCTACTAGCAAGCCCTCCTTACATATGATATGCCCCAATAATGTCCCAAAGGGTGTAGCAAATACACACTTCTTAATGTTGAGGGATATCCTCAACTGCCTACACCTCTCAAACATTAACCTCAAATTGTCACAATGGTCTTTTACTAGCCCATACACTGTCTAATCATCCAAATAGACCTGAAGAAACTTATGGATGAAGTCCTGGAACGCTTGCACCACTATGCACGAAAAAATAGCAGGCACATTCTTTAACCCAAAGGGCATGACCGTGTATGCAAAACTTCCCCACTCAGTGGTGAAATTTGTCTTCTCCTGGTCTTCCTTTGCAATCCGGACTTGGTGGTACCCCAAAAATCCATCCGTAAAGGAATAGATTTCATGCCCAGTGACTCCTTCCAAAATTTCTTCAGTGAAGGGGGTTGGAAAAGGATCGATGACATAGACTAGGTTCATCTCCCTATAATCCATGTAGATCCTAATCCGCCCATCCTTCTTGATGTTGATCACCATCAAACTTATCCATTCTGATTCTTCCACTACTTCAATGATCCCAGAAGCTATCATTTAATCTATCTCCTCCTTAACCTTCACACACAAATTGGGATTCATCCGATAGGGTCTCTTCCTGACCGCACAGTCCTTCATCTTTATCTTCATCTCCCCTAAGGAATGGTGAATGCCTTTGAGCTCATGGTACCCACGTGGGAATAAATCCTCAAATTCGTGCAACAGATCAATGATCTTAGAGACTTCCTTCTCCAACCAGTAATCTCCAATAATAGCTTCCTTAGGTTCTTCTCCTGAACTGATGTTAACCTTCTTTGTCTTTAAGGGCTCATGGTAGGTGCGCGCACGAGTATCAACACTGTCCACTACCTTGCGCATCCCTACAGAATGGCTAACATCCAAGCTTTCTGCTTCCTCCCCATCAATCACATACACCAACTTTCCTTTCTCCTTTTCCAAACACGCGTGCTCAAGTTGTAACTCTTCTGTTTCCTCTACCTCTTTAAAGCGCACTTCCAAACCTAGTCCACCTAGCAACTCCAATAGCCTATCTTCCACCATGGCACTATCCCCCATGGTAAGGCACTTGACAACCTATAAGGCCTTATCAACTGATGGCTTGGTACTTCGATACTCAAAGGTTTGAATGAGGTCAGCCGCTAGCTCTTGCCAATTCCCTGTCTGGCGGCGTGTCTCTGAATGTATGTACCATGCACATGCGCAACCCTGTAGTGTAGAATACAAATTATGCACCTAGAGGGATGGTGGAAAAGCTTCTGCGCCTTCTCTCCAGATCCTCTCACACTCCTGGATATGGAAAGAGGTGGGCTCCTTCCCATGGTATTCCTTGATGGCGGTGGGCACGTTGCTTCTAGAGAATCTGACAGAGAGAGAAATTCTTACCTCGTGCCATTCCAAAAGGCTCTCCTGATGGGTAGCCCACCACCGTGCTACTGTACCGAGAAGGACATAGCTTAACATCCCTCTCCATTCCTTCTCCTCTTTCCACTGAGCTTCCATTTCCTACAAAAATATCTCAGGGAAGGCTCCTCCTGAATACTTAGGCAACTCCTTTCCTCCTAGGTGTCAGACTGTGTGCACCTTTGTTACCTTGGTCACCGACCCTCACAACTGCCATCTGATCAATTCATAAGTTCCATGCACCCAATTATCACATGCTAGGCTAGTGGTATCACTTACTGACTGAGTACTCTCAAACTAGATAATTTCGTCGATAGGATGGATTATCTATGGGTCCCTGATTGAGCGCACATATATCCTGTCTAGAACTTCTTCTCCCAAAGGTTCAGTATAGGGTGTCAACTTCCCATCAGCTAAGGGTATAATGACCCGCTCATCCTTATTTTCAAAGCTGATGTACCCTTTGTTGAACCAAAGGTCCGCATTGTTCTTGTAACACCATGGGTGCCCAAGTAGTGCTGGGAAATTGTCTACCTCAGCGAGTGCCAAGACTTCAAAGTCCCCAATAAACTTAGCTCCCTAGATAGTGATAGCTATATCCTTTAAGACACCGATGGGCATCGCCTTAGTCTTGTTTTCCATATACAACACATTCGAAGATGGTTGTAATGCAGGTCTCCCCATCTGATGCCATGCATCCAAAGTGAGAACATTAACCTTGCATTTATGTCAATGAGGATATTACTAAGGATCCATCCATCTATAACTGCATTTAATGTGATCTCCTTGTCATAGTCAATTCTATGAGGGGGATGGTTTACATGCAAGACCTACCTCTTACGCTCTCCTCTAGTGTGTGGTACCTTCTCTCTCAACCATGATCCTAGCAAGGGAATAATATTCTCTTGCCTTAGCATTTTACATACTTCCTTGACCTCATCCAGGTCATCCTTTAGCGCCTTGACCCTCCTTCCTTGTTCCTCCCTCCTAGACTACTCCTTTAGACATTGTATTTCTCCTTGTAAACTCCAAATGACATCCATGGTGTCTTGATATACCTATTTTTGACACACAGGGTCTGGGTACTTCCCATCAACTATTTCCTCCCTTGAAACCAGGTTCTTTTGCCTTGGTATCTCTTTTACGTGCGCGACTTCTACCCTTGTTGTTACCAAGACAGGCTCCAAACCTGCATCTTGTGTTACCCGAGGCATCCACTATGTGTCTACCTTCTTAATACTGACCATTGCATCACCCTTGTCTTTCCGATGATACTAATTCATGTGCTCAAACAATTCTAGGCACTCCTCATACTTATGCTTCTTTCCGCACCATGAGCACTATAATAGGTTCAGGAACTCACGTTTGTAATGCTTTGTAGACCCACAATTGAAATAGGTTCCACATAGGAACTCACTCCTTCCTCCTCCATGGTTACCTTGACCATGGAATCCTTCGTGAAAACCCCTTCCATGCGTGCCTCCATTTGTGCACTTCTCATAACGGTGATCATCACCCTTGGAACTATTGTAAATGTTGGTCTAGCATACCCCATGATCAATGGCCTCATGGATCTTATCAATGAGCCTACAGTCCTTAGTATCATGGGTTGTAGAGGTACAAATCTTACAGTAGTAAGACACATTCTTCAAATTACGCATTGTAGCAAGGGGCATCTACTTGCATCATGGTCCCCATGACAAATTTCACAGTCTATTGTCACGACGCGTACTATCCTCTAGGAGCAATTATCCTTAACATTCCCCTCTACTTCACAATCTATGGACCATAAACCACTATGAGTCTCATGGGTTGAGTTCAAAGAAAACTTCTCTAGCTACCTAGCCATATTAACAATTTGAGCCTCCAGGAACGGGCTAACTCCAGTATCAACACTACAAATAGCTTCAGTGCGCAGAGCAGCTTCCAATGCCTCACGCGGGTCTGTAAAATCTTTATGAGATAAGGCCCTTCTAAAAGGTGTGATCAATCCTCCAAAAAACCACTGAGTATGATGTGAAGGGTGAATATCATATGATAATTTAGACAAGAGAGTTTTAAAGCGTGCATCATACTCCCACACACTCTCTATCATTCCTTGTTAAATCTCCTTCAAAGTGTTGATGCTCTTTTGTTCAAACTCAGGGATGTGGAATTCTACCAAGAATGAATTTTTTAAAGCAGTATAATCCACCACCGTTTTATGAGGATCATATTTCCTATACCAGCTATGTGTGCACCCTTGCAACGTGGTTACAAACTGACTAGCCTTCCACTTTGGGGTTGTGATACCCTTTGCATGCCATAGTAGTTCACACTTGTCAACATGTTCTGCACCATCCTCAATACCTCTGTAATTGGGTAAATGTAAAAACATTTCAAAAAAACTTAGGGGTGGTTGGGGCTCGTGTCCTCCTGAGCCAGAGCCTTGGTTTCTGCATGTGTTTCCTCCGCCGCCTGATCCACCAGGTCCACCAAGTCATGTGCCTCTTGAACCACCAGATCCACTAGACCCACCAGCTCCTATTCCTCCTGAACCACCAAATCCACTAGGTACACTAGGTCATGTTCCTCTTGACCCCCCAGATCCACCAGGTCCTACAACCAGATCCCATAGTGGTCATGCCAAGGGTCCCCACAGTTCCACTAAATTGCATGCCTATGGTCTGCAAAAATGCCCCACTACCAATAGTATACCCCGCACCACTCCCAGATGCAAGAACAAAAGCTTGTGTGTCTATATACCTTTGCTTGAAAATTCCTCCTAACACTGGGTTGGTGTTTACAGCCATAGAAAGGCCCAAACGAGAAATTATATCTCTTGGGTGTAGACCGTCTCACTTCCAATGTAACCAACTGGACTAGCAATATTTTCCCCTTGATCTGGAAAACCAAGCACCAGGGTTCAGTCACTAGGTGGGCTCAGATGTACATGCCAACAATTTTTCTCTCTCCACGCGATGAACTCTCGTCAGAATCCGAAGGGGTCTCTCTTATGCGCTTGCTAAGATGGGTTCACATAGACTACTTAGATTCCATGTCCTCTGCGTAAACCTCAAATCCTTCCCCGCAACGTCCTTCCCGCAGGGGTACTCTTCTTCCATACATGTCCTCTGTGTGAACCTCAATCCTTCCCACAACATCTACCACCATAATCCATCACACCCACAACCTCGCGTTATCTAGCAATCTCCCTTTCACGCACTTCACTATACTTTACTCATCTCTCCTCCCTTTCTTTCTCCGTCACAACATTTGCCATCTTCCTCCACCCTAGCTTCCTCACCCAGTACTCAGAATGGTTTAGCTAGCCATTGGGAATGCCTCTAAACTCATGGTAACCATCAAGATCTTCATAGCCAGAGGGACAGCATGTAGAAATGATCCTCTGGGATCCCACAGAAACTCAAACTCAGCAACCTCTGGACAAGAATATGTGGAAATGGCGTACTCCAGAGTGTAGCTAGCCAGTACTCCTTTCCACCAATGATCCACAGCACGGGTCCACGTCAGATCTGCATCCTGCAACCTCTGGTATTCTTCTTGGGTCCACACACGTGATCCATAACGCCAACTTGATCTAGACACATAGGCTGAGAGCCACTCATACAGTTCTACTGGGAAGCAACAGAAAAAAAATTCATACAGATCATGGTAGAGGTTCTCTTCTACCCATCTACGTGCATCAAACTCAGGTCCAATGTTGAATCTCTAAGAAAATTCATCCTTTGTGCTCTTGAACCATGATTCAACACTTTCCAAAGTTAACTGCTCTATCATTACTCACTACACAGATCATGATGTATGTCATTTCCCACTACAACTTCAAAAAGAGGTCCCAGCAATGGAACCAAGATGTAGTCATTTTTACCCCTATCACAAAAGAAAGGAACCCCATGCGCACCGGCCTATCACCCAGCATATGTTGAGGTGCTCACCCGAGGCACCCGCGGGGTGCCGAGTCTCTCTTTTATGTGAGTATTAGTGGGAAACATCATCATCTATGATTTGTGCTTAAGAGATTTAAAAGGAGTTAAGACATACAAGAACCATAGAGCTTAGAATGGCCTCTAGATCCTTGCATGTTCATTCCAGACAGGAAGTACTTAACAGTATTATATAACTTGTACCAAAATAGAAAGAAGTTATACCATGCATCCATACTTAGCATAAACATAAATGAAAGAGAACCTATGAGAAGATGTATGCATCAGAATCATTGATATTCATATTCATATAACTGGTAACCTCATTACATCCATGGAGCCATTACAGAATGTCACAGAGAAGTAGACTGCAGTCATGCATTACAACTGGACTAATGTAGCTAGGCTATCAAAAAGAAAATTAGTAATCTCCATACCCATTATACATCCTTTCCCAAATACAATTACCCACTAATATGAGTTCTTGCAAGTATTTCTGTAGAGCTCCGCCCTCTTCTAGTTCTCCTCTGTTTACTCTGCAGGTGCTTGTATTTATAGCCTAACTGGGCTACCAACTCACCCTCACAGCGCCCTCAGATCCAATGCCAAGTGTCTAAATGTGGTCCTCCATGCGAGCATGCTCTTCCAGGCCTAAGCTTTCCACTTTTCACCATGATGAGCTTCTAGAAGCTTCTACCACAGGCATGCTCCTTCCTGATCCAACCTGTCGTTGGGATGGCACCTCATCCATTCCACATGCGCAGTCGGGTCAGGCTTTTCATGTGTTCTTCCCAACCCGTCCAATATGGCTAAGTCCTAAACCTTGGGTGTATCCGTGCGCACCGTGCGTGCGCACAGGATTCCTTAAACCCTTTTCTTAAACCCTTCTCTGCATGCCTTATCCTTGCGCACCTTTCTTCAACTAGGACCTTAGCGCACCTGCGTGCCTTTTGTAATTAGCCAATATTCTAGGGGCCCAACAATTGTATAGTATTAGACCCTTTGACAACCTATACCTACAAATCTATGTGTGTTTTACTTGTTTGGTAATGATATTTGTTGGTATATCTCTTTTTCTCATACAGCTTCAGGATGACCTATAGTCACTTGTAGAAAAGTAAAACCATAACAACCTATAGAACCCTTCCCAAGAGCATCAACAAACTAAAAGGAGAAAACATGTGTGTGGTGAGGCTAAACGACCCTTGGTGGTTAGAGTGCTAAATTTTGAACCAAAATAAGTGTTGCACTACATGCCCTCACTATGGGATCAAGTCGTATGTAGTTCTCCTAGGTGCTTTTGAAAGTGTGAATAACTAATTATCCCCCTAGGGATGCGCTCGTGTCTCTTAACAACCAAATAGTGGGCCAACTAAATAGTATAGAATGTACCCAACACGGCAGTAGTGAGATGGTGTGTGCCTAATCTATGTGACATAATCATTTGTTGATTGAAACCCTTGTGGAATGTTTGGAGTGACTTCTCTCTTGCTAAAACATGGCTCTATGACCTTTATGTGCTTGGAAATAGATGAAGCTAGACTTTTTGACCTAGTTGAGTGCTTAAAACTTGTAGTGGGGATTGCTCTAGATGACGTGTAGTTAATTTAAGAATATTTAAGAACCCTTTAAGTTTTTTTCAATATATATTTGTAATAGTAGCTTATAAAAGTGTCAAGTGAGTTATAAAGTGATAATGACTTACTTATATAGCCTTTTGTAGGTGAAATATTCTAATAAGATTGACCCTAGGAAGATGAAATAACCCAAAGACGTATTTGAAACTTAAATCAAAATCAATAAAGGCAAATGGTGAGACAATGCATGTCATTTAAGACAAAACCCTATATCTCGACCCTTCCATACATTTCGGAAGCAGAGAAATGAATACCATAGCTTAAAGTTGTGTCATAAATATCATATATTTATTGCTACTTGGATTGAATAATATTCTCAAAATTGATGACAGAGTAGAGTGTAATGATAAACAAGTTATATAGGAGTTAGAGAGATGAGAAAATTGGATTCCAAATGTGAGTATTCCTCTTATTAAGGGAACATGGTCAAACTTGGCATTGTATGAGGACAAGTTACCAAATTTTAGTGTCTATAGTTTCTTAATACAAATATTAAAGAGCAAGCCCATGATATTGTAGTGACTCTACATATAACTATTGAGCTTGTCTCTTATTTCTAAATAATTTTGATTGTTTTAATGTAAACAACTGAAATATTTTTAGTGTAATAAGATATATAGTTCAATTACTTCAGTTTTAAATGTTGTTATCATATGTAAGTTTATTGTGTAATGTTTGAGGCATTTTTTAGACAGACTGCAATTATATCAGTGAAACCCTTAATTAATATACACAATATTTTTGGTTGAGAACTATAACATTCTTCCATGAAAAGGTATATTTGTAACTCCTTCTCTAATAAAAAAGTGATGATGGCATGTATCACTTTGTAATTACTTATATATGAAGGTGACACTTGTAATTCCTTATGTAATAAAATATGTAAGGCTTGTGTCTCCACTAAACATCAAAGGGGACTATTGGAACATTTAATGTTTTTGGGTACACTTTTAGTGTGTCCCCATTCACAAACAAACATTTTTTCAAAAAATTTAACTAATAAAAGGTTAAATCTATATATGTGAGATTATATTTAACTTATTAAAGTTGAAATAATTACAACTATCTGTAAACTTTTATCTATGAAACAATGAAAACTTGTATGGTTATATATTGTTGGCGAGAAAATTTTTAGGGGACAAATTTGTGGATTTCTTGCCAATGCTCTAGGAATCTAATTCCCTCTACTTAAACGATGCAGTTGTCATATATGCATGCACAAGTAAAAAGGTGGATTTTTGGTTGGCCTTGCGGCCGGGGATCCAACAGGGGTACTCCACTGACCCTGTGGAAAAGCTTGTACAATACCTTGCTAGAGAGGAATTGTCAAGAGAGTGGGAAAGGGAGTGAGAATATTAGATAAGAGGAACTAATGTTGTAAGTAGAAAATTAGAGTCTTGCATACATCAATTATAAATTTCATCACATGCACTAAAATTAGGAAGAAACAATACTGCAAATAACAACAAGACCAATTAGAATTTAATGAACACAAAGTATCAGTAAACCCCTTAGTAAAAAAAGGATAGAAACTCCTTGTATTGATGCTCAAGCAGAAATTGTACATAGTATGAGAATGGAAGACATTGAGAATAGGGGAAAATGGCTAACTCTTTTCACTCACAAGTAAGCAAAATCTCTCTCATGAACTTACAAGAATACAACCAGCTAGAAGAATTTTAGAATTATAACCCTTTAGAATGAGGAGCTCATTACAATATATAGAATTTTGGAAGTCTATTCACCTATCCCCAATTAATGCTTCATATGCCTTGAAACTTTTCACATTCTTAGGAAAACATTAAGTCCCCTTTTATAACTTAAGGGTGACTTATTACATTGAAAGCATTAAGGCATGCGAAAAAGTGCAACCTCAACGCAAGATTAGAATATTGAGAAGAGAGAAATTTGGGGGATGAGAGGAGAGAGAAAGAGAGAAGAGAGAGGGGAGAACAATGCCGATGAAAAAAATGTCGCATTGACCCACTATTCTACTTGGACTGATCCGATACAATGCTCCAATGTAGTGAAGTTTGGGTCTTCAAATGTATTATACCACAAGAGTACTTCCTTTGGATGATGCACAAACACTATGAACTAAGTTTTTAAAAACACTGTTGAATGGAACCTTTAGCAAACACATGTACTTCTCATGAAGACCCCTTCTAAAGAGACTAAATTTTTAGAACAAATCTCACCCTGGTTCCTTGCAACATCATCACACTACTCAGTTGATTTGGACATGATCCTAATGAGACATATTATGAACATTCTGATGGTGTTGATTGTGAATTCTACCTTGCACATACTAATTGAAGAATGAAATGAGTGTCAAAAGACACTGTTGAGATCCTTGAAGGTATAGACTGCATTGGCTTCCCCCTTGTGAATCTAAACTTCATTATTTCTCAACATTTACTATATTTGGAAAGGGAAACTATTTTTGGCAAGTGTTGAGATTTTTCCTCTTTAGTCCCCAAATGGTGATGTCAACTTAGATGTTCAACTCTTGATACGCTCCTTTTTTTAAATTCACTTTATGGAATGACTTATTATTTTTAGTAAGTTCCTATGAGACAACTTACTATTTTTAGTAAGTGTGAAAATTCATCTCCTCAGAACTTTAATTAGATGTTGCAACTTGAATCCCTCTTTCTCCCTGCATTCCACTCACCTTCTTGATCAGTTTACTATTTTTAGCAGGTGCTCATGAGACCACTTACTATTTTTAGTAAGTATCAATTTTGGACTAGGATGACCATATCAATGATTTCTCCCTGCAATACACCTTATGTGTTCACCGCCTCCTTCGTAGCTGCTTCAGTTGGTGACTTTCCCAAAATTGTAGTCTCCCATGTAAAAGGCCTACTATTTTTAGAAATTTTTCTTCTGATGGTCGGATCACGGTGGAACAAACTTTTCTGATATGGTTTTTTTCCCAATATCACCCCTCTGAAATCTTGGACTTGCCCGATCACCGGTTTGGGAGATTTTAAAAATTCAAATTTATGACCTGGTGGCATCTCTGAACACAACATCCATTAATGGAGCTTAAAAATTGTAGGTCTATTTTTCTTCTCCATTCATGATGAGAATCAACTTTTCATTGTGGGTTTTTTCTTCTTATTCCTCTGGTGAAATTTCTCTTTGAACCGACTGTCGGGTTTGACGGGAAATCAAGTTTGTTCTTCCGTTGAGCTAAGAGTAAGCTTTCTTCATTGCAAGAAATTTATGTAGTGGAAGGGATATTTGAAGATGATGTTTTGATGGCCTTCTATAATGAATAAAAAATCAGCAAACGGTTCTTCGTTTCGTGCACCAGTTTGCAAGATATTTTTGAATATTCGTTCCATGGCAATGAGGATTTTCTAGATGAATTCCTTCACTTTTCCCCTTCGTTCTTGATCCTTGAGCTCTCTTCATCAATATTTCTTTGAGAAATATGTTACATTTCATGAATTTCAGGATTGTTTTTTGGTAATTGGATCTGGTTCAGATACAACAATGGTGAACTGGAGTGACTAGACAAGTTGTAGAGCTATGTCAGATGTATGGAGAGTAAGAAGTTAGAAGCGGGAAATAGATTTAATATAAAATTTAAAAATGTGCATGCCTAGGGATGGGGCAAATTTTATGTCCCTGATGTCCCTTAAGCACTAAGGGACATGAGGGACATCAATTTTCACGTGAGCGCCTCACACTCGACACTTGACGGAGATCTGATGATGGAGGGTTTTGAGCCAAAAAGCATATTGGAATCACCTGGGGGCTGAAAGTTGATCGCATGAGGAACCAGGAGACATTCCTTGCGATGGGTGCATTTTTAATTCCCTCATGTACCCTAGCACAAAGGTACATGAGGGACATCAATTTTCACACGGCGTCTCAGCTCGACACTTGGCGGAGATCTAGCAGTAGAGGGTTTAGCTCCACTAGCTCCTGGGGGATGAGA
This sequence comes from Taxus chinensis, assembly GCA_019776745.2. NCBI lineage: Eukaryota > Viridiplantae > Streptophyta > Pinopsida > Cupressales > Taxaceae > Taxus > Taxus chinensis. The sequence continues at coordinate 167,213,514 of CM034149.1, forward strand.
AAATGCACTAGAGAGGGTCACATGGGTGACCTGAAGACTTCTTAGGACTGGGTAAATTTTTTTATCCCTCATTTCCCTTAGCTTGAGGGAAAAAAGGGACAAAAAAATTCTCCAGGCTCCTGGAGCTTACATGTGTCCTCATCCAATTTTAACTAACTGCGAGAACTCACCTAGAGGGAAACTTGAAACGGTGATATCTTGAGCTCCCGATGGTATTTTTTGATGAAAATTTATATGAATGTGACTTCAAATTTCCTTTTGAATCCAATGGTTGGGTTATCATATCTTTATTCCTCAATTTAATCCCTAAAAATCATATTTTTGATCTGGTCCCTTACTTGTGCCTAAAAAAAACTAGTTATAAACTTATTTCAAAAACGTGTTGTGAAAAATATAATTTCACCATATTGTATGGATTTAAATTCCCTTTCCGAAGATGTTTTTTTGGATCTTAACCCCATCTAGAGCTCTCGGAATCACCTCCCAAATTTTAGCAACTATTTTGACCATGTGCACTACCTAGGCCTGTGAACCCTGTTTTTTATCAAACTACCCTAACTTCTCCAAATCCTTCCTGAATCTTCCAAAATAACTTCCATTATGTTTCTATACCTTAAAAACACCTTTGAATTTGATTTATCTCTTCCTTTATGCTCCAGGGGAGTGCATTGGTCTTGGGAAGGCCAGTGGTAGCCCTTCCCAACATTGCCCAAAAATAGCAGTTTTCAAGAACTCTTAAAATCACCTAGGGGGGTTGAATCGAATTTCCTGAATCACCTAGGAGACTGAGTTAACATCATCTAGGAGGTCATTGGACTAACTAAGTAGACTTGGGGTGCCTCGGAAGGGTGAAACTTGAAAATTTTGACACAGGAGTATAGTTTTCATGCTTGAAAATTGCCAATTTTCTTGTTGCACATTCACATGACAATAGTTGGCTCTAGCTTGGGGACATAGCGTGGAATGAGCATAGTGAATACATGACATAAATAATCCCAAAATATTAACTTTATGATACACCAACCAATTTCTTATCCATTGGGCCCTGTGGAGCCATGTACAATTGACAAGAGAGAGATAACAAGAAGAACACGCACACACCAAAAACAACATAAAGGAAACACACAACACCAAACATGAAGGGAAACACATGCAACAGAAAGGGAAACACACCTAATAATCACCTATGGTACAATTTGAAGGATAACCCACTTTCACTGAAGCACTTTTCATTTCTCAAAAGTTACCCCTAAATGGGCAACACTGAGTGATGTTGTTCTCTGAATCCATTGACCGGTTCGAGAAAGCAACCTCCTATCCTTAACTATTTATAAAAGTGAGGTGCTTTCTTGATTGCATGTGTACTTGGTAGGAGTGAGTCTACATGAGCTTCTTGATGCTCTATCCTTCACTTAAAAATTTAATTACCTTCATTCTCTTTGAAATTGGTTTCATAGTGTCAGTTGCATTCCCTGTTTATCCACATAGTTTATTCTTCATTGAGCATCTCATCTCTGCCCCAAGGTTGATTTTCATTCAAATTTCTTGAATATTCTGAGTTCTTTTCTTTCCCATATCTATGTTTATTGACCTCTTTTTCATGTGAAACCTCACACTTATATTTTATCTCTACTCTACTATGAGTTGCTCGAAGATTGAATGGAGGATCAGAAGTAAACTCACACTTGTCCTATATAGCCATATCATGAGCTAAGAGATCAATAAGTAGCTCAGGGTCTTCCGTAATTTCTACCACATCCAGGATTTCCTATACGGAGTTATACTTTGTTGGTTCTTGTGATTCATCTTTGTTCTTGGATGGCATGGCTTAGATCATCTTCATCTCTATATGGTAATGAGAACATCTTCTCTTCATGGGTAAGTGTATAAGTTGGTTTCTCCATTTGAGATTCACCAAGAACCATTTCCTCTTCTTCATGGTTTGCATCATCCGGCAATTTGGGGCTTCCCTCTTGTAACTTGAATCTCCTCAATGCTACTTCAAGGTCCATACCTCTCTGGGAAGGAATGTTTAGCCCTATCAAGATGGGAATATCCTCTTATTCTTCATTCATTATAAAAATATTCATCCTCCTGTTATCTTGATACAAGATGTTGGTTCTTAGACTTCCAAAATTTCACACTATGTACCTCATCTTCTTCTTTGGAAGCAATTTCTCCATGTCTTCCTTCACTCATATGGTTGTGGAAGACCAATTCATCTGAATTTTAACCCCCAATTGTTGACAGAAACTCCTTCTTAGCAACATTCCAAATGAATTCAGAATGTCTACTACCAAAATCATCACTGAAACCTTCGTCTAGAAATTTAGCGAGAGCCACCTGTGCATCTTTGACCTTCCCTACAAGTGGGAGCTCTTTTGACTCCAAGGAGTAACAAGAGCCATCGAGTGGAGTCATGGTGAGTTTGATATCCTTGGTGACCTTTATAGGCATTACATTGTCAGAGGCACCAGAATAGTTTATGTAATTGTTCAATACATATTCTCCAACGAGAAGGGAGACATAGAAAGGTTCAATCTTATCAGTCTTGGATGCACTCAAATAAAGCATGTTCTATGAGGGAGGTGTAGGTGGGTTTGGTAGTATTCCTTTAGAACTAGGAGTTACAACATCGGCTGTTAAACTACCACTCCTGATATATTGAACAAATCTCTCGAATTGTTCAGGTGAGTCCGCAGATATTTGGTTTCAGTAATTTACACCTTGGCTCTATTCACATAATCTACGAATTCAAAGGGATTAGATGTGGACAAGGGGCTAAAGGGGACAATTTTAGATTTGGGGTAGGTTTGAAATTTGGGGTAGATGTTTGGGAAATAGAGGGTATTTTGAAAGGAACACTAGGAACTTTTGAAACACTAGATTCTACAGGAATAGATTTAGATTTAGAACTAGAAGAAACATTGGAAGACTTACTTGGAATAGCAGGTGACCTTGTTTTTGTTACAGGATTAGGTTTCACCAATGCAGACTCCATACAAGGTGGGAGTGGAGATCCTCAACTGATTACTATGTTTTGCAGAGTCACCACAAGAGGATCATCAGCCTTCTTTTTCTTTGCACTAGTGGAGAGAGGTGTTCCTTTCTCAGAATGAGAATGAGTGAATACCACACATGAGAAACTGGGTGCATCTTCTTTGTCATCTTCATCACCTCTAGAATACTCACATAATTTGATTTTTGTATCGTTCTCAAGTTCATCGACTTCTAGGAAATTACCACCTTCACTTTCATGTTTAATCTCTTCTTCATTTTCTTGAATCCTACAACTTACATTGACGGGCGGGGCCTCCAAGGAAAGCCTTTGGGGTGCTCCTACAATTTTATTTCTGTTGTTTCTTTGAGAAGATACTCGTTCAAAAAGTTCCCTCTTCAACAACGCCATCTCATTTGTCGATTTTTGCAGCAACGGATTTGTTCTCTCATCTCCAGGAATCTAGGCTTTACCCTTTGAGGTATTTTTTATCTTTCCAGAGAAGATGAGATCATCATCAAGTTCGATGGCCATCGTTTGTGCTTCTACAATATTCCTTTATTGAACTCTTCCTAGGAAATCCTTACCACTGGTGATTGATCATTTATGAATAACCTCTTAACGTTGTTTTCAGATGGTGAATCCTCTCCTGGTATGCTATGAAACAACTGTTCAAAATGAGCCATAAAATCTCTCATAGTTTCACTTTCTCCTTTCTTCATTTGAGCCAACTACACCAAGAGGTCTTAACAGTCTTTTGTTGATTTAAATCTTTCCTCGAAGGTAGACTTGATTTCGTTCCAACCAGTGATGGATTGGGCAAGCAGGAGGTAGAACCATTCTACTACTTTTTCTTGGAGATATTCTACAAACAATCTTAGGACAACGTCTTCATGTTCAACTCCAAGGATCATGCATGATGTGGTGAAAGTGGCAATGTGTTCTTCAGGTATATGTGTGCCATTGCCTGTGAACTTTGGAGATTTTTTGCAAGAACCTATTGGCAGGTCGTGAAGAGCTGGTTCGAGAGCAAGCAATCTTGTACTTCTTGCCCATAGAACAATGGTTTGATGTCTTTCTACTTTTCCTACCATCGTTTTTTATGTTTCTACTCTTGTTTCTACAAATTCCTCTTCCTCCAGGAACTCAATGCTCAATGGTGGTTGAAAATGGGAGAATTTGAAGTGGGCGTATCAACATGAGTTTGGATGGGATTGTCAAGTGAACTACTTGATGACCCAGATGGGGATAAGGCTTGAGAAAAGTAGTAGGGATTATCTCTCACTCATTCTTGCTAATTTTTCAAAGCCTCGAAAGTGGGGTTGATAATTCCTCTCGATCTATTCAACTTGGTGTATCTCCTTTCAGCCAGATTTTGGAAATTCTTGTAGTGGGAATTCAAAAGGACAATCTGGAATATGAAAGGTCACATGCATGGAATGATATCCATGGTACATATGTTGATTTAATTGAATTGAAAGTCCTATATCAATGTAAATAATTGTATGTTCCAAGAAATCAATCTCAAATACCAATTCAACCTCATCGAAAAGCACCTCTTTGGTTTGACAAGAATTATAGAAAATAGGATATTCTTTTTTTATCAGTAAAATTTACCTAAAATGTTTCCCAAATGCTAAGAATACTAAGCATACAAGTTTTTCACAGCAAAACACATCTTCACTAGCAAAACAGGTCTTCTACAACCTAACCACCAAATCTAGTTATGTGCACAATAACATGATAATTTTTTGCAAGAAAAACCCAACCAATATTTATAACCATATGCAACCTAAATAACTCTTCCATAACACAATTTTCTCCATCCAAATCTCAATACTTCTGCATCTAAACCAAATTATTATAATATATATTCAACATTCCTTCATTTTACTTACTTAATGGTCTTTGTCTTCCACAAATCTTCATTATGTTCCTCCACTAGCTCTTTTGTCCTCTCCCACAAAACTCCAAGTTTCTCTTTCCATTTTTCACTTCACTCCTTTCTAAATCTTTCATAGTTCTTCAAGTTATGACATTTGGATATCTTATTTTCACTTCCACATCTCCTCGTATCATCCCCATCCCTCTCGAAATAGATCTATATCAGACACAAAATACTAAATATGATAGCTCCATAAAACCCTAAAAATATTATAGAGGCAAAAATTATCTTTCACAATAATAAATGAGTCTTTTACAACAAATCGCAAAAATGCGTAGAATAATAAAGGAGATATACTCTTCACAACCCAATAATCCTTGAACATATTACCAATATTTTCCACTTTTGTAGCAAAATCCCAACCAAGTAGTCATATACAATCCTAACAATTCTTCCACAAGCTATACCAATTCCACCATCCTTGCTTAATTATTCTAAACTCATCTCGTTATTTCCTCACCTCTTCTAAAGATTCCTCCCTACCTTTTTAAAATAGTTTTAGATCAAACATCAACGTCAGTACCAAAACATCCTCAATATTCTTGAGGTTTTTAAATCTTCCATAGCCTAAATATTTCCAATCATCTAGTTAGGTTCCTTTATACTTGTGTGTGCATAATCCTTCCCCATCAACATGTTTCTTTTTCTTCCCTTCTCCTATCTGATGTGTCACAAAATTTTCTATTTTTTAAAGGTATATTTCCATTTATTCAAGTCTAGATTTCTCATTCCTTGTAGATTTATGTATCATCCTCACACTAGCCTCATATTCAAGCTCCATTTCCTGATTTCCCACTTTATTATTTTAGTCTTCGTATTCCAGTCCCATAACACAATACTTGTCAATCATTTTGGCACCAACAACTTCATTTATTACATTCAAAATTTTAACACTTTCATCAATTTAAATCCTCACTTCTACCTAGGCTTCTTCGTCATGCTTCTCTTCGCATTATTATATACATCACCATATTTTGTTTGCTTCAAATCCTAAGAGAAACTCAAAACCACCTCATGTGCTTGAAATACATTGTTACTAAAAATATGATGATATATATTTTATCTATGTCATAAGCCCATCTCCCCAAAAATCCAAACCAAATTAATCAGGGGGGCTGAAGATGGTATTGAGCACCCCCAACTCATATGAGGAGTTTCCTCTTCGTGGAAGAAAACATTTTTGTCATTGTCTTCTAACAGCCCATTTTAATTGCCTCTATAGGTTCCGTAACCAATGTTTCCACAAGAAACTTTCACCCCATCTTCTTACCCCTCTGTGAATATAAAGATATGTTGTTCCTTTCTACCTTGATTTGGGAAACAAAAATTCAAGGAACAATTTTCAATTCATGGCCCTTTCTAATAGATTCAAATTCCATCAAAAATCCCACATTCGTACTAATATGAAAAAATTTCTCCATTATGTTGCAACTCACAGACCTCTTTCTCCTTCAAAATACATTTCATCATCCAAAGAGAAGTGAAAAATCCCATTCCCAGGTTTAGTATTCCCTGTAAGGTTGACAAGAGTGCAAAAACACTTTCACAAGCTCTTCTTGACATACGTTTACTTTTGTAGCCAAAATTCTTTTGTGGTGAGACTCATCCACATATTTTTCTTGTGTTACCATTTTTATAGCTACTTTTGTAGACAATAATATTTTGTAGTGAAACTCATTCATACGTACAAGCTAAAAAATAGTCTTACCTTCATAGATCCCAAGTGTACATGCACAGTGAGATTGTACTAGGTCCACACCCACATCTTTTTTCTTATTTTACCCTTTGGAAACCATCAATATTTTGGAGTATCTTCTGGTTTTGACTCTATTACTTTCCTCTTTATCAAGGCATAAGGGGTGTCAGCTAAATGTAGGGGATATGAATATTTCAATTTGTATTTCCCTTGTGTTACTCCTTCAGTGTTCATGAATCCTTTTATTCTTTTCTAAACCTATTTTGTGTCAAATGGTCATCTATAAACCACCTTGTGATTTGGATGGAGAGACGTTGAATGTATGAAATATCTATCTTTGTATGGCCATGTTAACCCTTTCACCTAAAAATGATTACATGTCTTAAGTAAATCCTCATATTCAATAGGTTACACTAGTTCTTTCCTATTTAAATTAAAAATTATGACTCGAGGGAGAGTTACTTTATCTTCCACCTTAATCTAAATTTGCACAAAAGTAGCATCCATTCCTTGAGATTAAAGATCTAGTAAATAAAACCCTCCCAAAGCATTACCAACCCTATGAAATATCTCCTATCAGTAATATTTCAAAGGTGGATAATGTAGTTTGATACAACAAAAAAGTGTCCCTCAAACCATTTTGGATGTCATAAAATTGGACTGCCATGATTGAACAAGGATCTTTTCCCCCTCAAAAAACTAGTTTTGAGACAAGATTCGATCACAATCTTCATAACTATGGAATTTTACCAAAAATTGACCTTTAACCAAGTATTTAGGATTAGATCTATGAAACCCTTACCAAGTATTTTAAATTCATGATTCCAAAAACCTTCATATCCAAGATTGTTGGTGTGTGCATTTTCCACATCACATGGTGAGTCATCTCACTTAGGTGAGGTCATAGTTCTTAGGTGTCATAAGGGTTATGACAGATTTTGATTCCTTCATACATGTCATACGCGTCAGTGTGCGTCAATGCATCATATGGGTATTACTTTCCATTCTGGGAATGTAAATCCCCTTCTCCACTTGAGGAGGTATGATTGCATGCACTAGGGGTTACACAACACCCCCTATTTGTACCCCTTCCTTTTTCAAATCTATGAGATGGTGATGAGACCCTTTCCTTTTCATTACATGCACATTCATGGTTAATGCTCTCTCCCTCATGGAACCTTGTCATGTTGCCGGAGTGCAACTTGGTTGATGTTCGCTTTATCCCAAAGATCCTTGTGTTGTCACGTTTTCACTTTCTTCATCATGGTATCAGAGCCTGTTGTTGGGATCTAAGCTACTCTCTATTCTATGTTGCCTACTACTCTTGGTTTTGTGTTTTACATTTTTGGAGGTTATTACAATTTTGAGGTTGCATATTTGAGGTTTGAGTTCTAGTTTTGTGATTTTTTTAAGGTGGTTGAAGTTTTTTTAAGGGCCCAACTTGTCCCCAGCTCACTGATATGGGAACTGATTTATCCTAGCTCACTCTCTTTGTATGCCTTTTTCTCCCTTAACCGACTCCTCTCCTTTGCATTGTGTTGGCCACACTTGCCTCCTCTTGACCTATGTTATACTCACCTTTGCAAGCTCTATTTTCATCATTCTCAATGACCCTCTTGCCTTATGCCTGTTCTTAGATCAATTTAACCTTTCATGTCGTGTTGCTCTAGTTCATTTCTCCCTTGCATCTCCTTGTGTTACATGCTCTAGCCGAGCCCTCTACTACTTGCTTTTACCCTGGTTTACTTCACCCATCACATGTGTCATTTTCTCATATTCTGCATTGCAATCCTTGATGTTGTTACACCATGTACACCAGTCATTACCTAACATCTTGTCAGTTAATTCAGCTTATAATGTGCATGCTCCTACCAGCTCCTTTTGCATAGCTTAGTGCATATATCAGGTTCTTTGACGCGTGGCAAGCCTTCATCAAACTCGGACCCTCTACCTAGTGACCTTCCTCACCAAAAACTTATGCAACAATCACCTCATAAACCCCTCTACCATCTTGGCTGCAATGTTAACTCGTCACTACCACATTGGCTTAATGACCCAACATGCCTTGGCGAAGCCTCCCAACTTGGCGCAGTACCCCAGCTCGCTTTCCCAATGCAGCTCATTAACCATCTTGCTCTTGAACTCATGATCAACTCAACTCACCCACGCAAGATTTCCTAATGTAACTTGCCGAGCAACTCATCATGCAGCTCATAGAGCTTCCTTCTAGCTCACCAACAAGCTCACCAAGTTGAATTGGATCCCTTTGAGCCAGGACCTCTTTCTTCCCTTTTTTGGATTTTTTTGAGATTTTTCCCTTTTTTCAAATTAATTAAGCTCAATTAAGGGAGAATAAATTAAAATTCATCATTTAGGGGGGGATTTATTTTTCTAGACTTCATTTATAGGGTTATTGAGATTTTTTGGGCCACTTTTCTTGCTCGCCTACATTATAGTCCTCCTCTTCACCTGTGGCTAGTGAGCATGTCTGCTATAACATTGCAGCAAGAGATCCCCTTTTCCACGATGTGAGATACCTTCTCTCACACTGAGCATTGTTGTACCCTTTTTTTGCTTATGCCCTTTTGTGCATGATCGTGTGTTATTCCTCTACTTCTGACTATGACTGCTTGTGGCCTCCACTCTTGCATGATTCGTCCACCTACTATAAGGTGAGTGGTGACCTATCCCACGTCGCACGAAGACACCTTATTATAATTAACACACTACTTATAAAGTGCCACAATTATGGGTGGTTATCATTGTTCTTGCAACCTTGTGATTGCTATCCACACACCTTCTTGGTCATGCAGTTCTACACTGCCTTTCAGATGCTACATCATGGAGGATGCTCTTTCCAGACTTGAGCTTCATAGGATCGCTTTACATCCTCCAAAAATTCTTATTGGTAGAGAGAACTATACATCATGGCATGCTTCTGTGGGATGTTACTTTACGCTTACGAGATCCTTTCTCCCTTTCTGTATGGGCTAGTTCCTGCACCCACTTATCCTTGTCATCTTGAGGACCATCTCAACACATGCAAAAATGTTGTTGGTAACTTGATTTTGCATGTCACTCAGACCTCTCCACCTTCATGTGGCAGACTTAGATCTTCCTCACACCATCTAGTGCTATATTTTAGTCCTTATTTAGAGACCCTTCAGAGATCGTCGTCGTTGCTGCTTCTACTGATATCAGTTGTCTCATCTTCTTCTTCATGTGATGACATTGTTCTGTTGACACATAGACTTGCTTGTTTATATCCATGATGAAGAGGATTTTACTTCTAGTTATGATGATGAGAGATTACTACTAAGGACTCTTATCCTCCTTCTCTTGGCCCCCATTCTAGAGTATGTTAACACTCCTCCCTTCCCATCATACATACGATAAGTCTTGTTCCCAGCTCTTATATCGTCATTACATCTATCTCTTTTCCACTTTCAGTGTGCGAGGACCTTTTCAATCCTCCTCCATGCATGTGATGGTTCATACCTATAAAAATATCACTGCTATTTTGTTTGTCGGGCCTCCTCCTCCTGGGACGACCATATGTCAGACCTTCATCGTCTCTTCATCAGTTCCTACTTGTGATGTAGTACAGAGGAGTTCCTAATCATTCTACAGGTGTTTCAGAGGATTCCTTCATCTCCTTTGTTGAGAGTGCCCCTTCTGGGACTCTTATCGCTTCCACTTTTTTGATAGATCCATCATTGATCCACCCTTGCTTGTGGATCCTCTTTCTATTGTGGGGGTTGTTGCATTTCCTTCACTTCACTTGGACATCCTTTTGGCGGATGTTCCTCTCTTACACTCTAGTAATTCTATGCTCGTAGCATTACCTTTGGTTCTTGTGCATTCATTTGCTAGACCTATGTCACATTTTCAGTGGACCAGATTCAAAGTTCTTCATAACTGTTTCCTTTAGATTTCCTTCGTGGAGTGGGTGGACTTCAAGTACTCCATTTCTTTGCTTCCTAAGGGCTAGGAACACAATTTCGATGCAGGTGGTTCTTCTTCAGTCCACTGTCTGAGGATCACATCATCAACACTTTTCTTGGAGACTTCCTAAAGTTGTAGAGTTCAAATCCGACCATGGATTCTTGTTCTATTCCTCTTGTCTCCTTCTTCTCCTATCTTCTTCTTCTTCCAAATAGATTGTAGTTTGTACATGGGTACCTTATCAAGTCCTCATTTTATGGGATTCATTTGTGGCATCTTTCTTATAATGTTAGGGGGGTGTTTTTTCATATCTTTTTGTGTATATTTTTCCCACTTAGGTTTTTACCCATTACTTGAGATCCTTGTTGTTCATGAATGCCTCATTATGCTTAGTTTTTAGAACCTATTTCTCATTTCTGACTCATCCAACGATCTTTTGTGGTGAGACTTATGAACATATTTTTCTTGTGTTACCATTTTTGTAGCTGATTCTATAGACAATAGTCTTTTGTAGTGAAAATCATTCATACTTACAAGTTAAAAAATATTCTTTCCTTCATATATCCCAAGTGTACATGCACAGTGAGACTATACTAGGTCCACATCCATATCCTTCTGCTTATTTTCCCTTTATAAACCATCAATATTTTGGAGTATTTTTTAGTTTTGACTTTAATACTTTCTTCTTTATCAAGGCATAAGGGGTGTCAGCTAAATACATAGGATCTGAATATTTTAATTTTTATTTCCCTTATGTTACTCCTTCAATGTTCATGAATCCTTTTATTCTTTTCTAAACCTATTTTGTGTCAAATGGTCATCTATATACCACCTTGTGATTTGGATGGAGAGATGTCGAATGTGTGAAATATTTATCTTTGTATGGCCATGTTAATCCTTTCACCTGACAATGATTACATGTCTTAAGTAAATCCTCATATTCAATAGTTTGCACTAGTTATTTCCCATTTAAATTCAAAATTATGACTCGAGGGAGAGTTCCTCTATCTTCCACCTTAATCTAAATTTGCACAAAAGTAACATTCATTCCTTGAGATCAAATATCTAGTTGATAAAACTCTCCCAAAGCATTACCAACCCTCTAAAATATATACTACGACCCATATTTCAAAGGTGGATAATATAGTTTGATACAACAAAAAAGTGTCCCTCCAACCATTTTGGATGTCCTAAATGTTGATTTCCACGGTTGAACAAGGATATTTTCCCCCTCAAAAAACTAGTTTTGAGACAAGATTCGATCTCAATCTTCAGAACTATGGAATTTTACCATAAATTGACCGTTAACCAAGTATTTAGGATTAGATATATGAAACCCTTTCCAAGTATTTTAAAGGTGTTATTCCAAAAACCTCCATGTCCAAGACATCACTAGAATTTTACCTAGAATCACCAAAGCCTCTAAGTTCTCACATTCCTCATCCACTAACCTCTAAGGGATAACCACTCTTATGTCATGAGATGTTGAATCAGATACATCAACAACTATAGGTGAACCAGGAGAAAGCTCTCAAGTTCCAACCAAATCCTCTTAAACCCTTTCACAAATTTAATCCTTAATGGCATCCATTGATTTACAAATGACCCATGTAGGGTTAAGGAAACCAAATCCCTTAACTCCCCCTCTTGGTCAAAAAAATATTTGGATCTTGAAACTTCATCATCTTCATACAACCTTGCCTTGTTATGCCCCCAATCTGTAGCTTTCACCAGTTTAGGAGTCTCCCCTAGTGTTCTTTAACTACCACTAAAAGAATGCAAAGGATCATCCCCCTCCAAACTAGATTTATATTGCCTTCGAATTCCATGTAAGTCCTAGTATTCTTTCATCACCAAGGCTTCCCATAATGAACCATACATATGTTTAGTTCTCCACTTCTTTTCCTCATATAAATCCCTAATAAAACTACAATCAATTGTGCCTTGTACCTTATCCTCAAACTTTATGAAAATAACAACAATATCTTTAATATTTCCCCTTGATCCATGGGATATGTGTTTTCTTCGATCATGTGGAGAAAATAGCTCACCAAGTGATTTTCCTTGTTTCCCATTTGTACCCTTAAAAATAGGGACATACTCTTCTAACCAATCAATAATAGATGCTACCAACATTCACTATCCACCCATATGACCCCCATAGGCCAAAATAATTTGTTGAACCCCTCTCCATTCATTTAGAAAACATGATATTCTATGTGAGTTACTTGATAATTGATTAATCATTTTACTGCATAATTATTCTTATCACCTCTATGGGATTGAAAAAATCAAGGAAAACCATTTTATAATTATTATGGAATCAACAGACATTGTGAGAATGATTGTTATAACATACACCAAAATATACAACTTGAGCGTAATGGAACTATTTATTTTGATATATAATATTTTTTTAGATTTCCCTCTCCTCCTCTAAGGAATTTATCTGTGGAGGTTGTGATCACCCATGAGGATCCTTCTCAAAACGTTGTGGTTTCTCGCATTCATGTGGATGATGTTCCTCTACACGAGTCATCTCCTAGACGGTTATATAAATCACCTAGCTTTATATGGGTGCCCAAGGATAATACATATTTATATATCACATGAGAACAATGAGATACTAAATGATACAACTTTGTTTCTAATACAAGATCCATCTACACAAATAGTATATGAAAGTAATACCTCCTTTATAAAAGATAACCTTGGTGCTTGAACTACATAATACTATTATGCAAAAAGAAAATGAAACAATACACCTTGCATAAATTCCAAATGCATTAGAGACATTGCATAGGGAACAAGTGGACCAACAAAGGCTTGAAAGAGAAATTATATATTTTTATAGAGCATTTAGAGAGTATAAATGTACCCTATGGGGGAAACCCACTGACAAGTTTTGCAGATATTACTAATTTACCATTATTATTTGATTCATAGCAAAAATGTGGAGAAAATACTAATTCATGTGGTAGCAATTATGAACAATTTTATATTCCAAATGAGCCTCTATGTGAGGTGACTTTACATCCCATTGAGTTAGGATTCTCAATTTCTCTCTACAGGATTTGACTCTTAGCAGATCAATCATTATAAACTCAAATCCTCCCCCCACTTTAGTGTTTAAGATTTTAACCATGTTACCCAAGTCACAACGTAACTCTTTCTTTTCTCTTGATCACTATACAAATAAACTAAAAAATAAGTAACCTATGATACTAAGACCGGATTCAGGCATATTTTTATACTCCTTACAATTGGTTCTATTACTATGGATATTCCTTTTGTATTTACTTTTTCTATTAATGTGTGTGATACACCTTTAGGTTACCCTTGGTTGAATTTTTTAAGGCTATACCATCTATATTTCATTAATGTGTCAAATTCATTCACAATTCAAAGTTTTCACAATCAAGGGTATCCCATTTGAGGCCCTGACAACTAAGTTACTTAGTCAAAAAGCTACAATTATTATCTCTTCATCCAATACATCTACACATACTATTGTTAGTGAGTATCTTCCTCCTAGGCCTTGTAATAGGTCTTCAATTACACACACTTCTTCTAGTGGCTCTCTTTTCCTTAGGCCTCCTACTAGGTCTTCTGTTGCACATTTTATTCCTAATAGGTTTTTTGATCCTAGGTCTCTTCTGGCACATATTATATATCATATGAGCACAATTTGATACTAAATGATACAAATTCATCTTTAATACAAGATCCATTTATTCACAAAGAGTATATGAAAGTAATAACTCCTTTAGAAAAGATAATCTTGGTGTTCAAACTACATAATACTATTATGTAAAAAGAAAAGGAAATAATAAACCTCACATAATATCAAAGTACACAAGAGACATTGCATAGGGAAGAGGTGGAACAACAAAGGCTTGAAATATAAATTCCATATTTTTATAGAGCATTTAGAGAGTATACAAGTACCCTATGGGGAAACCCAGAGATAAGTTCTGTGGATATTACTGATTTACCATTATTATTTTATTCATAACAATGAGATGGAGAAAATACTAATTCATATGGTAGTAATGATGAAAATTTTGATATTCAAAATGAGCCTTTAGATGAGGTGACTTTACATCCTATTGATTTAGGGTTCTCAACTTCTCTCTACAAGCTCTTACACTTAGAAGATCAATCATTGTAAACTCAAATCGTATCCCCACCCTGGTGGTCAGAATTTTACCCATATTACCCAAGTCACAATGTAACTCTTTGTTTTCTCTTGATCACTATAAAAATAAACTAAAAAATAAGTAACCTCTTATACTAAGACCGGATTCAGGCATGTTTTTATACTCCTTACAATTGGTTCTATTACTATGGCTATTCCTTTTGTAGTTAATTTTTCTCTTAATGTGTGTGATACACCTTTAGGTTACCCTTGGTTGAATGCTTTAAAGGTGATACCAGCTATCTTGCATTAATGTGTCAAATTCATTCACAATTGAAAGTTTTTACGATCAAGGGTGTCCCATTTGAGGCCCTAAAAATTAAGTTACTTAGTCAAAA
This sequence comes from Taxus chinensis, assembly GCA_019776745.2. NCBI lineage: Eukaryota > Viridiplantae > Streptophyta > Pinopsida > Cupressales > Taxaceae > Taxus > Taxus chinensis. The sequence continues at coordinate 167,228,634 of CM034149.1, forward strand.
AGCTACAATTATTATCTCTTCATCCAATACATCTACACATACTATTGTTAGTGAGTATCTTCCTCATAGGCCTTATACTAGGTCTTCAATTATACACACTTCTTCTAGTGGCTCTCTTTTTCTTAGGCCTCCTATTAGCTCTTCGGTTGCATGTTTTATTCCTAATAGGTTTGTCGATCCTAGGTATCCTCTGGCACATATTATATATCATATGAGCACAATGTGATAATAAATGATACAAATTCATCTCTAATACAAGATCCATTTATTCACAAAGAGTATATGAAAGTAATAAATCCTTTAGAAAAGATAATCTTTGTGTTCAAACTACATAATACTATTATGTAAAAAGAAAATGAAACAGTAAACCTCACATAATATCGAAGTACACAAGAGACATTGCATAGGGAACAGGTGGAACAACAAAGGCTTGAAATATAAATTCCATATTTTTATAGAGCATTTAGAAAGTATACAAGTACCCTATGGGGAAACCCAGAGATAAGTTCTACGGATATTACTGATTTACCATTATTAGTTTATTCATAACAATGAGATGGAGCAAATACTAATTCATGTGGTAGTAATGATGAAAATTTTGATATTCCAAATGAGCCTTTACGTGAGGTGACTTTACGTCCTATTGATTTAGGATTCTCAACTTCTCTCTACAAGCTCTTACACTTAGAAGATCAATCATTATAAACTCAAATCATACCCCCACCCTGGTGTTCATAATTTTACCCATATTACCCAAGTCACAATGTAACTCTTTCTTTTCTCTTGAACACTATACAAATAAACTAAAAAATAAGTAACCTCTAATACTAAGACTGGATTCAGGCATGTTTTTATACTCCTTACAACTTGTTCTATTATTATGGTTATTCCTTTTGTAGTTACTTTTTCTCTTAATGTGTATGATACACCTTTAGGTTACCCTTGGTTGAATGCTTTAAAGGCCATACCAGCTATCTTGCACTAATGTGTCAAATTCATTCACAATTGAAAGTTTTTACGATCAAGGGTGTCCCATTTGAGGCCCTAAAAAATTAAGTTACTTAGTCAAAAAGCTATAATTGTTATCTCTTCATCCAATACATCTACACATATTATTGCTAGTGGGTATCTTGTTCCTAGGCCTCATTCTAGGTATTCTATAACACACACTTCTTCTAGTGTATCTCTTTTTCTTAAGCCTCCTAGTAGGTCTTTTTTGCACATTTTATTCATAATAGGTCTATCGATCGTAGGTCTCCTCTGGCACATATTATATTCATATGAGCACAATGTGATACTAAATGATACAAATTCATCTCTAATACAAGATCCATTTATTCACAAAGAATGTATGAAAGTAATAAATCCTTTAGAAAAGATAATCTTGGTGTTTAAACTACATAATACTATTATGTAAAAAGAAAATGAAACAGTAAACCTCACATAATATCGAAGTACACAAGAGACATTGCATAGGATACAGGTGGAACAACAAAGGCTTGAAATATAAATTCTATATTTTACAGAGCATTTAGAGAGTATACAAGTACCCTATGGGGAAACCCAGAGATAAGTTCTATGGATATTATTGATTTACCATTATTAGTTTATTCATAACAATGAGATGGAGCAAATACTAATTCATGTGGTAGTAATGATGAAAATTTTGATATTCCAAATGAGCCTTTACATGAGGTGACTTTACATCCTATTGATTTAGGATTCTCAACTTCTCTCTACAAGCTCTTACACTTAGAAGATCAATCATTATAAACTCAAATCATATCTCCACCCTGGTGGTCAAAATTTTACCCATATTACCCAAGTCACAATGTAACTCTTTCTTTTCTCTTGATCACTATACAAATAAACTAAAAAATAAGTAACCTCTAATACTAAGATTGGATTCAGGCATGTTTTTATACTCCTTACAACCGGTTCTATTACTATGCTTATTCCTTTTGTAGTTACTTTTTCTCTTAATGTGTGTGATACACCTTTAGGTTACCCTTGGTTGAATGCTTTAAAGGCTATACCAACTATCTTGCATTAATGTGTCAAATTCATTCACAATTGAAAGTTTTTACGATCAAGGGTGTCCCATTTGAGGCCTAAAAATTAAGTTACTTAGTCAAAAAGCTACAATTATTATCTCTTCATCCAATACATCTACACATACTATTGTTAGTGAGTATCTTCCTCCTAGTCCGTGTACTAGGTCTTCAATTACACACACTTCTTCTAGTGGCTCTCTTTTTCTTAGGCCTCCTACTAGGTCTTCTGTTGCACATTTTATTCCTAATAGGTTTTTCGATCCTAGGTCTCTTCTGGCACATATTATATATCATATGAGCACAGTGTGATACTAAATGATACAAATTCATCTCTAATACAAGATCCATTTATTCACAAAGAGTGTATGAAAGTAATAAATCCTTTAGAAAAGATCATCTTGGTGTTCAAACTATATAATACTATTATGTAAAAATAAAATGAAACAGTAAACCTCACATAATATCGAAGTACACAAGAGACATTGCATAGGGAACAGGTGGAACAACAAAGGCTTGAAATATAAATTCCATATTTTTATAGAGCATTTAGAGAGTATACAAGTACCCTATGGGGAAACCCAGAGATAAGTTCTACGGATATTACTGATTTACCATTATTAGTTTATTCATAACAATGAGATGGAGCAAATACTAATTCATGTGGTAGTAATGATGAAAATTTTGATATTCCAAATGAGCCTTTACGTGAGGTGACTTTACGTCCTATTGATTTAGGATTCTCAACTTCTCTCTACAAGCTCTGACACTTAGAAGATAAATCATTATAAACTCAAATCATATCCCCACCCTGGTAGTCAGAATTTTACCCATAGTACCCAAGTCACAATGTAACTCTTTCTTTTCTCTTGAACACTATACAAATAAACTAAAAAATAAGTAACCTCCGATAATAAGACCGGATTCAAGCATGTTTTTATACTCCTTACAACTGGTTCTATTACTATGGTTATTCCTTTTGTAGTTACTTTTTCTCTTAGTGTGTATGATACACCTTTAGGTTACCCTTGGTTGAATGCTTTAAAGGCCATACCAGCTATCTTGCACTAATGTGTCAAATTCATTCACAATTAAAAGTTTTTACGATCAAGGGTGTCCCATTTGAGGCCCTAAAAAATTAAGTTACTTAGTCAAAAAGCTATAATTGTTATCTCTTCATCCAATACATCTACACATATTATTGCTAGCGGGTATCTTGTTCCTAGGCCTCATTCTAGGTATTCTATAACACACACTTCTTCTAGTGTATCTCTTTTTCTTAAGCCTCCTAGTAGGTTTTTTTTGCACATTTTATTCCTAATAAGTTTTTCCATCCTAGGTCTCCTCTCTGAACATCCTTCACTTTATGGGTCTATCTCGCCTCATCATCAGGCCCCCATCAAGTAGCCCTTATGCTAGCTCATTTCATGTACTTAGATAATTTCAAATATACCAAAACATTCAAATCATCACATGATAAAAACATTAAAATATTTGTACAAAATACAAAATTAGGACCAACATATGACTAGATTTACTAGTTTTATTACTTTATATATGTTTTTTTTCATACGATTTTGATATATAAAATATTTTTCTATATACTCCTTACACACACACACACGTTCATGAGGTATGTTGAGCTTGATGTAGGACACACACAGATGGATACATGATGACATGTGGTGTCCTAGTCTCTTCCGAGTGATCTTGGTCATTTTGGGGAATGTTGGAACCCAATTTTGCATTATTTATTATTTAAATCCTTAAGGACTTGATATTATTTATTCATGACCCATTATTCTTTGGAGGCGTGTGCATGAATTTCAAGAGTAATGCACATAATATGAAAAGGGGGGCGCGCAGAGGTAACCCCACTTGAAAAAGGATAGAAAGTGTGTGTGAGAGAATGATATTTAAACTGCACAGGAGGAGATAATATCCACAAATAAGAACATGAAAACTGTATAAGATGAGGGAAAGGGCATGTAGAGCATAAGATGATAAAGGCTAAACATGAGTTCCAAAATAGACTAAATCATTAGTTCTCGACACTTGCATGGAGTTGGTAGGAGGTTAGGTAAGGATAAGGATAAGCATTTTTTGTAAGAAGGATCAACATGCATAACATGGTTAAGGTAGTGAGTGGCTAATTTTTCCACTGTCTGAATGTATTAGTTAACTATAATTGTGAACTTGAGGGCTATTATTATTTCTTGCAATACTGGTGAAGGGTAAGTCCCCACTAGTATAAATACCCATGGAGGGGTTTGGAATGTAAGTATTTTTTATGGGAAAGATCAAGGAGAGTTGGAGGATTCATGTATGAGTGACTTGTACTCAGATCTTGTTACTTGATGGCTAGAACTTATATTTGCAAATCAATTGATATATGAGCATTGTGTTTGGTCTATACAGGGTTGTGTTATATGTTAATGAACTAAAAATACAAGTGTATTCATTAAAATAACAATTCAATTCACCTTTGCTAACTTTGATGGGACCTTAAGACCTCTTGTGCTTCAGGTGAGCCTCAATTCTCTAAAGCGTGATGTACCAGCACAATGGTGGAGAAACTTACACCTGACCGACCTAGATTTAATGGGCACATAGGGAATTAAGAATACTAGGCTCCAATAGGCATCTCCTACACTATACATGTGCTTTCATTTCATTTTCACTTCCTCATTATGCTCAATTACTTATATTGTGTATATTTTATCTTTTGGGATAATAATACTAACACACATGTCTTGTGCAGTGCTAACCTATCTTTATTTTTTTCGTTTTTCAGAAATGTTTGTTATAATTGATTATTAGATTGGTTTCTTACTTGATTACTTGTCTTCTTGACCACTTATTGTGTGCAGCCTAAGTGCCTTGATTATCTTGTGACACCATGGGTGTCCCGTGTTTTTAGATCTATGGCTCTCCTACACCCACTTATTTATATGTAGCTTGTGCCCCTTCATAGTGATTGTCTTGTAGTTGTGTCTTTACGCTATGATATGACTCCTTTACATATTATTGCTTATGTCAACTTATTTGACTAAGGATTTTCCTTTGTTCTTACTTCTCTAACACATCATTGCTCTTGTTATCCTTGTTTTTTTCTTGATGCATGTTGTTTTCTTTATGTTCCATGGTATCCACCATACACACTCCTTTTCCGGGAATATGATCCTAACATTGACCATTAATACAACCTTCCATGTGATCTTATGCAGATTAACATCTTTATCTGACACGAGTGCATGTCATTTATTTTGATCCATGTATTCAAAATATTTATTGCACATGCCTCAAAAGAGAGGGGATCCATTAGGGTATAGTATACATCTACAACTAGCAGATGTATATTATAGAAATAAAACACATGTTTTTATATGGTACATATACACAAAAATAGGAATAAATACAAAAAGGTGACAAAATCCACATTGGTTCATAACATCCACTAGAGGTAAAAATGTAGTACAATATGACCACTTACTGGACATTTCCATCCTAGGGGAAATTATCAAAATGAAAATGATGATTGACATGGTAATAGTGTAGACTCAAAATCATGCACTTTAGGCATTATTTAGTCTCAGTCTCATAATACTATTTAGAAGGTTTTTAAGTGAAAAAAGTACTAATTAATCCATGTCTTTTGGCCATTTTTATTTAATTTCCAGTGTCATTCCTGACCTTCATTGCATGCATGCCCAGTTTATTTCAGTCATCTTCCATCATTTTATCCCTAATTGGGGTTCCTAGGCTAGTACTGGGGCACCCATTGGAACCCTGGTCCCAACAGGGGTACCCCGATCCTTTTTTAACTTTCCTACCACTTTTTGGGCACTTTCTAGCCATTTTAGATTCTTATATTTTTAGTGGTCAGCCATTTCAAGGTTAATTATGAAATTAGATCAAGAGAACCCTAAAAATACAAATTTATGAGACCATAATGAGGGACCAAACAATAGTCAGTACTATCATCCATCTAGATTTGCATCCACTTGGAGATCATTTGTATCCCTTAGGTCCATCACAAGGATAAGGCCGGTTCATCTTGCATCACACAAGTATAGGGGAAGGGATTATAGTCTATTCCATGTATACAATCTATTAAATTTTCTATATTTAGTAATTGCTTGCTACTTCACAAAGTACAACTGACACAAGAGCACCTAGGGCATGACATGAGTGCACAAACACACTAAAACTACATTTGGATATGAAATTTTATGCAATGCTCAGTTAGTAAGACCGATTGTTGTTGGAGCAGAGGTCATGTCCTGACCCATTCATTTGCATTCTTCTTTTTGTTAGGGTTTTAGATACTTCTTGTGGTATCTTGCAGGTATTTCTATACATCTTGGATTATTAGACGACTACCTTGGTACAGTATGCAGAAGAATCTAATGTAATACATAGTGAGGGTTTATAGACCACCTACCTGGAACCTTGTAAAACTCAGATTTCAAACCTTTTTACATGGACCAAGGAACCCAAAGTAGTATACTCAAGATTTCACCCAACAGGCATGCCCTAATCCCTCTCCATGAAATCCAGTCCAGTTAGATAGCTCTAGATCCTATCCTTTTCAGGACCTCTGACATAGTTGTTCTTGCTTTCCTATATTCCTTCAGTTAATCTTATGTGACACAGATCTAGAGAGCTACCTCCTAATCAGCTGAGTTCATTATAACTCTCTTAGTCATACTCTAGGGTTTCATACGTTTCCATTAGTCATAGTTGCTTATTTCATTTCCATACATTATCTACTACATATCATCTATTATATTTACATGTCATTCTAGATGAGATTAACTATCATACATCCCACATATATTCTAATTTTAGTTAATCATTTTGGTGAACCCAACTTGATCATTCATGCTTCTAGGTTCTTCATTAATTATTTTTCATCCTAGGCTTTAGTCATCATGAATATCTCAATCAATGATTATTTGATTTCAAATCTTGATTTACTACATAGAGTCCAACATTTTCTTACTACCACTCGCATTCATGTTGACATGCATCCAGACTTGGTTTATCAAGCATTTTCTTATGCATTCTCTTCACACATAGTATTTGATTCTAACCTTCTCGCTGATGTTCACACTTTTAATAATGACCCGCCACTTCATATAATATGTCGTATTCATAATGTAGTTATTAGGAACACTTTGATTGATAATGTATCTGAACTTAACTTGTGTCCTATGTCATTCCTTAAAGTTTTAGGTCTCTTCACTCATGACGCTATTCCATCTAGTATTTTACTACCTGCTTATGATGGTTTTGTCCATCCATGTCTTAGTCACATTACATTTCTCATCACTATTGGTCCCAAGACTGTTTACACTATATTTTTCATTGTTGATTTCCCAATCTCCTACAACTATCTACTTGGTAGGCCATGGCTTTATGGCATGAAATTTGTCACCTTTACCATACATAATTGAGTAAAATTCTTACATGAAAGCATTTAGTACACCATTTTTCGTGACCGTGATCTATTCTAGTATTACGACTGGGCTTCTAATACTAGTATTATTATTCTACACACATATATTATAGACAAGCCCTAACCTATCGAAGAACCACCTCACTTACCATCACTTGATGGTGTCATTTGTTTGATAGATGTAGTTTCTTCTATGCCACTTGCTACTACTACTACCATGATTCCTTATCAGGGGTCTATACAGTCTATGGACATCACTCTATCACCTACACCTTCACATGCACCACCTACATTAGCATGACCACCATTCACTTTCACCCTCTTCATGAATGAATCATATTGGGAACATATTTCATTTGATCCTACATGTGATGACACCATATGTACACATGAGGATTTATCCCGACTTGATTTTTCTTTTAAGGACCTCTATCCTCCTCCTCATGATCCTCATTTATATTATGGCTTCATCACTATTACTACTGCTTATGGTTTACATGTTTTCCATCCCACATTTTATCTCTTACGTACTCCCTGTTCTTCACCACTTACATTATAACAATCTTGTCTTGATTACATTGGGGGAACTCTTGATCCTAATCATATAGAAATATCTTTCCCCATGCCTTTTGGGTGCATACTCATTTTCAATAGTTACTTTCTTGGCTATACACAAAATATTACTCGTTGGTATGTGCATGGTTTTCCACTTCCTCCATTCACCGCTGAGAAGTATGGAATGGGCATGTATAACTTACACCTCAATGAATCATTAAATGATCAACCAGACACTATTGCTTATCAAATCACCAAAGATTTCGACTACGGTCTTGAGAGTGATGATATCATAGATGACATTACATGATTACATACCTCATCTTACAAACATGGGGGGCATAGAATATCACACACTCTCTTCCCCATTATAACATCCTTATATAGTCCTATATCACACTCTAAGTATTTACACATATCTCATCTTAGCATCTACTCATATCTCATCCTTTCCTTCTCATACATCAATTTCCTAACATACGCCTATTCATTCATACATTATAGCGTTGTCATTACCCAATGACACACTCTTGTGCTTCGATTCACACTTGATTGTTGAGGGATTACTACACAGGAATCTCACACACTATATTATAGGTATTACACACTACATCTTGAATCACACATCTTACATAATATATATAATCTACATCATTTCAACCTTTGCGCATATATATATTACATCATACATATGGCATTTAGACTACATTTTGATTATTTGCACATTTGCATATCATACATACACATCAATTTATTATTCATCATACATATACAACACTTTCATGGTCTATGAGTATATAATTTTACATAATATGTCGTACTCATCTTACACTTGTTAGTCTACATCATTACATCTTATATATCCTATATTGCATCTCACATTACATCTTATAAATTATACATTACACATTCTACTCAACACATGGTTGTCTATTGTCATCACACATATTACATTGTCTTCTACGTGTTGCAATCACTATCCTATGATGCACTTTAGTTCCTCAATCCATACTTGACTTCCAAGGGTTTACAAATCAAATGGAACTTACATTCATCACATGTTTATCATTCAACCTTTCAGCATGCAACATTACTAGGATAGTGCCATACACTATGTGATAAATGGTTAACTAATCTATTATCTTGTGGTGGTATATGATTTAGGATACATCACCATTCCCTCTATTCATATTGTAGTGGTATACATTGTAGGATACATCACCACTCCTTTTATTCATCTTGTAGTGATACATGCTTTAGGGCTAAATCATCACTCATTTATTCATTGTGTCGTGATATACACTTAGGCTATAAGGCTCACACACACATCATTTCTTTAATATTTCACATATCATCATCATTACACATACATACTCATCAAATTGCGTTATACACAACACACACTTTGACCATTTCTCGATGACACACTCTCATTTACAATTCATTATTGAATACTGAGGAGGAAACCAAAATGAATCTCACTGCATACATTTCCATTCACTTGGGGGGCACGTGGCTCCTATCACTTCATTTTGCATTCCATTACATCCATCCACAACATATGACATATTATGGTTGTTTTTACTCTTTCTTACTTTTGCTTGTTTATGGCTACTTTATTACACATGCTAGTTAGATTACTTGTATGTCATTATCTATATCATCCACACATGTGCGTTCACACATTTTTCAAGTTGTGATCATAGATACAAGTCTCTTACATGCAACATGAATGATCAACTTATACCTTTCCTATACTGTCACTGGGGCCATCCAAATTTGTCTCTTCCAAGTGTTATTATTTCATTTTATACTTAACACAATACATTACTTGGTTATACATGATTTTGACGTACTAGTCATCTTTCTAACATGCTAACGGGTTCTTCATGTATAACATTTGTTATGTAGGGATATTTGTTTCCATATTTGTTTGTTACATTTCTTATTTATTGTTTTCTCTTGTTTGCGGGCCTTTCCCTATGTTTGGTATGCACACTTTCTTGTTTATATGCGGCCATGATGTCCTTTACGTGTCTTACAACATCATGAGTGATATTCCATGTTTGCAGCCCACTTTGTGAGGATAAATTTATTTCTTACGTGTTTACATTACTTTTCTTAGTAGATTACACATTGTTTGTGTAGCTTACACATAGTCTTATACATGCATGCTTGTTTGTACTAACACTTGTCTTTGGCTATCCTTCTTGTTTATGTGCACCTTAGTAACTACCAAGCGCATTTCCTTTCCCCTTTTAGGGTAGATTTTCAGAGTTCATGTCGTTGGTAATATTTTGGAGCTACATTCTCTTATCAATGACGACGCATTTCCCCCAAAGAGGGGGAATCATTTGGGGTTTTACATACTACACAATGCATTTATAACGGTTCAGTTCAGTACACTTTCTACCCTTGAAATTTTGGGTTATATATAGTGAGTGGGTTCAGACCAGTCTACGAATCCCATACATAGAAAATTTTACAGAACATGGTTTTCCTCAGAATTTGAGGAAGTAGTTACAAGTTATAGGATACAAGGGAATTACTCTCTACACTTCTTCGGCCAATGACACCATATCCTAAAAACCCAGGATGTACAAATATCCCTTCACACACATTCAAGGAAGTAGTTACAAGTTAGAGGATACAATGGAATTTCTCCCTATACTTCTTTGGCCTATGGTGTCAGATCGCCCAAAAAACCTTGATAGTACAAGATATCCTTATACACTCTCTTTCTCAACATGGATCAGGTGTACATATTCCATTTACATTTTTCATTTGTGTATTTTACATTCACATACTTTTTACATTCATATATATGCATTTTTGCACATACTTACATTTATATTTGACTACTTGATCATTTTCTCCTTGTAGGTCCGGTTGTATGAGAAACAAGTAGTCAAATGGGGGCACCAACAATGATAACAACAAAATTTCACAGAAGCATGAACCAAACTAACTGTTATGATCCTCATGTGTGGATTTCACTAATACCTCAAGGTTTTGGTGTAACAGTTCATTACATTTGGTATCAGAGTGACCACCCAGGTTTGAGTCTCGGTACAGGTAGTTATGTCGGCATTGCAGTGTTCGCCCAGGGCTCGTATAGGTTAAGGTGTGTTCTCGCTATACAGGCACAAATCTAGCCCAGGGTCTGGGCTATGTAAGCTTGGTGGGATGTTATGATCCTCATGTACATATTTCACTAACACCTCGAGGTTTTAGTGTAACGGTTCATTACATTTCCACTTGATAAGAACGTTGCATATAATAAATGAATAATTTGCAAAATATAGAAAAATGCACAATATATGGGGGGCCAAGATGCCCTAATATGAAATATATTCATATTAATACCCTTAAGATAGGGAAACACCATACAGTGCTCCTTAAGGAAGGAGTAGATCCATAATCTCCCAAGATGGGAATCCACTTCGAGGGCTCCAATATACCTCTACCAAGTAGAAGACTCAAATCATACATGCATGACCCCCTCATAATGATAGTCACATCCTTTAAATAGGATGGGTAACACCTAATCCCAATGTAGGATGACTCATCACCCAATATAGCTAATTCCTATGTGAGCCCATATAAACAACTAAGGGATGTGTGCCACATGTCAGCATCTCCATCAACCCATATACATTATAATATTATATCCCATGTGAAACCATACACATAACTAAGAGAATGTGTGCCACATGTCAGCATCTCCATCAACCCATATATATTATATTATCATATCCCAAGGTACATAGCATTGCCTCCCTCTTTGACATGTTTCGTCCCCTAAACATAAGAAGAAGCCATATAATGACGGTGCTTTAAATTATTACACACTTATCACCATACTCGATCATCCAACCACCCATATGAAATCCTAGTGGGTGATGCTACTTCAAACCTGATTCCATATTCCATTGTGCTCATCTGATTCCATCATGGTCCATATGTGTTCCTCCTCAGTATCCATGCATATCCATAATGATTATTCTTGTGATTCCATGTCATACAATTATTGTTCCATTGATTCCATGTATAGCCAAAATTATTACTCCTCTAATTCCCTATCTATCCATATAGATTGTTGACCTCATGTGTCATAGTATGTCTCCATGATTTTTTCCTCTCATGATGATGGGGGTATCTATATGGTTCAGCCTTAATATGCTTAACCTTATCAATCTTTTCCTCTTTTTCCTCTTCCAACTTGTTTGTTATTTCTTTTTTCTCTTGAGTAGAGAAATTATTTTTGACTTTTTCAGCATGTTCTTCATCCTCTCCTTCTGATTCATCCTTATTCCCTTCTTCACCATCTTCAAATTCATCTTTTTGATCCAATTTTACATTACTTTTTTCCTTGTTAAGTGCGATATCTTGCAATGTAATTTTCTTTCGCGTGTACCATAATTTCATGAATTTCTTTTGCACATTAATATTAATTGTTCCCAATGTCTCTAACCAAGGATATCCGAGAACAATATCCATACCATCCATATCTAAATCATAAAAATATAAATTTAAAACATATTTATCCATAGAAAGCTTTAAATCTTCAAAAACTTGAATCTTCTTACCATCCATTTGAGATTCCTTTATATGCTTTTTTTGCACATGTAGATTATGAGCTACATCCATATTGATGAAGTTATATTTGTTGCTAGGGTTTATGGAAACAATTACCTTGTTTCTTTGAATGCACCCTTAAAACTGAAATATTGAAGCTTCCTTCCTTAGAGATGCACTATCCTGTATAGCAACTTCATCATCAACATTTCTTCTTCTTCTTCTTCTTCTTCTTCTGATGTTGCTTCTACTTCTTCTTCTTCTTCTGATGTTGCTTCTTCTTCTTCTTCTTCTTCTTCTTCTTCTTCTTCTTCTCTTGCTTCTTCTTCTTCTTCTTCTTTTGTTTCCCATCTGTCCATGAAAACTTTTTCCAGTTCCTCCAAAGACCAATTAGACTTTTCCTTTTCTAACTCAGAAAACTAAATATGTGCAGGGCCACTAATCCAAAACTTGAAGAACCAAATATTTGATGGTTGAGAGAATTTATACCTAAATTTGTTTCACCATTCTCTAGCATCAATTTTGCCATCTCCAAAAAAAGTTACCATCCCCATGATCCACCAAACTAGGGTTTTAGGAATAGACATTTTTTATCAAAACATATTCTAAACATTTCGGCTAAAGGTCGGCCAAAAATCAGAAATCACATAACACAAACCCCAATTTAATTTTTGAAAGGTTTCCAAAAATGTAAGAAATTCAGGAAAATTCCTCAAATTGCGGCCTGAGAAGCAAAATATCTAAAAAACATAAAACTGCAATAACTCTAAAAAAATAGATCCAAAAAGTCTGAATTTTTTACCATAGATTTTTGAAGGGGATCCGTAGTGCTGGTAAAAATTTAGAAAATCATTTCCAAATAGCCTGTAAAGTAAATTTAGGCGAAACCCTAAAAATGCAATAACTTCCACAAAACACCTCAAAAAATTCTGAAATTTGGATTGTATCTTTATGAAACCATTTCATAACTGTGGTAAAAAAATTTGAGAAACAATTCACATCTGGTTTCAAAATATATCCGAATCACTAAAATTAGGGTTTGAACCCAATTTTTTTTTGCCGAAATCGATGCTCTAATACCACTTGATAAGAAATTTGCATATAATAAATGAATAATCTGAAGAATATAACACAACACAAGATATATGGGAGGTAAAAATTCCCAAATAATTAATATATGTAGAATAATACCTTAAGGTAGGGCAACACCATACAATGCTCCTTAAGGGAGGAGTAACTCCACAATCTCCCACCATTCTCTAATACCAAATGTAACAAATCGTTACACCAAAACCTCAAGGCGTTAGTGAAATCCACACATGAGGATCATAACATCCCACCACACTTTTGTATCCCAGACCCTGGGCTAGATTTGCACCCGTATAGTAGGACCACACCCTGCCCTATACGAGCCAACTTAGCTACCTATGCCAAGACTCGAACCTGGGTGGTCGCTCTGATACCAAATATAACAAACTGTTACACCAAAACCTCAAGGCGTTAGTGAAATCTGCACATGAGGATCATAACACTAACCATGTAGGTACATTACACACATCAGAAGTTACACATGTGTTTCCACCCTAGGTTCACTCTCATCACTTTTTTCACTTTTTCATCTTTATTTTCCATGCTCAATTGTCTTTTTTTCATTCCATGCTTTCTCTAGTCCTTCAGCGCATTGTCTACTAAAATATTCATGAACATGAATTACGCATCTCTATTTACTTTATGTTACCGATCTTTTCGCTCACCAACATAAAATGGGGGCAAATGTAGAAATAAAATCATGCACTTTAGGCATTATTTAGTCCTGGTCTCATACTACTATTTAGAAGGTTTTTGAGTGAAGAAAGTGCTAATTAACCCCCATCTTTTGGCCATCTTATTTTATTTTCTTTCATTATTCCCAACCTCTTACACCCACATGCCCAGTCAGCTTTCATCGTTTTGCATCATTTTAGCTTTTACTGGGGCACCTAAGCTAGTATAAAGGCGCCCATGGGTGTCATGGTCCCACTAGGGGCGCGCTAATCCTTTTTTAACGTTCACGCCACTTTTGGTCACTTTCTAGCCATTTCATCTTCTTATCTTTTTGGTGGTCATCCATTTCGAGATTAATTATGAAATTAGATCAAGAGAACCCTATAAATATAAAGTTATGAGACCATAATGAGGGACCAAACACTATTCACTACTATCATCCACCTAGATTTACATCCATTTGGAGATCATTTGCATCCATTAGCTCCATCACAAGGACAAGACTCGTTCATCTGCATCACACAAGCATAGGGGGAGGGATTCTATTCTATTTCATGCACCATTCTACTACATTTCTACATCTAGTTATTGTTTTCTACTTCACAAAGTGCGACTGGCATAAGAGCACCTAGTGCACATGATGCACACACACATCATAACTATATTTAGGTCTCAAATGTAGTACGATGCTCAATTAGTAATCCCACTATTGTGGCAACTAAATTCAGTCTGACCCATTCATTTACATTCTTCTTTTTTTAGGGTTTTGATACTTCTTATGGTTTCTTACAAGTCTTTCTATTATCTTGGATTAGCAGCGACACCTAGTGCAGTGTAGCGAATCTGATGCAACAAATAGTGAGAGTTTTGGACCATCTGCCAAACCTATGAAACTCAGTTTTGGACCTTTTGCATAGACCAAGGTGCCCATTCAGCAAACCAGAGTGCCCACAGGTGCCCAAGTCCCTCTCCAGGTGCTCCATTCCCACTAGATAGCTCAGACTTATCTTTTGCGGGGTCTCTGCACATTTGTTCTTGCTTCTAGATTATTTTGTTCACTTTGCAACATAGTTCAGATCTGCCTTCGAATCAATTAAGTCTTTTCCTTATTCTTCTTTCATATTAGGGTTTTTACTTTCATTAGGTTAGTTGTTTGGGTCATTTTCTGTATGTGTTTATTGCATTCATTTACTGTATTTACATGTCATTCTAGATCATATTAACTTTCCCATATCCCTAATTTTAGTTAATCAAATAGAAAAATTCCCAATAGAAGGCTAAACGCTCCCCAATGTGGGTGGTGTGGGACATTAGGAAGGATCGGAAGATATCATGATCAAGTTATGGATTCCCTAGACAAATGCACCCTTGGGAGGATGTGATTTGAAGAGAAAATTCACAAGGAAATGAAAAAGAAGCTAGTAAGTCTACACAACTCAATTCTAGGAACTGCGGGTGGTAACTAATAACATTGGCTAAGGAAGGGAGAGAGTAGAAATGAAAATGAGCTCTAGGAAGGAATGATAGTGCGCCAAGAGAATAAACGAGATCTGGAGGACAAGGAAAGAAAATATAATGTCGATAGTATCTTGATCTAACCTCCCGCACCTACTCATGCAATTGGCTAAACTAATACAAAATAGGTATTAATCGAAAGTTGTAGTGATGAAGAGGTGAATAAGACTAAGAAGAAGGGAACTTTGGATAGAATTTTACCATACGTTCTACAAACATTGCAACCCACACCAAGGATACTACAATTGAATCCTAATGTACCAAAAGTGCAGTAATTCAAGATGATGAATACCAACATCACCACACTAGCATCAACAAGTGTATAAGGAAATACACAAGTACAATATGGAATTGGGACTAATCCCTTAGCTACAAGTGATATTAGAAATGCCTTAAATATTTCAGTTCAAGGTAGAATCATAAATACCATGCAGTAAGTGGTCACACCAAATTTTTTTATGAAATGTCATTGCACCTACCATAGTATCATAGTGTCAAGAATGTTGCATAACATGTACTCAAATGTGAACTTAAATGATGAGTGAAGGGTATAAATTCCTCACAACTAAGAGCAACTCAATTTGTGACAAGATTGCTTAGTCACACCCATACTCGGTATCAAAAATGTGGCCCATTACAATTAATGGTAGATTATGATCAACTTAAACTAGTATTTTTAATTGAATTCAATAGTCTAAAGTATGAGAAACAGAGTATTCTAGCGCTCAATAAAATTGAGCAAGCACTTGTTGAGAGTGTATGTGTATATGAAGCGTACTTTAAAACCCTGATCTCCCAAGTTTCTTATGAGATACATTCTACACAACATGCATATTCATTTTTAAGGGGATCTTACTACCCTTTAGGTGCACATTGTCACACAAGAATTTCACTAATTTATGAGAAGCATTAAAAGTATCGTTGCACGCTAAAGCAGTGGGAAGTATTGATATCGGTGTTAACCCATTCATGGAGGTGTAAATCACATCTATGGAGACTGAATTGGAGAAATTAATAATAAACATGCAGTGGCATTTGGTGTACTAATTGTAAGGTGGAGGGCCACACCAAGAACACATGCACATGTAAAATTTTAAAGGCCATGTTTATAGTTTTTGAGATCTATGAAGGTGGCCATGATGCTCGAAAGTTCCCCTTACTCTATTGTGTCAAGCAGGCAAAGATAGTCACTTTCTGCAAAATATGTGATGTACACACCCATGTTTCATCATATTTTCATATTATTAACCAAATCCATGAAGTCGAGTCACTAGGACTTCGAAAATCTACATTCAAAAATAATAAGAAAGGGCACGGTGGATATGTCTGAGGAAGAAATGGATGAGGATGAGGAGGTCATAGAAGTGGTATATATCCACCTAGAACTTTTTACAAATTTGGTTCACTAGATCATTACCAATGAGATTACACATCCTTCGCAATTTACACCCATCATCAAAAGGAGCATAAAGTAGAAGATTGCCCCATTCTGTATAATATAATGAAGAAAAAAGGTGAAAAGGGTGCAAGAATGATTAAAAGTGTGTGTGTTATGGTGGATGAGAATAGGTCAAAAGTTATCCCAATAGTGGATCCATTCGCCAAAGTATAGGTAACAACCCGCAGTGCTATACATGCACAAGAGACATCTTCAGTAAAGGTAAAGTCTGTCAAATTCAATGTTATGAAGCCCTATCCCAATGGAACGCAACAAAAATAGGTTCTTCAAGAAGTGAAAGAATTGATAATAGAACTTCAAGGAGAAATAAAATTCCTCAAAGATGAAGTAAGATTTCGAAATGAAAAGTTAAAATATTTGGATGATGAACAAATTAGCAAAAATGAGTTTCAAGAGGTATGTAGGTTGTTACACATAAAAGGTATATTACCCTTACTAGGTCAATGGTTATCACACAATTTGATCAAGGTGGCACTCAAGAAATAATTGGGGATGACATAAAGACAAGATGTAAGTGTAGCAAAGACAGAGGGTTTTGATCAAGAAATACTTGTTGATTCATGTATAGATAGTTAGAACATTAATGACATATTGGTTGACACATGTTCGGAAGTTGCATACTGACAATATATGCCTAGAATAATATGGGGAGATCATCATTGCATCCATCCCCACATGTCTTTTTCATGGCTAATAAAACACAAGTTGTACCTATAGGAGTCCTAAATAATGTCATAATCAATATTATGGGGGTGAAGTTCCATGGATATTTTGAATTCATACCGCTCGCAAAAGTGGATAATATTTTGATGCTACTTGGAAGGCCTTAGTGTTATGTCAATAATGACAACTTATGATTCAAGAAATGATAAGTGAGTTTCAAAAATGAAGGTCAGCTATTCCCAATAGACCCTAAAAAGAGTTCGTCGTATGTGGAGATTGTGGAAGAACACAAATATTTGGAGCATATATACAATATTTGAGCAATAGGGATAAAAAAAAATGAACCAATAATGGAATGACAAATAAAGTGAGGCGATAACCAATCAATGTCCAATACAACTAGTGTGGCATACAAAAATTGGGTACATGGTTCATATGAACTACTAGGGCGAGATTGTGGTATGATTAAGAGTGCATCTAACTACCATATTATCCAATCCCCTATATACATTCATAGAAGTATTTGGAGAATCAGTACGGATAACCCCAAAAACTCCACCAAGTTTTAGTGGGAGTGAAATTATCCAAGATTTTATCGAAGACATAAAGGCCTATATGCGAACCGACGAGGCACAACTTAATTTTTTAGTATATTTGTTAAAAGGTACCATAAAAAATATGGTGGGAAACACATCAGTTGCAATTTTATCGTGGAAAAAAATAAAAGAGGCCATGAAGGCTAGGTTCAAATGAAACAATGACACATGAAGATGCCCTAACTATAGTGGAGTCACTAGTCCAGAGGAACATATAAATAAATATGTGGAGCTATGGACGACATTTTAATAGGTTAATGTTGCATTGTAGACACATTTATTCTATCATACACTATGTATATGGTCATGCACATGGTATGTCGGGTGTGAATTACGGAGAGAATCAAGTTACTGGAAACAAATAATACAAGGATTTTTCCATACCTTTTCCTTTATATCATTAGTCCCTTGCCTAACTTATCCCCTTCAATGTATAAAAGACATGGTACTTGGGGATGGTGCTCCTATAGAATATAATATTTTGGCGCTACACAAAGATAAGGGTTTCGCACTAACTAAAACGTTATTTAGGGATACATAGGGTAATATCTCTAGTGATTGGTAGGAAGTACCGGTGGAACAGAAGAATTATGCATGGAAAGGAAAATAGAAAGTGGTATAAAAAATAATAGATCAGGAAAATAATTACCATTTACATGTGGATGTATCCTATGGGTGAAGAGGATTCATAAACAAAAATGAACAAGGGAATCAGTCGCATGATGAACCCTTCAAATCCATATAAATCAACATTGGTAGTGACAATGAACCAAAAATGGAAATGATTGGTGACTCTTAGAGTGAACCAAAAATTGCAAAGGTTGTTGAGATTTTATGAGAGTACAAAGATATATTTTCCTATGGATACCACAATGTGAAGGCTTTAAACCCATCCCTAGGGATGATGAAAATTAAATTAATTGAAGGGGCTAAACCAATTATAAAGCACTCGTACAAGATGAATCCAAACATGCGAACAAAATTCAAACAAGAACTTGACAACATGTTGGTTATCAGAGTCGTCATACCAATGGAACAATCTAAATGGGTAATCCCTATGGTGATGATCATTAAGAAGGATGGGTGCATAAGAATTTGTGTGGATTATTATGATTTTAACTCTATGTGCATAATTCACCCCTTCCTTACTCCATGTACAGAAGATATTTTAGGAGTATTCAACATAAAGATATACACTTTCATAGATGGGTCCTCTGGTTATGACAAGGTCAAAATTATAGAAGAGGATAGACCAAAGACAACTTTTGCAAGTGAATGGGGATAATACTCCTATATAGTCATGTTGTTTGGCCTTAAAAACACAGTCATTTTTCATGCATTGTTGTAACTAATTTTGAGGATTTCATACTAAAGTTTCTTCAAGTGTACCTAGATGATTAGACGGTCTATGACTTGGTAAGGGATAATTGTGATAACTTGATATTGGATTTTGAGCATTGCCAATAGTTACAAATTTCCTTAAATTTTAAGAAGTGGGTGTTCACCACACAATTTGGTACCTTATTAGGATACATTATCTATAAATATGGATTATTGGTGGAGCCAACCAAGATTGTAATAATGGTAAATTTCACATTGCCATGGGTGCAAAGAGAGGTTCATGCATTTTGGGGACATTGTGGGTATTACCGGAAGCTCATTAAAGACTTTACAAAAAAATTGGTGTCATTGGAAAAGCTAATATAGAAAACAAGAGAATTTGAGTGTAATTTCCCCTTTTCCTACGCCTAAGGCCTAAGGGCCAATTCAAGTCTAGGCCTTGGTCATACCCAAGGGGCGAGGGATGCAGGGAGCTTTTGGGTATGAATATCTAGTCCATTTTGTTATATTTCTTCATTGACATAAGCATAAAGTGTTTTGGAGGGACTAGATATTATGTTCTGTCCTTGGGAAGGGGCCACATGACACTTAATATTCTAATTTTGTGTTGAGGGTCACTTTTGGACCATGACGACTTAAAAGGGGAAAAGTAACTTAAGTTACTTTTATTTTATTGACCCTTCCAAGGGAAAAATGCAACTGGGGTTTATTGGGGATCTTTTGCCTTGGAGAAGTTATATAAGAGTTAGGGGAAAAAGAAAATTATCTCTTTTACATACATAATTATTTTCCTTCCCATGCAACTGTTGTTTGCAAACCTATAGCTTGTGGAGTGAAATCCCACAGGAACCCTAGCTTCGGTGGTGAGAGACCCGTCCCTAGCTAGCAAGGCATTCTTCGGTAGTGAGAGATCTACCCTAGTTTTTCATTTTGGAGCTACTTTTAGGGATGTGTTACAGAGATATTATCAGAGGTTTCAAAGGAAGGATTTTGAGGGTTTTGAGGGTATTTTTGGAAGATAATCAGAAGGTTTTCAAATCAGATTTACGGCAGCCATTTGGGCAGGGCTCAGCATCACTTTGAAGGCATCTTCATCAATTCCCAACCCTTTTCCAAGATAGGCGACTTGTAGCCTTTATTTGGAGGGTTTCCGATTGGCCATTATCAGATCTAAAGGTTGAAATATCATTTCCTATATTTTTTTATGTTATTTCCAAAGTCTCATAATTTTTGCTCTCATATTTGGAGAGTTACAAATTTTAGAAGTTTTCCAGCTGTCTAGGGCACGTTGTAATTTTCTAGCTGCATTTTAATTTCTGTAAAATCCCAAAAATAGTTTTCTAATATCCTTTATAATAATATCAAGCTCTCTTTAAATTTTCAAGTAATTTGGGGGGATATTTTGGGAGATATTAAGTTTCTTTAGTTCGCTACCCTAACTATAAAAATCTGTAAAAATCAGTATTTTATGTGGCTACAAAATTTCAATATTTTGGTGCATTTTTAAGTGGTATTCCACAAGGGATATTTCATTGAGTGGGATTCATATCAATAACATGATTTTGACCAATTAAAAGAGAAATTAACCCAATCACCTAATTTATAATTCCTAGATTGGAGCACACCCTTTCATGTACACATAGATGCCTCGGGAATTATTATTGGAGAAATATTAGCACAACCAGGTTAATGAAATCTTGACCATATAATCTATTTTACAAGTCATAAATTGAAGTGCATAGAAAGAAATTATACGACAACAAAGAGTGAAGGACTATGAATAGTTTATGTGCTTCAAAAATTTTGACACTAAATTTTGGCCACTCCATTTGTGTTCTTTAAGGATCACACGGGTCTTAAACATTTTGTCAAAAAAGTAGTATTGCATGGGAGGATCTATAGATGGATAATATTATTCCAAGAATTCCAGTTCTTAGTGGTGGTGAAAATGGGTAAAAATAATGCAGGACCTGATCATTTGTCATATATTGATACTGGTGAAAAGGCCCAACCCATAGAAGATGACATGCACAGCGCCCAATTGTTTCAAATACAAAGTACCCTTGATGAATTAGAAGACATAACCTATTTTCTACACAATGGAGTCATGCCAAACAACTATAAAACCATTCAAAGAAATCAATCGGTTGTTAAAGTTGCACCATACCAACTAATTAGCAATCAAATCTATAAAATTGGGTGCGATGAAAATTTACAATGATGTGCTCTACAACATAAAAGGAAGGATATCCTAAGTGAGGTGCATGAAGCAATTGCAAAGAGCCACTACAATGGAGACGCAACCACTCAGAAAATCTTAAACGTAGGACCCTTATGGCAAAGTTTATTTAAAGACGCAAAAGAATGTGCTAAGGCATGCCACCAATGCTAAAGAGTCAGATAACCTAGAAGACATGATAATATGCATTTAATTTTAATAACTACCCAAGAACCATTTGAAAAATGGGCAATTGATTTTTTTGGACCAAAAAATCATGCAACACGTAGAATGTGCACAAGGTACATTATTACATTAATAAATTATCTCACACAATGGGAAGAAGATGCACCAACTAATGATTGTATGATGACCATAATAACAAGATTCATTTATAAAAACATTATAAGCATAGTTGGTTGCCCATTGATCCTAACAAGTGATAGAGGAGCACATTTCTTAAATAACACCATTCGCATTCTGATGTAAGAATTTATGGTCACACATGATAAGATAACCCTATCACCCATAGGATAATGGTATTATGGAGGCCTTCAACAATATATTAAGTCATACATTGACAAAGATTTGTGATGTCAGAAGGAAATACTGAGATGACAAGGTATCAATAATACTTTTGGCATATCGAACATCATACAAACATTTAAGTAAAGATATTCACTTTCAACTTGTCTTTGGGATAAAAGCAGTACTACCAATTGAATTTTTAGAACCATCATTGAGAATTACATGTGTTGTAAATATGGAAGATAAGGCTTGAATATAGGAAATTTTAATGAGGTTGTTACAATTGTATGAAACAATATAATAAGCACGGTGATCACACAATATTGAAAAAGCATGATATAAGGCATGGTATGATCGAAACATCAAAAGGAAAAATCTTAAGAAAGGTGCCAAGTTTTTACTATATGAATCCAAATTTTTGCGACATCTAGGAAAGCTAAAGACTCATTGGCTAGAGTCATATGAAATATTGGATATATTGCCAACTAGGGCATGCAAATTGATGAACCTTAGTGGAAAATTTCTTTCAGGATACTTCAATGGGAGTAGGTTGAAACCATATTTCTAGTAACATTGGAAAGTAATGAATAAGGCATGTGTCATTGGATTAAATGTTATTTCATTTCATAGATTAGATTTCTTCATCTGCATTGTCATAAGCGTAGGATAATTGCATTTTTTCTATAACAAGTGTTGTTTTTAGGACAAAGCATTTCAAACTCACACTATTCTATAATAATACGTGGAGGACCACATAATATTTTGTATTAGAAGGAAAAAGAATAACTAGTACAAAAACATAAATACCACTATCGAAACATTGTGGAAAAGGAGAAGCACAATTATTTTGGAAAAATGATCACTAAAACGTTACATGCACACAAAGACGTGGAGAACCACATAATATTTTGTATGAGAAGGAAAAAGAATAACTAGTACAAAAACATAAATACCACTATCGAAACATTGTGGAAAAGGAGAAGCACAATTATTTTGGAAAAATGATCACTAAAACGTTGCATGCACACAAAGACGTGATTGATGTAAAGTACCCAAGAGAAGAAAAAGTGGAGTGACTGAAAGAAGGGAAGATTCCTGATTTTAAAAAATCTTGAATTTTGTAAAACCCTAATTGCATAGTAACGTAGGATAAATAAATGCTAAGTACAAATCATAACACAATAAATTAAGCTAATAAATGTAAAACCCTAGGTGCAAGAGAGGGAAATAAAGACCTAGTTGATTCACATTATCCCCAAGATTGTTCTAGACTGAAAGATTTATGAACAGAAAAGGAATATTGTCACAGCTTAGCAAAAAAAGTCTTAAAATTGCCGAATGAGCCTGGACTAGGGCACCTGAAACATGAGTAGGGTACCTAGGTGCTAAGGACCTCTATTGGGTGTCTGTAACCATGCAGGAGCTCATAAACAAGTTTTTACTATGTCACACAAGTGTCGCTAACCTTCACTTTTGGTCACTAGATGATCATTAAATTCACTTGTAACCTATAAAGAAAATATGACCTATAAAACTCTCAAACTAGATCAAATCCCAAAAATAAAATATGTAAAATGAGGAGTCAAACTAACCTCAGCAATCACCTGATTAAGTGAGCTTACAACTGATTGTTGCACTACATTTCAAACTCCATGTAGTTCTGGTGCGTGTATGATATAATTGTGCCCTAAGAAGCCCTTGCACAAGTGCGCGCATGATAGCGGGAAATAGCTAGATGTACCAATGTAAGTAGATGTGTGCATGGAAAAATGAACTTCCCTTCCTATGTGTGTATGTAGAAAAATGAACTCCCTTATCCCTTAAGTGAATGCTACATGGATGCCTTAATGCTCTTAGAATGCCTTTGGATGCAACCTTAGGTGGTGATAATAGATGCTTAGAGCTTGGTCCTTTATTATGGTCATATAGCTTTGTATTTATATGATTCCCTTGGTTTAATTTCATAATTGAAAACTAGAACTCCGACCCATAAGAAAATAAGATTCCCAAAAAGAACGAGTAAAGTAAAGAGAGGTTGGGGCGCTCAGAAGGACAAGGGCGCCTAAGTGTTGGTGTCCTGTCTAGGCGTTGGTGTCCATAGTCCTAAAAGATA
Source organism: Taxus chinensis (assembly GCA_019776745.2). NCBI lineage: Eukaryota > Viridiplantae > Streptophyta > Pinopsida > Cupressales > Taxaceae > Taxus > Taxus chinensis. Next base: position 167,253,476 of record CM034149.1, read on the forward strand.
AAGCAATAAAGTCCAGCCTGCGATGTAGGGTGTAGAAGGCCAAATAGAAAATAAAAGCATAGACAAAAGGCCAAAGATAGTTGTCAATTGCTATTTTTCTCACTTAGGAATCATATGAATAGTAGTATGTGATTATGACCTAGAAATGTACCCAAGTGTGTGATTTTGTGTCTACATTTGCCCCCACTTTATGTTGTTGAGTGAATACTCGATAACATAAATTATATAAGAGATGTGTGCATGATAACCATGTATAATGTGATGGCGATACTGTGCCGAGGAGACAAGTAAAAACATGGAGTGATAAAAATAAAGTATGGAAGCTAAGGAAAAGGAAGTGACCCTAACGGTGAAGTGTATTGTGTTGTACCTATTTTTCTTCTTGTGTTCACTGATATGGGGCTACTACTTATTGTGTATTAAGGACGGACCTATAAAAGAAGAGCAAAATAAGTAGTCAAATATGTGTATATGAATTTTTTTGCATAAGTATGTAAAAGAGTGTAAAAATGGGTAAAAAGGAAAGTGTGAACTTGATCCGTGAAGAGTGAAAAGGATAGAAAATGTCCTAAAGTGTTGTAGAAGACTGATCTTTTTGGGTGATCTCACGCTAAGTGTGAGTTTTTTGGGTGATCTCACGACACGGCAGAAGAGTGTTGGGGAGAAATGTCTAGTGTTATTCTCCTTCTATGACCGCTTCCCAAATTTATACACCATTGTAGCTGGTGTGATCCGTGTTTAGTTTCGTGTTGTTCTAGTTTGATCCAAGTAGAAAGAGGAGATAGAATGCATTCTGATTGCTGGAGGATTACACCTATATTGTAAAAACTTCTCTGTAAACTACTGAAAACTGTGTTAATCTGAGAAAGTGACTGTAACTGCCCCCAGTCATAGGCACCCAAGAAAGTTCAGGAGTGCCTAGGTGTTAGTGTTTGTATCTGGGCATTGGCATTTGTGATAAACTGAGGCCCCAAGTAAAAATCTGGGTCATTCTGTAATTGTAACTCCATTTTGTTCTTATACTATGTAGGCATGCACTGAAGCTCTTAGTTGTTGAATGGGGTGACTGATTCACCTAATGTACGCCACTCTTGTTTGCGCTACATGCAACGTCTGTAGGATTATGCGGCTTAAAGGAGAGGACTGGATGCTAATCTAAAACTAATACCCTTTAGGGGAGGGAATGTGCATGGTAGAAACCAAGGCACATGCAAATAATATGGTTAGAAACATGTGTTAGTATAAAAAGATAGGAAACATGTCACATAAAATCAATGTAACAAGAAAATTTGCATACAAAAGAGAGACCGCAAAAAGGGGTTTCATACATGGGACATCACTCACAATGTCACAAGACAATCAAGGCCAAAGCAGTCAAAAGCATACAATGTGCATACAAGACAAAGGGTATAGCCCACAAACAATAGCATACAATGGTAGAAAAATAGCAAACTATAGCAAGAAAAGTATCAGACAACCATGGTGGAAAATAGTTCCTACAAAATAAATGATGCACATGAAGCACCCATTAGTATGTTAGAAAAATAAAGAGTATGTCAAAGATTGTATAGATCAATAACATGCTAGTATGAATAGGAAGTAGTAGAAAATGAAACAATATCACTTGTAGTGTGTAAGAGTAGGAATGTAGATGCCCCCAGGAGCCTCGGTGGGACTGGTAAGAGGTATAGTGCCAAGCATCATTGTTGCATGTAAAGATATGTAGAAATACCACATCCACAACTAAAGAAAAAGTGAGCGTACTGTTGGGTTTTAAAATGGTACTTTAACAAAACCACAGTCAGGGGACAGTAAGTCCCTCCTCTTTATGGGAAAGGTTACCTTATTGAAAGCAAGCAGCAAAGCTTATATACAAATGTACAACTTTCATCTTAAGGTTAGACCTCTGACATCTTGAAATGATTTTATACCAAAATAGATTATCAATACAAAGGAATGGAAGAACTGAAGAAAGGAAAGAGTAGAATACAATAGTACTTTCAGGAAATATAGATAGCAAAGTATAACCCTATACATACTGAGAAAGAGTGATACAGAACAGAAACATTCACATTCACAGCATAAGATATCATTCCATAGACACAAAGTTCTAGAAATCATATCAATAAGAACACAAAGTTTCTTATCACAAAAGATAAATGATCTATGAATTTCAAGTAATCAAGAATGGACAATGGAGGAAGATAGAGAAAAGGGGGAAATCCTTCTGTATTGGTTTACTTTCGATTATAATTACACTTCAAAAGTATCAGAGTCCAACATTTGCAATGAGCCAAGCCCTTACATTTATATATGAAGCAAAAAGAGGAGAAGAAGAGAAGAAGAGAAGGAAGAAAATATGATTTGGAAGCTCAACCACCAACCATCAATGCCCCTGCAAATCCACCTACAATCTATCAATTCTGGTTCTACATGTCTATTTGGTGCATCGGAGAAGGAAAGATGGCAAATCAGATCAGATCTAGGTAGTTGAAGCAATCAGATCTAGTATTAATGACTTGAAATACATTTTCCATATTTTCACCCAAATCAAGATATCTAGTTGGTTCTCCATGTCTGTTTGGTGTGCTGGAGAAGGAAGGATGAAGATCAGATCAAATATGATCTATTTGAAGCAATTAGATCACGTATTAACGGCGTGAAAGACATTTTCCATATTTCTAACCATCAAATCTTGCTAAAAACAATATTTTATGCTTCCATGGCGTAGAGGAGACGAAGAACTTTCCAACAGTATAAAATTTGTCATTTTTCAAGCACTGGAGCAAAAGTTATGCTCATTTGAATATTTGAATCGAATCCATACAAAAATGGCAAAAAATGCAATTTTTGTAAAATGGATCCACGGGCCCGAAATTGAAATTGCACCTTTAGCGCAATAGATGCAAAGTGCAAAAGTTCCCCGTAGCCCTGCAAGCCCACAACTTCACATTTGATATAGGTCTGACACGTGGCTTTACCTGAGTGGTAACGGAGTAGCGACTCACTTTATAATTTTACTTCTTTTGGAAACAAGGTTCAAAATCTCAAAGTTCTCCACCAACCCACTTCCCCATTTTGACTTTTCAACACAGACTCAAGACCCCAGTAGAGTCGTGGAGCATTTTATAACTTTTAAATCTATGTTTGGAAATAAAACCAAAATTCCCAAAATGCTCCAACGGCCCACCTTACCGTTTTGACTTTCGATGTGGGCTCAACATTTGAATTTTTTCCCGTGGCATGAGCGGGGTTGCGGTTCACTTTATCACTTTACGACTTTTATGGAAACAAAACCAAAATTCCTAAAGTTTCCCAACAACCCGCCTCTCTGCTTTGACTTTCGATGTGGGCTTAACATTTGAATTTTTTCCCATGTGCCGACGAGGTCACGCTTTACTTTTACACTTTATTCCTTTTACGAAATAAAGCCAAAAACTCCAAAGTGCTCCGGTGATCTGCCTTCCCGCTTTGACCTGAAACATGGCCACGTGTCCCTTAGCGGGCTTGTTCTGTATTTTTGTGTTTTGACAAAGTCCCTATATTTGGCGAAGGCTTTATGTCTGACCTGGGACACGTGGAGGCTTCCCGCTCATTTGGAGACTTTGTTTCGACCTGACCTTCGGAGGTACGCCGATTGGACATGTGGAGAGCTAGCACACATTTGGAACCACCTTTGGCTTCGACCCTTGAAGGTGCATCGATGAGACACGTGGCACCGTCCGCTGGCCTTAGACTTTTCAACGACCAATTTAACTTTTTTGAGGCTCTGACCACATGGAGGGTTGGTGCTCATTTGGGGTATGTCCCTTGGGTCTCACTTCTGAAGTTACGTTGATGAGGCATGTGGAGGCTTCCGTCGACCCTCTTATACTTATTCAATTAAATGGTCGGCTCTGTCCCTTTTTCAGACCTGGGACACGTGGAGGGCTGGCGCAAGTTTGGGGTCTCTCTTTGGGCTACCCCTTTTGAATTTCCATCGATGATGCACGTGGCACATCTGCGCTCACTTAGGATCATGCTCTAAACTTGGTCTTTGGAGGTGCACCATTGGGACACGTGGAGGCTTCCGCCGGCTCTTTATACTTAGTCAATTCAACAGCTGGCTTTATCTTTTCTGACTCTGACCACGTGGAGGGCGTGCGCACGTTTGGGGTCTCCACTTTTGTGCACCATACCAAAAGTGCATCGAAGAGACATGTGGCACCTTCCGCGGTCCTTCTATACTTAGGTGATTCGAGCCAATCAGGATCCTTCGGGGCCACGAAGCCAATTTTGACACTTTTGCAAAAATAACAAAAATGATAAGTTTGTAAAATAATATGCCACGCCGCGTCCAATTAAATATGTCCATGTACTCATGAATACCAGAAAAGAAATTGACAAGGAAGATATGCCCGTCATTCATGACTGTGGAAAAATACAGAGAGGTAAAACTCCACCATTTACGCCTGAATAACAAATTGCTCCTTGTGGAAATAAGAATTGTAAAAAATACCAGGCTCGATGTTATCCACGGCCATAGAGAAAGGATTTGAAAATTTCATTCGAATGAAGGAAACAATTTTCAAGCATCCACTTATGGGGAGAGATAGGATTTTATCAAACCATGTGGAATGCAAAATCATCTCATAAGGCGTACATGTGCAATTATGGAGCACTAATTTCTTCAAAGTATGAATTCTAAGTTCAATAGGGTCCAGAATGGCTAAATTAGGATGCGGTTCAAATGACACCACCAATCAACAAGGTTTATCCAACTTCCAATGATCAAACATGAAGAAGCTTGACTTGATCAAATGAGGGGTATTTTTTGTTGTGAGAACTCGTACGTGTGTATATAGAAACTACTCTTGGCATACAAGATTCATGGTATCCAACATATTAGAGGTAAAGTGTAAGATGTGAGTTTGCGTAGGAAGTTACTTCTTAAGGTGAAACAATAAGTTAGTGTGCTAGTATGAATAGGAAGTAGTAGAAAATGAAACAATGTCGACTTGTAGTGTGTAAGAGTAGCAATGTAGATGCCCCCAGGAGCCTCGGTGGGACTGGTAAGAGATCACTTTACGAGGTATCAAATTGTTCAGTATTTAAGATAGTGTAGATTAATAGAGTTCATCCATCAACTTACGTACAAGTAAACGTACATGTGTATATAGAAAATATAATGACATACTATATATCTAAGTAACGATAGTGTAGAGAAAGTGTAACATGTGAGTACAAATTGCAAGGTTTTCCATCTTGTAATGAATCAATTTGCAGTAGTATGCATAGTATGAATATGAAGTTTTCTACAAGTCCTTCAACATCACCTGGTAAGAATGATTTAAGAGTAATGCATTTCAGGATGCCCCCAGGAGCCTCGGTGGGACTAGTAAGAAGTGCAGTGCCAAGTATCATTGTTGCGTATAAATATATGTAGAAATACTACATCCACAACTAAAGAACAAGTGAACGTACATGTGTATATAGAAAATATAATGACATACTATATATTTATCTAACATAGTAAGAAAAGTGTAACATGTGAGTATAAGTAAATAAGAATAAGTGCAACCCAGATGTGCATTATGTTGTGAATGAATGAGATGGAATGAGATGCAATATGGATGTGATAGGATCAACGTGCCCCTTAAGGAGATGTGAATATGTATGAGATGAGGTTCATTTATAAAATACCACTCAACAGTCAAGAATAAACCATATAACAAGAGTGCATCATTAGGAAATGGTCTGATAGTGTGCGTTGGATAGATAGATCCATGAAGCATAGAGCATAGAGCATATAAGAGGTAAGGTTCATTTCAGATTTAGAACCTCAAAAGTCAAGTATGAACCGTGGAACTAGAGTGCATCATAGGGTATTATGATGTGTGCAAATTGAATGCTAGAAAGATGAATCGTGAAGCACAGAGTGTGAAATGTGTAGTGCGAGAGGTTCATGAATGTAGTATGCCCTCAACAGTCAAGTGTGAACATTAGCAAAAGAGTGTGTCATAGGGTAGCGAATATGTTTACACATAGTAGCATTTGAGATGCATGAAGTTGAGTGGGTTTTTGAGTGGCTTGCCAAAGAGAGTAGCAAGACGATAGAGCCCCCCCCAAGTCTTTATATGATGACATAAGGTCCTAACCAATTAGGTTTGAATTTGCCTTTGAGATGGGCTTCAACTGTTGTGTTGTTCTGATTTTCCTTTAATACAAGGTCGTTGATATTGAATTCTCGTGGATGAAGCTTGTTATTGTAAGCTTGTGCAATGCGATCCTGATATACACGGAGGTGTTCAAGGGCTTGCACATGACAATATTCAAGCATCTCAAGCTCATGGAGCTGATGTTTATGATATTCATTGTCTTTGAGGATGCCCTTAAGGGACACCCATAAGGAGGGTATTTCGAGTTCTAACGGGATTACTACTTCAATTTTGTATATAAGTGAAAATGGTGTAGCATTTGTGGGGGTACGCACACTAGTGCGGTAAGACCAAAGAGCTATAGAATTTGATTGTTCCAATCGTCACCACTAGTATCAACTGTCTTGCGTAATATTTTAACAATTGTCTTATTGGTGGCTTTGGCTTGGTCCTTGCCCTGTGGGTAATAAGAAGTGGAAAAAAATTGTTTGATCTTGAATTTAGCACAAAGGCACTTAACATCCTTATTTTTTAAAGGAGAGCCATTATCTGTGATAATGGTGGTGTTGAGTATGGAGCTAAATTACTCATGTTTTAGCATGCAAATAGAACATGCTAGAAGTTGACAGTAACCGACATCGGTTAGAGTGTGACTGGCATTGGTTAGGGCAAGTTAGAACCGGTGACGGTTGGGCAGAACCGGCATTGGTTACCTGTGCAATGAGCTTTTAATTAACTCTCGGGTTTTATTTCTATTTTTAGCATTGGAATATATTTAATGAATGTAATTTATGGCTAAGTTCCCTAAAGTCTTAAACGACTATTTAAAGCATAAAGCTAGGGTTTAGAATAAGAGGATTAATCATAATTACAAGATAATTATGTGAGAGAGAATTCTTGGTGAAGAATCAAAAAAGCTTAAAGGAAGAAAGTACTAAACATCTAAGAAGTGTAGAAGATTGTAAATCTTCATTGTATATCTTGTTAAAGCTTTGGATAATAGATTGGCTTGTTTCTTAGTGGACGTAGCCCACACTGGGTGAACCACGTTAAATCTAGTGTTGATTTATGTCTCTTGTTTTGTATAATTCTTCTGGTAGAATATTCACTTTTATTTACATGTATGTTTAGATCTGATATATTGTATGTACAACTGGTGTGCTAAACCCAACAACTGGTATCAGAGCTTTGTGTGAGGGTTTCATGTGTTGACAAATTTACTCACAGAGGGTTTTCTGATTGAGTGGGAGCTATAGTAATGACAGAAGATAATAAATACAAGGCAAAGAAGTTTGACGGCTGAAATTATCAATTATGGAAGATGCAGATTGAGGATTATATGTATCAAAGATATTTGTACTTACTGTTGGATGAGAAGTCTAGACCTACGAAGATGACTGATGAAGAATGGAAGATTCTTGACAGAAAGGCTTTGGGATCTATAAGATTGAGCCTGGCAGCATCCGTGGCTTCCAATATTACAAAAGCGACTTCTACGGTAGACTTAATGAAATATGTTGCTAATTTATATGAAAAACCTAGTGCTTCAAATAAAGTTTATTTGATGAAGAAACTTTTTAGTTCTAAGATGCATGAAGGTGAATCTGCCTCTAGTCATTTGAATGATTTCCGATCTATTGTAAATCAGTTAAAATCAGTTTCAATACCACTTGATGATGAAGTAAAATCACTTTTATTCTTATGTTCTTTTCCTGATAGTTGGGACAACTTGGTAATGGTTGTTAGTAATACAGCATCTGCTAATAATATTTTGAAGTTTGATGATGTGGTTAGTATAATCTTGAATCAAGAAATTTGTAGGAAAAGTACAGAGGAAACATCATCTAGAAATGCTTTGAATGTAGAAAGCTGGGGCAGGTAGAATGAGAGATCCAAGAGTAAGTAATGGGAAATCAAAGTCAATGGATAGCAGATCTAAATCCAGAAGTAAGGGAATTACATGTTGGAAATGTGGAAAGAAAGGACATGCAAAGAAAGATTGTTGGTTAAAGAATAAAGAGAACTAACAACCAGAAAAAGGTAAAGATGCGAATCTTGTTGCATCAGAGGTAATGCAAGATGCTCTTATTCTTTATTTAGATAGTAGAATTGAATCATGGGTTTTAGATTCAGGAGCTTCTTTCCATGCAACCCCTAATAAGGGTTATTTCAGAGATTATGTCCAGAGCAATTTTGGGCATGTTTATTTGGGTGATGATGAACCTTGCAGTATTACTGGTAAAGGGGAAGTTCATCTAAAATTACAGAATGGAAATACATGGGTATTGAAAGATGTGAGGCATGTGCAAAGCCTCAGGAGGAATCTTATTTTTGCAGGGCAACTAGGTGAATATGGTTGCATGGTTACTTTTACATGAGACTCTTGGAAATTCACCAAGGGTGCTTTTGTTGTGGCAAGAGGTAAGAAGGTAGGAATGTTATATTTATCTACATGTATTACTGATTCATTTTCTGCATTATCTACTTCAGACTCATATGCATGCATGTGGCATAATCGGTTGGGTCATATGAGTCAAAAAGGAATGCAGGTCTTAAAGGCTAAGGGTAAGTTATCATATTTGAAAGATTTAGATCTTGATTTCTGTGAGCATTGTATCTTTGGAAAGCAAAAGAGAGTGAGATTTCTCAAAGTTGGGGCAACTAAGAAGGAGCAGAAATTAGAGCTTGTACACTCAGATGTGTGGGGACTAGCTCAGGTAGCTTCTCATGGTGGATCCCAATATTATGTTACTTTCATTGATGATGCTACAAGAAAGGTATGGGTTTATTTTATTAAACACAAATCTGATGTTTTTGAAACTTTTAAAAGATGGAAAGCCCTTGTTGAGAATGAATCAAATTCTAAGTTAAAGTATCTTAGATCTGACAATGGTGATGAATATTGTAGCAAGGCTTTCAATGATTATTGTTCAGTGAATGGAATACGTAGAGAAAGAATGGTTTCAAAAACACCACAGGAGAATGGTGTTGCAGAGAGAATGAACAAGAAAATCATGGAACATGCTAGAAGTATGAGGATACATTCTGGATTGCCCTTGCAGTTTTGGGTAGAAGCAGTTGATACAGCGGTTTATTTGATTAACCGTGGCCCTTCAAGTTCACTAGATGGAGGAATACCAGAGGAAGCATGGACCGGAAAAGAGGTAGATCTTTCTTTTCTTAAAGTTTTTGGTTCAGAATATTTTGTGCATGTTGATAGAGAAAATAGAAAAAAGTTGGATGCAAAATCCAAGACGTGCACTTTCATTGGTTATGGATCTAGTGATTTTGTTTTCCATTTTTGGGATTTAAAGAATTCTAAAATTGTTAGGAGTCGTGATGTTGAATGGAATGAAAAGAGAATGTACAGGGATCAAATTTTGGTACCCAAGGATGAGAAAATTGAGAAGTTTATTGATGAAAATGAAATCTTAGGTTTTAAAGAAACACCTACAGAAATACACAGTAACTGTGGTCGGTTAGGCCCTGACCGACATCGGTCAGATGAACCGCCAACGGTTACAGAGGATCCGAACCGGTGTCAGTTAGCCGAACCGACGTCAGTTAGAGGTGACCGGCGTCGATCACTGTCAGAAGTTGATACTAATGTCCAGGAGGTCCAGATTGAGCCTCTGGTACACCCAAACTCCTGTGAGAAGGTCACAAAGGGTAAGTAAACTTCCAGAAAGATTTTCACCTTCTCTATTTTATCTATTATTGACTTATAGTGGTGAACCAGAAAGCTTTGAAGAAGTAATGTAGGATAAATTTCATGTTCAGTGGGAGCATGGCATGGATGAGGAGATGAACTCTTTGGAACAGACCCAGACTTGGGATTTGTTAAGTTGCTAGCAGGAAAGAAAACATTACAGAACAAGTGGGTTTATAGAATTAAGGAAGAAGAGGGTGGACATAAAAGGTACAAGGCAAGGCTTGTAGTAAAGGGATTTGCACAGAAAGTAGGTATTGATTTTGGTGAAATATTTTCTCCTGTTGTTAAGATGACTTCTATTCGTACTGTATTGAGTTTAGTTGCAGTAAAAGATTTGAATTTAGAGCAACTAGATGTGAAGATGGCTTTCCTTCATGGTGATTTGGATGAAGAGATTTATATGCAGCAGCTTCTTGGGTATGAAGTCAAGGGTAAGGAGAAATTAGTGTGCAGGTTGAAAAAGAGCCTATATGGGCTCAAGCAAGCTCCAAGGCAATGGTACATGAGGTTTGATAGTTTTATGCATGAGCATGGTTACTTGAGATGTGAATCTGACCATTGTGTTTATTTCAAGAAGCTTGAAAATGGGAGCTATATTATTTTGTTATTATATGTGGATGATATGCTTATTGCAGGATCTAATATGTAGGACATTGGTGAGCTTAAGAGAAAGCTAGCTCACACGCTTACAATGAAGGATTTAGGAGCTGCAAAAAGAATCCTTGGCATGCAAATACATAGAGATAGGAAAAACAATAAATTGTATTTGTCTCAGGAGGATTATATCTACAAGGTGTTAGAAAGGTTCAACATGCAGAATGCAAAACCTGTTAGCACACCTATGGCTGGACACTTCAAATTGAGTAAAGATCAGTGTCCTTCATCACAAGAGGAGGTCAAATACAGGACATGAGTGTCATATGCTTTAGTAGTTGGAAGTCTCATGTATGTTATGGTTTGTACAAGACCAGACATTTCATAGTCAATGGGAGTTGTGAGTAGATATATGGCTAATCCAGGTAAAGAGACTTAGAAAGCAGTCCAATGGATACTCACTTATTTGAAAGGGACATCTAGCATGCAGCTATGCTATAGAGGTTTGGATATTTCATTACGTGGCTATGTTGATTCGGATATGGCTGGAGATATGGATGGTAGGAGCACTACTGGATATATTTTCACAGTAGGTGGAACGGCAGTTAGCTAAATTTCAAGATTGCAAAAGGTTGTGGCTTTGTCTACTACAGAGGCAGAGTATGTTGCAGCTATAGAGGGTAGTAAGGAGATGATATGGATGAGTAGGTTCATGGAAGAGTTGGGAAAGGAGAAAAGTAATTGTAAACTGTTCAGTGACAGTCGGAGTGCAATTCATTTGGCAAAGAACTCAGCATTTCATTTGAGAACGAAACACATTCAGTTGAGGTATCACTTCATACGGTAGGTATTGGAGGATGGACATTTGAATCTGGAAAAGATTCCTACAAGCAAGATCCCTGTGGATATGCTAACAAATCCATTATCAAAGGAGAAGCTGGAGCTACACTCCACTTCTGTTGGTCTTCAAGAGGAAGAAACAAAGCTAAGGAGGATCCAAGAATGGCATTGTATAGGTATAAGTGTGCAGTAATTAATCTCCAAGTGGGAGACTATTGAGTATGGAGCTAAATTACTCATGTTTTAGCATGCAAATAGAACTTGCTGGAAGTTGACAGTAACCGACATCGGTTAGAGTGTGATCAGCATCGGTCAAGGCAAGTTGGAACCAGTGAGGGTTGGGCAGAACCGACATCGGTTACCTGTGTGATGAGATTTTAATTAACTCTCAGGTTTTATTTCTATTTTTAGCATTGGAATAGATTTAATGAATGTAATTGCATGGCTAAGTTCCCCTAAGTCTTAAACGATTATTTAAATCATAAAGCTAGTGTTTAGAATAAGAGGATTGATCATAATTACAAGATAATTATGTGAGAGAGAATTCTTGATGAAGAATCAAAAAAGTTTGAAGGAAGAAAGTACTGAACATCTGAGAAGTGTAGAAGATTGTAAATATTCATTATGTATCTTGGCAAAGCTTTGGATAATAGATTGGTTTGTTTCTTGGTAGACGTAGCCCACACTAGGTGAACCACGTTAAATCTGGTGTTGATTTATGTCTCTTGTTTGGTATAATTCTTCTGGTAGAATATCTGCTTTTATTTTCATGTATGTTTAGATATGATATATTGTTTTTACAACCGGTGTGCTAACCCCAACAGGTGGAGGAAATGCCAAAGTGAGTAATGATATGGGTAGTGATAAAACAAAAAATATCAGGTCCAGTGGTAGTTTGCATGGGTGTTTCTTCAACCCATTTAGTATAGTATTATGTAGTAGTAATCATGTATTTATGACCATACATCGATTTGGGGTTAAGTTTTCTGGTGAGATCAAAACTCCATAAGGAAAAGGGTTGTGATGGAGCAATAGGTTAGAGTTCATATACGAGCGCATGATGGAGATTTCCATATTTTTGGCACTTATCACAACTTTTGGCATATTCTAAACAATATTGTTCCATAGTAGGCCAATAGTTGCCCTGATGTAAAAGCTTGTGTGACATGGCTTTGCCTGAAAAGTGACCACCACACAGACTATCATGAACACGAGAAACAAATGTGGGTATTTCATGGACTCCTAAATAGTGCAGTAAACAACCATCGAATGATCTTTTGAATAATAAAGCACCAATGATGACATATCATGTGGCATTGCATCGCAAATGATGAGCTTCATGAGGTTGAAATACCTCAGTAATGGTTTTTCGATATAGAAAGTTATAAATTGGAATAAAACATTCAGGATGGTCATTGTTATGTGTGATAGCACATGCTTCAAAAGGAGAACTATCTATAGATGGTTATCATAAGTGGTGAATTATGAATGTGGACTATTCATCAGTGATATCATGAGGAAAGAGAGATGACGCACTAGCCATAACATCCGCATGTTGATTGTCTTTGTGCAAAATGGAAGAAACAGTGTAGGACTCAAATGTAGTGAGGATTGTTTTTACCAAGTTATTATAGAGGACAAGATGCTCTTCTTCTTTTTTATATGTATCGTTAACCTAATTTATAATGATTTTGAATCACCATGTATGTGGATATTACGAATAAGAAGTTTACGTGAGATGGTGAGGCCGAGAATAAGGGCCTTATACTCAGTAATTTTATTTGTACATGAGAATCCTAAGTGATACGAAAAAGTGAGATGATCCCCATGTGGACTGATGAACACAATACTAGCCCCCACCCCTGAGAGGCAACAAGACCCATCAAAGTACATAGTCAAGGTATCAGTATCAATGGTGTAAATAGTGAAATCATCTTGAAAATAATCATAAATAGGTGATGTATCTGGCAGAGGTGCGTTAGCTAGTTGGTTGGCAATAACTTGTCCTTTGATTTCTTTTTGTGGAATAAATTTGAAGTTAAACTCAGTAAGTAGCATGACCCAGTGGGTAAGACATCCTGAGAGATGTGTGGGGGACAAGAGGTATCGTAGAGGATCTACTATGGTAATGATATGAACCTCATTGTTAATAAGGTAGTGGCACAACTTCTTTGCTACAAAGAGGAGGTCCAAGCATAACTTCTCAATATTACTATAATTGTATTCATAAGAGAGAAAAGTATGACTAATGTAATATACAGCTCACTCATGTTGTGAATCATCATGTTGTGTTAAAAGGGCCCCTAATGCATGAAAGGTAGTGGAAATATATAATAAGAAAGTCTGCTCAGCTGTGGGAGGTACTAGGATAGGAGGATTTAAGAGATACGCTTTTATAGCTTTGAATTCCCTTTGACAATAATCATTCCAGACAAATTTAGTATCCTTTTTCATTAAACGTGTGAATGGATGAGTTTTTTCAACAATGTGTGCAGTAAAATGGTGGATGGCCTGGATTTTACCTTGTAGTGAGCGTAACTAATGCAAATTACGAGGTGGTGGCATGTCGATAATGGAAAGAATTTTATTGGGGTCTATTTCAATTCCACGTTGCAAGATAATGTACCCAATGAGCTTTCCAGTTATAACTCCAAAAATACTCTTCTTTGGATTTAAGTGTACTTTATATTATTATAAACATTTAAAGAGTGTGCAAAGATCTTGAGCATGTGTAGAATGATGTCGTGATTTTGAAATTATATCATCAATATAATCTTTAAGGATCTTATGAATATAATCATGAAAGATATTCGTCATTGCTTGTTGGTAAGTGGCCACAACATTTTTAAGGTTGAAGAGCATGACGATGTAACAAAATGTTCCCCATGGCATAGCAAACAAAGTTTTTTCCTGATATGCTAGATTGATTTTGATTTGATTATAACCAGAAAATCCATCCATGAAAGAGGATATCATATCCAGCAGTGGAATCAATGATAGCATCAATGTGCAACAATGGGAAACTATCCTTGGGAAAGGCCTTATTGAGATCATGAAAATATGTGCAAGAAGGGACCCTTCCATCTGACTTCATAACTGGCACAATGTTAGACACCCACTCAGGATAATCCATAACACGAATAAAGTCAACGTCTAATAGTCGTTGTATTTCTTATTTGACTAGCAGTGCGACCTTCAAATATATTTTGTGAAATTTTTTGTTGGACAGGTTTTACACCGAGGTTAAGGACAATATTATGCATGGTGACTGAAGGATCAATACTAAGAATATCACTATAGTCCCATGCAAGATATCTAAAAATTCATGAAGAATTTTTTTAATATCATCTTACTTGGCAGGTGTAAAAGAAGCAGCTAACAAAACCATTTGCGAGTTGGTAACATTGTCAAGGTTATATTGAACAGTGTCCTCATTTAGAAGAGTTGGCTGATCCTCTATGTATGGGTCAATAGGAATGGTGTCAAGAGTGTTGGTACTTTCATTAGGTGTATCCAATTCACCAAAGTAGGAAGTAGCATAAAAAACTGATGGAGATCGTTTCTTATTCTGAAAAGAGGGGAGGTGATCATAAGTCCCCATGTATTCTAAAAGAGAATCATTAGTAGAAAAATTTTCCAAATCAGGCCAAGCAACTGGAGTAGAGTCACTAATGAGTTCTGGATATATGAGTGGAAGTGAAGAAGTATGTATAACAACATAAGTCTCCAAAGAAGATGTGGAGGGAAGATGATATCCAAGGCCAAGTTTGTTAGATTGAGTGGGGAGATCCAATGGTTCTGTGAATCCTTAACCATGATGGCCTAAACCATTACCAAAAAAACCATATTGACGGAGGTAATTATAGCTAAGGCCATATTTGGAGAAATGTTGATTAGATACAAAATAGAGAGGGGTTTCTATGGAATGCTCAATAGAATTACAATATGTGAAAGGGGATGGATCCACTAGAACGTCATAGAAAACTCCTTGATAAAGCAATTTAAGCCACATATGAAGAGTGGAAGGAACCACATGTATGGCATGGATCCAAGGCCACCCAAGAAGAATTTTATAATTAAGATTATTGGGCATTACGTGGCATGGGATGGGTAGCGTACATGGTCCAATAGTAATAAGGAGTATGATAGTACCTAAGATAGGCTTGGGAATATTATCAAATCCTCAAATAGAAACAACTGAAAGAGCCAAAAAGGCCTCAAAGAGGCCAAGTTGGTGGAGAAATGTAATATTACAAATATTAAGCCCCAATCCATTATCAACTAAGGCACGTTTAACCCCAACATTATTGATGCAAACCTGAATAAAAAGGGGGGATCATACTCTAACATGGCTTGAGAAGGCAACTCATCTGATGTGTAAGTAATATGGTCTTCATTGAGAGATAGAGCCAAAGTAAACTTATGATACACATACTCGATTAAATTATGAGGATGAATATAAGTATTAGCCAAATAGGATTTAATTTTTTCTACACAATGAGGATTATTCGGCTAAAAGGCATGGATGGAGACATCCATGGGGGAAGAAATCTAGGATATAGAAACAAGAAGAAGAAAGGAAGATCCAAAAGTGTTTGAAGGATGGGTTCACCAAATGATTTAACAAAATATTGAATTTTGTAAAACCCTAATTACAGAGCAACGTAGGATAAATAAATACTTAGTACAGATCTTGACACAAGAAAGCAAGCTAATAAATGTAAAACCCTGGGTGCAAGAGAGGGAAATAAAGACTTATTTGATTCACGTTATCCCTGGGATTGTTCTAGACTAAAAAATTGATGAATAGAAAAGGCATATTTTCACAACTGAGCACAAAAAATCTTGGAACTGTCAAATGAGCCTAGATTAGGGCACCTAGAACAAGACTACGGCACCTAGGCACTAAGGACCTTTGATGGGTGCCTGTGACCATGCAGGAGCTTGGAAACTGGTTCTTACTAAGTCACACAAATATCACTAACCTTCACTTTTGATCATTTGTATGGCATTAGATGATCATTGAATTTGCTTGTAACCTTTAAAGAAAATATGACCTACAAAAATCTCAAACTACATCAAATCCCAAAAAGAAAAGATGTAAAATGAGGAGTCAGAATGACCCCAGTAATCACCCTATTAAGTGAGCTTACAACCAAGTGTTACACTACATTTTAGACTCCATGCAGTTCAAGTGCGGGTGTGATAGAATTGTGCCCTAGGAAACCCTTGCGCAAGTGTGCATGATAACATGAAACAACTAGATGTACCAATGTAAGTAGATGTTTGGATGGAAAAATGAACTTCCCTTCCTATGTGTGTATGAATAAAAATGCAGTCCCTTGTTCCTTGAGTTAATGTTGGATGTCTTGATGCTCTTAAAATGCCTTTGGATGCAACCTTAGGTGGTGATAATAGATGCTTAGGGCTTGGTCTTTTATTATGGTCACACAACTTTGTATTTATATGATTCCCTTGGTTTAATTTCACAATTGACAACTAGAAGGCCGGTCCATAAGAAAATAAGATGCCCATAAGATAAAAGATGCCCAAAAAGAGCGAGTAAAGTAAAGAGAGGTTAGGGCACCCAAAAGGATGATGGTGCCTGGGCACTAACATCCTATCTAGGTGCTGATGTCCAAAGTCTTGAAAGATAAAGCAATAAAGTCTAGTCTAGGATGTAGGGTGTAGAAGGCCAAATAGAAAATAAAAAGCATGAACAAAAGGCCAAAGGTAGTTGTCAATTGCTAGTTTTCTCACTTAGGAATCATATGAATAGTAGTATGTGCTTGGGACCTAGAAATGTACCCAATTATGTGATTTTGTGTCTAAAATTCCTTAAGGGGTAAGATTTAAAGGGCATACGAGGTAATGAAGCACACAAAAGAAAGATAGGGTATAAGGGAAAGTGACACTGACCAAGAACACAAGTGGTTGAATGCGGTGGAAGCGCATAAGACAAAGCAATAATAAGGAAATCCAATCAGAATACTTAAATGGGAGTTAATGGCCAAGAAAGGAAAGGAAGGCTAGGAAAAATTTCCATTCATTAGGCAGTAATAATAGTTATGGGGAAATGAGAGGTTCATGCATGTGAGGGATAAATGGAAGGAACATTTATTACCAAAGGAGGAGGGTATAAAAAGGATATTAGGTAATTCATTTTTACCATACAGTGAGAACAAGAGCTCCAACAATGAATAATGATCCAATGCCTGAAATTTTTGTAAATAACAACCACCTTTGACAAATATTCAAGATCTTAGGAAGGAAGGAAAGCCACAAACAGTCATAATAATAGGGGGAAAAGTACAACTTTGGCCTCCATTAACGTGGAGGTTGAGTAAGTGGCAAAAAAACTATTTTTGGGGTAATTAACTGCCCCAGGGTAAAATAGAGTGGCTTTAGAACTAGAAAAAAAAATCATCACCAACTAAGCTAAGAGAAGGAGGCCGAATGAAAAGAAGTGTCAAAAATGAAAAGTATGTATAGCTTCTTGTCAATATCTAAATCTAAAGATACCTTCATCAAGAAAACTTTAGATGGTGAAGAACAAGTTATGGAAGAAGTAAGGACAGAAAAATAGGTGCAAGTTCCTCAGTTCTTAAGAAGGACAAAAAGGTAGAAGCCAAAAAGGGTAAATATTCAAGCTCCAACGCATTAATTATAAATTTTTAATTGTAATACCCCGAGGAGGTAGAAAGGATTGGACAGTGGCATAGCACTATGGCTTCAACAAAAATATCAAACTATGACCATCTCGTGTATGGGCTTGATGTAATTATTGAAAAAGAAATGGTGTGCCCTATAGGACAAAAGGATAGCCAATGGAATGACATCTATGATAATAATGTTATAAAAATGTTGGAAAAGACAAGAGTATTATAGTTACTTGACTTTCCCTTCTTCAACAAGCTAGTTGAATTATATCAATACCTTATCTTACGTGCTGGGGAAGGGTATTTCTATTTTGCAGGAAGGCACATGAAATTGTCATGCCACCTTACTAGTAGAGAAACATGGATAAAAAATTAAGGGGAAGATTTAGTTCAAACCTTGGAAGATGATGTAGAAATTGAAAACATTGGAGACCACCTGAAATACAAATGAGGAGGGAAGTTCATAGCTATCTAAGAACTTAAAGACCCTAATACAAGAGTTGTTGTGGAACTAATTATTGTTAAACTAGCAGGGGCTAAGAAGTGGATGGATATAAATAAAATGTTCTTAATTATTGCACATAGGATAGCACAAGGTACAATTTTCAACTTCTCCCAATTCGTCGTGTTGAGCATAGCAACAGGTGTTGACTTGGAAAAAGAAAAACAAGGAATCAAATTTCATAGGGGCGTGATATTACTTATTATAGTTTTTGATGAAATTAAAGTACTAGAGGGGGATCATAATATAAAATGGATATTCCCACAAGAGGATCCACCACCATCAATAATATACAATAAATTTATGACACCCACAACACTAAATAAGACGTACAAGGCAAGATGTGCAAACTAGTTGAAGAAATTGTGTGAAGTATTTGAACGCGATTGGCAGATACTACAACAATTACCAAAAGAGGTAGATATAGAAGCAGTTTTTGTGGTGGATATGCATTATTCAGTGACACGGTTCAAGAAGATTAATAAAACTTGGTCCCCATGGGCTAAGTTACCATATGCCTTTTTAGCATAATATTTTATGTGATCCATCAAACGGATTAAAGAAGCCAAGAAGCTTAACATTGACGTAAAAAGAATAGATAAAGATGTACATACACTCCACACCACTTATAAGCACTGTCGACACTAAAATTTTCCTCCGTAATTTCTATTTCATTAATATATGTATTAGGAATAGGATGTTGTTAAGTATAATTAGTAGTAGCGTCTGATAGAAGATAACGGCACCATCAGTACGGTGACGCCAATAATGTGGAGTACGGTAACAGTCAAAGTACAATAGGAATGTTGTAAAAAGTAAATATTTGTCGTAAGTGGTCCGGTAATGTTAAAATGTCAAAGTTTAGGTAATTAGAGAAGTAGGGTCTACATGATTAGGAATTAGAAATATTATATTGGTAATAAGGACAAGGAGTGAGGTCATAAATATTTTGTGTATTTTATTTGTAAAAAGTCTAAAAATGTGGAACCCATGTAAAATGATAAGGTTTATCTTATCTTAAAAGATAAGCTTACATGTACAGATAAGAGTTAAGGTATGGAATATGATTCGTCACAGTGGATTTCTTATCCTATCTTAGAGATAAGATGGATAAGCCTGGAAGTTCTATAAATAGAGAGGCCACCCCCCTCATTTAGCATAGAAGGAAGTAGTGAGAAATATTGTAGGAAGTGTGTGAAGGAAGCTATCAGTTTAAAGGTGTGTTGAAGAAGCCATTAAGAGGTGTAATTGTAAAGTTTCTCCCATAGTCTTGGTGAAAGGCAAGTGAAGTCAATAACACTTGAAGTACCTCATGGGTGAAATTGTAACAATTTCATGTTAATATTATAATTTACTTTGATATTTCAGATTTGTCATCATTCCGTCTTATCATAGTCGATGGTGTTCTTGTGTTATGTTGTTATTTTGTTTCCAGATTACATCCACCAAACTAAAGGTTGTGCATTAGTAAATAATCATAGCACGAGGAGTTCCCAGTGAAGAATTATCATAGTGCCGGATTGGTGATGACATTTTGGTTCCGTTGCTGGGACCATTCCTCGTTGGTGGATTTTCTGGAGAGATATTCCCACTTAGTCAAAAATTAATTGGAGGGTAACTTTGTTTTTACTGTGCATAGTAGTTACCATGGTAAAGTCATTTTTGCCATGAATAGTAGTTACCATGGTAAAGTCATTTTTGCTGGGAATAGTATTTACCGCAGTAAAGTCACTTTTTACTGTGAATAGTGTTTACCACAATAAAGTCAGTTTTTACCGTAGTAAGTCAAGTTTTACCATAGTTACCGTGGTCATTTCTATTTTACTGTAGAAAGGTGTAAAGTCACTTTCTAGTATAGTGATTCCAATTATTTGTGCACATAAGTCTTGTTGATTGTACTTGTGGGTTGGTATTTCACGGTGGTTACTTTTGAAAATGGGAAAGATTCCTATTTTTTCAGCTCAATCTAATGAAGATGTTTCTTCTTTCATTCAAGAGTTTAAGCGATCTTGTATTTGTAATGGCCTTATAAGAAGGGAACAATGGACTGAATTTTTTCCTACCTTTTTGGATGGTTCAGCACTTAGGTGGTTTGAAACACTAGGTGATAATGTGAAAAATTCATGGGATTTATTAACTGAAAGTTTTCTTGAAGAATTTGGTGAACAACAAAAATATGCAGATCTCATGATCGAGATCACAAAGCTATCCCAAGGAGAGAAGGAGAAGATAAGGGATTATCATGCTCGTGTTCTAGAGCTAAGGAGGAAGCTCGATGCCCAGATCCGGAAGGAAGGATTTGCAGATGGGTTGATGAACGGCATGGATAATCTCCTCTGTAAGCACTTCATTCTTGGGATGAAGCCAGAGATCAGACAACGAGTGAAGTATGACCGCCCGGCTACCATTGAACAAGCAAAAGAGATTGCAAGAAGGCAAGAAGAAAGCATGTAAGAGGAGCCCAAAGAAATTGTTGCTAAAGTAGAGCCTACACCAGCACCTTTGGTCCAGAATCCACAACCACTCCCGGTGAGCACAAATATTTCTCCTAGTACATCTACTGAGTATGAAGATCTGCTCAAAAAGATGGGTCAGTTAACTATTAATCTTCTTCAAGGAAAAGAATTTAGTTCTCAGGGAGGAGATAGAGGTCCAAAAAGAAATATTTCTGAAGTTGTATGTTATGGTTGTTATAAAAAGGGTCATTATAAGTATAATTGTCCAGATAGAGCTTCTACATCTAGTAAAGGAGATAATGATAAAGGAAAAGTACCTGTGAATTCTTTTGATGTAGTAGATAAGAGCAGAAATAATGAAGTAGATGTGTTTGTAACAAAAAGAAAGAAAGAAAAAGATAATAAAGATGGAAATGATCCTAAGAAGATGAAAGGAGAAACTAATAAGAAACATAGGAGAAGAAAGCTGGGTGTGCAGGATTTTCTGATTTCACAGGGGCAAGGACCATGCTCCATCCTGGAAGATCTGTCCAAAAGGCCTGCAAATATTACATATGGTCAACTCTTGGCTATGTCTTCTGAGAAGAGGCGGGAGCTGCGAAGTGGACTCAATGCTCGATGAAGAAAGGAGGTTGAGGTCCCTGTTTTGGAGGTAGAGGCAGATCCCTATGCTCCACAAGCTGAGGTATTATGTAATGGTATTTCAATTCATGATGTCTTAGTTGATGGAGATGCTGCAGTTAATGTAATGACCGAGTCTGTAATGAATATGTTGGGTTTAAAAATTGATCGCCCTTCAACACTTATGTTAAGGTCATTAAATAAGGGAAAAACTAAACCAGAAGGTGTAGTTTCAAATGTGGCAATATCTGTTATGGGTGTTGTATGTGTGGTAGACTTTTAGGTGATGAAAAATGGTACTGTTGCATACCCAATGTTGCTGGGAAGACCATGGCTAAGGATAGTTTATGCAAGAAACTATTGGAATGAAGGTTTCATGACACTTGGACATGGTATAGAGAGGGTGAAGATAAACGTGATCCCTCGACATCATAAAGCAGAACCTGTGGATTCAAGTGATGAAACTGATGATTGGACATCCTCTTATTACTCTAGTACCAGTGAAGTGGACACTGAAGATGAAGAAAGCGAGGTGGATGTTTCAGTCATGGATATCCTTCCAGTCACACCAACTCATGACCCCATAAAATTATCTGAAGAAGAAGTTGATGATCGCCTCCAACAAATAAAGATTGGTGATGTTGTGATGGAGAGTGAGAAGGAATCCTACCTCTAGCTCTTTCGAAGGTACATACACATATTCACTTTTGATTACAAGGAACTCCATCAAGTAAGTTGGGTAGAAAATTCTATTGAGCTGGTAGATGGTGCTAAGCCCATAAAGCAAATGCCATATAGAATGAATCCTAATTTTTCCAAGACTGTAAAAGAAGAAATAGATAAGTTGCTTGATGCAGGATTCATATTTGCTGTGGAGAATTCAGAATGGGTTTCTCCCATTGTGATCTCAATAAAAAATAATGGGAAGCTACGCATTTGTGTTGATTACAAGAAGCTCAATAAGGTAACAAAAAAGGATCATTACCCTCTTCCATTTTCAGATCAGATCTTGGACGAAGTAGCTGGCCATGAGTGTTATAGTTTTGCTGATGGATATAGTGGCTACAACCAAGTTCGTATAGCAGAGAAAGATCAGCTGAAGACCATGTTCACCACTCCTTGGGGAACGTTTGCTTATAGAGTTATGCCTTTTGGATTGTGTAATGCTCCGGCAACATTCCAGCGTTTGATGAATAGGGTGTTCGAACCCTACATTGGGACCTTCATTAGAGTATTTCTGGATGATTTTTACATCTATGGGAGCAAGTTGGACCACTTGCACCAGATGGAGACAGCATGTCAAAGGTTAGATGAAGCACAAGCCTCACTAAACCCTACAAAGTGTGTCTTTGGATGTTCTAAAGGCGTTTTGTTAGGGCATGTTGTATCCAAAGATGGTATTGGTACTGATCCTGATAAAGTTTCAAAAATCAAAGATTTACCATTTCCTATGAATAGAAGTAAGTTGAGATCATTTTTAGGCCATGTGGGTTACCATAGAAGGTTCATCAAGAATTTCTCAAAGATTGCACAGCCACTAACCCAGTTCTTGAAGAAGGATGTTACTCATGAACCAGGAAATAAGGTGCATGAAGCTTTTGGGCAATTGAAGGAAGCCCTAGTGTCTTCACCTGTTTTGAAGAATCTAGATTGGAGCAAGCCATTCATTGTGTACACTGATGCCTCAGATGCAGCACTAGGAATTACTTTGAGCCAAAAGGATGAAAATGGGAATAAACATCCAATTTACTTTGGGAGCAGACAAATGAGTAGTGCTAAGGTAAATTATACTGTAACTAAAAAAGAGGCTCTGGCTATCATTTTTGTTGTAAAGAAGTTTAGAAATTACTTGTTAGGGTAAAAATTTCTAGTTGTAACATATCATCAGGCTCTAAAATATATTGTAAATAAGCCTAACCCATCAGGGAGGATAGCAAGATGGATAATTTTGCTACAAGAATTTGAATTTGATATTATAGATAGGCCAGGAAAGAAGCATGTCAATGCAGATGCACTCTCTCAAGCCTATGATGGTTTAGGATCATCTTGTGATGATGATGATTTCCCCGATGCAACATTGTTATCCCTTGACACAATCCCTAGTGAATACATAGATATTTGGAATTATCTGAATGAATTCAAGTTTCCTGATGGTGCCAATGCAAAGACTAAGAGAAAGATTACTCAAGCCAGTCGTCCATATTCTATTCTGCATGGAGTATTATTTCGAATAGGACCTGATGGACAGTACAAGAGGGCAGTTGGACGTGATCAAGGGAAGGAACTGCTAGAAGAATTCCACAATGGTACATGTGGAGGGCACTTCTCTGGACAACTTACAGCAAGAAGGATCTTGGATGCAGGTTATCACTGGCCCACTCTTTTTAAAGATTGTTATAATTATTGTCAGACATGTGATATTTGTCAAACACATGGTAACCGTAAGACTTCATCAGCTCCATTATGTCCTATTCTTCCACTTGGTCCCTTTGAAAAGTGTGGAATAGACATTGTAGGTCCACTTCCAACTACCTCACGCCAAAATAAGTATATTGTAGTTGCCACAGATTATTTAACCAAGTGAGTTGAAGCTAGGCCATTGAAAACAGCTTCCATGGATGAGGTGGCAAGGTTCATATATGAATGCATTGTCACTAGATTTGGTTGTCCATTAGAAATTGTAACAGATCAAGGAATCCACTTCATTAATGAGGTGGTAGAAGCCCTAGTCAATAAGTTTTCTATTAAGCACAGGAAGGTAACAACATACAAGCCAAACACAAATGGACAGGTGGAACGAACAAATTTTGTGTTGTGTCAAATTCTAGCAAAAGATGCAGCCTTGTAGGTACATAAATGGGATAAAAGGATTCATGCAGCATTGTGGGCATATAAAGCAACATCAAAGTCAGCAACAGGATACTCCCCATTTCAATTGGCCTATAGCATTGATCCAGTTCTTCCTATCGAGTTTGATATTCCCACTGTGAGAGTTATGAAAAATGAAAGGATGGATGAAAGTGATTCAGTAAAAGAAAGGTTGGTACATCTTCATTTGCTAGAGGAAATGAGGGAAACAGCAAAGGATACAAGCCATAAGAAGAAAATGAAGCAGAAGGAATACTTTGATTAAAAGATCCATTGGTCTCCATTTCATGTGAATGACTTGGTTCTAGTATATGATTCCAGATACAAAAAAAGAAAACAGAGAAAATTTCTTCCAAAATGGATGGGGCCCTACAAAATAGCAGCGGTGCATGAAAATGATACGTACCGACTAGAGGAATTGGATGGCACTCCCATTACGAAATGGGTCAACCACGACAAGTTGAATATTTTCCAAGCACCAGAATAGTCTACTCCGAGGACGGAGTAGAAGCTAGGAAGGGGGAAGATGTCGACACTAAAATTTTCCTCCGTAATTTCTATTTCATTAATGTATGTATTAGGAATAGGATGTTGTTAAGTATAATTAGTAGTAGCATCTGATAGAAGATAACGGCGCCGTCAGTACGGTGCCGCCAATAATGTGGAGTACGGTAACAGTCAAAGTACAATAGGAATGTTGTAAAAAGTAAATATTTGTCGTAAGTGGTCCGGTAATGTTAAAATGTCAAAGTTTGGGTAATTAGAGAAGTAGGGTTTACATGATTAGGAATTAGAAATATTATATTGGTAATAAGGACAAGGAGTGAGGTCATAAATATTTTGTGTATTTTATTTGTAAAAAGTCTAAAAATGTGGAACCCATGTAAAATGATAAGGTTTATCTTATCTTAAAAGATAAGCTTACATGTACAGATAAGAGTTAAGGTATGGAATATGATTCGTCACAGTGGATTTCTTATCCTATCTTAGAGATAAGATGGATAAGCCTGGAAGTTCTATAAATAGAGAGGCCACCCCCCTCATTTAGCATAGAAGGAAGTAGTGAGAAATATTGTAGGAAGTGTGCGAAGGAAGCTATCAGTTTAAAGGTGTGTTGAAGAATCCATTAAGAGGTGTAATTGTAAAGTTTCTCCCATAGTCTTGGTGAAAGGAAAGTGAAGTCAATAACACTTGAAGTACCTCATGGGTGAGATTGTAACAATTTCATGTTAATATTATAATTTACTTTGATATTTCAGATTTGTTATCATTCCGTCTTATCATAGTCGATGGTATTCTTGTGTTATGTTGTTATTTTGTTTCCAGATTACATCCACCAAACTAAAGGCTGTGCATTAGTAAATAATCATAGCACGAGGAGTTCCCGGTGAAGAATTATCATAGTGCCAGATTGGTGATGACAGCACCCCAAAAGGAAATTCTACCAAGAGAAGCAAACGATAAATATCTGAAATATTACTCAGTGGGATACCGTTATTGTGAAAAAAAATGTGCAAAAACTATTCTTCTATCTACATCTCAAGAAAAGGGTTACCAATGAAGATGTATAAGACAAAGATCCAAATGGGGGGATTAGTATGCCTAAGTGTGAATGGTGGAGTGCACGAGAGAAACTAGAGTGGGCACAATGAGTACAATAAGAGAGAGAAAGTACATGTCTATAAATGGGCCAACCTAAGAAAAATAAAAGAAAAAACCAAGGCAAGGGCCAACTCTGGTACAAGAATGAGGACAACAGGATCTAGGGAAACCCAGTAGTGTCAAACCCACATTAGGCCTTCACTAAGAGGGGAAAAATGTTAAATCCCTTATGCAGTACTCATCATTTTAGGCTAGCTCTGGGAGTGGTCTAAGTGAACATACAAAGAAACCAAGCCCTATCAAACAAACAACATCTTCTCACAAGTTACCCATAAAGGTGATAGAGAAATGAGATAATTTGGAGGGGGTTGAACGAAGAAAAAGCAACAGGAGAAGTCATAAGGAAATAGGTTCTTGTAAAAGTGAAGTTAGGATGGAATAAACTCACTCAAGTATGTAAAAGAGGTCAATATATGAACAAGAGGCCAACACAAAGGACAAAGAGGTGGATACATAACTCTACCCAAATCTAGACAAGAGGTCGATGCATGCAAAGTACCAATGGGGGAAAATTTGAAATAATTATACCAACAGGACTATATTAAGAACATTATGGCCATATAGCACTTGAAAAGGGCCTTGTGATTTTCATTGGATACATGTACTGAAGATCCACTTGTTGATCTCCCAAGCGATAACATCTGCATCATCCCTACCAAGTAGGGAGGTCTTGTTCTCCTCACCACAACTTATAAAATGTTTAATACTCAAGCATGGGAGGCATTGATAAAATTTGATGGGGAATTAGTATAACAAAATTTATAAAACAACAATGAAGCAAAAGTATATAGGGCTTAGGCAAGGAAGTTGCAGGAGGAACTAAGGGAGACAAAGCGACAGCTATGCAAAGTTCAACACGAAAATAAAAGTCTTTGAGAACAATAATCATGTGTAGAGTTGAAGGCATAGATCATGAAGGAGAAAATAATGTGCAATGAGCCTAAGCTTGTAAAATATAATCCACTCATACCATGTAAAACAATAGATAAGCTCGAGCAATTGGTGAATCTATTGTTCAAGGAAATGGGAAAGGAGAGAGAAAGAGCCAAACGGAAAGGGTAGAAAGTGAAAATATCTACGTCGTTTATGCCAAAAAATTAGAAAAATGCAAAGAGATCACTAAACTGTTAGAGGCTAAGGTAGAAAAGGTAAAAAAATTGCAAAAAGGACTCTATAGGTAGCCAAGGATTATAGACATGTGAATCAAGGAGATGACTAACAATCTAGTTGAGATGGAATTTCACATGGAAGATGATTCTCTCCATAAAGATAAAAAATTTACACTCATGAAAGAGTATGAGAAACTTAGCTAAGAGGTCACTGTAAAAAAGGACAAGGTGAAGTAAAATTTAATAAAACAATGAATGTATTAGGTAGTTTTTGGTAAATGCTTTCAAGTGCAAAAGTATTGTTAGTGCAAAATCACAGCACCCCCAAATGAGATCTAAAAATTTTCTTTTCTAAGGTAGACTCATTTGGTGTGATTGCATAACATTGAACTTTTCCCAAGGTGTGGGACCTTGCAAAAGGGGAAAGCTCTCCAGATTAAAGGCTAGTTCCTTATTCCTCTGTTTAGATGCATACATGAGAACTTGCAGAGGATTTATCTCTATACCTAATCTAAAAATTGCCAAGGAGACAGGGATAAGAAATGGGTACAATGAATAAATAACAACTAAACTACAAGGTGATGCACCAAAGGAATGATGAACATTAGTTTTGTTGATAGACACAAACCAACAAATACATGCAATAATCAAACACAGATAACCAGATTTATAATGAAAGACCAGATGCAAGCAAAAGAGACAGGAAGAATCTAGAATCAATCACAAACGTGTTTTATTGCTCTACAGATTGATACAATACATTATAAAATAGCCAGGAGGCAAGAAATATATCGCGACTTTAATGGAAGGCCTAAAATTCAACAAACTCCTTTGCTAGAAGAAAAAGGGAGCTTGTAAAACAAGGAATGTCCAACCCTTTACAATGAATCCCGCCCCTATATTTATAGATCCAATCAGAGAGGAGGAAGAGAGTGAGAAGTGAGAAAATCAGGTTAAAGCTCAACCACTATTGTTAATGCCTTTGACAAAATATCCTTCCAAATCTGTCTTTACTGCATCGATCCTTGGTTCTGTGCCTTGAAGGAAGAGGAAATGGCGGAACATATTGAATCTGATCTGGTTGTTGAGGCGAAGAGATCCTGCATTGAAATCCCAAAGACGTTTCCTCTATTTCCACCTACCAGGGCCACGCGGCAACCTGGCGCTCGTTTGGGCTTCCCTTTTTGGATTCATCTTTGCAGAAGCATCATTAGGACACGTGGTTCTTTCTATATGGGGTCGTAGCTGATCCGATATTTGGCCTGGGGGGCAAAATATGGATAACAATTTGGTGACTCACAAGGGTATCTACCTGCTAGATGAAAAGACCAATTGCCTTGTCATATCCGTTGGGCATGGAGTCGAGAACGATGGTTTAATACTAATTCTACCTCTGATTCACGAGCCTGGCTGTTTGCACTCTCAATATTCATAAGAAATCTCAAAATGAAGGTTTCTGAGAGTAGAAATTGTTTTGACCTAGGGCTTCATCTATTTCTCTGAATGGACTACACAACAGCAACAAAATAGTACCACAACTATCTAAAAAATTGAAATCATACATGCTCCAAATGGAACATGCAGAGCATGCAAAGCACTTAGGAGAAAAGGAACCTACACTATAGCAATGTGATGTGCACCAACACTTAGAGGAAAGAGAAACTAAACTAATATATACATGGTGAGACTTCCCTTTTAGTAGCAGTGCTTAAGGTAGATCTCATTCACTGGAATCTGTAACTCTTCACCATCCAACGCAGACAATTGGAAAGCATTGTTACTCTTGCATCTTGTGACCATATAGGGGCCACTCCAAATGGCATCAAACTTGGAATGTCTTCTTTGTTTTGGTCGATCTGCATCCCATTTCAAAACTAGGTCCCCTTCTTGGAAATTCCTTGCTTTTGCACTCTTGTCAAAGCATCTCTTGATTGAAGCCTAATTTTTCTTTATTGTTTGGAGAGCATGTTCTCCGGTTTCTTCTAATTCTATCATCTCCACATACTTGGCCTCCATTGGTTTAAATTAAGACATCTCTAGTTGCTTTACGAGCTCCAATGCTGGCAAATCAAGTGATATAGGCAACACTGCTTCTTTCCCATATATAGGTTTGAATAGAGAGCTGCCTGTAGATCTCTTGGGCATTATTCTATCAGCCCATAAGGCCATTTTGAGATTTTTATGCCAGGTCCTCTAATTCTCATCAAGAGTTCTTCTAATGATCTTTAATACATTCTTGTTTGTGGACTCGGCCTGGCCATTACCTTGCGGGTAATAGTTTGATAAAGTGCTTAAGTAAGTCCCATTCTTAACAGCCCATCCTGTGATCTTAGAACCTATGAATGCTAATGCATTATCTGATATGATGGTGGCTGGCACTCCAAATCTGTTCGCTATCCCTTCATAAATATCTAGGATACTAGACTCATTGGCTTCCTTGAGTGTCACTACCTTGGTCCACTTGGTGAAATAATCTGTCACTGTTAGAATCCATTTGTGGCCTTGGCTTGAATTTGGATTGATGACTCCAATGAAGTCCAATCCCCATTGCATGAAAGGTTGGTTGACTGAGATTGGGTGCAATGGAAGTGCTGCTAGCCTTTCCTTGCCTTTGAAGAATGCACAATTCTTGCACCTCTTGATCCATGTGTAGCAGTCACTAAACACTCTGGGCCAATAATAGCCTACTTTCATGATTTTGAGTGTTGTCACTCTTGGAGAAAAATGACCTCCAGCTGCTTCAACATGGAATTCTTGTAGCACTCTATCCACCTAATCTGTCTCAATACATCTCAACAAAATGCCTTTGATGTATCTTTTGAACAAGACATCACTAATAAGAACATATGGTATGGCTTGTAACTTGAAATGTCTCCTTTTTGTTTTACTCATCCCACGAGGACACAAGCCTGTTTGAAGGAAGTGCACCATGGCTTGGGTCCAATAAGGAGCAGGTACGTCATCTCTCCCTTCTTCTTGATCATCTTGTAGAACAAAAACAACCTCCTTTTCACTGTTTGTTTCATCTTGTTGATCTGAGGCTAGTTGTTCACACAACCCCTTCCCATAGACCAACTTAGTGACCTCGATCTCAATGTCATATTCCATGACAGAGTGATCCATCCTGCACGTTTTTCATTCAAGTCCTTGCTGAGAAGGAATTCTTTAACTCCCGCATGGGAGACCAATAGTTGGATTTTGTTGTTAGAATCCAAATGCTTAAATTTCTTCAGTCCTCTGATCACTTTCTGGACCTGCTTCTCTATGAAGGAGTACCTCACCTCATAATCTTCTAGAATCTGGCTAAAGAAAGCAATTGGATGTTTTGTACCTTCTTTGTTCTGTTGAACCAAGATTGCAGAAATCATGTCACTGCCACCAAAGGCATATAGTATGAAGTCTTTGGAAAAATCTAGATTCATGAGAGTTGGGTCTTGTGATATAGCTTCTTTAAGGGCCTTGAAGCTTTCCTTTCCTTTAGCTATCCACCCGAATGCTAATCTTTTCTTTAACATCAACATTATTGGCTTAACAAGGGAAGAAAAATTTGGTACAAACCTGTAGACAAAATTGATTTTTCCCAGGAAGCTTTAAAGAGCTTTCTTGTGGCTTAGTAATGACATTGATCTTATTGCTTCAACTCTCTCTGGGTCAATTGCCAATCCTTCCTTTGATATAATATGGCCTAGAAGCCTACCCACATGGGCCAAGAATATGTATTTTTTAGGGTTCAACGATACCCCAAAACTACGACATCTTCAAAACACCTACCTTAGGTGGAAAAGGTGGTTTGCAGTATTTATGGAGAACACAGTAATGCCATCTAGGTAGATCAATACTATTTTGTTGAGCAACCCTTTGAATTCCATATCCATTTCCCTTTGGAAAGTGGCTCCGACATTAGATAATCCAAATGACATTTTTTTTGTAGGCATAGGTGCCCCATTTGGTGGTGAAATTATTTTTGAATTGATCATCTTCCTTCACCATGATCTGGTTGTTCCCTAAGTATCCATCTAGGAGGGAGAATCTCTTTGATCCGTACACTACTTGCAAGATCTACTCCATTGAAGGGAGTAGGTAGTGATATTTGAGGGAGGCTCGGTTCAAGTCTCAAAAATCTACACACAACCTAATCTCTCCAGTTTTCTTCTTGAATGGGACCAGGTTTACAATCCAGCTTGAGTGTTTGATTGGAAATATGATACTTGTCTCTATCAGCTTGTTCAACTCCTCCTTCATCAGAGGCTCAATGTGTGGGTTGACTGGTCTCTACTTTTTCCTGATGGGATGAGTAGCTGGATCTAGTTTGATTGTGTGTTGTGATAGATTTGGATTGAACCCTCTTAGGTATTCATAGCTCCAAGAAAATACATTTCAAAATTCTTGGCAAAGTTGTATGAATTCATACCTTTCTTTCTCAGTGGCTACTTTGCCAATTTGAAGTGTTTTGTCTTCTCCAATTGGGATTGACTTTGAATCTTCCCCTCTGATATGTATGTTAGCCTTCTCTTTTCTAAGTTGATCATTATGATTGATAGAATCTAATGTCACTAAGCCTTTGGGAAGCTTGTTTGTATGCAGCTGTACTATTTGATTCTTGTATTGTTGTTCTAATATGCTATGATTTCTAGCTATGAATTTAGCTTCTTCTTACAAAAAGTTAATGATCTACTAATCATTCTCAAACACCTGCCAGCATGTGTTGTTGTCTAGCACTGCTGGTCTCACAATGACATGGATATGTGGCTATTATTTATCTCTTTTCATGCTGTCGACCACATCAAACTTTGATCCAATTACTTCAAGCCTATCAGTAGCTTCGTTCTCCTTCTTGGGTGTGGACACAATATTGAAGTTCTCACAATCATCCATGAGACCCCATACCCTATTCTTGCATTTATTGAATAGATCATTCTTGACAACATTAGGTCCTCTGATTTGATTGGTAACCAATTCACTGTCACCAAACACTTGCAAGTTCTTGATTCCTAGCTTACTTTCCCAATGAAAACCATGGACCAAAGCCTCATATTCAGTAGTGTTATTTGAGTAGGAAAACATAAATCTAAATGTTGAGTAATACTTCATAGCTTTGAGGGACACAATCAAAGCTCCTCCTCCAGCTCCTTGTCTACTCCTTGAGCCATCAAAGAACAATTGCCATACATCATTTCCATCTTCATATTTTGGCTTAACTAGGTTAGGAAGAGGATGATTTTCTTCATGTAGACAGTAGACACCTAGCTCATATTCTTCCATGTCCCTATAGGAGTAAAAATCATGTCTCTTATTGGCCCACTTATCAAGAGTCAAGTCTGGGATACATCCCACCTTGGTGTCTACTTCACAAGTTCTTAGGGGGTTTAATAAAAAGATGAGCAGTTAGAATTGATTGGGCTAAGCACATAAAATGATCATTGGAAATGGGTTCAGATGTGATTGTGGCCTTTGCCCTATACCTTATTCTAAAGAGCATATGTGACCAATAAGCAGACAGATAGCCCCCAATTTTGGTAGTGAAGTCCTTGTACAAACACAAAGAAAAATGTGGTGGAAAATCTGTGATGGATACGTTTTGCAAAAACAGTCACATTGAGACAGGCATGTAGTGTGAGGCTCAGATCCCTGATGATCCCAACAATTTTCACTTTTGTCTCATCTAATTGCACTACCCCTCTAGAGATGACTTCATATTGGAGACCTAGTTGATCAGTTGTTTGGTTAGGCATTACAAAACTACTTGTGAAAGGAATGATAACAAGATCATACCAAGCCAAGAACACAAATGCTAATCAAACACCACGATCAATAAGATGAAAGTAATTTTCTAGAATAACTTTACATAAACCTTTGCAAAAAAATGAGCAGTAATATCATATATTATTATGGAACTCAATGCAAATACATTGAGAATGGGCCTTGCTTAAATAGGCAAGGAATAACAATCTAAGAACCAATCAAGGTCGTAGATCAAGCCATAAATCAAGGAAATAACTATTCATCAAAGAACTAGTCAAGACCATAGATTTAGGAGAGAACTAGATATCAAGGATCTAGTCAATACCATAGATCAAGGAAAGAACTATACTTAACAAATAGATAATATATCATAATATCTAAATAAGATAAAAAAAATATCCACACACATAAGTGGGTGAGTATAAATACAATAAAGGTAAATAAAGTACCTAGGTGAACATGAGCTAAGGTAAATACCTACTCTAACACCCCCCCTTAAGTGAAGCTAGGGGCCAAAATAGAAGTGGCATGTCCACAGTATGAGTCCTGGAAACTAGGCTTGATGAGGTACTCATGTACAATAATTGGGAAAAAAGGGACACAGCAAGGTACCCAAAACCAGTAACAACAAAGTAAAGAGAGTAAAAACCCACTCCAAGGTATCCCAAGAAGCTCGACTCAAAAAAATTGTAGAATTTTGAATAAGTTTGGTGTGCACTGTGGTTTGAATCCTCTACTTGATCATATAACTTAAAAAACAACTGACACTAGGCTTCACCAGAATAGCTTCATACAAGGAGACTATCAACAGAGTGATGTCAAAAGTGAAAAAAAACACCAAACATAATTCGATCAACTACTACAAATAGGTGTGCCACGATCCAAGAATAATAACCAAAGAAACAAGGAAAGGACACTAGAGTGTCACGATCCAAGAAAAGCCAAGGTAACAAGGAAAGGACACAAAACCCGAAGAAGCAAGATCAATACCACACCCTCCCATATTGCTGAATGGGTGGAGTGACACTAAAAAATTGTATGAGTTTCCCAAAATAAACTTCTCAAAAACTAAAAAAATAACACTGGACTTCACCAGAATAGATCCCCCATAAGAGATATTGTCAACATGCCAAAAGTGTCAAAAATACAGACACAAAATCTCTCAAAAAATAAGAGAGATACACTACACCTGCTAAAGAAAAATGCTCAAAACAAGAAGCATCACAATGCATAAGGTATAGAAAGTGGAGAAAGAAGCCAAATGGTGAAGGAGCCATGCCTATAGAGTCCTCTCAATGAATGCCTATGTCACCACCATGAGTGATCAGATATCCACCCCAAATCAACATGGATGGATGAAGAAGATGTTTGCATATGACTTGGTACAAAATGTATAATGGGTGCATGCAAAAGAACATCAGAATGTATGTCAAGTTGATCATGTCTGATAGGTGAAATCTTAGGTTTCTCAAGCCTAATAGAAGGTAAAGAACTCATGTGTTGCTCATGATCCTCAGAAAGAGTTGAGTGAACAAAAAAATGAGCTCTATCAATGTGTGATCCCAATGAAGTATCTTCTCAAAAACCTATGTCATGATGAGAATTCCACTTAACATGTGGAATAGAGGAAATAATTCCCTATGAATGTCTTCCAATGACTCCGCTAGTGAGACCCATAAAAAAGAGCATGCGAGAGTTGAATGCAATGGTATGCTTCTCAAAAAATCCATGCAACTGAGAAGAAATAGGATACACAATATGTGGTACTGTAATAGGAACAGATGTGGAAGAGTATGCAGTAACAAGCTTCATAGGTGTATGAGCATCAAGAGTAGGAACAAACTTAAAGACTAACAAATCAATGTTAGTGGGATCAGGAGCAATAGTTGCAAGTGGACTAGGAGCATGGATATGTCTATCCACAATATGATGGTGATGTTATAGGCTAGCAAGTTTGTTTTGTAGGAAGTGTATTATTGTATCCTTATCATGAATGAGTGATTGTAGAAGAGAATTTCACTTCTTGAGCGATATATTTTCTTCCAAAAATTTTACATCCTCTTGAATTGAAGTCCACACACTTTAGAGAAAAGCATATCATTCTCAAAATCTATGATAGATACAAAATGTGACTCCTAGAAGTTTAGGATTTCGAGCTCAGCCGAAATTGCATCCACAATTGATTACAACACTCCTCCCTATATGACACTTTATAATTATAGTGAAAGTATCAAAATAAATATTTCCAATGGAAAGAGCATGAAAAAACAAGGACTTTTGTAAAAAACGACACTCAAAACTGAGTTACCGATAAAAAATTACAAGTTTTTTAATATTTCGCTCTGTTATTTATTTTAGTTGCCACTAAAACAAAATAAATTGTTGTTGCCTTCACCACACAAATAAAATTAAAGGGGGCTCAAGTTAAGCACCTACTAGTAGGAAACACAAGCTTTAAGCCCTCATATGACCATCCCATATGACCAAGGGCTAAGGGTTCTAATGGGTTTTTGCACAACTTACTATTCTGGGGTGTGTCATGTGTTTTCGAGAAAGTCACATCCAAATGCTTCTTCTGGTAAAATATACTATTTCTGGACTATGTACATAGTGACCTTTGTTTGCCAAAAATAGCAACCTACGGATTTTCTAGAAATAATATAAAATGTGCACATCATCTGTGGACCCCTGCCAAAAAAGGAAAGTTCTTGAAAAAAAACTTGACAAACCGTCTACCTACAGAAATAGTTGAGTTTACAGTCGATATTAGGGTTTTCACGCCTTTCAGATCCAATGGAAGCCTCTACTTTGCATAAAACCACACACAGCAAAAAAATACAACCAAATCCCAAATATATGAATATACAAAGAATTTATTTACAAAATAAAACTTACAGACAGATGTCAACAACAATCTCCTACTCTGATACCATGAAAGGAACGATAACCAGATCATACCAAGCCAAGAACACAGATTCTAATCAAACACCATGATGAATAAGATGAAAGTAATTCACCAGAATAACTTCACATATGCCTTTGCAAACAAATGAGCAGCAATATCATATATTATTATGGAACTCAATACAATACATTGAGAATGGGTCTTGCTTAAATAGGAAAGGAATAACAATCTAAGAACCAGTCAAGGTCACAGATCAAGCCATAAATCAAGGAAATAACCAGTCATCAAAGAACTAGTCAAGACCATAGATTTAGGAGAGAACTAGACATCAAGGATCTAGTCAATACCATAGATCAAGGAAAAGAACTATACCTAACAACTAGATAATATCTCCTAATATCTAAATAAGATAAAATAAATATCCACACACATAAGTGGGTGAGGATAAATACAATAAAGGTAAATAAAGTACCTAGGTTAACATGAGCTAAGGTAAATAACTACTCTAACAACTTGCCCCAGAATCAATCATATAATTGTGTACCTATTTTTCTCCAATAATCAATGAAACATAGAATGGAGGAGGCTTTAGATTCTTACCTTGTTGTTCTCCATGGTTTATCTTAGGCTGAGACATGTTGGTAAGCACTTTTTCTTGTTGGCTAAGGGGTTGATTTGAAGTTGACCAATTTTGTATAGTAGTTTGCAATAGATCCTTCTGCCCTGGAATGTCCAGTGACTCCCATAGTGAAATATTCACACTTTTCCACTTCATTTTCTCAATGATATTAAATGGACTATCTTTCTTTTGCCCCTTCCCTAACACATTATTCTCTTGCACATGGGCTATCACAACCGATGCCTGACTAGGTATGGAATGTGGCTTGGATTTGTTTTGCATGTTGGGAGTTATATTTGGAGCACCAGAACCTTGTGGAATGATGGAAGGTTAAGGGTCATTTGAGCTCTGTGGTTGACCTTCTCCAATATTTCTCTTTTTGGACCATGTATTGGCAGCCACATTTTTAGAAGGAAACTGATTCATCCCACAAAATTCCTCAGCTTGGAGTTCCCTCTTGTTGAGCTCCTTTTTGCTGATCTCTTTCTTCGCTAGGTTCTGGTGACACCATATTGTTTTGCACCATCAAGGCCTAATTTAGTGTACCATTAAAGCACATTGATTGGTTGTGTTGCTGATTGCATGTGAAACACCAATCATATTCTTATGCCATATTGTTCTATGTTGGAACCAACGCCCTTGATGTTGAAGTTGTGCTTGGATCATATGACGTGAAAGGTATAGCATTTTGAGGTTGTCCTTGGTTTTGGATCTGATTTATAGTTTGAGATGGTGGTCTATTTTGTTGATACTGGAGTCTATCCTGGTACTGAGCCTAAGGATGATATAACCTAGAAATATTAGTTTGTTTCCTTTTGATGGTAACTAAGTCATTCCCCAGGTTCTGAAACTATTTCATGACTTCCTGGAGTTCCTTTGAGGTGCTAGATGATGAGGTGGAGGCTTCAGTTGAGATTTAACTCCTGGGGGTGGGTATAGGGGCTAATGTGGGTGTTTTGCTAGTATCTGGGCTTCCTAACTTGGGGTATAGAGGCATGGATGGTCTAGGAGAGATTTTTCAAGCTTGAATCAAATGGTTCTAAGCCCCTATAGAAAGGCTATAGGTTGCAGGTAAGGTTGTGCCCCCCATTGACTGAATCATCACAGAAATATCATAATTTAAAGCCCTAAGAAAGTATAAAAAGGAACCTTCATTAGTTGGCTTTACCGCTGTTGGAATCCTGTTCCAGGTCCATTGAAACCTAAGGTTGAAATCCGTTAGTTTCTCATTTGGGG
The DNA here is from genome assembly GCA_019776745.2 of Taxus chinensis. NCBI lineage: Eukaryota > Viridiplantae > Streptophyta > Pinopsida > Cupressales > Taxaceae > Taxus > Taxus chinensis. The sequence continues at coordinate 167,291,138 of CM034149.1, forward strand.
CTCTCTTAATTGTTGTCAATTGCTCCAACAAAGACAAGTTATCACCCTTTTCTCTAAATTGGTTGTGAAGAGCTATGCACAGCTGGTTTAAGTTTTGAATAGAGCCTGCCTCAAGGCTCCTAAACCATTGTGAAGCTTTGTCTTTGAGTGAAGAGGCTAGCAACTTTACTGCAATGTCCATTTCATGGATTTCATGGATTGTACAGACATTTGCAATATCTTGGACATGGTCACCAGGAGAGGTCTGGTTTTCCCTAGTGAAATATGGGATTCTCTTTAATGCTGCAATCGGGACTGGATTTTGTACATTCAGGGCGAGTGGGCTGCTACCAGTGAAGTTGACATATGGATTTGGTTGTGTCATTCTGATTGGCCTAAGAACCCTTGCAGACTGAAAGAAAGGCCTTACAGGTGAAGGTGTTGACAAGGTTCTACTTGGTGGAGATGGAGACCTCTGAGCTCTTCTTCCTCTCCTTTCTCTGCCTAGGGATAGACGCAAGTATTCAAATATACCTTCTTTCCTTGCTCTAGACCGGGTTTTTCTCATGAATTTCCCAAGCTTGGGCTGCTGAAACCAATGGATTTGTTTCTTTTGGAGTCACCAGATGTATAATTTTAAGGCTTCTTAAAAGCCATAATCACAGCAAGTGTACATCAATTCCTATTGTGATAAGATGGATACTTCTTAGTCCCACCGGGCATGCCAAAATTGTTAGTGTGAAATCACAACACCCCCAAATGAGTTCTAAAAATCTACTTTTCTAAGGCAGACTCATTTGGTGTGATTGCATAACATTGAACTTTCCCCAAGGTGTGGGACCTTGAAAAAGTGGGAAATCTCTCCTAGAGAAGGCTGGTTCCTCTTCCTAAATTACCTAACACGGGCTACTCAAGTGCAGTCAAACTAAATCTAACCTAATCTAACCATTCCAAGGAACCAAGGAGAGAGAAAGAGTGAAAAAACATAGCCTACACTAAAGTGGTGGTACACCAGCAAAGGAAGGGAGATATTCTTTTGAGGGAGAAAGAAACAAGAAAAAATGGAGATGAGGGAGGTCAGACAGAAGTAACACGGCCCAGATCTTCAAATTTTCCATTAAACACCATGAAACACAACATCTTGATGCCTGCAAATGTGAAATACATGCACATAAAAACAAGTCTGGAAGGGAGAGGCACGACAGAAACAAAAAAATGATGCAAAGGGTTGAAGAACACCACAAAAACATGTTTTTTATTCCTCTAGAAGGTGCATAGACCATTAAATTTCTTGAATAGAGGCACAAATACATTTTTCAGGCGTAGTAGAAGGTTCGCTACTCAAAAATGGCATCGAGACACAAATTTGACAGAGTTTCTCTATGCCCAGAATGTCTCTTCTTTCTCAAAATGAGAAGTGTTACAGTATATATAGAAAGAATAAGAGAGAGAAAAGAGGGAAAAGTTGAATCTTGTTTCAATCACCATCAGGATATGCATCAAATCCCGCTTTGAAAGTTTAACCATTGAATATCAATGCCTTCCGCAAATCCACCCACAATATGTCACTTCTAGTTCCCCAGCGGATCGAATCGAATCAGATCTGGTAGTTGAAGAGATTGGATTCTGCATTAATGGCCTGGAAGACTTTTCTCCATTTTCACCTACCAGGGCCACGTGGTAGCCTTGTGCTCATTTGGGCTTCCCCTTTTTTTATATGGGACACGTGGCAGCCAGATTAGAGTAAAAATCAGGCTTGCGGGTCTATAATTTACCTTTTCCCCTTTTCACGAAACGTAAAACTCAGAAAACCCCTGACCACCCACTTTGACCTGGGATACGTGGAGATGTGGGGCTTGTTTGTGCCTCCCTTTATGGATTCATCTTTGGATAAGCATCGCTAGGACACATGGCTCTCTCTGTTGGCTCTTCCATACTTAGTCGATTCTGGATTCTTTCTTGAACAATTTTGAGCCCGAAGACCTTGAAACTTTTCCGCTTCTTTTCCTTCTTGCTCCTAGCTTCTCTATGACATTACTCCTTCATTTTTTAGCCCACTTGTAACCTGTTTTTCATCCTGGAATGTGAGCTCACGGGTCTGAGTTGTTTCCTTCATAATTTCCTTATGTGTAGGAGTTGTCATGACCAAATTTTCCAAGGGGGTGAATTTGGGATAACAAGTACCTAAAAATTAAAAATAGCATGGTTTAATGATACCTACAGTGATAATCATAATTTTGGGATGATGGAATATAAACAATGAAAAAATGCTCCTCCTTTCACTGAGTTAAGAGACATACAAAAAATATCTCTAAACAAGAGAGGTTAGACAAATAGGATGATGAGCTTCTTAACAAAGGCCGATTCTAGGAATCCAAAGGGACTTCCTTGAAGGATTTCAACTTGTTTTGATACAATTAAGTGACTTGATAAATATAATAAGATAGATAATGACAATACATAAGATATAAGATAAGGAAGCTAGAACTCAAGGTGAAAAGGAAGATCATGTTCTGCTTCATAGGTGGCCTAGGCTAGAGTGGCAGCGATCTAAAGATCCTTGAAGTAGCCATACCAATAATCTTCAGTTTCTTGTTCAGATTTCATCAAGGAATTTGACATTTGTTCCTCAATTTCTTCAAGTGTCGGTACAAAAATGATAACCTACAGAGTGAGCTCGTGGAGGATGTCAAACTGCTCCTACATGAATGGTTGTTGAACGATTGAGAGATCGTAGATGCTTGTGATTGGATGCAGTTGACCTGGAACAATCATCTAAAACATATAAATGCTTGCAAGAAGATAGATTAATTATAAATAATTAATAAAATGTAATGATTGATAAGGAAACTAATTTGATATAAATCATAGGTGATTAGGGATAATAGTTAGCGATTGAGGGAATTGTCAGCGATTCCTGTGGAAAAAGGTTGATTGTTTGATAAAATGTAAAATTGATTGAAACAAAGATTTAAAATGATTATTTTATCCTTGTTTTGATGTATGAAATATAATGGATATGAGATTAGAAAAATATTGGATTACCTTTGAATGTGAAAATTTTGTAAAAATTCTCACAAAGACTGAATGAGTATGTGATGTTGATTTGTTGATCATCTGACGATGTAGAAGAGGACGTTGAGGACTTGTGGATACACAAACTAATGTTTTATGACTTCCTAAAGTGGTAGAGTCTTGTTGCAGGGCTTTGGATGATAGATGGAGTGACAAAATATTTTCTTGTGGCTACAATTTCAAAAATTTGAGATTCAAGATCTAAAAAAAGTCCTTGGAAGCAAGAGTTTAAGCTCGTATTTATAATCGCGGGTGATTTTTTTGAATCTCCAGTAATCCGGGAAATTCAGAGAAACCCATTTGGAAGTAGTTTCAACCACTTACAAAATACAAATTTTGAGTATGGGGAGGAGGATAAATGGTTAGGGGAGAGGTTAGACATAGTTGGGAGGCTAGGGTAAAAAGGTTAGGATATGTTAAAGATGGATTAGGAGGTTTTAGGGATGTTAGGGTAAATTTTGATAGGTAAATATAATTTATGGGGGGGGGGGGGTAAAAAATTATTTTATGGGCTGAGTGAGGTGACTTAGATAATGTTAAAAGTGATAGGTTTAATAGACTAATGTGTATATGTGGGGTGTAGGTGGGTGACAAAAACCCAGTGTCTACATTTTCCCCTTTTTTCGAGTGGTTTGTGATGGACAAACTATTGGACAAAAATGATTGAGATGGTTTGCTTTGTAATTATATGGGTGATTCCCCCTCAAAATGGGGGTGTTTGTGAAGAAGTGCAAATGATCACCAATGTTATTGGGTTGATTAGGATAAGATAGGTTTGTTTGACATTTATGTTTCACTTTGAGTTTGCCCCAAGATGAGGCATGGAAATAAGACTACTCGTAAAAGGTGGATTGATGCTACCATGTGAATCAAATGATAGGGGAACCAAGGGGCTCATGACCTATAGATGTATGAATCACAAGAAGCAAAGGTAGGAGAGATGATCCTAGATGGGTATTCTCTGTATGATGATGTTTCCACAAAGGTGGGATTTTTAAGACCAAGAAGTCAAGTGATAGGGGAACCAATGGGTTTGTATCCTATAGATGTATGACTTACCGGTGCTAAGGCTGCAAAAATATGATTAGATTTTAGTAGAGGTGGATTTTTCTGATTGTACTACATGATTGAGGCAAGGATTTGATTGATTGATTGTTTGTTTGACTTTACAAAGTTCTTGGGGCCCTAAAAAGGAGGCACATGTTGGAAAAATGTGCTATTTTTGCAAGGGATTATGAAAATGATGGTTTAAAATAACTTGGATGTTTTAAAGGTTATGTTTTAACAATTTGAAGGTAATCACTGACGAGTTAGGGAAATTGTTGGTGATTGAAGGAACATCGGTGATTCTGGGTGGGAAAATTTGTGCCCTATAAATAGTCAATAGTTACTGTGGTAAGTTCATTTTTACCATGTGCTGAGAGAGATTGAGAACTCTGAATTTGTGATATTTTGAGTGAAAAGTGAAAAATGGAGGGTGTTGGAGGATCAATGGAGATAGAGGAGGCCCAATCAAGGAGAGGTAAGTACCATTTCTTTGTGTTTTTGTGTGTTTTTTGTTTGTTTTTAACTTTTTAGGTTTTTAGGCCTGTGCCAGGGCACGTTTGTCGAATCACTAGAATTGCTAGCAATTTGGTAAAATTACTTGCGATTAGGGTAAAACACCAGTGATAAGGTTGAATCACTAAGGAACTAGTGTGATTTTGTAATTTATGAAGTTTTTGATTTAAATGGTATTCTATTGTAAATGTTTTTTTGTTGTGCATGCAGGTGAGAGATAAATTGACTATATGAGATAGGATTCCTCTGATTTTAGATGATGTATGAGCCTCTTTATCAGATGATGACTGGGCTCACTTAGAGGATGTTGGTCTGGGGGTGATGTGCCATTACAGGCATATCCATAGACATCGAGGTTTGTTGCTTGCGTTACTAGAGAGATGGGATCCTGTCACATGTACTTTTTGGTTACCGATGAGTGAGATGACCATCACCCTAGAGGATGTACATAGGATTTTGAGATTTCCTGTTCAGGGGGAGCAGGTGTATTTGATTTATGAGACGCAGAGGGTTGAGGTGATGAGGAAGCTATATGGTGATGATGCAAATGGGGTAGAGTTCTCTTCTAGTGGATTTTCATACAAGGCACTGTATAGTCCCAGACAGAGGGTCGAGCACTGATGACCCTGATGATTATTGGGATATAGTTGTTATGCCTTTCCTGACTCTGCTGGGGGTTAGTTTTCATGGATGTTGATAGGGTCTGTAAGTTAGACATGATGGAGCAGAGGATTATTTTAGCATGGGCCCCTGCATTACTTACACAGACTTACAGGGAGTTGTGGTCGTGGAGGATATGGAAGAGGTTTGGTATTGATGTGAGTTTCTTGTTAGTGTTAGGTATATGATCACATTGCATTGGATTGACCATGGGGCTTACCATGGGGAGGCCTAGAATTTTTGGATGAGATATTTGGATTTGTTCGATAGAGGTCAAATAGGGGTGAAGCAGGATCGGTGTGGGGGGAGGAGTATTTTTTGAAAACTCCTTCTTGGATTGTAGGGTGGTGATGTCAGATGGAGACCATACATTGGATTTCTAGTATGGTAGGGTGAGGAGGGTGAGCTCATAGCCACCCAGTAGGATATGTGGGTACAGGGGCAATGACTAGGGGAGTGGGAGCTGATTAGATTTAGTCATGTGAGGCCACAATTTAGATTGGTTTAAGATGTTATAGAGGTGGTTATGACCTATAAGTGTGATGATGGAGATGTGGATACACCATTTCTAGATTTATTACAGAGCTTTGTGTCATCGTCGATGAGGAGGGGTGATGGGGTAGATGATCAGGGTGTTCCCAAGGTGGTGGATAACATCAGGGTTACTGAGGCTTATATTTCATGGTGACATGATTAGATTGTCATTGTTTATAGATGGGTACAAGCCTATGTAGAGGTGGCTCCTCAGGGGGTAGGTAGTGAGGGTGAGGGTGGAGGAGGTGAGGATGTTAGTGGTGGTGAGGATAGGGCAACATTGGAGGCTACTATGGAGCGATTAAAGGCCGAGATGGTTACGTTATTAGCTGAGCAGATGGCCCTGACCACTGAGAAAGATACTTTGGTTGGTGAGTGAGACGGATTGAGTCAATGACTTGTTAGTGTACATGCAGAGCTGACACAGGCCATAGTTGATCGCGATAGGTATATACAACAATGAGAGGTCTTGAGAAAGGCTCTCAAGATATCATAGTACTTTAGTTTTAGGAGTTGAGATGGAGGTACATGAAGTGAGGGCTCAAGCTAGTGGTCAGATGGGACCACCTGGTAGTGTTAGCATGGCTAACTACTAGTCACTTGTGATGAGGAGTTATAGTATTATGAGGAGATAGTACAAGAGGCTACTTGATGAGCCTCATTTTGTCATTGTATATCTAGGAACAAAGATGAGCGACCTATCTAGGACAATGTACTGTGAGTGTGGGTACAACCACCATGAGGTCTATATAAAGGTGGTCCTAGTAGGGGACTAGATAGAGGTGAGGGTATTGATGAGGGGAGTAGTGTTTGAGGATGCACCTGGTTGATGGATGTCTAGTTCACCGGTAGTAGATGATGTTTTTGATGTATACAGACTCTTTTTGAAGCCTATATTGATGTATATTTTTTATCTACAAAGTTTTGAGACTTATGATGATGTATATCGACACATTTATATATGATATGATATATATATATATATATATATATATATGATTTTGATTCACGTGTTGTTGACTAATTTTGATGTGATATTTGATGTGACATTTGGATGTATTGATGCTTGATGTGGAAGTTTGATTATATTTGATGTGATGTTGAGATAGATTAGATGTAATGTTGAGATAATAGTTGGTTGTATTTGATTTTGATGTGATGTTTAGACATGATGTTGACATGTGGATCTCAATGTAAGTTAAGATATATATTTGATTGTGTTGTTAGATATGATGAGTATGGATGTAGATTTAGTTTTTTGATGTGATGTGACTTCAGATATAATGATATCAACATATATCAAAATGTAGTTTAATCATGGTTGGGAATAAAATGTGAATTTTTTACTTTTAGACTGGATTTGATACATATGTGATGGTAAAATGTATAATTAAGGCTCTTGCACTTTTTGGCCTTATAACAAATGTTAACACATGACTAACAATGGGTAGTCACATGTAGGATCTTGGATACAAATGAAAGTGAAATTGTATACCTTCCTAGAACATGGGAAGGGTTGACATATGTAGTTTATGCAGGAGAGTAGGTTCTCCTTTCAATGGCTTCGTAAGCTCATGCCCCAACTATATTTATTTTTCATTTTGACAAAAACTGATCAATGCGGGAAGTTTTATTTGATGGGAAATCTGATCAATGCGGGAAGCTTTCGTAGGATGGTTTTGATATTTTTACTTTTTGAAGGTTGACTGATGTGAGAAGCCTTTTTACAATGACGTGGGTAGCCATCCTTCGAGGGAGAAATCTACAATTTTTTTTTGTTTTTTGGATAGCCTTCCTTTGAGCGATCGGTCTATATTTTTGATAGCTAGTTGTCCTTTGAGGGATCAGTCTATATTTTTAATAGGCAATTGTCCTTCAAGGGATCAGTCTATATTTTGATAAGATGTATCCATGGATTTTTTTTACTTTAATTTTTTTATTTTTGAGGGCAGGCTCAGTAGACCATTTTGAGGAGGGGAGAAGATGTGTGCATAGACTACACATATGTATCCCGTAACATGTCTTCAGTTGATAGACAAGGTGGATGGATGTAATGATTACAGGGTTCCTGTTGAGGAGGAACTTGTCCATGTGAAATATGTGATGAACAGATTTTGGGTGCTCATATTTAAGGTTTTGAGGATAGTGATGGTAAACCACATGCTTTCAAATCATTACAGTGATAAAATGATGGGTTAGTGATGGAATAAGATCTTTGATGTGACTACTATCATGATGGTCGATGTGTTAACAGTAAAAAGGTCGCAAGTGTAATGAATTCAAAGGTTATTTATCAGGTATACCATCAAGGGAGGCTAGACGATAAGCTCTCGATCTATACTTATGAGTGATAACATATGGACTGATCTAGCTACGGGAAAAATTTCCATGTTTACTCCTTTCCAGAGTAGTGAAAATTTTATTTTCCTTGAGGAAGAGATCAAAAATATTGAAGTCATGTTCTTTAACATGTTTTTTATATGCACGTTTAATGCGTTCTTGATAGACATGGTGGTGTTCGAGAGCTGTCAAACGTCATTCATCTAACAACTCAAGTTGTGCTAGACATTTCTTGATGATAATCCTCATCAGAGATAAAATATCTGAGGGATACATAGAGTGATGGGATTTGAACTTCAAGGGGTAAGACTACCTCAGATCCATAGACTAAAGAAAAGGGTGTAACACCTGTAGGAGCATGAATGCTAGTTCGATAAGCCCAGAGAGAAAATGACATTTGTATATGCCAATGCCTTCCTGTTTGAACGACATTTTTCATAAGAATTTTGTTAAGTGTTTTATTAGAAGCTTTGGATTTTCCATTTTCTTGTGGATAATAAGGTGATGAAAAGCTTAGTTTGATGTTGAATGTGTCACATAATTTCTTAACTTCCTTATTTTTGAAATATTTTCCATTATCAGTGACTAGTTTGTGAGGGATGTCAAAGAAACATACGATGTGTTGATAGATGAAGTCGATGATTTTGTTTGCTTTAGTAGAGACCAAGGGAATATCCTCTACCCATTTAGTGAAATATTCAGTATTTGTGATGATAGAGTGATGTCATTGTGATGAATAGGGATTAATGAGGCCGATGAGATTGAACCCCCATTGTGAAAAGGGCCATAATCTTGAGTGGGATATAGATCCTAACTGGGTATGTGAGTGAGATTAGAATGTTGTTGACACTTAATGCATTTATTGACATACACATAATAATCTTGATTGAGGATAGGCTAGTAATAGCCCATTCGTAGGATGTGTTTAGCAATAACCATACCATTAAAGTGTCCACCACATATGTCATCATGGACTTCTTGAATAGATTTAGTAGATTCATGGGATTTGAGACATCGTAATAAGAGGGCATCAAACCTGCATTTGTATAAAACACCACCTATGATGACATATCAGGTAGCACATTGGAGAAAAGATCACTTAGTGTTTTTGGACAAATTAGAGGGAATTTTAGATTCTGAGAGACAGGCAAATGTCTGTGTGTACTGGAGTTCTATTGGATTTTCTTCGATGAGGTTGATAGAAGGAAGTTTTTTGTTGTGATATGGTTGATCAAGTATGTGCATAATAACAAATAGTTTGGAATCTTCAGTTGATAGGGTGATAAGTGATGCAAGGGAAGCCATGGTGTCTGTGAAATTATTAGAAGATCTTGGAACTATTTGGATGGTGTAATGATCAAAGGATTCTAAGAGGAATTCAACAATGGTTTTATATTTTTGTAGAATCTTGTTTTTACATTGATAAATTCCTTTGATTTGATTGATAACAAGTTGCGAGTCTCCATAGATGTCCAAGATTTGAACACCAAACATGATAGCACTTTGGAGGCCCATGATAAGAGCTTCATATTCCACCATGTTGTTAGTGCATTCGAAGTTTAGTTTGAAATATAGGGGATAGGAGTCCCCTAGGGAGGTATAATAACGATACCGGAACCTCCCCCTTACTAACACTTAGATCCATCAAAGAAAAGTGACATTTTGATGGGAGTATATCCGTGATCGATAGTGTTGATAGATTCGTCAGGGAATTGTTCATGAGGTAGTTGATTATCAGGAAGGGGAGCTTTGGCAAGCTGATCGGCAATGGATTGTCCCTTAATAGATTTTTTTGAAGATGAATTCAAGGTCAAACTCAGTCATGCATGAGCCATCGAGTGATACAGTCACTATGATATGGTTTGGAATGCATGGTTTTAAGAGGATTGAAGTTAGTGACCATGTAAGTTTTGTGATTAAGTAGATAATGAAAAATTTTGGAAGTTGTGAAGTACAAGGCACAACATAACTTTTCAGCTTCAGTATAATGGGTCTCGTTGTCATGGAGAGTGCAGCTTATATAATAAAAAACTTGTTCATGGCTTTGCTCATCTCGATGAGTAGGCATGACACCTAGGGCATGATTAGTAGTGAATATGTAGAGATAGAACAACTCCCCCTTGCATGGAGGTGTAAGCATAGGTGGTGACAGAAAGTATTGTTTGATGTGATTGAAGGCCTTTGGACAATGTGATGCCATTTAAAGTGTACATCCTTTTGAAGGAGATGATGGAAAGGTTGACAATGGTCTAAAAGTTGTGAGATGAAATGACAGATTGATTGAAGTTTACCTTGAAGGCTACAAATTTGTTTGAGGTTTGATGGAGGAGGCATCTCGATGATGGATTTGATCTTAGTGGGGTCTACTTCAATGCCTCGAATAGAAATGATGAACCCTAGGAGTTTTCCAGTGAGGACACTGAATACACACTTAGTAGGGTTAAGGCAAAGTAAATATTGGATAAGATGAGTGAATATTGTGTCAAGGATAGTGAGATGGTCCCTACATTGCTTAGATTTTCCTAAGAGGTCATCAACGTAGTTTTCTATGGTTTTGTGGATAAGATCATGGAAAATTCATGTCATTACACGTTGATAAGTGGAACCCATGTTTTTAAGTCCAAAGGGCATAACATGGTAATAGAAAGTCCCCCAAGGAGTAATGAAGGATGTTTTGTGTTGATCATCTATGGCGATGAGGATTTGATTATAGCCAGAGAATTCATCCATAAGGGAAAGCATTTCATGGCCGGTGGTGAGATCGATGAGTTGATCCATGTTCGAAAGGGGAAAGTTGTCATTAGCATAAGTAAGGTTGAGGTCTCGAAAGTCCATACAAATATGTAACTTTCCAGAGGATTTGGTTACGAGTACGATATTACAGACCCATTGTGGATAATCAATGGGTAAGATGAAATTAGAAGAAATGAGATGTTGTAACTCTTCTTTGATGAGAAGACCTATGTGGGGATGCATCCTACGTAGATTTTGTTTGACAAAATTAGCATTAGGATAGGTGACGATATTGTGAACGATGATGTTAGGGTCAATACCTGACATGTCACTATATGACCATGTGAAATCTTGACTATGTTTAGAGAGGAAGGTGGTGAAGTTTCCCAATTCTTACGAATCTAAGGATTGACCAACTTTGACTATGTGAGGATCTTGTGGAGTCCCTATGTTAACATCAATAGTGGATTCGTTGAGGAGTGTGGATGTGTCAGGTGGTAGAGTCTTTTGAAGGTAATGGTCCTCCACCCCCATATAAGAGAGTATAGATTGGTCATCGTGGCATTGAAGAACGTCAATGATAGGGGAGTCTTCCTCTATCATTTTAGGTAATACGAGTGGAAGGGTTTCAGTACCATGGTTAGTTTGATAAGTAAGTGGTCCTAAGGAGATATTGTTGACTAACAAAAATTTAGGTGGGCTAGAAACGGTGTCATCTATGTCCATGGGGTCATCGTGAGAGGGTGAAGAAGATGGTTCTAGTTCTGTTATGGATCCAGATACGGTGCTTGTGGAGGATTCTGAGGCCATTTTTTTGAAACCTAACCCATATTTTTCATGAGGTTTACAGGAATGATCAAGAATTAAGTCATGAATACCATGTTCATAACATTCAAGGCTGAAGTCCTTTCACGTACAATGATGGAGGTACATTTGTGCGAAGGCTTGGTTATATAAAAATATGAAGTCTAATATGAGTGGTTTTATGTGATGTTGATTAGTAGGACATGGAGGATGGTCAATCCCTTTATAGACGAGATTGGTTTTGATGTGGTGGACTGAAGTAAATAACATCTCCAACAGTAGGTTCATACATGGGTTTTTATCAAGTCTTCCGTATGTCTTCAGTGTAGGAAGATAATTAAGTGTAAGGAGGTGATACTCCCCTAGTGAAAGATGTTGCATGACATCATCGAAAGAATTATAATCTGGTAATTTTGATGAGGTGATGCATGAGCTAGTAAAGGTTTCATTAGAGGATCCCGAGTTTGTTTTAGGGACAAACACGTCATTGGGTTGATATGTCATGTGGCATGCTTTGAAAGGGTTTGGATCAGCTAGAAAAGTGAAGGTTTTACCTTCATGTTCATATTTGAGACAACTATGGAGAGTGGATGGGATACAATGCATAACGTGTATCCGAGGTTGACCTAATAGCATGTTATATTGAAATTATCCTTCTACTAGATAGAAGATTTCATGGAGGGTCTTGACGTCAATTTGATTGGTAAGATAATTGTGCCCAATGTGGGAGTGACAGTGTCATTAAAGACTCACAGTACCACAGGTGACTGGGTGACAATGGTGTTGGGTAATTGGAGTTGATCAAAGGCATGTGATGATATGATGTTAATGTTGGCATCATTTTGATCATGACTCTCTTAATGAGAGTATCATCAATTTAAGCAGTGATGAATAATGGAAGATCATGGTCTTTGGGTTGTAAGGATAGGATTTAGAACTATCAAAAGAGATGAAAACAAACATTTTAGGTGTACCAACTAATTTTCAAATGGTTGTGGATCATCTGAGGGTACTGATATGGATTGGAGTGTTTCAATCATGGCTTGTCGATGTTGTGGTGAAGTTTGCACAAGCTCGTAAAGGGACATATTTACTGGATCTTGAAGAAGTTGTTTGACGATGGTATTTTACATGGAAGTGGTAGATTGAGTATGTGGAGCAGAAAGGATGGATACTTTAGCTTTGGTAAAAGGTGTTGGATTAGACGAATCGAGAGTGAGTGGGATGGATACCTTAGAATTTATTTGATATGAAGTCTTAGGGTCATGGGTATGAGCTCTGGTAATGACATGTACTACATCAATTTGATAAAGCGGGGCTTTCTTGGAAGAGACCTCACCTTTGGTAGATGTAGATGTAGTAGCAAGTGATGGTTTGGATGTAGTGGTCTTAGATGTCTGATGGGTTTTTTTATGGTTCTAGATCTGTAGGGAGAAGACCTTTATTAGCAAGGATTTGAATGACAGTGTGAAGGGCTTTACAGTCCTCTGTAGAATGTCCTAGTGTTTGATGATAATCACAAAATGCTTCAAAATTATACCAGGAGGGTTTCCACCCTCGAGAGTTAGATGGCTTAAGAGGAGGTAAGGTTATGATGGACTGTTGGATGAGACTTTCAAGGATTACAACATAATGTCCTTTTGAGGTTAAGGTTGAAGGGAGTGGTGTTTCTTTTGATGATATGGATGTTCAAGGGATCACTTTTTACTGTGATGTGTTTAGGTGTTGACTGAGGGAATGATCTTAGACTCTGTAATAGTGAGTAAAAATTTGGACGAGGGTATGGCCCCAAGATAGAAGGCACGGATTTTGGATCTTGTGTTGTTTGATGATAATGTGACATGATTGCTACCTTCTTAAATGAAGGGATGGGCAGTCGTGTAATGGGTTTTTTAAGATTGCACACATAATGTTGGTGACATGGTCATTGTAAGATATTTTCACATATTGTAAGATAGGTTTCTTTTCCAAGGCTTGTGAAGATCTTGTAGATGAGTTTGAAGTAGATGGAATGGACATGGATAGATTTTAGGTCTTCCTAGAGGCAATACTAGGAGAAGTATGTGATTTAATAGGTGCTTCTGGAGTAGAAACATAGTGTGTAGATGGTGTGGTTGATCCATTTATTGTTTATGTGACAAAATCATTTTATGAATGTGGATGGTTCGTATTTTGCTTATGTGATAGGAGCACTAGACATTGAACATATGGATGAATGATATTTGATTGTGTTAATGGTGTGATGGGAGTGAATGACATTAGACTGTGGTTGACTAGTAGATGGAGCATGGTTCAGGAAGGTTTGTTTAAAAATATCTAGGTTCTAATTTGGAGGTGCATTTGGGTTATCCAGTTGTAACTCACCTTTTTCAATAAGGTCCTGAAGGACTTTTCTAAATGAGTGACACCTTTTGATGTCATGACCTTTGACCCTATGGTATTTGTAGTAATCATTATCTTGATACCAACAGGTTTTTGAGATAGATGTGTCGATGATGTAGATGGGAGGAAGGGTGATCATACACGTAACCAAGAGTTTATCAAAAATTACGTTGTAAGATTCACCAATGGGTGTATAGTTGTGTTGAGGGTGTGGGCGTTTAGTAGTCGAATGTTCTTTAGAAGAAGTCTTTACGATGACTGTGTTTTCTGATGTTTTAGATTTTTTATGACTAGAGGATGGCTTGAATGAGGACTCAGGTTTAGGATTCTTTAAAATGAGTTTTACCCTACCATCCTCAAGGACAAGGAGTTTGAGTTTGTGAGCCATAGTAAAGACTTCATCAAACGTTTAGAAGGATTGGATTTGAAGTGTGGATGATATATGTTTGGCACAGGAGTGAGAAAATAACTCAATTAATTTTGTTTGTGGGAGGGATAAGGATAGTTGATTAATAATACCCCTCCAGTGGGTGACAAAATATGCAATAGACATGTCTTTGAATTGTTTAATGGTGTATAGATCTATGATGGTAATTTTATGGGAAATGTTGATTGAAAATTGTTCCAAGAAGAGTGAGTATTGGGGGATATTGTACTAATCTAATACAGGTCCAGTTAAAGACATGTGGAATGTTCTCAGCATGAGGTCCTAGTTGTGTGCAATGAGGTAACAAGCATGCTGGAAGGCCCGAATGTGTTGTTGAGGGTATTCTTTGTTATAGAATTTAAGGAACTTAGGAAGTTCCCATGTGGAGGATATGCTTTTATGGTACAGAGGGATGGATGGGTTCATTACAAATCTATTCATAAGATAATGTGTTCTTAGGACCCATAGAGGCAACTTCAAGGCTAGAGATCCTATTTATTAATCCCTATAAGGGGTCGTTTTGTGATGGTTGTTGTTGGGGATTGAATGATGAAGGGCCCGGTTGATTGTATGTAAGTGGATTTGGTTGTTGATATGATTGATATGGTATAGGGATACTATGGTGGAGTGGGGAGTACTCATGGGAATGTTGTATGCTAGTTGGCTATGAAACTAGGGGTTGTGAGGGTTGGATGTACTGATATTAGATAGGCATGGAGGTGTTCAAAAGGGGTTGTCATGGTTGGGGTATATGTTAAAAAGGGACGGACATATGGTGAGGGGTTGAACTGTTGAGGTCATATTGGAAGGGAATGAAAGTGTGGATAAGGGGTTAATATTGTTGGAGTATGTATTGAGAAGGGATGGAGGTGTTAATAAATGGTTGGGATTGTTGGTATGTATTGAGAGGGGATTTGGGAAACATGAGCAGTTGCCGAATGTTGTGAAGAAGGGTGGACACTAGAGATGGAGTTAGTATTGATGAGGGGTGTTGATGGTGGGATGAAAATGATTTGAACATATGATGTGGGTTGTTGTGAAGAGGTATATTAGAACACATTGAGTGGGATGGTTATCAAACTTATGGGAGGTGTTTGGATCATGGAAGATATAATAGGACTGGAGATGTAAGAAGATGTATTGATATTGTTTTGTGATGAGGTGGAGCCAGATGAGAGATATGACGAGGATGTTGATTATTGGTTGGTTGCACTTTGTGAAGAAACAATGTTGAGATTAAAAGTGATGATGGGTACTGATGTTGCGGGGACTGATGTTTCTGATCCACTGGTAGTAGAATAGGGATGGATTTGTTGGATGACCAGCTCATGGTTAGGATCAACAAGCTGGGAAAAATTGTAAGTGACATTGGTGACGAGGGGGTCATTGTTCAGGTGTGGGTTGTTGGAGGAAAAATCCTAGCAACAAGATACACATTTAAAGCCACAAGGTTTGAATCTAGTATCTCTATGAATACTAGATCATCACTATCAAAAAAAATGAGGACTAGGTGGAGCAAGGATTTTAAACATGGCCGATTGACTACTAAGAGAGTGAGGGAGTTCTTGATTATATGCTGGAGGTGATGAAGATGTTCGATATTGGTCAATTATATGTGTTGCGTCATCAATGTGAGTTTGGACATTTCCTAAGGATTGTTAAAAGCATTCAGTAGTCATGTTTTCAAAGTTTTGCAAAGGAGATTGTTATTTGGTTAGGACCATGAAAACAAACAATCACTAAAATAAAGAAGAATCTAGATGGTTGATTACAATCAAACAAACAAGTCACACAAGATGATTTTAATTATCTTGATTATAGAAAAAGATGAGATGTGAAAATGGTTAAGAGGTCATAGGAAATGGAAATCTAGGGTTGGTTTCAGGTGATGTTAAAGGTTAGATTCCTCGATATATTCGAAGGTACGTGAGGCCCGAATCTGTGTTGGTGTCAGTATGAGGAGTGGTATTGGGGCCTACCCCCTCATTTCACAATCACGCGGTGATAAGGGTGTCAACTGCTTAGCTGATATACCTCCCACCAACTTATTTATACTCATTCAAAACATCGAGTTGGCTTATCCTCTTGGTGATGAAATCCAAGTAGGTCTATATGGGTAGGATTGTTTTGATGCAGATTATATTTGACGTGGTTTGGTTGTGTGTGAGGGGAGTTAAGTGAATGCAATTTGTTAACCCCTAATTAAACTATATGATCAAGAAGATATGAAGGGTTCATTTTATATCCAAAAAAAATGTTAATTCGATGAGGACAACAAACAAATGCAATGCTAAGAAAAAGGAAAACGGAGAAAAGCGTACCTGTGATAGTTTTTTCTTTTTTATTTTATTTTTTTAATTTTTAGCTTAATTGGAATCTAGAAATATGCACTCCAAAGAAGGAAACCTGCAAAGGTTAGATGAAAACAAAAAGCAGAAAAGAAAACAATTCAAATGAAAACTGACTGAGTAATCAGGAACAATCCACAAAGATCATCAGATGATTATAGGAATTGTGGATGATTCATCAAAATCATTGGTGATTTACCAAAATTGCTAGTGATTACAGAAAGAGAACCCAAGAATGATTATAAGTTAATTTTAATGAAAACAAAGGGAACAGGGTCCCACCAGGCGTGCTAGGAATGTATTAGGTAGTTTTCGGTAAATGTTATTAAGTGCAGAAAGTACCAAAAAATTGAAAATAATAGGGATTAACGATACCTATGCTGAAAGTCACAATGTCGAGATGATGGGATGTAGACAATGAACAAGAACTCCACCTTTCACCGAGTGAAGAGACATGAAAATACAGATAGCTAGACAAGATATATTAGACAAATAGGATGACGAGCTTCTTGGCAAAGGCCTATTCTAGGAATCCAAAGGGACTTCCTTGAAGGATGTCAGCTTGTTTTCATACAATTAAGCAAGTTGATAAAGATAATGAGATAGATAATTACAATAAAGAGTATGTATGATAATGAAGTTATAACTCGAGGTGAAAAGGAAGATCATGTTCTTCTTTGTAGGTGTCCTAGGCTAGATTAGTGTAAATCTAAAGATATTCAAAGTAGTCGTACCAATAATCTTCAGTTGCTTTTTGAATCTCATGGAGGAATTCGAAATGTTCCTCAATGCCTTCAAGGTTTAGTGTGAATCTAATGGTGCTATTAGTGCAAAATCACAGCACCCCCAAATGAGTTCTAAAAATCTACTTTTCTAAGGTAGACTCATTTGGTGTGATTACATAACATTGAACTTTCCCCAAGGTGTGGGACCTTGTAAAATGGGAAAGCTCTCCAGATTAAAGGTTGGTTCCTTATTCCTCTATTCAGGTGCATGCATGGGAGCTTGCAGAGGGTTTATCTCTATACTTAGTCTAAAACTTGCCAAGGAGACAGGGGTAAAAGGAGTATAAGAAATAAGAAATGACTAAACTACTAGGTGATGCACCAAAGGAATGATGAACACTTATTTTGCTAATAGACACAAACCAACAAAATGCATACAATAAACAAGCACAGATAGCCAGATATATAATAGAAGACCAGATGAAAGAAAAAGAGACAAGAAAGGATCTAAAATCGATCACAGACGTGTTTTATTGCTCTGTAGATTGATACAGTCCATTACAAAGTAGCCAAGAGGTAGAAACGTAATACAATTTTGATGGAAGGCTTGAACCCCACAAATCCCTTTGCTAAGAGGAGAAGGGAGCCTACAAAACAAAGAATGTCCAACCCTTTACAATGAATCATGCCCCCATATTTATAGATTCAACCTGAAAGAAGAAGAGAGAGAGAGAAGTGGGAAAATCAGGTTGAAGCTCAACCACTATTGTTAATGCTTCTGATAAAATCTACCCCCAAATCCTTCTTTACTGCATCAATCCTTGGTTTGGTGCCTTAAAGGAAGAGGAGATTGAAACAGATCAAATCTGATCTGGTTGTTGAGGTAAGAAGATCCTGCATTGAAATCCTAAAGACAGTTTCCTTTTTCCTTTACCTAACCTCCTAAATAATAAAGTTTCAAACCTCCATTACGTGGGCAAGGCTGAGATCTTTCCAATGGTGTCAAATTTGCAATATTTCAAGCCCTGAGTCAAAAGATATGCCCCTTTGAAGTTTGTATCGGGTCCGTACAAATGGGCGGGAAAATAATTTGAAAAATGGGTCCCCCTTTTGGTATGGGACACGTGGCAGCCTTGTTGGAACAAAAATCAGGCCTACGGGTCCGCAATTTATCTTTTCCCCTTTAGCGCAAAAAACACAAAACTCAAAAAAATCTCTGCACAGCCCGACTCTGCCCACTGGACACGTGGCTCCTTTTGGTTGGCTAGGAAATGTGCTTCCATTTTCATCTTTGTGCCTTTTGGACAAAAGGCAATTTTTCACCTTTTCCTCTGACTCCCTGCTTTGGTTTTGACTCTGCCCAAATGCTGACTTTTTCCCCATTTTGCAACTTTTATCCTTTTGAGATAATAAGGGGAAAAAAAAATAAAAAAATTCCCCAATGGCCCGCTTTCCCCTTCTGATTCTTGTGCCGTTTGGAAACCTTTTCTTTGCTATAGGACACATGGCTCCTTCTGCTGCCTTCTTTTAGTCATTTTTCGAGCCCGAACCTGTCCCCTTCTTGTTTCTGGTTCCTCTGTTACACTGATTTACCCTGCTATCCATAGTTGAGTCACCTGTGACTTAGAGGATTTGATTTCCCGACATAGTTGTCGTTCTTTTGATCAGGGTCCTTAGACTCTCTGCCAGCCTCCACTCCATTTCGAGTCCTTCTGCGACCAATTTGTAAGATTTGAACGAGTTATTTCAGGTTCCTTCTATGCGGGGTCGTGACTGATCCAATATTTGGCACGGGGGTGAAATATGGATAACAATTTGGTGACTCACAGGGGTATCTACCTGCTAGATGAAAAGACCAATTGCCTTATCGTATCCGTTGGGCATGGAGTTGAGAAAGATGGTCTGATACTAATTCTACCTCTGATTCACAAGCCCGAATGCTTGCACTCTCAATTTTCATAAGAAATCTTGAAATGAAGGTTTCTGAGAGTAGAAAATTGTTTTGATCCAGGGCTTCATCTGTCTCTCTGAATGGACTGCATAAGAGCAACAAAACAGCACCACACTATATACAAAATTTGAAATCATACATACTCCAGATGGGACATACAGAGCGTGTAAAGTACTTAGGAGAAAAGTAATCTACACTACAACAAGACAATGTGCAGAAGCACTTAGAGGAAAGAGAAAACTAAACTAATATGTACAGGGTGAGAACTCCCCTTTTAGTAGCAGTGCTTAAGATAGATCCCATTTACTGGAATCTGCAACTCTTCACCCTCCAATGTAGACAATTGGAAAGCATTGCTACTTTTGCATCTTGTGATCATATAGGGGCCACTCCAGATGGCGTCAAATTTGGAATGCCTTCCTAGTTTTTCTCGATCTGCATCCCATTTCAAAACCAGGTCTCCTTCCTGGAAGGTCCTTACTTTTTCCTTCTTGTCAAAGCATTTCTTGATTGAAGCCTGATTCTTCTCTATTGCTTGGAGAGCATGCTCTCTGGTTTCTTCTAATTCTATCAGCTCACATACCTGGCCTCCATGGGTCCAAATTCAGACATCTCTAGTTGCTTCATGAGCTCCAATGCTGGAAACTCAAGTGATATAGGCAACACTGCCTCTTTCCCATAGACAAGCTTGAATGGAGAGCTACCTGTAGATCTCTTGGGCATTATTCTATCAGCCCATAAGGCTGTTTTGAGCTTTGTGTGCCAGGTCCTCTGATTCTCATCAAGAGTTCTTCTGATGATCTTTAGCAGGTTCTTGTTTGTGGACTCAGCCTGGCCATTACCTTGAGGGTAATAGTTTGATGAAGTACTCAAATAAGTCCCATTCTTAACAGCCCATCCTGTGATCTTGGAACCTATAAATGCTAATGCATTGTCTGATATGATGGTGGCTGGCACTCCAAATCTGGTCACTATCCCTTCATAGAAATCTAGGATACTAGACTCATTTGCTTCCTTGAGTGCCACTGCCTCGGTCCATTTGGTGAAATAATCTGTCACTGTCAGGATCCATTTGTGACCTTGGCTTGAGTTTGGATTGATGACTCCAATGAAGTCCAATCCCCATTGCATGAAAGGTTGGTCGACTGAGATTGGGTGCAATGGAAGTGTTGCTAGCCTTTCCTTGCCTTTGAAGAATGCACAATTCTTGCACCTTTTGATCCATGTGTAGCAGTCACTAAACACTCTGGGCCAATAATATCCTGCTTTCATGATTTTGAGTGTTGTCACTCTTGGAGAAAAATGGCCTCCAGCTGCTTCAACATGGAATTCTTGTAGCACTCTCTCCACCTGATCTGTCCCAATGCATCTCATAAGAATGCCATTGATGTCCCTCTTGAACAAGACACCATCAATAAGAACATATGGGATGGCATGTAACCTGAAATGCTTTCTTTTTTCTTTACTCATCCCATGAGGACACATTCCTGTTTGAAGGAAGTGCACCATGTCTTGGGTCCAACAAGGAGCAGATACATCATCTCTCCCTTCTTCTTGATCATCTTATACAACAAAAACAACCTCCTTTTCACTGTCTGTTTCATCTTGTTGACCTGAGGCTAGTTGTTCACATAACCCCTTCCCATGGACCAAATTGGTGACCTTGATCTCAATGTCATATTCCATGACACGAGTGATCCATCCTGCACGCTTCTCATTCAGGTCCTTGCTGAGAAGGAATTCTTTAACTCCTGCATGGGAGACCAATAGTTGGATTTTGTTGTTTGAAACCAAATGCTTAAACTTCTTCAATCCTCTGATCACCGCCAGGACCTGCTTCTCAATGAAGGAGTACCTCACCTCATAATCTTCCAGACTCTGGCTGAAGAAAGCAATTGGCTATTCTGTACTTTCTTTGTTCTGCTGCACCAAGATTGCAGAAATTGTGTCGCTGCCACCAAAGGCATACAATATGAAGTCTTTGGAAAAATTTGGGTTCACAAGAGTTGGGGCTTGTGATATGGCTTCTTTGATAGCCTCAAAACTTTCTTTTCCTTCAGCTGTCCACCTGAATGTTAAGCTCTTCTTCAGCATCAACGTTATTGGCTTAACAAGGGCAACAAAGTTTGGAACAAACCTGCGGACAAAATTGATTTTTCCCAAGAAGCTTTGAAGAGCCTTCTTGTGACTTGGCAATGGCAATGCTCTTATTGCTTGAACTCTTTTTGGGTCAATTTCCAATCCTTCCTTTGATACAATATGGCCTAGAAGCTTACCTTCATGGGCCAAGAATATGCATTTTTTGGGGTTCAGTGACACCCCAAAACTCCTGCATCTTTGGAACACCTGCCTTAGATGGAAAAGATTTGCTGCATTTTTGGAAAATAATGTAATGTCATCCAGATAGATCAACACTATTTTGTTGATCAGCCCCTTGAATGCCACATCCATTGCCCTTTGAAAAGTGGCTCTGGTGTTGGACAATCCAAATGGAATTTTCCTGTAGGCATAGGTGCCCCATTTGGTAGTGAAAGTTGTTTTGAATTGATCATCTTCTTTCACCATGATCTGGTTGTACCCTAAGTAGCCATCTAGGAGGGAGAACCTTTCTGACCCAGACACTACTTGCAAGATCTGCTCCATTGAAGGGAGTGGGTAGTGGTCTTTGAGGGAGGCTCTGTTCAAATCCCTGAAGTCAACACACAACCTGATTTCTCCATTTTTCTTTCTGAATGGGACCATATTTGCAACCCAACTTGAGTGTTTGATTGGAAATATGATGCTTGCCTCTATCAGCTTGTTCATCTCCTTCTTCATCAGAGGCTCAATATGTGGGTTGACTGGTCTCTGCTTCTACCTGATGGGCTGAGCAGCTAGATCTAGTTCTATTGTGTGTTGTGCTAGCTTTGGATTGAACCCTCTTAGGTCTTCATAACTCCAAGCAAACACATTAGGGAATTCTTGGAAAAGTTGTATGAATTCATACCTTTCTTGTTTGGTGGCCACTTTGCCAATTTGAAGTGTTTTGTCTTCTCCAACTGGGATTGACTCTGAATCTTCTCCTTTGATCTGCATGTTAGCCTTCTCTTTTCTGAACTAATCATTAGGATTGAAAATAGATTCCAGTGTCACTAAGCCTTTGGGAAGCTTGTTTGTATGCAGTTGTACTATCTGATTCCCATATTGCTGCTCTAGTCTGCTCTGGTTTATAGCTGAGAATTCAGCTTCTTCTTGTAGAAATTTAATGATCTGTTGATCATTCTCAAACACCTGCCAGCATGTATTATTATCTGGCACTGTTGGCCTCACAACCACATGGATATGTGGTTGTTCTTTGTCTCTCTTGATGTTGTCAACCACATCAAACATTGCTCCAACTGCTGCAAGTCTATCAGCAGCTTCATTCTCCTTCCTGGGTATGGACACACAATACTGAAGGCCTCAAAATCCTCCATGAGATCCCATACCCTACTCTTGTAGTTCTTGAGTAGGTCATTTTTGACAGCATTAAGTCCTCTGACTTGATTGGCAACCAGTTCACTGTCACCAAATACTTGCAAGTTCTTGATTCCTAGCTTCCTTGCCCAATGAAGACCTTGGACTAAAGCCTCATATTCAGCAGTGTTATTTGAGCAAGCAAACTAGAATCTGAAGGCTGAATAATATCTCATACCTCTGGGGGACACAATCATGGCTCCTCCTCCAGCTCCTTGTCTACTCCTTGAGCCATCAAAGGACAATTGCCATACCTCATTGTCATCCTTGTATTCTGGCTTGATTAGGTCAGGAAGAGGCTGATTCTCTTCATGTAGGTAGTAGACACCTAGCTCAGATTCTTCCATCTCCTTATAGGGGTCAAAAGCATGGATTTTTTTGGCCCAATCATCAAGAGTCAAGTCTGGGATACATCCCACCTTGGTATTTGCTTCAGAAGTGCTTAGGAGGTCTTCTTGATCAAAAGCTGAGCAGTTGGCATTGATTGGGATAGGCACATAGGATTCAATATGATAATCAGCAATAGGTTCAGATCTGATTGTGGCCTTCACCCCATACCTTGTCCTAAAGAGCATATGTGACCAATCAGCAGATAGGTAGCCTCCAATTTTGGCAGTGAAGTCCCTGGACAGACACAAAGCAAAATGTGGTGGCAAATCTATGATTGACACGTTTTGCAAAATAGTCACATTAGGGCAAGCATGTAGAGTGAGACTCAGATCCTTGATGATTCCCACAGTAGTCACTGTTGTCCCATCTAATTGGACTACTCCTCTAGAGATGACTTCATATTGGAGACCCAACTGATCAGCTATTTGTTTGGGCATCACAGAACTACTAGCCCCAGAATCAATCATACAATTGTGCACCAATTTGTCTCCAATAATCAATGAGACATAGAAGGGAGGAGGTCTCAGGTTTTTACCTTGTTGTTCTCCATGGTTCCTCCCAGGTTGAACTGCATTGGCAAGCACTCTCTCTTGTTGGTTAGGGGGTGATTTGAACTTGACCAATTCTGCATGGCAGTCTGCAATAGATCCCTCTACCCTGGAATGGCCAGTGACTCCCATAGTGAAATGTTCACACTTTTCCTTTTCATCTACTCAATAATATTGAATGAGCTATCTTTTTGTTGCCCCTTCCCAGACACATTTCTTTCTTGCATGTGGGTTGTTACAACTAGTGCTTGACTGGGTTTGGAAGGTGGCTTGGATTGGTTCTGCATTTGGGACTTGTACTTGGAGCACCAGGACCTTGTGGAGTGATGGAAGGTTGAGGGTCACCTGAGTTCAGTGGTTGGCCCTCTCCAATATTTCTCTTTTTGGACTGTGTATTGGCAGCCACACTTTGAGAAGGGAACTGATTCATCCCACAGAAGTCTTCAGCCTGCCAATTGACAAGCATAGTCTCATTTGGGGGGCCACCTTGTTGAGCTCCTTGTTGCTGATCTTCCTCTTGGCCAGGTTCTTGTGGCACCATACTGGTTTGCACCATCAAGGCCTGATTTAGAGCACCATTAAAGCACGTTGATTGGTTATGTGGCTGACTGCATGGAAAACACCAATCATATTCTTGTGCCATATTGTTTTGTGCAGGAACCAATGATCTTGATGTTGAAGCTGTGTTAGGATCATACGGCCTGAAAGGTCTAGCAGCTTGGGGTTGTCCTTGGTTCTGGCTCTGATTCATAGTATGAGGTGGTGGCCTATTGTACTGATACTGGGGTCTAGCTTAATATTGAGCCTGGGGCTAGTATGGCTTGGAACTCTGAGCTTGTTGTCTTTTGATAGTCACTAGCTCATTCCCAAAGTTTTGAAGTTGCTTTCATCACTTCCTGAAGCTCTTTAGAGGTATTAGATGATGAAGTGGAAGCTTCAGCTGAGCTTTGACTCCTGGGGGTGGGTATAGGAGCTAATGTAGGTGCTTGGCTAGTATCTGGGCTTCCTAACTCAGGGTACAGAGGCATGGATGGCCTAGGAGTGATTTTTCTAGCTTGAATCAAATGGTTCTCAGCCCCTATGGAGAGGCTATAGGCTGCAGGTAATGTAGTGCCCCCCATTGACTGAATCATCAGAGAAACATCAGAATTTAAATCCATAAGAAAGTATAAGAAGGCACCTTCATTAGTGGGCTTTACTACTGTTGGAATCCTATCCCAGGTCCACTGGAATCTGAGGTTGAAGTCTATCAGCTTCTCATTTAGGGCTCTCTTGATTGTTGTTAGTTGCTCCAACAAAGACAAGTTATCACCTTTTTCCCCAAACTGATTGTGAAGAGCCATGCACAGCTGGTTCCAGTTCTGGATAGAGCCTGCTTCAAGACTCCTGAACCATTGTGAAGCTTTCCCTTTGAATGAAGAGGTGAGCAGCTTGACTGCAATGTCCATCTCATGGATCTCATGGATTGTACAGACATTTGCAATATCTTGGACATGGTCACTAGGAGAAGTTTGATTTTCCCCAGTGAAATATGGGATGCTCTTTAATGCTGCAATCGGAACTGGGTTTTGTGCATTCAAGGTGAGTGGACTACTGCCGGTGAAGTTGACATATGGATTTGGTTGTGCCATTCTGATTGGCCTAAGAATCCTTACAGACTGAAAGAAAGGCCTTGCAGGTGGAGGTGTTGACAAGGTTCTGCTTGGTGGAGATGGAGACCTCTGAACTCTTCTTCCTCTCCTTTCTCTACCTGGGGATAGATGCAAGTATTCAAATATACCTTCTTTCCTTGCTCTAGACCAGGTTTTTCTCATGAATCTCCCAAGCTTGGGCTGCTGAAACTAGTAGATTTGTTTCTTTTGGAGTCACCAGATGTACAATTTTAAGGCTTCTTAAAATCCAGAATCACAACAAGTGTACATCAATCCCTACTGTAATAAGATGGAGACTTCTTAGTCCCACTGGGCATGCCAAAACTGTTAGTGTGAAATCACAACACCCCCAAATGAGTTCTATGGATCTACTTTTCTAAGGCAGAGTCATTTGGTGTGATTGCATAACATTGAACTTTCCCCAAGGTGTGGGACCTTGCAAAATGGGAAAGCTCTCCAGATTAAAGGTTGGTTCCTTATTCCTCTGTTTAGGTGCATACGTAGAAACTTGCAGAGGATCTATCTCTATACCTAATCTAAACTTGCCAAGGAGACAGGGATAAAAGAAGTATACAGAAATAAGAAAAACTAAACTACGAGGTGATGCACCAAAGGAATGATGAACACTTATTTTGCTAATAGACACAAACCAACAAAATGCATACAATAAACAAGCACAGATAGCCAGATATATAATGGGAGACCAGATGAAAGCAAAAGAGACAAGAAAGGATCTAAAATTGATCACAAACGTGTTTTATTGCTCTGTAGATTGATACAATCCATTACAAAGTAGCCAAGAGGTAGAAACACAATAAATTTTTGATGGAAGGCTTGAACCCCACAAATCCCTTTGCTAGAAGGAGAAGGGAGCTTGCAAAACAAAGAATGTCCAACCCTTTACAATGAATCTTGCCCCCGCATTTATAGATTCAATCCTGAAAGAAGAAAGAGAGAGAGAGAAGCGGGAAAATCAGGTTGAAACTCAACCACTGCTGTTAATGCCTCTGATGAAATATCTCTCCAAATCTATCTTTACTGCATCAATCCTTGGTTTAGCACCTTGAAGGAAGAGGAAATGGTGAAACAGATCAAATCTGATCTGGTTGTTGAGGCAAGAAGATCCTGCATTGAAATCCTGAAGATGTTTCCTCCATTTTTCTTCACCTAACCTCCTCAAAATTAAAGTTTCAGACCTCCATGGCATGGGTGAGGCCGAGATCTTTCCAACGACATCAGATTTGCAATATTTTGAGCCCTGAGTCGAAAGATATGCCCCTTTGAAGTTTGTATCGGGTCCGTACAGGAGGGCGGGAAAACAACTTGAAAAATGGGTCCCCTTTTGATATGGGACACGTGGCAGCCAGATTGGAACAAAAATCGGGCCTACGGGTCCACAATTTATCTTTTACCCCTTTCTTCAATTCCCGCTTTGGCTTTGACTCAGGCCCAGATGCTGACTTTTTGGTTGGCTAGGAATTGCTTCCATTTTCAACTTTTACCCCTTTTGAGACGCAACTTTTTCCAAGTTGCGGAACCCATGTGAGATTTTACAATTTTTACCCCTATGTTTGAAAGAACCACCCCTTTCTCCATGTAGCAGTCTAGGAACTTGCTTGGGTCCCTGTCTTTGACTGCATGGAGCCTGAACACTAATCTTTGTCGTTTCTTCCCCTCCTCTCTGGTATTTCTATCTGACATATCTGCTATCCATAGTTGAGTCAACCTTGACTCGAAGAATGGATTTACCCCTGTGAAATGGCCCGACAGTGGTTGTTTCTTTTGTACAGGGTCCTACATCTCTTTATACCTTGCCACTTTGGTTCGAGTCCTTCTTCAATTTGTAGATTTTGACTTTTTTCCTCTTATGCGGGATCGTGGCTAATCCAATATTTGGTACGGGGGTGAAATATGGATAACAATTTGGTGACTCATAGGGGTATCTACCCGCTAGATGAAAAGACTAATTACCTTGTAATATCTATGGGGCATGGATTTGAGAAAGATGGTCTAATACTAATTCTTCCTCTGATTCACTGAGCCCCTACTTGCACTCTCAATTTTCATAAGAAATCTAGAAATGAAAGTTTCTGAGAGTAGAAAAACCCAGGGCTTCATCTGTCTCTCTGAATGGACTGCATAAGAGCAACAAAATAACACCACACTATATACAAAATTTGAAATCATACATGCTCCAAATGGAACATGCAGAGCATGCAAAGCACTTAGGAGAAAAGCAATCTACACTACAACAAGACAATGTGCATAAGCACTTAGAGGAAAGAGAAAACTAAACTAATATGTACAGGGTGAGAACTCCCCTTTTAGTAGCAGTGCTTAAGATAGATCCCATTTACTGGAATCTACAACTCTTCACCCTCCAATGTAGACAATTGGAAAGCATTGCTACTTTTGCATCTTGTGATCATATAGGGGCCACTCCAGATGGCGTCAAATTTGGAATGCCTTCCTGGTTTTTCTCGATCTGCATCCCATTTCAAAACCAGGTCTCCTTCCTGGAAGGTCCTTACTTTTGCCTTCTTGTCAAAGCATTTCTTGACTGAAGCCTGATTCTTCTCTATTGCTTGGAGAGCATGCTCTCTGGTTTCTTCTAATTCTATCAGCTCTGCATACCTGGCCTCCATTGGTCCAAATTCAGACATCTCTAGTTGCTTCATGAGCTCCAATGTTGGAAACTCAAGTGATATAGGCAACACTGCCTCTTTCCCATAGACAAGCTTGAATGGAGAGCTACCTGTAGATCTCTTGGGTGTTATTCTATCAGCCCATAAGGCTGTTTTGAGCTTTGTGTGCCAGGTCCTCTGATTCTCATCAAGAGTTCTTCTGATGATCTTTAGCAGGTTCTTGTTTGTGGACTCAACCTGGCCATTACCTTGAGGGTAATAGTTTGATGAAGTACTCAAATAAGTCCCATTCTTAACAGCCCATCCTGTGATCTTGGAACCTATGAATGCTAATGCATTATCTGATATGATGGTGGTTGGCACTCCAAATCTGGTCACTATCCCTTCATAGAAATCTAGGATACTAGACTCATTTGCTTCCATGAGTGCCACTGCCTCAGTCCATTTGGTGAAATAATCTGTCACTGTCAGGATCCATTTGTGACCTTGGCTTGAGTTTGGATTGATGACTCCAATGAAGTCCAATCCCCATTGCATGAAAGTTTGGTCGACTGAGATTGGGTGCAATGGAAGTGTTGCTAGCCTTTCCTTGCCTTTGAAGAATGCACAATTCTTGCACCTTTTGATCCATGTGTAGCAGTCACTAAACACTCTGGGCCAATAATATCCTGCTTTCATGATTTTGAGTGTTGTCACTCTTGGAGCAAAATGGCCTCCAGCTGCTTCAACATGGAATTCTTGTAGCACTCTCTCCACCTGATCTGTCCCAATGCATCTCAGCAGAATGCCATTGATGTCCCTCTTGAACAAGACACCATCAATAAGAACATATGGGATGGCCTGTAGCCTGAAATGCCTTCTTTTTGCTTTACTCATCCCATGAGGACACATGCCTGTTCAAAGGAAGTGCACCATGTCTTGGGTCCAACAAGGAGCAGGTACATCATCTCTCCCTTCTTCTTGATCATCTTGTAGAACAAAAACAACCTCCTTTTCACTGTCTGTTTCATCTTGTTGACCTGAGGCTAGTTGTTCACATAACCCCTTCCCACGGACCAGCTTGGTGACCTTGATCTCAATGTCATATTCCATGACATGAGTGATCCATCCTGCACGCTTTTCATTCAGGTCCTTGCTGAGAAGGAATTCTTTAACTCCCGCATGGGAGACCAATAGTTGGATCTTGTTGTTTGAAACCAAATGCTTAAACTTCTTCAATCCTCTTATTACCTAGATCAGGACCTACTTCTCAATGAAGGAGTACCTCACCTCATAATCTTCCAGACTCTGGCTGAAGAAAGCAATTGGCTTGTTTTGTACTTTCTTTGTTCTACTGCACCAAGATTGCAGAAATTGTGTCGCTGCCACCAAAGGCATACAATATGAAGTCTTTGGAAAAATCTGGGTTCACAAGAGTTGGGGCTTGTGATATGGCTTCTTTGATAGCCTCAAAACTTTCTTTTCCTTCAGCTGTCCACCTGAATGTTAAGCTCTTCTTCAGCATCAATGTTATTGGCTTAACAAGGGCAACAAAGTTTGGAACAAACCTGCGGACAAAATTGATTTTTCCCAAGAAGCTTTGAAGAGCCTTCTTGTGACTTGGCAATGGCAATGCTCTTATTACTTGAACTCTCTCCAGGTCAATTTCCAATCCTTCCTTTGATACAATATGGCCTAGAAGCTTACCTTCATGGGCCAAGAATATGCATTTTTTGGGGTTCAGTGACACCCCAAAACTCCTGCATCGTTGGAACACCTGCCTTAATGGAAGAGATGATCTGCTGCATTTTTGGAAAACATTGTAATGTCATCCAGATAGATCAACACTATTTTGCTTTGATCATCCCCTTGAATGCCATATCCATTGCCCTTTGAAAAGTGGCTCTGGATGTTGGATAATCCAAATGGCATTTTCTTATAGGCATAGGTGCCCCATTTGGTAGTGAAAGTTGTTTTGAATTGATCATCTTCTTTCACCATGATCTGGTTATACCCTGAGTAGCCATCTAGGAGGGAGAACCTTTCTGACCCAGAAACTACTTATAAGATCTGCTCCATTGAAGGGAGTGGGTAGTGATCTTTGAGGGAGGCTTTGGTTTACAGTCTGAGGTGGTGGCCTATTCTGTTGATACTGGGGTCTAGCTTGATATTGAGCCTAGGGCTGGTATGGCTTGGAACTCTGAGCTTGTTGTCTTTTGATGGTCACTAGCTCATTCCTAAAGTTATGAAGTTGCTTCGTCACTTCCTGAAGCTCTTTAGAGGTATTAGATGATGAAGTGGAAGCTTCATCTGAGCTTTGACTCCTGTGGTGGGTATAGGAGCTAATGTAGGCGCTTGGCTAGTATTTGGGCTTCCTAACTCAAGGTACAAAGGCGTGGATGGCCTAGGAGCAATTTTACCAGCTTGAATCAAATGGTTCTCAGCCCCTATGGAAAGGCTATAGGCTGCAGGTAATGTAGTGCCCCCATTGACTGAATCATCAAAGAAATATCAAAATTTAAAGCCCTAAGAAAGTATAAAAAGGCACATTCATTAGTGGGCTTTACTGTTGTTAGAATTCTATCCTAGGTCCGCTAGAATCTGAGGTTGAAGTCTGTCAGCTGTTCGTTTGGGGCTCTCTTGATCGTTGTTAGTTGCTCCAACAAGAACAAGCTATCACCTTTCTCTCCAAACTAGTTGTGAAGAGTCGTACATAGCTGATTCCGATTCTAGATAGAGCCTGCCTCAAGAATCCTAAACCATTGTGAAGCTTTCCCTTTGAGTGAATAGGTGAGCAGCTTGACTACAATGTCCATCTCATGGACCTCGTGGATTGTACAGACACTTACAATATCTTGGACATGGTCACCATGAGAAGTTTTATTTTCCCCAGTGAAATATGGGATGCTCTTTAATGCTGCAATCGGAATTGGGTTTTGTGCATTCAAGGCGAGTGGACTACTGCTGTGAAGTTGACATATGGATTTGGCTGTGCCATTTTGATTGGCCTAAGAATCCTTACAGACTGAAAGAAATGCCTTGCAGGTGGAGGTGTTGACAAGGTTCTGTTTGGTGGAGATGGAGACCTCTGAACTCTTCTTCCTCTCCTTTCTCTGCCTGGGGATAGACACAAGTATTCAAATATACCTTCTTTCCTTGCTCTAGACCGGGTTTTTCTCATGAATCTCCCAAGCTTGGGCTGCTGAAACCAGTAGATTTGTTTCTTTTGGAGTCACCAGATGTACAATTTTAAGGCTTCTTAAAATCCAGAATCACAACAAGTGTACATCAATTCCTAATGTAATAAGATGGAGACTTCTTAGTCCCACCGGGCGTGCCAAAACTATTAGTGCAAAATCACATCACCCCCAAATGAGTTCTAAAAATCTGTTTTTCTATAGCAGACTCATTTGGTGTGATTGTATAACATTGAACTTTCCCCAAGGTACGAGACCTTACAAAATGGGAAAGCTCTACATATTAAAGGTTGGTTCCTTAGTCCTCTGTTTAGGTGTGTGCGTGGGTGCTTGCAGAGGGTTTATCTCTATACTTAGTCTAAAACTTGCCAAGGAGACAGGGGTAAAAGGAGTATAAGAAATAAGAAATGAGTAAACTACTAGGTGATGCACCAAAGGAATGATGAACATTTATTTTGATAATAGACACAAACCAACAGAATGCATACAATAAACAAGCACAGATAGACTAGATATGTAATGGAAGACCAGATGAAAGTAAAAGAGGCAAGAAAGGATCTAAAATCGATCACAGATTTGTTTTATTGCTCTGTAGATTGATACCATCCATTACAAAGTAGCCAAGAGGAAGAAACATAATGCAATTTTGGTGGAAGGCCTGAACCCCATGAATCCCTTTGCTAAGAGGAGAAGGGAGCCTGCAAAACAAAGAATGTCCAACCCTTTACGATGAATCATGTCCCCGTATTTATAGATTCAACCTGAAAGAAGAAAGAGAGAGAGAGAGAAGCGGGAAAAGTAGGTTGAAACTCAACCACTGCTATTAATGCTTTTGATAAAATCTGCCCCCAAATCCATCTT
This sequence comes from Taxus chinensis, assembly GCA_019776745.2. Classification (NCBI taxonomy): domain Eukaryota; kingdom Viridiplantae; phylum Streptophyta; class Pinopsida; order Cupressales; family Taxaceae; genus Taxus; species Taxus chinensis. The sequence continues at coordinate 167,323,423 of CM034149.1, forward strand.
TATTGCATCAATCCTTGGTTTGGCACCTTGAAGGAAGAGGAGACAGCAAAATAGATCAAATATGATCTGGTTGTTGAGGTAAGAAGATCCTACATTGAAATCCCAAAGACATTTCCTCCATTTCCTTCACCTAACCTCCTCAAAAATAAAGTCTCAAACCTCCATTGTGTTGGCGAGGCTGAGATCCTTCCAACGGTGTCAAATTCGCAATATTTCGAGCCCTGAGTCGAAAGATATGCCCCTTCGAAGTTTGTATTGGGTCCGTAGAAATGGGGGGGAAAACAATTTGAAAAATGGGTAGCCCTTTTGGTATGGGACAAGTGGTAGCCTTGCTGGAACAAAAATCGGGCTTACGGGTCCACAATTTATCTTTTTGCCCTTTAGCGCAAAAAATGCAAAACTCAAAAAACTCCCGCAGCCCCGAAACTCCGCCTGGACACGTGGCTCCTTTTGGTTGGCTGGGAAATGCACTTCCATTTTTATCTTTGTGCCTTTTAGACAAAAGGCAAATTTTCACCTTTTCCTCTGACTCCCCGCTTTGGTTCCTCTACTACACCGCCCCCTCCTATCTGACCCTGTTATCCATAGTTAAGTCAACCTGTGACTCGAAGAACGGATTTAAGATGTGGAAACGGCCCGACAGAGTCGTTTCTTTTATATAGGGTCATTTGATCTCTCTTGGCCTCTATCACTCCATGGTCGAGTCCTTCTGTGACCAATTTGCAAGATCTGAACAAGTTCTTTCAGGTTCCTTCTATGCGGGGTCATGACTGATCCAATATTTGGCACAGGGGTGAAATATGGATAACAGGTGCATAAAGTGACCTCATGGAGGATGTTGAATTTCTCCCACACGAACACTTTTTGAATGATTCAGAGAACATAGATGTTTGTAATCGGATGGGATTGACCTAGAACAATCATCTGCATCATAAACATGCTTGCAAGCTAAAAAATTAAGACCAGGTATATAGATAATAATTGATAAAATGCAATGATTTGATAAAGTTGACTAAATTAATAGCAATCACAAGTGATTAGGAATAATTGTTGGCAATCGAGGGAATCGTGGGTGATTCCTATGAAAAATTTGATTATTTGATAAAACGTTAAACTGATTGAAATAGAGATTAAAATGATTATTTTATCCTTGTTTTGATGTAAAAAAATAATGGAAATAAGATTAGACAAATATTGGATTACCTTTGAAGTGAAATAGGCTAGAAAGTGCTCATAAAAATAGAATGAGTTTGTGATGTTGATAAGTTGAACATATAATAGTGTGAAGAGGATCTTGAAGACTTATGGATGCACAAACTGATGTGTTATGACCTCCTGGAGTGATAGAGTCTTGTTGTAGGGATTGAAGATTATTGGAGTGACATAGTTTCATTCACAAGTTTGAAAATTCAATATTGAAGATCCAAAAATGTCCTGGAAACAGGAGTTTGAGTTACTATTTATAATCGCAGATGATTTGTTGGAATCACCACCAATACGAGAAATTCAGAGAAACCCATTTGGAAGTGGTTTCAACCACTTCCTAATGTTTCGCTCGGAATGTTTCGGCTTCTGGGAATAGAGTTGCTTCTATCCTTTCATTCCTTTTAGAAACAGATGAGGTTAGGGTTAGGAGGAATACCTGTTGAATGTCGAGATGGTGTGCGCGTACCATAGAGAAAGATCAGGCTAACTGTGGAGAACTCCTTTTTGTCTTGGAAGGACTACCTGCAAATAAGAACACAAGACCACAAGATTTTGATTAAACAATAAATGAGGAAACTGCCTTGGGCCCAGGAAATATAAAACTTCCCTTCGAAGGTGGTCAGTTCCCCTGCTAATATGAATTAACACAAAAGACTGCAAAATATCAATTAAATTATTTTGTTAAACTGGGTAGGGGAAAAGGCTGGTTTCTGGTTTTGATCAGAGGAACCGATGGCGGTTATTAATGACCGACATCGGTTACTGATAACCGATACCGGTGGGTTCTAGGATCTTCTTGGTACAGATGGTGTTTGTAATAGCTGGCTTTTTTGGATGGTATTAAGAAATGGGGTGATTAAGAGTGAAAGAATGACAGTTAGATGCAATGGCACGTTGGGTAGTGGATTCAGAAACGGATTTAGGAGGACTGAGATTCAAGAAACATAAGAAATGTTATGACAAAAGGACATGTAAGATCTGACTTACTGGTTTTGACCGAGATGCAAGTTGATCTCCTTGGTTGCAAACACTTCTGGTTTCTTTACTCGTCTCTGCTCTGTCAAGTGAAGATCTGGACTCTGTTCCTCGCTCGCAATCCTCTCTGTTGATCCAGAAATCCTTTTACTGATCTCCAAAAATGAAATTTCGATCCGTTGTTTTGGTTTGGGGAGCCCATTTACAGGGAACCGATGGCGGTTGCGTAACCGACGGCGGTCGAGTAGGAACCGGCATCAGTAAGGAAAAAGTAGGCTATTTTTAGTAAAATAGCCCACCTTCCCTGCTTTTCTCCCGAGAGATCAGTTGCGGGCTTGGTCAAGTGGCTAGAAGGTCGGCTTTTGGTGCGAGTAAGGAGGCATTAGTTATGGATGTGAGTCTAGACCAAGTCATGGGTCTTAATTAGGTTAGTTTAGGGTTAGGGCTAGGTCATGATGAGGTGGCAAAGTGAGGTGGCGGGTAAGGTGATGTGGATTTATCAATTACAAGGTAATTAATAAATAATTGTGTAAAGTTTAGGTAATGAGGTTAGGTTGCGAAATGGGATGCGGGTCACAAGGGGTCGTGAGACACGAATTTGGTGTCTACACCTAAATGGGGATTTCTGGTATGGGGACGAGGGTAAGTGGTTAGGGGAGAGGTTAGGCATGGTTAGGAGGTTAGGAGGTTATGGTGAAAAGGTTTAGGATAGGTTAAAGATGGTTAGGATGTTTTAGGGAGGTTATGGTAATTTTTTATTGGTAAATACGGTTTACGGGGGATAAAAAATGATTTTATGGGGTGAGTGAGGTGACTTTGATAATAATAAAAGTGGTAGGTTTAATAGACTAATGTATGTATGCGGGGTGTAGGCAAGTGACGAAAACTTGGTGTCTACAATGAAAGCTCACCGATCAGACTAAAATAGAGCTCCATGTAGCAAGAAAAGAGCTTAACCAGAAGATTTCTCACATTTGCATGATAATTATAATAGGGTAAAAGGCACCACTCTTTTTAACCAGATAGTGCCATAGTTGGATAGTTTAAACCAACTGATTCTTGAAGCATTTAATAGCTAACAAGTACATGAAGATTTACTAAAGGAAGAAGTGCTAAAACTTTTTGAAGAAACCCAATAACGTGTTGCTTAAGGACAAACAACAAATTTAGTTTGGATTACTAGTAGAACCCATATTTGAATTCTTTATTCTGTAAGTCCTTAAGGACTTGATATTCTTTATTCATGACCCATTTATCAGTGGAGGCGCATGTGGCACTTTCATGAGAAATGCACTAAATATGATAAGGGGGTGTGCAGAGGTAACTGCACATGAAAAAGGATAAAAAGTGTGCGCACAAGAAGGATACCGAAAGTGCACGGGAAGATACAATGTCAACAAAGAAGATCATGAAAACTGGATAAGATCAGGGAAAGGGCATGCAACATATCAAAGGATAAAGGCTAAAAATGAGTTCCAAAATAGACTAAAGCTTCAATTCTTGACACTTGCGTGGAGCTAGCAGAAGGTTGGGTAAGGCTAAGGATAAGAATTGTTTTGTAAGAAGGATCAACATGCAGAATATGGTTAAGTTAACAAGTGGCTAATTTTTTCCACCGTCTCAATGTATTAGTTAACTACAATCATAAACTCAAGGGATATTATTAGTTCTTGTAAGACTAGTGAAGGGCAAGCCCCCACTAGTATAAATACCCATTGAGGGGTCTAGAATGTAAGTAGTTATTATGGGAAAGATCAAGGAGAGCTAGAAGAGTGATGTATGAGTGGCTTGTACTCAAATCTTACTACTTGAAGGCTATAACTTGTAACTGTGCATCAATTAATATATGAGTATTATGTTTGGTCTATATAGGGTTGTGTTATATGTTAATTAACTAGGAATATAATTCTATTCGTTAAAATAACAATTCACTTCACCTTTGCTAACTTTGATGAGACATGGAGACGTCTCGCGCTTCGGGTGAGCGTGCCTTAGTTCTCTAAGGCGTGATGTGTCAGGGAAATGGTGACAGAACTTGCATGCTACCGATATACAGTTAACGTGTGCATAGGGAAAAAAGGCTACTAGACTCCAAGATGCATCTCCTAGACTATACATGTTCTTTTGTTTCATTTCATTTACTTTTCACTTCCTCATTATGCTCAATTACTTATACTATGTATATGTTATCTTTTGGGATAAAAATACTAACACATGTATCTTCTGCAGTGTTAACCTATCTTGTTCTTTGTGCTTTTTCGAAAAAAAATGTTATAATTGATTATTACATTGCTTCCTTACTTGATTACTTGTCTACTTGACTACTTATTATGTGCGGCCTAAGTGCCTTGATTGTCTTGTGACACCATGTCCCATGTTTTTTTATTTATTCCTCTCTTGTATGCACACACTTATTTATATGTGGCTTATGTGCCTTCACAATGATTGTTTTGTAACACCATGGGTGTTCCATGTTTGCGTCTTTACGTTGTGATATGAATTTTTTTACTAACTATTTCTTATGTCAACTTGATTGATTACTTGCCTCTATGTTTGCTTTTATAACACATCATTGTTCTTGTTATCCTTGTTTGTTGCTTGTTGCATGTTGTTTTCTTTATGCTCCATGGTATCCACCATGCACACCCATTTTGCACGAATATGATCCTAACATTAATAAAACCTTCCATTTGATCCTCTGCAGATTGACATATTTATTCGACATGGGTACACATCATTTATTTTGATCCATGCATTCAAATGCTTTATCACACATGCCTTAAAAGAGGGGGAATTCATGAGGGTATATTATATGTCGACAATTGGTAAATGCATATTATAGGACTTAAACATGTTATTATATGGTAAAAATACACAAAAATAGGAATAAATATAAAAATATGACAAAATCCACACTGGTTCATAATGTCCACCAGGGGTAAAGATTGTAGCACAATATGACCCCTTACTAGAAGTTTCATCCTGGGGGAAATTCTATAAAAACTCCCATAAATTTTAAATTCTTATAGGCATTTACAAAATTATGATATACATTTAGACACAATTGACACAATGTAGAGTGGAATATAGGAGGCATGAGTACTTCATTCCTTCTCTATTGCATTACTAAAATACAATTACAAATACAAGATTTTGGGCCATGTGCCTTATTCTCCTCTACATTACTTAACATTTGCATAGTTAGAATTAATTGTATAACACACAATGGGGGTAGGGATTATCCATTCCTTTTTGACATTGTGATATATTTACAAAATTGGACCGAGATTTATTTGTAGTGGTGTGGCCTCTGGGGAAAGTAACGAAGTCCTTCATAGACTGTTTTTTCTTTTCTATTATATTTTCTTGGGAAGATAAGAGGGTAGCTAGATAATTTGTACACAACTCTTCACTCTTAGAGGGTTTCTTCAGTACCTCTACTTTTTTATGTTGGGTCATGTGTGTTCAACTACATCTCCTATTTTGGTTTCTCCTTCAATGAAAAATGGGGAGTGATCACTACCCATCCTTTGACATCTCAATAAAAAATCAACATAGCCAGAGTACAAAAGAGACTCGTAAATTTTCCTTTCACAAAAAAACATATGTATTACTTCCATGTTTTGCATATCTTTACTTTATTTTGTACAAGTTCAATGTTTCAAAGTTACAAGCATTATTTACATTTGAGTTATAGTTCGATTTCTTTTATGGATGTTGACTGCACTCTGTGTTGTATATTTCATTATGGAATATGTCAATTCCACCACAAAAGACAATAATCAAGTGAATACAAAGTGTGTGTATACACTCAAGTATGTTTTTCCTGCAAGTATCTAATTTTTAGTTCAACACTTAAAGGGGATATAAACACTCAAATTTGGTAACTTATCATTTGACAATGACAAGTTGGATTTATTCCCATGCCAAGATAAATTCTCATATTCTAAGTTCAATTAACACATCTTTTAATCTTTCTCTTAACTTTCTCATCTCTACACGCTACTTTGTCATTCATCCAGAACAAATCAATTATTCAAAGTATAATCTACAATAATTTTTCACAAAATTTGGCTCTTTCCTCACTAATTTATCGTTCAAGAGAGTACAACATATGTTTGGGATATACTATAGTCTTGGCTAACTTGTACGGTCCTAAAACCTCTTATCTAATGATTATTTTTCTAAATTAAAAACCTTATGTGAGTTAGTTCATCTTCCCTAGGTCGGTCATAAATGTAAATACCTAAACTTTGGAATCTTATATAAGCAAGTCAATTGCACTTTATAACTCACCTAATATTCTCATAATCTCCTATTGCAAATATCAGCACTAAAGTACTTGAGGCTCTCCTAAATCTACCTAAAGAAGTTGTACATTACTTAGATTAGCCACCACACATATATGAAGCACTCAAATTAGGTTCAAGAGTCTAGCTTCCTCCTTTTCCAAGTATTCAAAGGTCTTAGAGCCATGCCTTAGCGAGAGCAAGTCACTCGAATCATTTTCAAAGGTATTTAAGAGACGCAAGGGATTAATCTAGAAATTTGAAGATGTTGGTGTGTGTTATTCTCCACATCATTAGGTGAGTCATCTCACTTAGGTGAGATCGTAGGTCCATGTGTCATTTAGGGGTCATCATGAGATTCCCTTACGCGTCAGTGTGTCAGTGCATATGTACGTCAGTGCGTCAGTGCGTCATATGCATCATTGGGAGTTACACTTCTATTATGGGAATGTAACTCCCCCTCTTTACTCGAGTTGTCATGATTGCAGCACTAGGGGTTACTCAGCACCTATATGTACACGTCTTTTGATCTATGAGATAGAGGAAAGTTTTATGGCTTAACTAGGTTCTACACGTTTGTCGAATCTTTGCATGCACATTCGGTTGATGCTCGCTCCTCCCGAGATCTCTTCACGTTGTCGTTTGCACGTCCATTGATGTGCACGTCGTCCCTCTCGATCCTCACTTACGGGTTTTCAAACCCTCTTTCATGGTATCAGAGCAGATCTTGTGGATCCGTGCACTCATCAGCATTTTTGTGCATGTTTTTCGGCTTCCAACGTGATATCCAGTTCTCGTTACGTGTGTCATAATGGAAATTCCGACCGTGCTCTGCTTGCATTAATTCAGGCTTCATACCTTCGTTTGGTTTTCTCATGTTCGTGGGTTTCACCTTCTTGTTTGGGTTTGTTCGTGTTTGTGGTTTTTCAAGTTTTCAGCCTTGCATGAGGATCTTGAGAGGTTCTGCTACTTCAGATTTCAAGTTCGAGTTTTTCTTGGTTCCTGCATTCGTGTTGCTCTGCCCAAGCCCTTTGGTCGTTGGCTTCTCCAGTAGCTCGATTCAAGCTATGTTAAGGCGTGTTCCATTGCTTTGGTGATCCGTTTGTTATATGCATGGGTTTTATTGATCTGCTCGACCTGCATTGGCTCGTGTTGTGGTTATTGACCTGTGCCTTTGTGTTTTGCATTGGCTCGTGTTTCGTCCCTGGTTTGTGGATTGTGAGGTCTCGAATCCTTGTGTTCACTGGCCATTCATGGAGCCCCTGCCATCCACCTTCAACCAGGCTCTTGCTGGTTTCCTCGACGTTACCCAAACCTGTGTTGGGATTCCAGGCATTAGCTCTGCTGGCACGTGGTCTCACCTAAACGTTAGACCATTCAATGTTCCCTGACCGCTGTGTTCAACGTTTCCAAACCTACAGTATTGCTCAATGTTACCTTGGATCCTTTGCTACCTCTGTGCTTCCAACGCTCAAAGCTTATCCTGCCACACACAACTCACTCTGCCCACTTCAGACCGTTCACCCAACACGTGGTACCTGCTGCACATGTGGCTCTACCTGAAACTTAGGCCATTTCATCCAACCTGTGTTCAAACCTCTCCACACGACTCCTACAACGACCTGCAACATAGCAGCACGTTGCATTGCATGGTTTGACACCTTCCAACGTGGGCCCCCCTCTCATCACCTTCTATTTTGATGTTTAAGGGTGATTATAAAAAAAAAACATTTCATTCAAGGCATTGTAATTTTTTAAAAAAATGGGGTATTTTGGCTTGTTTTAAATCCCCTCCTATGCTTGTCGAAGACAAAGGGCGAGGTCCGGGGTTGGCAGGAGGCTAATCCTCCCTCGTAGTCAAAACAAACTATGCCTAAAATTTGATGCCATTTCCAACGAGTAGTCACATGATACCCTTTGCACCCATTTCATGCACTTTTTTAATGCATTTGCAGTATCTAGTGTATTTTTCCATCAGTTGCGGGAATCATTTTAATGCGATAACTTTTGACTCGCTGCTCATTTCTGAGCGCTTCCTTGGTCAAAGTTACATGATTTTTCACACATTACGTGATGGGATTATTATTTTTGTAAACGCACTACTTTTATAAAGTGCCGCATTTTGGGGGGGTTGCTTGTACTCTTGGGCCTACACACGCAGACACATTATCGGCCGAGTCCGACGTCTTGCTTTTGTGCATCTTGCATTTTTTCATCATGGAGAGTGCTCTTTCTAGACGTGAGTGTCGTAGGATCACCTTACAGCCTCTGCCACTTCTCACCGGGAGAGAGACCTATTCAGCTTGGCGTGCTTCCATGGAACGTTTCTTCACCCACGAGGGTCTTTTACCCTTCTTGCTTGGGCTAGTTCCTGCACCCATTGATCATCGTCATCTAGAGGACTTCCTCGACACTTGTGACCATGTCTTTGGTCACATGATGAAGCATGTCTCTCGTTCTCTCTGGTTTCACGTGGCAGACTCAGATCCACCTCATCGTGTCTAGAGCATTCTTCAGTCCCTCTATGGACACCCTTCACATACTGTCGTCGTTGTTGTTGCTGATTCAGTCGTCTCCTCCATTTCTTCATGTGATGGTAGTTTCACTGACACAGACTCACTTGGTTCTACTTCTGATGACAAGGATTGTGTACCCTGTTCTGATGTCGAGAGTACTATAGAGGACTCTTCTCCTCTTTCTCTCATTATCCCAGACATTGTTGTCACCCCCCACATCTCATCAAATATCAAGCAGTCTCGTACTCAGTCTCACACCGTCATTACACCGGCCTCCTTTCCACTTCTAGTGTGTGAGGCCCATTCCACTCCTCTACCTTCATTGGATGACTCATACTTATTTGACATCACTCTTTTGTTTGTTGAGCCCCCTCATTGGGACGAGTATCTGCCTAACCTTAGTCGTCTTTTCGCAGAGTCCACTTGTGATGCTCTACAGGTCGCTCATCCATCTACAGGTGTTTCAGAGGAGTTCATCATCTCCGTTGTTAGGAGTGCCCCTTCTGGGACTCTTACCACTTCCACTTCTCCGGAGACCTTCATTGATCCACCCTCAGCTATGGATCCCTTTTCTATTGTGGAGGATGTTTTGTTCCCTTCACATCACTTGGACATCCTTTATATGGGTGTTCCTCTTTTTCACTCTGATAGTTCTACACATGTGGCATTACCTTCAGTTCCTTGGCACTCATTTGCTAGACCTATGTCACACTTTCGTGGACCAGACTCAGAGTTCTTCGTGCTACTGCCTTTAGTTTCCTTTGCAGAGTGGGCAGACTTCCAGCACATTATTTATGTCCTTCCTAAGGGCAGGCACATAGTTCATTGCGGGTGGCTCTTCTTTAGTCCAGAGGCAGACGATCTCATCATTGACATTCTTTTGGGAGACCTCCTAGAGTTGTAGAGTTCATATCCGTCCATGGCATCTTTTGCATTCCTCTCATCTCCCTCTTCTTCTCTCTTCTTCTTCTTCCGAGAGATTGCCTCTTTGTACATGGGTACCTTTTTAGGCTCGTCTATGGCCAAGACCCATTTTTGGCATCTTTCTTAGATTAGAGAGTTTGTTTTTCTCTTGTGGTGGATGTTTTTCCCACTAGGTTTTCCTTCACTACTCGGGACCTTTTTCTTGTGCATGGGTACCTCATCAGGCTTTGTGTCGGGACCCATTTCTCGTTTCTGACTTGCCACCTCATCGTAAGTTACGATGAAGGGGGGGTGTTTGTGTGTGTTATTCTCCACATCATTAGGTGAGTCATCTCACTTAGGTGAGATCGTAGGTCCATGTGTCATTTAGGGGTCATTATGAGATTCCCTTACGCGTCAGTGCGTCAGCACGTCAGTGCGTCAGTGCGTCATATTCGTCATTGGGAGTTACACTTCTATTATGGGAATGTAACTCCCCCTCTCTACTCGAGTTGTCATGATTGTGACACTGGGGGTTACTCAACACCTCCTATATGTACACGTCTTTTGATCTATGAGATAGAGGAGAGTTTTATGGCTTAACCAGGTTCTGCCCATTTTTCGAATCTTTGCATGCACATTCGGTTGATGCTCGCTCCTCCCTAGATCTCTTCACGCTGTCATTCACACGTCCGTTGATGTGCACATCGTCCCTCGTGATCCTTGCTTATGGGTTTTCAAACCCTCTTTCAGAAGCACGCCAACATTACTACCTTGTTGGGTACATTTTCTACTTTATAGTTAGACTGATATATTCATATCAAGACATGTGAGGGCACAAATAGTGGTTGGCTTATATATGCATGCACACTTGCACCTAAACTAGGAGAATCATGTGAGATTTTCTCTCACATAAGGGTATGTAGTGCAACAATTGGATTGGTTTAGTAGGGGTAAACTGCCAAGGGTAGTTTAGCCTTGCTTATGCACTACTTTCTCTTGTTATTATCTAATGCTTTCATGAAGTCTATTGCATGTGTCTAGGGTTTCTATTTATTGTAAATCATTGTAGGTGGTGGCGAAGTCATGGAAGGCCTAGTGAGAAATGGTGACACTCATTTATAGGCAAGTGAAGGGAAGTTGAAGTTGCAGAATCAAATTATCCATGGTTCTGAGACTATACACATCATGTTAAACCCATACTAGCCACATAGTGATTTGTATAACCTTGCACAAGAGTAGTTTTCAGATCTAGAGACAACATTTACATATTTGAAATGGCTCTTTTACCTATTTTGCACACTCAAATCATCTCTATACCACCTCACAAGCTAAATACTCATCCCTTTGTGTGTTTTAAGAAACTATCATATCATTATATCATAGTTGTAAGTATTAATATCTCTATTCTATATTGCATGGTTAATGTTTATTAATTTATTCAAAATAATCAACCTATAACATCTCTTTTACATTTTCCATATTTCCATCTCTTACTTAGGAATTTTTAAAAACACTTATCCATAAGAATGGGATGAAATAGATGAGTGATAATAAGATCATTAAAATCAAAGGAGTCAATTTTGTAATATTTGAAAGGTTCATCATCAATGACAATAGTGTATTCATAGCCATCATGTATAAAACTGACACATTGATGTATAATGTATGGGATGGACTCCATAACATGGATACAAGGGTGTCCTAAGAGGAGGTTGTGATGAAGATAATTATTCATGATGTGAAATGTACTAGGGATCCTCTTAGAGCTAACTAAGAGATCTAAGGCAATATTAACCAATGTAGAATGTGCAATATTACTAAAGCCTCACACAATAGTATTATTCTTATCTATTACAGTCATCTAGATACTCATTTTTTAAAGCAAGGAGCTAGAGTAGATATTCAAAATAAACCCATTATCAATCAAAACATGCTTTATGAGAAATACCTGAATGCAGGTAATAATAAGCAATGATGGATATTGATCCATACCATGTTTAAGAGGAATCTTAGTAGGAATAAAAGTAATTATGTTATCCATGGTTTTGAATGTGTCCATAATAGATCCAAAAGTAGCATATTGAGTATCCGTAGGCAAAATAATAAATTGTAAAGATTCATAAAGGATATCCTGGTAAATAATTACTTTATTGAGCAACTTCGAGAGAAAAAACTTAGCAGGGGTATTGCTTTATTGCTCTAGTATATCATACCATTTAGGAGGGGAACTAGGCCTAGTAATGGGAGTTGTAGATGGAGGAAGTAAAAGTGGATTGCCCCAAGTGGTTGTTTATTACGCTTTGTAGTGACCACATTTACTTCAGACCTATAGGTGGTCTAGAACTAAGCTTTGACGTCTACTGCTAAGGTTCACAATTGTGCAACAATGAACTATAAAGAGAAAAATCCTATAATACCTATGGTAACACTTCATGGACATGATTAACTAACAAAACAATAAACCCATGTGTGGATGGAGTTGGACTAAACATGACAATAAACCCCTCCTAAATTATTTATCAAAATTAAATCATAATCAAAGAATTGAGATTAAATGAATATAACATTGACAAGTAAGATCAATCATGCAAGAAACAAGCAAGTATAAACGATAGTGAAATAGGAGTGACTTAACTTGTATTCAAAGATTTGGGTTGATATGGCTAGAAACTGAGTGGAAGGTTAGATCTAGACTGAGTAAGCTTCATCTGGGAAATTGGAATTTGAAACTCCTTCAGATAAGAACCACTCAGAGAAGGACATGACTCCTAGGCACTAAGTGTATGAAGCTAGGTGCTAGTGTCTTATGATAAATACTCTGAATTTGATCTTCTCATGGTCTAAACTTATCTTCTTCCTTTCACTCTTTTTCACATCCACTTCTAATTGTAGGGTTCATTGTGTTGCACTAGAACCTATAAAAACAAACCCTAACTACATACACAAGGCTTAAAACAAACATTAGATGAAACAAATAATGCATATACTTGAGTCAGACTGACCTTTGACAGTCACCCCAATATGATTTTCACCGAGCACCACACTACATTTCATACTCTATGTAGTTCTAGTTGTGTGTGATTGAATTATGTCCCTTGAAGCTAGGTTTCCCTTGTGCCAGTCACACCAAGATAGTGGGATACAACTACTTTTCCCCCAAGATGAATGTGTGAGGATGGAATTTAGAAATAGCCCCTCTTATGCAGTGAATAATGCAGCCCAAATGCAATCCTTGAATGTTGTTCTTTGCCTATGTAGTAGATAATAAGTATTAGCCCCAATTTTTCCAACCCCTAATAATAGTGAGTAAGTCATGTATATGTATGATTCCCTTTATTTGAATTTCATCAATAACAACCAAAAAGGCAAACCCAAAGTGATAAGAAAGGTTATAGAAAAGATAACAAGTAATATGGCATTTCAAATTTGAGAAGAGAAGGGAAAAGGGCAAAAGCACCCAAAGGGGACAGTAACACCTGGGAGGTCATGTCCCTAATGGGTGGTACTGTATGGTATGCTTAGAGGATATAATAGAAAATATAAAGTTGGGTTACATGTTTTCCAATGTTCAAAAGTAAAGTAGTCATTCAAGAAAAGATAAATGATAAGAGTATGGAAAGGGATAAAGCAATGTAAAATTAAAACAAGTGTTGTTAATTTCTAGTTTTCCTTACTTAGGAATCATGCATATAATGACATACTTAGAGGCATGATGTAAATAGTAAGTGCATGATTTTGTGTCTAAATTTTCCCCCGCTTTATGCTGATGAATTAATATTAGGTAGTGTAAAGCAGATAGGAAGAGCATACCTTATGGAGAGCCAAAGGGAGTTATAATCGATAGGATGTAGAATGAGGATTATACTTGATATTGTGTCAAATGGAGATTATAGCATGTGTATTGTGGAATCTATAAGAGGATAAGGATCCTAGGGGTGACCTTGTGTGTGTGGTAGAAATGATGCACTATGTTTTTACATTGAATATTTCCTTTTCCTGAGCATCTTATGTTTGAGATTGTTCCTTATTCTATTTGTGTGTTTTCATTTTGTAAGAGTAAAGTAAGACCTACAAAAGAAGATAAGTGTAGTCAATGCTCATGATAAATGAAATTAAACTTTAACTCAGTAAGTGGAAAATATAAGTGTGTAATGAAAGATAAGTGAATCAAGGATAAAATGCACATGAATGTTGTGAGAGAAGAGATAAAATTGTTCCTATATGTTTGTTGCCTTGGATATGGTTGGAATAATTACTAACCAGTTGTAGATCAACAAAGCCATCAGCCTTAAAATAATGATCATGACTTGTTCTTATTACTCCACTGAGGATTTGAGATTGCCCACAAGTGACCACTACTGGTAGAGAGTATAATAGGATTTGCCCACCAACCATTAACACTTCCCCCCAAATAAGTGTCATTATAGGTGGCCACAAACATAATAGAAACGGGTCACATATGACACATCATTTGAGGCGTATCATTGTCCTCCATATGCCCTAGGAAGTCATCAAAATTATTCCCAACCCCATTAGTAGAATTTCATGTCAAATAAAGTTCCCAATAATACCCAAAGTAAGTAAATTGCCCATATTTTTTTCCTGATACAACCACCTCAACAATAAAAATTCATATTGCTAGTTGGAGAAACCATGATTGATAAGCCTGTACCTCTACATATTTCTGCCCCTAGAACAAGACCACCCAAATGTGACACTAGCACCAACTATTACTATCTGTATTGGGTGTTTTTGTCCCTATTGTGATTTTAGACCAATTTTGATTCTGAACCTACTTTTAGCTTTGTTTATTCTAATTTTGTTGTGTAACAACCCGTGTCAGGTTTCTAAATTGCTGAGAGGGTGAAATAATCACTTGATGATTTCCCCCACTCATCTGAGGTGTGTGAGATAAACTAAGGAGAATGTGGCCTAAATGAGGAAAGTTGAAACTGATGTGCACATCTAAAATATAACTCCTACAAGGGGAATAGGGAATATGCATGGTCTTACCATGGCACATGAAAAACAATGGGAAAGGAAAGAAAAAAGTGTTAGTCACAAATAAACATGGCATGATGTAATAAAACCTAGTCAAAACACGTAGTAACATGGCAAAAGACACAATGAGTAGATGGTTGAATACATGGGACACCACTCGGGATGTCGCAAGACACTCAAATCCTTCAAGGCTATAGAAGCAAAACACATAATCAAGCATGGGGCAAAGCCCACAAACAATGAAAATCAAGGCACAAGCAAGATACAAGCAAATATGATAACCATGGTTGGAATTAAGCATGTGAGATAAATACTACACATGAAGCAATTGCTAGCGTTCTTCCCAAAAATTAATGGTCCAAAAACAATCCTTACTAACATATGAAAATATGAATGAAAGTAGTAGAAATTACAATGATAGGACCTGAATATAGATAAATAGGAAAGGTAGATTCCCTAACAGCCACAATGGGACGGGTAGAGAACAATGTCAAGCATCATACATCGTGTGATAACTTGTAAATATCATACATCGTGTGATAACTTGTAAATATCATACATTCACCTCAATAGTACCATGTGAATGTGCATGTGTGTATGTAAATATAATAGAGCATACTATGAATCAAAGTAACATGGTAAGCAATGTGTAACATAAAATAGTATAATCAAGCAAGGATACATCCAATCAAGATCTAAGCTATTGTTTTTTAATATTTTTAACTATTTGAATGAAATGATATGACTAGGAGAGGGGAGTAAGGTTTCCCCCCAATGTATGTGTGCAAGGTGAGGTCCATGTAGGAAATTTCACCCTCAAAAGTTATATTTGAACATGAATAAGAGTGCATCATCAGGTAGCAAGGGGATGGTATGCCCCTAAGTTTGAATGTCACAGTGATCTATCCAATGAGGATAAGGGTGAGGGTCCACTATCTACTAATGTGAAGGAGGTATGCATGTTAACATGATCAAAGAATCTATGGCCACGATGAAGTATATGTTGAGAAAGAGATTGCGACTTAGGCCAAGATGTGCCATGGGTAGTGTGTGTCCTAGGTGGGGACCTGTCCCTATGAGGTGGACTATGAGACCGACATATCCCTCGTGAGCAATAAGTAGAAGCCACATGTGCAGGAGATTTAGGTGTATGTGTAAAACTAGCACTAATAATGGTAAGAGCTCTAGATTCCAGAGGATTTTGCATCATAGCCATTGGGCCATCATGAGGAGGTGCATAAGTAGGCACATAAATGCTACAGGTAACCGAATGTGTATCAATGATAGGAGCCAAAGATAAAGGAGTTTGTGGTGGGATGCCATAAATAGTGATAATGTGGTGTTCATGTACAAACTTAAAGGCATAAATGAACTACAAATGCCACGGATTTGACAACATTAGGCCAAGGGAGTCCTAATACCATGCCACAAGGGTAATTGTAGATCTAACATAAAAAGACATATAGATAGTGAGGGGCCCAACCGCAATGGGAAGAATGAAATGCCCATGAGAAGTACGTGATCTATGGGTCATATGAAATAATGTAAAATCAATAGCTTCCAAAAAAGATATTGAACATGCATTGTGTTTGTAAGTAGGATGCATCATAACAATGTAAATAGCACGAGGACCAATAAAAGAATCAATATGTAATCTATGTGATGGAAAAGAGGCAGGAAAATAAACATCAGTAAAATAAATGATATGTAGAGGAAGATTAGCAATACCAATACAAAATCCAAGAGGATGATCTCAATATTGAAAGAGGAACAATATGATAAGAATGATTCAAAGAAGATTCAAGAGCTTATTTTTCATGCTTGAGTAGTGGATCATTGAAAATTTTAAGCTTGTCATTGTCATTGGTAGATTTAGAAATAGAAATAGTAGATTCAGGCAACTCAATGTCATGATTATCAATAAGATCTTGGATTAAATGTCTAAGCTTGAAACACCTATCAATAGAATGGCCATTGCATCCATGATAATAAAAATGTGCATGTTTATCAAATTTATTTCCATGAGGCCTATTAGGATCTAGCTCAAGAGGATTCAGAAGAGAAATTAGATTACTTTCTAGGAGTTGAGGCAACAACATATGTGGTGGATATGGAAATATAGTAAAAATGTGGTGTGTAGGTTGCAGTTGGAGCTTCGTAGGCCAGGAGATTGCATTGACAATGGGATTAGATTCACTAGGCTTTCCCTTGAAGGAATTTTTTCTTGGGAATTTGTTAGTATATTGATCAAAAAATTTAAAACCATATTTAAGTTTTCCCAAAGAAAGTAACTTGATTTTACAATTTTTGATAACATGACATAAATGATCAAAAGAGTGAAAAGAGTCAAATAACACACATACTTACAAAGAAGCTAATAGGATTTGGATTAAAATATCTTGCAATTCAGATTCATCTAATACATTTCTCTTTTTAGAAAGATTAGTATTATAATGAAAAACATAGTCACTAAGATGTTCATTGGTTCCATGCCTCATTTTGGCCATTTGTGCATATGATAATTTTGTTCCAATATTCATAGAAAAGTGAGCTTGAAATAGATTTGCTAAAGGAGTAAAATTTATAATAGAGTGCAAAGGAAATCATAAAACCATCATAAGGCATAGTCTTATAAACTCCTAGGAAACAAATTGGTCAATAGTGCGTCATCACAAGCATAATCCAAGTGTGCAACATGAAATGATCAAAGTCCTTTTGGGGGTCTCCATGATCATCAAAGAGAGGAAAGTTAGGTGAGGCAAAATCGGAAGGAACTAGATAAGAAGAAGAAACAAAGAATCAAGAGATGGAGAAGAAGAGGAAGAGGCCTGTTGCAATTGAAGAATTTGAGCTTGTAAATCATGATACAAAGACTCTAAGGCACGGGCACCTGAAGAAGTGTTAGGTTGGATATAGGAAAGGAGGGGGCAGAAAGGTGGGTGTGAGGTGTAGAAATAGAAGCATGGCTAGTATATGCCCTTGCAGTGGTGGGAGGGGAGGAGGACTAAATAGAGGATGTAGGAATTGTAGTGGGGATAACACTAGTGTCTGAAGGGGTGGATATAGAGATCTGTTGAGATTCTTCATGAGTAGCAAATAACAAGAGATATAGGTTTTTAGGATGATCAACGATGTATGAATTTAGGTCATTAAGATGTGCAATAGTAGATTCATGAGAGGTGTTAGCCATGTTAATAAATAGATCTGATAAAGGGTGTGCAAGGATCAAGCTCACCAAATGATTAAACACAAATTAAATCTTAATCATAGGAATGAGATCAAATGAATATAACAACAACAAGAAATATCGATCATGCAAGAAACAAGTGAGTATAAGTAATAGTGAAATCTGAATGACTTAGCTTGTATTCAGAGATTTAGGCTAATCCCAGGATGGAAACTGAGTGGAACACGTTGGATCTAGACTGAGTGAGCTTTTTCTGGGAAACTAGAATCTAAAAATCCCTCAGAGAAGACCACACAGATAAGTACATGACCACCTAGGTGCTAGTATTTGAGTTAGGAGCTAGTTTCTTAGGAACAACTCCAGATCTAATCTTCTCATGGTTTGAACATGTCTTCCTCCTTTCTCTCTTTTTCACATCCACTTCACGTTAGGGTAAATGTGTTTCAATTTAACCTACAAAAAAAAACCCTAGCTACCCACACAAGGCTCAAGAAAACATTAGATGAAACAAGTAATGCATATGCTTGAGTCAAACTGACCTCGGTGGTAACCCCAATGTGATTGGCATTGAGTGTTGCACTACATCTCAACCTTGGATCTCCACGTGTCTCTCAAACATACTTTACGGTAGGCCATCTCCTCCAACTTCCTCTCTTTTCTGTCCTAGATCTATCCTCACCTCATCTTTCTTTGACTACAAAACTATGCACGTGGACGTCACCACCGATATAGGATTAAATAAGTGAGTATGTTCCCTAGAAATGTGATCCAATCTCTCCAAGAATTCTCCTCCTACGAAGACATCTGGGGGCACATTATGTATTAATGTGCATACTAGTGTGTCCACGATCATGCTCTAATACTCATCACCCGCAAAACCCAAACCATATTAGTACCTCATCACCACATTACATACTCAATATCAATCACACTATCAAATAAAAATCACCATATATCCTACTTATGTCATATAATTGTCGTTGTCACTGCATCGTCCTCAAGGGTATGTGCCTGACCTCCTGTTACCCCTCCTCCTCCTTCATGCATGCTTGGTGGATTTTCCACTGCATCCACTACTACACAGAATAATAACACCCATCGATGCTCTACTCACCACTGAGTATAGGTCGAGTACACCTCAAGTCATTCACTTGAATCAGTATTATCTCCACATCAACTTAACTTGCACCAGATGGGTGTAATTGGGCTCGTGTGGGACCTAATCTTGCCCCTTCTCTCCTCGTAGCATGAATGGATTTATGCCATACATATGACTTTGGAGGCACATCTTGGGCTATCCCAAACTATTGTGACACACATTGATATTGGAAGAGCTCGGCCAATCCTGAAATATGTCTTTCAATCACACAGTGTATTGAGTACATTGTAACTCCACACATTCCTTGGTCCAACCACCACAGTCCTTGTATGGTCTCCAAATCACTGCACCAGGCCCCATCTTATCCAAAATAGAGTTTTATTTCATGGTATCACACCCACGCCCCTTCAGTCCAACCCATCTAGTCGCAAAAATATCTAGTTACACCCAATCCACTCATAAACTACTCAACGACCTCACTACTATTATTTTCTCATATTACCATACATACAAAAGCATCGTAGCACTAATTCCTACACCATGATCCTCATAGATAAACCTATATAATTTTGTATACAAACTAGCTAACATGTAATGGCTCCAAGCATACCATGTCCCATGTTGCTCTATACTCATAAAAATATCATACATCTTATAAGATATAAACACCCCTCCTCTATCAATAACTACGCATGAGGCTAATACAACTACAATGAACTTCCATAACCACGGAACACCTGATCTCACTACGTCATCCATAGTAATCGATGATTTTTTGTATTAAAGACCCTATAAAATACTACCTCGTAGCTCTCTACCCACTCTCCCACTATTGGCAATTATAGTATCTTATATACATCCTCCAAAGTCAATGTCATCTCTCTAGTATGTAACCAAAAAGTACATGTATCTGCACACCATGCCTCACAAAATGTTGTAGTAAAATGCATATTATGGAGCACCTCCCCCAACCTCATGATGTGTCATACCCTGACATGGTCTAATATGTTCCACTTATCCTCTTCTAAACCCAATGCTAACAAAGTCGACAAATTCCTACCTACATGAACTCTCACGAATGTATATCTCTCTACACAACATAAACCCCCACAAAAACCCCAATTTAGTGTCTCAATCATGCAAAAGCATGATAGAAAGCTCAAACATAACTCTGGACAGAAACACCCATAATCTTGGACAATACCATCTAGTACTTGGATAGTAGCGCCCAAAACTAAACGATATCATCCAAAAGACAAAACTGGTCCGTCCTGCACCGTCTTGGATAAAAACATCCAAATTATAAAAAATGTTAAAAAAACATAAAATAGGATAAACATTTCTATATTACTACGTACTTTACTTTTAAAACATAATACTTACTAGAGTTGATCTACCGTTTGAGTAGATATTATCATTATGACCCTCTTGAACATCGTTAGAATTGCCTCTCGCGCATGCAACATCATCACAATACAGATCTCAAATCACACTGATTCAATTTACAAATGAGATTCCTACTTACTTTTCCAACGTAGTTTTCATCATATCTTCAACTTCGTTTGTTCATTTTCAGTGCCGTCAGTGGCCCTAGAACCTCACCTTCAATGAATACTGCATTAAACAATTAACTACTATAACTTTTATATTTTTTATATATTATACTTCTATTTTCACTCATCGCTGCCTATTCTACTCTGTACGCCTCTAATTCCTCTCCAAATAATCTTTGTACTTCTCTTCCAACTCATGGTTTTTCATCTTTCTTTTCACCCTTATCCGTAGGGGAAAAAATATTTGGGATTATCCTATTACCCATCCTATAATGATTCAAGCAAAATCCCAATGCCAAACATGTAACCATATTACACGTTGCCACTCTATTTTCAATTAATCATAAAGTAATCTTCAAATCCTATAAAAAAATATTACTCGAAATCACATGGTTCAATCTATTCCAAGTACAAAACCATCTTGGACTCTCACATTTTCATCCCCAAATGACCTAAGATGAGGGAAAGTCAACTTTTCAAAGTTGGTTCAGATTAATCAAGTTCAATCAAATACTACATTCCAATAAATATATGGTGCTTCCAAATCTAATTCCAACATGATCAATTTTCTCCTAGATGACCTAGCTTAGGAGCTAATCAAATTCAAACACTTTTCCATTTGTTCTAGTTTACACCCTTACATCTTAAAGTAGGGCCAATGAAATGTAATTTTGTATCCTTGTCCACATTATGGGGGGTTTTGTGTCTAGTACACAAATAACAATTGGTTCATTTCCATTTGTAGTAGGAGAACCTATTTTGAGGAAGTTTCATGGCGGAGAGAAAAATTGATCAATTTCCCTACACCTTTTATCTAGCGATAAGATGTTAAAATCAGTGGAGTCTTCACACTAGTTTGGGAATTGATCACTCTCGACCCCTCCTTCAATCTCCAAGTTTCAAAGTATCATATATCTCCATAGCATATTTTTATCCAACGACTCCTACGACAACACATTCGACCCACATGGATCAAAATGGTGATCCATGATTCGCCACACTATGATTATTACCATCGACACACCTCAATTACAACTCCTTTGGCCCTCTGCATGTATGTTCTTCTTATATCCTTTATGCTATTGAATTTCATCCAAATAATAAAGGGGGGGGGTATGTAGACAGAAGTATGCACTTATCACTATTACATCATGCTTCTAGTATGTTGTTGTATACATGATCCTCTTAGTATGAAGATTAGACACCGATGATACTTTTTTCCTAGTCCTTTTATTACTTTGATTGGTTTTGATTGTGATATTTTCTTATACTTCTTGGATTTACATATTTTTGGTCGAGTCGTAAGGATCCATGTCTTTGTCTTTGTTCTTGTTTCTTTTTCTTAGCTTTGGGATGATATCGCCCTGTAAGGACACTACCGCCCAGGTGCTAGTGTCCCCTCTGGGAACTTTTATACATGTTGGTGTGTGTACTTACTTTGTCATCTTGTGACATCGTTCACATCATGTGGCAGGTCATCTCACTTAGGTGAGGTCATAGGTCTTAGGTGTCTTCCATCATACGCATTAGTGCATCATACATGTGTTACTTTCCATTTCAAGAATGTAACTCTTCTTCTCCTCTTATGGAGGTATGATCATGCATTAGGAGTTACACAACACTCCTATTTGTACCCCTTTTTATCTATGATAATGTTAGACCTTTTCTTGCATGCACATTTCATGGTTGAACGTTTTCTTCCACACGGAACTTCATCACATTGTCATTCGAGTGAAACTCAGTTGATGTGCATGTTATCCTGCATGATCCTTGTTCTTTCTTTCTCTGTCAAAGTATCAGAGCACATTTTTGGGATCCATGTTACTCTTTCTTTTGTTTTCTCTACTACTCTCAATTTTGTGTTCTTACTAGTTTTTGTGCAAGATTCGTAATCGTTATTCCATTTGTGTGTTACTGGAATTGATTCGGCTAATATTAGGTTTTTTAGAGTTTTTGGTGGTTTGTGTGTTTTCGGTGCATGTGCAGGTAATTTATGGAGTTTTGGAGTTTTAGGGATTTTCCAGCTAAATCTGGTTGTCTGCAGCCAACTTTGGCATAAATCGTCTTTTAGAGGTATTTATGGTGTTTTCTAGTTTTTCATTAAAAAAACATTTTTTTGAAAAATTTGTGTTCCCTTGCCTTCTTCCCTCATGCTCTGCATGGCATTCTTACACCCCTCCACTCAACTCTTTTCTCCCTTAGTGATCCTCTCAGCTCACTTGAGCTCTTTGTTGGTTCGACGAGCTCCCCCTTGACCAACTCGGCGAGTTGGCAACCCCCTGCACAAGTTGTCTTATTTTTTTCAATGTTGTGTTGGCTCCTTGCATCAGGTGTCTTGGTTTGCATTGGGTTTGTTTGGTTTTGGGATGTGCCTTGTGAGTTGGCTACATGCTTATTCTCTGTAAGTTTAGGCTTTTGCATTACTAGCGAGTCGTGTATTTGAACAACCAAGTCATCCTTTTCCTTATGTGTGCATTGTGTTTGGCCTCCAACCCTACTCGCCATGTACACCTATGTGTTGATTCTCATTGCTTGCTTTGGCTCGTCCCTACCTTGGTTTCCCATGCTCGCTGTTTTAACTCCTTATGACACACTTTTCTGCTCGTTAAAGTTGTTTGACATGTCATTGTTTGCCTCTACATGCCTTGCTTCGAGCTTGGGAGATGTCTCAACCCACCTAGTTTCATGAATATCTCGCCCTTGTTATGGGTTGCTTCACCCTAGATTCGCCCATTGTCACCGTGTTGTCCTCCCTATCTCTTGATTTTGTCTCCATTGCAATAAGCTTGCAGCTCCTTGTCATGTATTTTGTGTTATTTATGTTGGCTTGCTTACCCCAATGTTGCATGTGTTCTCAACGAGCTTGGATCACTTCCCCCACTCCTACTATTGTGCTTCATATCAAGTGGCTTTGCCTCGATCCCTATACCAACCTGCCACCTCCCACTTCCCACGTGACTCACTCTGAGACATGTGTCGAGCCCCCCCTCCTCGTTGCCCTTACTCCCAATGTCAGCTCCCTTTGTGGCTCGCCGAGCCACTCCTCCACCTTTGACCATTCTTTGTCTGTTTTTCATCCCTATTCAAAAATCAAACACACTATTTTATACCTAGCCTTTTAAAAATTTAGGTTATATGTTATTTACCTAATTTTGTTTAAACATGGTCCTTTAATTAAATTAATTAGGGCTTATTTTTAAGGAGGGTATTAATATTTAAAGTGGGATTTAATATTAATTAGGGTGGTCTCAATGTTTTATTAGGAGGTAATTAAGGCTAATTAATTAATTAGGTCTTAATGTTTTTAGGGTCTAGTTTTTAATCCTAATTAGGAAATTAATTAATTCGGTAAACTAGTTTTTTAATTGCAAGCCCCTTTTTTTTTAACTTTTTCCACTTTTCGAAATAGAAAAATTGGGTATAATTATTCCGAAACTAGGGTTACTAGACATTTTTTCTATTGACCATTTTGTGGCAGTGTGTCGTGTGTTTTGTGGCTTGTAGGTTCTTCTACTATTTTCAAGTGGGTTTGTGCACGTTCTGGAGCCATTTTTGGCATTTTAGGACCCCTTTACTCGTATTGACTCATTTTTACATCATAGTGCTCTTTTTCGCTTGTGGGTTAGTGAGCGCGTCTACCATAGCCTTGTGGCAAGAGAGCCCCTTATGCAACATGAGATGCTTTTTTATCACATTGAACTTTGTTTTGTCCCATTGTTTTTTGCTTACACCCTTTTGTGTTTGTTTATGTGTTGTTCCTCTACTTCCGACTAAGGCTTATTGTGGCATCCACTCTTGTATAATTCGACGCCTACTGCAAGGTGAGTGGTCAACTGTCCCCCGTTGCACGGATACACCTTAGTGTAATCAACCCACTACTTATAAAGTGATGCAAACAAGGGTCTATCATTGCTATTGGGTGTTGTATTGCATGCATATGTATTATTAGCTAAGTTTGATGTTTTGCAACCTTGTGTGTGTTCTTACACCCTTCTTTTGTTGCGTTTTTTACTTCTTGTTCTCTTTGCAGATACACCATAGAGATTTCTTTTCACATACCTATGCTTCATAGGAATGTTTCTACATTACAACCTCTACCTCTTCTTCTTGGTAGGGCTAACTATGCACAATTGCGTTGGAGCATGGAATGTTTTCTTATTCACAATGGAATTTATCTGTTCTTGTTTAAACAAGTACCTGCCCCCAGTGATCCTGTTCATATTGAAGATTGGCTTGACACTTACAGCATGGTCGTTGGTCATTTGTTGATGCACATTTCTAGGCATCTCCACCATCATGTGGTACACATAGAGTGTCCTTACACTATTTAGAGCATTCTTTAGTTCTTATTTGGAGACCCTTCAGAGACTGTCACTACTGCTTCTCCTACTGATATATTTTTTTCCTCTCCTTCTTCATGTGATGATAGTTCTGCTGACACAAAATTGATTATTTCTATCCTTGATGATGAGTATTTTTCTTCTACTTCTAAAGACGAGAGTACTACTGAGGAATTCTCTCCTCGTTCGCCTGGCCACCTTTTAGAGAACGTTGACACTCCTCCCTTCCCATCAGACAAGTCTCATTTCCAGCCTCATACCATCATTGCATTTTCCTCCTTTCCACTTCCAGTGTGTGAGGCCTCTTCCACTCCTCATCTTTCATATGTTGATGATTCATACATGTCTGACATTGCTCTTCTATTTGTCGAGCCACCCTCTTGGGACGAGTATCTGTCAGACCTTAGTCCTCACTTCGCAGTGCTTACTTGTGATGCAGTACATGGATTTTATCATCCTTTTACATGTGTTTTAGAGGATTCCTTCATCTCCTTTGCTAGTAGTTCCCCTTCTAGGACTCTTATCACTTCCACTATTTTGAAGATCATCATTGTTCCACCCTTGCTTTTGAATCCTCTTATTACTATCATGGGGGTTGTGCTTTTCCTTCACTTCACCTGAGCATCCTTTTGGTGGATGTTCCTCTCTCTCATTCTAACAGTTCTACGTTTGTGGAATTACCTTCGGTTCTACACTCATTTGCTAGACCTATGCCACATCCCAGTGGACCAGATTCAGATTTTTTCATACTATTGCCTTCAATTTCCTTCACGCAGTGGGAGGATTTCTAGTACTCCATTTCTATCCTTCCTAAGGGTAGGAACATTGTTCGATGTGGATGGATCTTCTATATTATACAAGCTTAGGACCATGTCATCGACACTCTTGGAGACTTCCTAGAGTTGCAGAGTTTAGATCTGGCTAAGGCTTCACATCTTCGTCTGTCTCTCTTGTCTCCTTCATCTCTTCTCTTCTTCTTCTTCCAGAGAGATTACAATTTATACATGGTAGTTTTTGGGACCCATTTGATGCATCTTTCTTAGGTTGTTAGGAGAGTTTTTCATCTCTTGTAAGTGGACGTTTTTTCCCACTATGTTTTCATCCATTACTTAAGATCCTTGTTGTGCATGTTTACCTCATCAGGTGTAGCTGTCGAGACCCATTTCTCGTTTCTAACTTGCCGCCTCATCTTAAGTTACGATGGGGGGTGTTGGTGTGTGTGACTTGCCTTTTCATCACTCGACATTGTCCACATCACGTGGTGAGTCATCCCACTTAGGTGAGGTCATACATCTTAGGTGGATTAAGGGGTATGATAAATTCTGTCATACGCATCAATGTGTCATACAGGAGTTAATTTCCATTTCTGGAATGTAACTCCTCTTCTCCCTTGGTGTAGGTATGACGGTCTTGCATTTAGAGTTACACAATACTCCTATTTGTACCCTTTTTTTGATCTATGAGAATGAGTAGACCATTTTCTCTTGCATGCACATTTCATGGCTGAATGTTTGTTTCCTCATAGAAATTTGTCGCGTTGTCATTCGAGTGTAACTCGGTTGATGTGTGTGTTATCCTACGCGATCCTCATTCTAATTTTTTTTGTCATTCCATTCTCTTTGTTTTCTAAATTACTGTTTGGTACTTAACTTTGGGTCTTTTCTAATTCTTTGGCTTGACCTTTGATGTCATTAAGTGTCGAAATTCAAACAAGAGAGTCATATATATACACAACTTACTCATTATTATGGAGGGTTGGAAAACTTGACCTATTACTTACTATCTACCACTTGGGCAAATAACAACATTCAAGGACTACATTTAGGTTGCATTATTCACTGCATAGGATGGATTATTTCTGAATTCCATCTCACACATTCATCTTGGGGCAAAGTAGTTGTAACGCGTTATCTCTGTGTGACTAGAACAAGGGTAACCTAGCTTTAAGGGACATAATTCAATCACACACACACACACACTAAAATTACATAAAGTCTAAAATGTCAAGCAACACTAAGTGAAAATCACATTGGGGTGACCACCAAGGTTAGTCTGACTTAAGTATATGCATTATTTTGTTTCATCTAATGTTTACTTAAGTCTTATGTAGGTAACTAGGGTTTTATTTTGTAGGTTTAGGTACGACATAAAACCCCTACATTGAAGTGGATGTGATACAGAGTGAAAGGGGGACAAGTTCAGACCCTGAGAAGACTAGATCTAGAGTTGTTCCCAGGACACTAGTGCCCGAGCTTTGTCCTTATCTGGGAAATCTTATCTAAGGAAGTTTCAGATTCTAGTTTCCCAAACAAAGCTTACTTAGTCCAGATCCAGACTGTTCCACTTAGTTTCCAATCTAAGATCAACCCATATCTCTAAATGCAAGCTAAGTCACTCGTATTTCACTATTTCTTATACTTGTTTGTTTTTTGCATGATTGATCTTGTTTGAAATTGTTATATTCATTTGATCTCAGTCCTCTGATTAATATTTATTTTTTATTAATCATTTGATGGACTTGAACCACAATCACGCATCAATTCCCTTCTAACCCTTCTTCCTCATTTGAGGTTATGGCTAATTATTCATCTTTCATTCCTACCCATGTCTATTCCCAAGCGGTCATCTAAGTGAATACATTCTTATTATTATTCAACATCTACCTCGCCTCATGACTACCTATGTAGACCCCATCGTCAATGTTGTAACCACTTATCGAAATAAATAACCTTTGAAGCTTCCTTATCCTTGTCCTTGTCCTATTAGTACACCACTTCCTCAACCTATAACTTCATCAAAAGAGTATGATATCATTGAGAAAATAATGAACACCCCCACTAAGATATCTATCTTTAATCTCTTGTGTAAGGCCCATGATTATGGTCGCACTCTTGAAACTGCATTGCGAGTTGTTCAAATACAAAGTGATGAACCTCCCATTTCCTTTGCCAATCTCATGGAATCCTGTAAACACATTAACAATACTATTAAATTTACTGATAAGGATATCCCACACGAGTCATCTGATGATTCTCCTCCTCTCCTTCTCATGGATTGGATCCAAGGTTTGCAAATTGAGAATGTACTCATTGATAATGGTTATGCATTGAATATTTGTCCTTTATTCTTACCAGCTCAACTGAATATTCCTCATAGTGCAATTAAATAGTCTACTCTTGTTGTCTATGGTTATGACACTACTGATCATGCATGCATATGTATTATCAAATTAGAATTGCAAGTAAGATCCTACAATTTCATTACTCCTTTCTATGTCATGGATGCCCCATTGTAATTTAATCTCCTTCTTGGTCGACCTTGGATCCATGACTTGTAAGTTATTCCTTCTATGGTCCATCATTGTTTCAAGTTTATCTTTGATGGTTATGAATAAACTAATACTATTGATCCTGAACCATTAAAATATTATCGCATGGATTATGCAATCTCCATGGTTATTCCCCCAACTCAACCAATCCCCTCACATTGTCTTAATACATATGATATTGGGGAACCCAATAATTCCAATCCTATATCGTTACCTCCCATCACTTCCTCCATTCCTAATCACACTATTAATCTCATCTCTCCTGTCATATCCTCCCCTACGCCTTCCACAACTATTGCCAACCTCCTAGAGAAGTTTGAACAATACTTCTATGTTAAGACTAGTGATTTTGATGATGATGTTGTTGCCACTATTACACTCACCAATGACACTCTTTGTGCCTTATATTTTATCCCTGTGGACTTTGATGAGTCTGTCTTTCATAGTCATTACATCGTTATAGGCCCTGGTGAATATCAAGTCAAATCTCTCAATACACAGGCTACTACTTCTAATATGATTCTTAACAATAATATTGTACACACCCTTAAACCCATTCCCACCTCTATAATTGCTCATATGCTTACCGACCATGATCCCATCCCTATTCTTGGCTCTCCTTCTATACCAATCCCCTCTTTTGATTAGCTTACTTGCATATTATACATTAATAAAAACTATTGGAAACATGTCCCTTATGATCCTACTTGCTCTCAAAACATGTATATTTATGAGCCTCTAACTCACTTAGGCCTCACTCCTACCGACACCATATTTTTACTTGAACCACACAATGCGTATCAAGACTATATATTTCTCCTAAAAACTTATGGTACAAGGGTTTTTTAGATGCATGTTTGGGTTGTACTTGACCCCCAACCTTTTTCACTTATAGTTGGGCAATCTTGGCTAGATTACATTGGTGGTACTATTGATATGCATAACATTATCCTCATTTATCTTGTGGCTTCCAATACAATTACTATCAGTAATGATTCATTCCCTAATTACACTCCTAATTTGTCATGATCAAATATACATAAGCACTCGGGTACACCTTTTAATGATGAAGAATATGCCATGGGCATGTATGACTTATGTCTTACTGGATTATTCAAAGATAAACCAAAATATTTTTCATATTATGGATATAAACCAACTCCTTTTGAATATAATTCAATTTTTTAATTTTTTTTCAATGATCTCACTTAGACCAGCATGTCATTCACACTTGGGGGCATTCTCCCCCCTTGTTACCCAATAACACACTCTTGTTCTTATTTCAAACATGGATATTGAGGGTGCAATTACCTACATGTACCTCAATTTGCACACATACACTGGGGGAAACCTTTCTCCCCTCTCCTAGTCATTGCATTTCATATTCTAACAATTCAAAAACATTCAAATATTTGTAAAAATTCAAGAATACTAGCTCAAACATTGATTGGTTGTATTCTTACTTGTTATACTATTCTATGTTGCACATTGCTTACCATGTTACTTTGATTCATAATTTGCTCTATCCTTTTTCCATACAAACATGTACATTCACATGCTACTCTTGAGGTGAATGTAGGATAATTACATGTTATCACATGACACATGATGTTTGGCGTTGTTCTCTACCGATTCCACTGAGGCTCCTAGGGCCATCTACCTTTCCTATTTCTCTATATTTAGGTTCTATTATTGCAATTTCTACTACTTTCATTCCTATTTTCAGTTGTAACATTATGACGTACTATTAAATTTTTAACATGATAACGGGTGCTTCATGTGTACCATTTGTCTCACAGGATTACTTCCAACCATGGTTATCTGATTTGTTTGTATCTTGTCTATGCTTATGTCTTGATTGTCATTGTTTGCAAGCTATGCGTTATGCTTGATTACATGTTTTGATTTTATAGTCTTGAAGGCTTCAAGTGTCTTGTGACATCCTGAGTGGTGTCCTGTGTATTCAACCAGCTACTCGATATGTCTTTTTCCATGTTACTGTGTATTTTGACTAGTTTCTATTACATCATGTCATGCTTTTTTGTGACTAACACTTTTTGCTTGCCTTTAACATTATTTTTCATGCACTGTGGAAGTTATCATGCACATTTCCTATTCCCCTACAGGATTTTTATTTCAGATGTGCATGTAAGTTCTAACTTTCCTCATTTAGGCCATGTTTGCCTTGGTTAATCTCGTGCACCCCCAACGAGTGGGGGTAATCATCTGGTGATTATTTCACCCACTTAGTGGTCTAGAGACCATACATAGATTGGTCCACATCAGAATCAGAATAAACAAAAGCTAAAAAATAGGTTCAAAATTAGAATTGGGCCAAAATCGTAGCTGGTACATAAGCACCCAATATAGATAGGAATGGTGGGCACTAGTGTCCCACATGGGCATTTCTATCTTGGGGGAAGAAACATGTATAGTACAAGATCAATAAGTTTCAAGTGATAAGTTTCTCTAAAATCCAACAACATGTACTCAGTTACATGTTAGTATCAAGTATAATAGGAACAAAATCAGTGGTAAGTTACATACTTTGGGCAAGGGAACTAATTATCGTGTTTTCTTGGGATCAAATACGAAATTACACCTAGGGAATATACAAGACATCGATATGCCTGGAAAAATGTGTCATCTGTGACCAATTTTTATTGGGTTTGTGACCATCTATAGTGGCACTTATCCATGGGGAAGCGATTAACGTTTGGATGGAAAATCCTACAACTCTCCGAACATTGCTCTTCCCTTGGTGACAATGACACCTAAATCATCAGTATAATGACATATGACACTAAAATCATTAGTTTTTTGAGAGGATTCACCTAAATCCTCAATATTATTCTAACCATCTCTAAGGTAAGCAAACATACATGAACAATATTAGCTCTTCTCTCACAACCTTTGGGTGTATTCTATCCTTGATTCACTTGTCTTTCATTACACATTTCTATTTTCACACTTATTGAGTTAAAGTTCAATTTCATTTATCATGAGCATTGACTACACTTATCTTCTTTTGTAGGTATCACCTTACCCTAGATAATAGGGAAACCTACAAATATAACATAGGAGAAATCTCAAACATAATATTCTTAGGAAAATAAAATATTCAATTGAAAAAATAGCATGACACCATTTCTATCTACACACACAAGGTCACCCCTATAATCCTTATCATCTTCTAGATTTAATGAATACATATTCTATAATCTCCATCTAGACACGATATCAAGTACAATCATCATTCAAAATGTTATAAGTTATAACTCCCTTTCGAATCTCCACAAGGTATGTCTCTCCCTATCTACTTTATGCATAGTGAATATTTATTCATCAACATAAAGTGGGGGAAAATGTAGACAAAATAATCACACACTTGCTACTTACATCACACCTCTAAGTATGTTATTATATGCATGATTCCTAAGTAAGAAAACTAGAACATTAACAACACTTGTTTTTCCCTTTACATTGCTTTATCTTTTTCAATAATCTTTTTATTTATCTTTTCTTGGAATGACCACTTTACTTATGAATATTGGAAAATGTTTAACCTAACTTTGTATTTTCTATGTTCTATTCTCTGAGTCATCTCGGATAGTACCATCCCATTAGGGGTACAGGATTTTCCAAACGCTACTCTACCCCCTTTGGGTGCTTCTGTCCCTTTCCCTCCTTCTCTCAAAGTTGAAATGCCACATCATTTGTTATGTTTTTTGAAACCTCTTTTATCACTTTGGGTCAACCTTTTTGGTTGTTAATGATGAAATTAAAACAAGGTAATCATACACACACACACACACACACACACACACACACACACACACACACACACACACACATACATGTGTGTATGACTCAATCATTATTATCAGGGCTGGACAACTTGGGATATTACTTACTATCTACTACTCAGGAAAAGAAAAACATTCCAGGTTTACATTTGGGTTGTATTATTCACTACACAATGAAGGGCTATTTATAAATTACATCTTGCACATTCATCATGGGGGAAAATGAAGTTGCAGCCCATGTTATCTTGGTACGAACTGGAACAAGGGAAAATTAGCTTTAAGGGACACAATTCAATCACATAAGTACTAGAACTACATAGAGTCTGAAGATATAGTGCAATGCTTAGATGAAAATCACATTGGGGTGAATGCCACTGAGGACAATATGACTCAAGCATATGCATTATTTGTTTCATCTAATGTTTGTTTGAGCCTTGTGCAAGTAAATAAGGTTTCTTTGTAGGTTCAAGTGTGACACAAGAACCCTACAATGAAGTGGATGTGACAAAGAGTGAAAGGAGGAATACAAACTCAGGCTTTGAGAAGATCAAATCCAAATGTGTTCATATGACACTAGCACCCAACTCAGACACTAGTGCCTAAGCGGTCATGTTCAAAGGAGTTTTAGATTCTAATTTCCCAAAGAAATCTTACTCAGTCCAGGTCTAGCTTGTTCCACTTAGTTTCTAGCTCGGGATCAACCCAAATATCCAAATACAAGCTAAGTCACTCCTATTTCTGCTATTGCTTATACTTGTCTATTTCTTGCATGATTGATCTTACTTGTTACTAGTATATTCATTTTATCTTGGTTCTCTGATTAAGATTTATTTTTTGTTAAATCATTTGGCTGGAAGAAAGCGGGTCCCATACGAAAGGGCCTTAGATGAGCGAGGGGAAAATCCTATACTAACCCTATCAAGTTGCTTAGGGAGAGAAGTGGGCTCAATGATTCCTTGGCCATTGCGGCTAAGTCCTGAGCTAAAGAACTCATGATGTAACACATACTTATAACCAATGTCATAAGTTACATATTTAACAATAGGTGGGGTAGAGTGTTTTTTAGGAGTGGGTGTATACTCATGCTCAATAGTATCACAAAAGGTGGAGGGAGACATATCAACCAAACCATTGTATACAATGCGCTCATGGAGAAATCTAAGTCGACCATATAGGGTGGAAGGGAGTGCATACATAGAATGTAATTAGGGACGACCTAGGAGGAGATTATAGTTGAGATTATTATGCATAACATGGCATAAACTATGGAGAGTACATGGTCCTACATTAATGGGTAAAGAAATTTTGCCTAATACTTGCTTAGGTGTATTTTCAAAACCAAAAATACACAGAGTAAATGGAGTTAAATTAACAACATAAAATCCTAGTTGATGTTAAAAAGAAATATTGCATATATTAACACCATAACTATTATCAATCAAGGCATGTTTAACTAGTACATTATGAATATGAACCTAAAGATACAATGGAGGTATATTATCAACAATTGTTTGGGAAGGTATATCAATGGGAGTAAAAGTAATATGTTTTTATTGATTGTCATAGCAGTGGAGACTCGATGTAATGTAAAAAGGGGAAGTATCAAAGTGGATGAGAGTATAATCCATAGTGTATCGTAAAGTATGGACACATTTGGGATGGGCTTCATAAAATCTAGTCATAGAGACATCCATAGAAGGCAAAAGCAAGAACAATACATGACCACTATAAAGACCCTATGGCAAGTTAGGGTTCAATCAATAAATGGGTTCACCAAATGATTTATCAAAATTAAATCATAATCAAAGGATTGAGATCATGAATATAACAGTAATAAACAAGATCAATCATGAAAGAAATGAGCAAGTATAAATAATAATGAAATAAGAGCGATTTGCCTTATATTCAGAGATCTAGGCTGATCCCGAGCTGGAAACTGAGTGAAACATGATGGATTTGGACTGAGTAAGCCTTGTATGGGAAACTAGAATCTGAAACTCCTTTGAACAGGACCGCCTGGGTGCTAGTGTCTGAGTTGGGCACTGGTGTCCTAGGAACAACTATAGATATGATCTTCTTAGGGTCTGAATCTGTCTTCCTCCTTTCACTCTTTGTGCATCCACTTCACTGCAAGGTTCTTGCGTCACACATGAACCTACAAAACAAAACCCTAACTACCTACACAAGTGTTAGGAAATAAGGGATAAAATATGCAGAATAATCCCTCACAGAATCACAACAGTAGAAACTAATATGTAGAAAATATTACAGATCTCAAATAAAAGTGCAGAATAAAATAACACAACTCAAAGAGACAATATTTAACGTGGTTCACCCAATTTGGGCTACGCCCACCAAGAATCACTTGCTCAAATTTTATTAGAAGCCACCACTCTCGTAATACAATACCCAGATCTGTTTGGAGCTACGCTCAACAAACTGTACAGAATTCAAAGCACATCTGCAATGTTTACATTATATCTACCATATGCACAAAACCATATAAATAGGCAACTTCTTAAGCAGTTTTACAAAACTGTGGGCATCAAAACCATGGGCCAAAACTGTCCCATAAACCTATGGGTCAAAAAACCTACCCATATGAGAAAATCACATTTCGCAATTTATCGGGCACGTTTCCCGAATCCCAGCGAGACAACTGTGGAAAGTGTACTGTACTCTTAGTGTACAGTCTTCAACACTTT
Organism: Taxus chinensis; assembly: GCA_019776745.2. Classification (NCBI taxonomy): domain Eukaryota; kingdom Viridiplantae; phylum Streptophyta; class Pinopsida; order Cupressales; family Taxaceae; genus Taxus; species Taxus chinensis. Next base: position 167,358,334 of record CM034149.1, read on the forward strand.
CTCACATGAAAACAGGCTCCATAACCTAACAACAAGATCAAACAAACATTAGATGAAACAAATAATGCATATATTTGAGTCAGATTGATCTCGATGGTCACCCCAATGTGATTGTCACTGAGCGCTAAACTACATTTTAGATTCTATGTAGCTCTAGTGTGTGTGTGTGTGCGCGCATGTGATTTAATTGTGTCCCTTGAAGCCAGGTTACCCTCATGCCATTCACACTAAGATAGTGGGATATAACTAGTGTGAGATGAAATTTGTAAATAACCCATCCTATGCAGTGAATAACACAATCTTTGAATGTTGCTCTTTGCCCAAGTAGTAAATAGTAAGTAATAGGCCACGTTGTCCATCCCCTATTAACAATGAGTAAGTGATGTATATACATGATTCCCTTATTTGAATTTTTTCATTAAGAACCAAAAAGACTAACCTAAAGTGATAAGAAAGGTTTTAAAAAAGATAACAAATCATGTGACATTTCAAATTTGAGAAAAGGAGGGAAAATGACATAAACACCCAAAGGGGACAATAATGTTTTAGCGCTCTTGACCCTAATGGGTGGTAGTGTCTGGGATGCTTGGAGGATAAAATAAAGAATATAGAGTTGGGTCACACGTTGTCCAATGTTCACAAGTAAAGTGGCCATTCCAGAAAAATAAATAATGAGAGTACAAAAAAGATAAACCAATATATATGCAAAACAAGTGTTGTTAATGTCTAGTTTTCTTACTTAGGAATCATGCATATAACGCCATACTTAGAGGTGTGATGTAAGTAGTAAGTGCACGATTTTGTGTCTACATTGAACCAATCCATGTGCTACACTACATCCCCTTGTAAGCAGGAATAAAATCCATGTAGCTCTCTAAGTGTAGGTGCAATAGTGTATGCAAATATAAGCCAACCCCTATCATGCCTTTATATCTCTTGACACGACGAGTTATAATTGTAAGTATAGAAAGAATAGAGACGTACCCTACACACCAATGATATAGTTAGATGTGCTTTAAAAATGCTAAACTAATTCCCCTCATCCGTTGATAGCTTTGACAGTGTTTGGAGTGACTTGCTCTTGTTAAGCCATAACTCTAAGACCTTTGAAGGCTCCACAATGGAAGAAGCTAGACTCTTGAACTTGGTTCGAGTGCTTTAGACATGTGTGGTGGCTAATTTAAGGGATGCACAACTACTTTAGGAAGTTTTAGTAGATCCTTGAGTGCTTTTGGAGAGTAATTTACAATGTATGCTTTTGAGAATTTTAGGTGGGTTCAAATGGTGAATTAGACTTGCTTATATAGGCTTTTGTATGTTAGGTATCACATTAAGGTTGACACGTGGGAGATGAAATGACCCATTAATGTATTTGAAATTGATAAACTAATCATTAAAATGTGAGGGATGGGACCTGCAGGCCAACGTAGACCATAGTACAACTTGGTCTCACATTGTATGGTTTTGTACAAGTAATTAATGATGATAAAACAATATTCCAAGAAAGACGCCTAACGGTAAAGTATTGCTTTGGATAAATGAAATTACACGAGTGAATGACAAATTAGTCTATAGAGTTAATAAAATCATGAAAATGAGCTAAGGATGTGTTAGTTAGGCTTAGAATGTGAGCGCAAGTCATATCACAGGAACAAAACCAAACTGTCATTGTCAAAGGATAAGTTACCAAATTTAGGTGTCTACACTTGGGAGGAATATATTGTTGTGGATTAATATAAGCAATATTGTGAGCGACTGAGCAATGTGAATGAGGAAACAAGTCATGTAATAGGGATGATGACATGTAATTAAGCTTGGAATGTGCATGTAAGTCATTATTTAGGGATAAATTCAATGTTGTCAATGTCAAGTGATAAATTATGAAATTCACTTGTCTATAATTTCCATACATTGCAGAAACTCCTTCTCTTACTTTGTAGTCATTCATTTATTTTGTGGAAAGTTGTATAAAATGTTTTGTGTTGTGTCTCCCAAAATGTAATTAATCCTCTTGCAACGTCAATCTTCAATAATGCATACAAACATGTGGTTCTTCACTAGAAACAATACCACTCAATGAAGCTGCAAGATTTTGGCCTTATAACAAGCACTATGCAATTCAAAAAAATAAATAGAGAAAATTTTTAGCCATTATTTGTGCCAACCCCCAATACTTTGAAGTCCCATAAAAATATCATAATTCTTGTGAAGGGATTTGGTTAGAGCAAGCTCCTGTTATACAAACCATTTTGCAACATCAATTAGACACTGGTGCCTCCACTAAAGAAGTTATTGTGAATTGGGAGTACATGAGGTACTCATACCATCCATGACATATTGAACTCACACCCTCTAGAAGTGGATACACTTTAAACAGAGACCCTTCCAATGATACTTCCCTTCATGGTCACCCAAAATAGCTTGTCAAATGACATGTTTTTTCCGAGTTCCACCCCAACAATGATATGGAATTAAATGAATTTGACATGTTTGGCCATTGTGATTTTGACATCTACCATAAATGGAACAACAATGGATTTCTTGCAAGAAACAACCCCCTCTTTTATAGATTTCAGTCGAGCAAGCCACCTCATCCCATAAATTCATTCCTTCATCTCTCCATCTCCCTGTCCTTTGCCACCGAAACAAGAACTTGCAATTAGCATTGTTCTTCGCCATTTCAAGCAATTATAGTGATTCCACTAAAATTGATCATCTAAGGAACTTTTGATACAAGGAAGTCATAACTCATCAACGAAATCAAGTTGTGTTGTATTCCGCTACAATTCACAATAACTCACCATTATTGTTGCTCTCTCCAATAAACGTCGTAGCCTTCAACATTGACGCATCAACCATACATGCATGTCTCTATATACCTATAAAGGAAGTAGAACCACTCAAGGTCCAATCACTAACAACATTCCAAGATCTCATTTGTGAAATGAACTTCATAAGCCCGAAGTTGTTTTACATTGACCACATGCTATGCGAGGCTTTCCCCTGTCACAAAACCATTCCTTTTAGCAGGAGGTTAATCATACTCATTGGTGACCTGGGACAACTACCTCTAATCAAGGACATACTAATGCATTATAGAACATCATATAATACATCTCTTTGGTGGAGCTTTACCATTGTTGTCACTTAAGAGACACTTTTCCTCCAATAAGGTTCTAACTTGTGTTAGGTGACTTTTTACAACTTGTTCCTCAATATCAAAAATATTGAGGTAAAAATGGAGGAACAAGAGGTCCTCATGTCTTAAATAAATGCATCTATAAACAATTTTGTTGACATGTATAGTAAAGAAATGTTGAAGTCATTAAATGTGCTGATTGCACATAGTAATACAAAGGTGAAGGTCTTCAACTAACCTTGATGATGGTCAAGTAGAGGCCAACCTTCTTTTTTACAAGGGACAAGTTATGTTTACTGCTAATTTGTGGGTAAAAGTCAGGCTTGTGAATGGTGCACTTGGCCAAGTTCAATCTATTGTTTATAAATCTGGCAGAAATTCCCCTAAATTGCCAACACTTGTGGTTATTGAATTAAAAAAATACATTAGCCCAACACGGGATGTAAAAAACCCAAATAATGTACCAATCTTGCTTATTTCTCGTGGCAATCACAAATAGCTTTCCCTCAAAATGACTAGGGCTCTTACAATCCAAAATTACAGAAAGTAACAATAGACATTGACAACATAGATTGACAAGGGTTTACTTTTATGGCAATCTCCAAAACCCTTTCAATAAATGAACCTTGCATAGCGCCACCTCTCTTTTCGAAACTATGCAGAAAGGCAAACCAATACCTACATTCAAATCAAGAAGATAGAAGATCAACACGTGTGCTCATTAAAACACTTTCCTTATCTGTAACTTATTATGTCTTGTTCACCCTTATTTATAATGCCACCCTCCATATTCTTTTCCAATGGTTTTCTACTTATTATTTTTTAAATTTTGTTTCCATACCTCGCACTTCCTATCGACGTCTTCCTTGCACCTTTGGGGAGAGATTGGTAGTAAATAATCTAAAATCCCCCCATTCATTTCCTCACAAAAATTATTAAACAAACCGCACACCCTCACCCTATGATAACGTAGACCAAACACCAAATATCCCCTCATTATTCCGAGCAAAAGAAAAAAATCAACAAAGGAAATTTAAAAAAGGGTTTTGATCCTTCCAAACGTGACCGGCGATAGCCGGTAACCCCTTCACAACTTCTAACCTGCCGGCCCCACCTTCCCCACGCGGTAACGGGCAGCCAACAAAGCAGCGCAGGAGACCACGGCCGGTCACCCAGACTTCCCACCGGAACAGACCGTAAACTCAAAAAAGCAGACTTCTTCGCTTAATTACCCTCCTAACCGCCCATTACCCCATAGAGTTAAACCACGTCGGATTTAATTTACCCCGGTCGCAAATTACCATGGTAAAACAATTAGCCCGTGAAAATTACCGCCCTCCTCCGCTCTCTCAAATGGTACACATATATACTAAACACAATAATAACTTTGTTGTGTTATTTTGTCGGAGGAGGAGATGTGTTTAGGCATATTGTCTTAGTTTTTTCATGGATTTGGAGGAATTGTGATCGATTTTCTTCAGAGCAGATCGACGGAGGTTCGAATCTTCCTGGAGGACGGATTTCTGTTCTTTCTGCGCTTCTAAACGAGGTCTTTGGTGCTCATTTTGGTTCGCAATTTAGTTTGTTTTTTCTTTTTTGTTGTCTTGAAATGCCCTGCCTTTTTTTTAGCTCGCAAAATGCTTTGTCCAGAGACCATCCCATTTACTCCTTGAAAACCCTTCGCCTGTGTGTGCTATAAATTGATAATCATTTTGTAGTAATAGAAGGGGTTTCGGGGATTTTTTTATTTTGTTTTTAATCTGCCATCAAGTTTGCGAGGGGATGTATTCGAAAAAAAAAATGCCAGAGAAGGTAGATAAAATGATATAAGCTTCTCAAGACTGGATCTCTTGACCTCCGGACAACAAAACTTGGTTGCATGCCTTTGTTCTAGAAGCTTCAATTTATGTGCTTGCTTATGGTCCTTTCTGGGGTTTAGAGAGACCTGATCTGAATTTTAGTTTTTGGTGTTTTTTTTGGGGTTCGATATCTGGGTTTTGAATTTATATTTATTCCGAGTGAATTTGGAGTTCCTTGTGTGAGTGAAGGGTTCATTTTTATGGGATTATAAAGAAAGGAGGAGGAGGACCTCGTAGAAAAGAGGAACCTAGACTAATTGGGATAAATATACTATTTAGTTTGATAAAAGCAGCGTGAGGCGTGACGGGTGGTTCCAAAAATGAAGAGGGGAAGGGAGGAGAGCTACATGGGTGGAGCTCAAGTGAAGCGCCCTGCTACTTCTCGAGGGGAATCGTAAGTTCTTGTCCTCATTCCTGCTAACATAAAGGAAATGATTTTATTGTCTTAGTTTTCGATAGATATGCATCTGATTGATTGTTAAATGCTAAATGCTTTAAATCCATGGTTACCATGAATTTCTGTAGTTTTATGAGGAAACTCAATCTGTTAGGTTTTCTGAAGTAACCCCAATAAGCCCATGCATTATGAACAACATTATCGTATGTGCTAGATAGAACCAGGCTGCAATTGTAGCATCTTTCATTTTTTTATACAGTTAGTGTTTTCGTAGAACATCACTATGTAGTAACATTTTTTTCGAGAATCAGCTGCATGTTAATATTATTGAGTCAATCTTAACTAACTATTTTTCATGAGAAGTGGCTCATGCAACTGGACGACAATCTAAACATTGTTTGTTTTAAAAGTTGGATCAAATGATTTGTGTTCACTGCAGCAGTGGTATTTGTGTCAGAATGTGATCTTACATGTGGATTTCAGTCTTTTCTTGTAGGATTTATGGTATTTCTGATGTATCACTGGTTTATCTCATCCCGTCAGATTGCATGCAGTTGCAAATTTACATTAGGGTTTTTATACTTGTTTGGTATGATCTCTTTTGCTGACAGTGTGGTAGTATCATCTTGTAACATGGCCTGTTGTATAATTTTTTAATTGAAATATACCATGCAATGAACCACTTGGAAGGGAAAAAAAATTCCATTCTTATAAAGTTTGAAACCTGTCTCCATGGGAAGCAAGCCCATGAGGTTTGAACCTGTGCTACTCTAGTGGTAAGTGCTACAACTTACTGCTAGGGCACAGCCACATGATACATGGTGTGTTGTGCAAATTTGCTTCTACTGATTTCTTTGCATTGGTGGGATTTCAGATTTGGCATTTTTTTGCTTTAGTAGTTGCAAGACCTTCATCAACATTGCTGTTGAGTTGTATTGATTTCCCTTGAATTTGTTCCTCTTGCAAATAAATTATTGGATCATGTGGTCTTTTGGTTCAAGAAGGATTTCTAATTTTCCATTGCTTTGGGTGAATTGAAACAGCTCTGGACCGCCTCAAAATTTAGGAGGGACACAGAAGTTAACGACAGATGACGCATTGGCCTATCTAAAAGCGGTAAAAGAAATGTTTAAGGACAGGAAAGAAAAATATGACGAGTTTCTTGAAGTTATGAAAGATTTCAAGGCCCAAAGGTTTGTAATTGATATCATGAAATTGGCATGATAGAGAAGATCTACTTTTTCATTTGCTTTTTGAATGGACCTTAATTTGTGAGTTGGGTTTTGTTCACCTTGCAGAATTGATACGGCTGGTGTTATTGCCCGCGTGAAGGAATTGTTCAAAGGACATCGCAATCTTATTTTGGGTTTTAACACCTTTCTTCCCAAAGGTTATGAAATTACACTTCCGCCTGAGGATGAACCTCCACCCAAAAAACAACCTGTTGAATTTGATCAAGCCATTAATTATGTCAACAAGATCAAGGTAAATTGCCGAGCCAAACTTTTTCACGAGTATGGATTCAAAGTTTGGAGCCTTTGTTGCCTCACAAACAGTTTGAATTGATGTGTTGTGCTAGACTCGTTTTCAATACGATGAACAAGTATACAAAGCTTTTCTGGAAATTTTGAATATGTATCGGAAGGGAAACAAGACAATAAGTGAAGTATATGAAGAGGTAGCATGCAGTATTTTTTTGATATTTTCTTGATCATTCTACCGTTATATTTTAGGCTTTTTATTGTTTTCTTATCTTTAGGTAGCCTCAAGAAAGTTAAGTATGTTCCGAAGATTCAAATTTGCATTTTTTTAAAGACGATCTTTGTTTGGCAGGTAGCTTCATTGTTCAAGGATCATAAAGATTTGCTTGAGGAATTTACTTATTTTCTACCCGATTCCTCAGGGTCAGCACATTTGCCACATGTTCCCACTTCTGCAAGACCTGCTCCATTTCCTGCCTCTCGTAGGGATGAGAGAAGTCCTAGCTTGGCTTTGCAGAGGCATCTGCACGGGGAAAAGATGGTTAGCATGTCTCTGTCTTGCTTATCTTTTATCTTGTTGGAATGACCAGATGCATATTACTTATCATCATTTATTATTTAAATGTTTTCTCTGTGGCTTGTTACAGCGGGAGAAGACGGTTACTTCACAGATCGATCGTGATCGTAGTGTTGAAAGGCCTTCAGATCATGATGGCGAAAAACCACCTATCAAGCTTGAAAAAGAGCACAGGAAGAGAGTTGAAAAAGAAAAAGAAAGGAAGGAAGATAGGGAGCGGAAGGATCGGGAAAGAGATGAAAAGGACTCGGAACAAGAAAGAGACAGGGAATTAGATCCCATGCAGAGGCTTCCTCATAAACGTAAATCTGCCAGGAGGGCCGATGAGTTGATTCGAAAACAAACACAGGGAGGGGAAGGTGGTGAAGCTTTTGTAGGGCAATCTATCCCAACTTCCTCATTTGAAGACAAGAATGTTTTGAAGAGTAAGTAATTCATATTAAATTTCCTCAAAGGTTACCTTGCGAGATTTTACCTTCCAAGTGTTCAGGCCCTGTGGTTCCTTTTCCAATTTAGTTTTCATTGGGAAATGCTCTGTAAGTTAAATGTGCAGAGGCTTGTTGTATTGTGATTTGGAGATTTGTTCAAAATTGCAATCAGTTTGTAGTTCAGGTTGATTGAAGACACTAAAAAATGGATGAACCCTAAATTGTGATAATTGGAAGTTTTAGATTGTTTTAGATAGGATTTAGGCACAGGCTAGGTTTGTGTGGTATCCATTTTATTTAATGCACTATCTGCATACTTTAAATGTCGCATATAAATCTACTGGTGTTAGGCGATTAAAGATTTGTTAATCCTTTTCACTTTATCATTTGTTTCAAACATGAAAATGCCAAGTTCAGGTTGCATGAGGATTATATTGAATGTTTTAAGCTTCTCTGAGAGGAAACAACTCTGTTTCTTGTGTTATGTGCTTTTACTATACCATTATAGGGGCTTGGTAGCAATATTAAGGCTGTTGCATTTCTGTGGTTTTGGGCGTCTCCCTCAAGTGAATCTTATCTGATTGTCATTTCGTTGAGTGACACAAGTATCTATGGGTGTTATTGTTGGATTCACAAGTTTGCAGAAAATTGAGATGTAAATTTGTTCAATTTTTTGAATTCTGATCAGTTGACTTTTGCTATTATTGCCTCAAAAATATGCACTTTGATTGGGATAGTTACTAATAAGAAATCTCTATGCAGATGTGTATCATCAGGAGTTGCACTTCTGCGATAAAGTAAAGGCCAGATTGCGTAATCCTGATACATATCAAGAGTTCTTGAAATGCTTGCACATATACAGCAAAGAAATAATCAATCGGACAGAGCTGCAAAGCCTGGTATACTACCTTGTTGGAGTATCGAGTTTACTTGAACAAAGACTCCATGGAGCTAAATGTTTTTCCTCTCTTTGATGAAAAGACAGTTATTTTTTTTATATTAATAGTTAGAGTTGTGGCTAGATATTTCATTGTAAGCAATATACTTTTTTTCCAGGTTGCCTAACACTACGATATTGACAATAATATTTTTTTTCAGGTATCTGACATACTTGGAAAGTACCCGGATCTTATGGATGGATTCAATGAATTTCTTTCTCAATGCGAGAATATTGGTAAGAATACCAACTATTTTACCTTTAGCAAATCCTTCTATTTGAATTTTGCAAAACCTGCAATAAATGATTATTTATGATTAGTTTCAAAATATCTACATAATCAACATGGCTTTACAACTATCATGCAGATGGTTTCCTTGCGGGCGTGTTTAACAAAAGTAAGTTTTTGCTTCAACTTGACTTAATGTTGTGTTTTCTCTTAAGATCGACTTAAAAAAGTTTGGGGGGAGTGGAATTGAAACCTTGTAGTTGTGTAGCTTGTGATGCTTGAGGTCGTTCTAGTTTGGATTTTAGAATGGTGTACAATGTTTTTCGTTAAAATCTGATCATACTAATTAGAGTGTCTCAATTCCTGTAGAGTTGTATTGGGGAGAGGGATCTATTCCAAAGCCCGTGAAGATGGAGAAGGACAGGGAAAAAGACAGGGAACGTGACAGAGAGAGGGTGAAAGACGAGCGGGAAAAAGATCGAGACCATGAAAGAGACAGGGAGAAGGAGAGAGAGAGACCTGATAAACCTACAAATTATGGGGCAAAGGATTCATCAAGCCACAAGGTTTCCTTACTTTCTAATAAAGAGAAGTATATGAATAAGCCCATTTCAGAGTTGGACCTTTCAAACTGTGAACGTTGCACTCCAAGCTACCGCTTGCTTCCAAAGAATGTAAGAAGTGTATCCTTTTACGAGTCATTCTAACATCTTTCTGGAGTAACATTTGTCATTCATCAATACTAACTTCAATATCTTGCAGTATCCAAAGCCCCCTGCAAGTCATCGTACTGATCTTGCAGTATCTGTATTGAATGATCATTGGGTATCGGTGACATCTGGTAGTGAGGATTATTCTTTCAAGCATATGCGGAAGAATCAATATGAGGAAAGTCTCTTTCGATGTGAAGATGACAGGTTTGGGCTTTATTGACATTGCAGTGTTAATTTTTTAACTGGCAAAGTCTTTAAATGAAATCATGTCATCGTAATGTTTTTTTTTATAATTATATATTTAATATTGGTAATTTGTGGAGAGTTTACATTCATTTGCTCACTTTGTATCATTAGATTTGAACTAGACATGTTGCTGGAATCCACTGCTGTTACAACTAAACGTGTAGAGGACTTAATGGAGAAGTTGAAAGACGGTTGTGCTAGGCAAGATGGTCAAATTCGAATTGAAGACCAATTGACAGGTTCTTGCTTATTCTCCAAATGTCAGTGAACCTACGAGCAACAGAAGTAGCATTCTAATTCAATACACTTATGTTCTGTTGCCCTTTTTATTCACAGCTCTGAATTTAAGGTGCATTGAACGTATTTATGGAGATCATGGCCTTGATGTGATTGATTTACTGCGAAAGAATGCAGCTGTTGCTTGTCCTGTTATATTGACTCGCCTCAGACAAAAGCAGGAAGAATGGTCAAAGTGCCGTACCGATATGAACAAAGTTTGGGCTGAAGTTTACTCAAAGAACTATCACAAATCACTTGATCATCGAAGCTTCTATTTTAAGCAGCAAGATAAAAAGAGCTTGAGCACTAAAGGTTAGATATTTACTATTCTAATATCGTCCCATCTAATAGAGATTTTTGCTTATCATGTCTGTCAGAGTATGGGTGTAAATAATTTCATAAGGAATGATGAGTTGAAAGATAGGAATTAAGTTTTTTTTTCAGATTAATATTTTGCATTTTGCTCAAGCCCATATTCGGCAAGTTTGGCAAAGGGTTGAGAACTTTGATTAACTGTCCTAGTTCTCCTTGTCAAATATTTGAGGAGCATTTCTGTTGTCTGTCAAATATTTGAGGAGCATTTCTGTTGTGACTAATCTACTTTGTTTTGAGAGAGTAATTGTTGGAAACCAGGTTTTCACAATGCCATAGTTACCAAATTTGGTGGGGATCGTGTAACTTGAAAAAAAATCCTGATATCATACATCATTAAAAATGTGTTCAATTTCTTTTTTCTTGATCAAAATAATGGATGTTCAATGTGTGAATAATTGTGTTTAAATAAAATGTTGGATTATTTTGCTAGCCACAATTGAAGGGCTTATGCTTGCAGCTCATCTATCGCTGTCAACATTGTTCAATTTGCAATTGCTTATGCCCACAGCCCATTTATTGGTCTTATGGGAGCGAGACAAATTAGATGGTTCCAGCTTCTTCACTAGGTGTTGGTGCGACCTTACTATAATATGATGAGAGCTTTAAGCCCTTGCCCTGTTGTTGTTAGAGTGCCAACCGTATCTGGTGGAAACAAGGAATTGCTGGAGAATCAGAATACATATGTTAATAATTCATTATAGGTTCTCATTGAAGGTCATATTTGTTGGGGCTTGTCTTGTTAACAAGTTAAAGGGAGCTTAAATTGATACTTTCAGAAAGGATGTTCCTTTAAATGTTGTAATGAGCATGGGGCATACAGTGTTATCTAAATGCAGCATTGAAACCACTATCTTTTTTCTTTCTTTTGAATCATTAATAAATTTTCATGTTGTTTTGTTATGAACTGAGTTTTTACTCTTTTGAATATGTTAACTATGTTCACAAGTCTCAAAATGATTTTCTATATAGGGAGGTTGTTATAGCTGCATCATATGCATGAATATGTAAGTGATTAGTGACCTCATAACTTCTGTCACTTAAGTGTGATCTTTGTATCTCTGCTATGCAAATTGTTTCTTTGAGTAGTGTTCAACAAAGAAGTTATTATCACGGACTCTTTTGAAACAACAGTTTATGGATAACTGATGAATACTTCATTGTTTACAGCGCTATTGGCAGAGATAAAAGAAATAAATGACAAAAAAAGGAAGGAAGATGATGTACTTCTTGCTATTGCTGCTGGGAATAGAAGACCTATAATCCCTAATCTGCAGTTCGAATATCCTGATCCTGACATTCATGAAGATTTGTATCAAATCATTAAGTACTCCTGTGATGAGGTATGTACGACCATGGACCAGTTGGATAAGGTAATGAGGATTTGGACAACTTTTGTAGAGCCTATACTTGGTGTTCCACCACGGCCTCATGGCGCAGAGGACACAGAGGATGCAGTCAAAGTGAAATACTCTGTTGCTAAGGGTAGTATGGCAAGCATAGGGGAAAGTGATGGTAGTGCTGTTGCTGATATGGCTAACACAAACTTGAAACATCAAACTACTGGCAAGATTGAGGAAAATGTTGCTATAGAAACAACAGTCTCTGCTCGGGTTCGAATGTCAAATGGTGAGAGCGCGATGAGTGGTGATGGTGGTCGTGAGGCTGAGCAAAATGGGCGTAAAGGAGAGCTGCCAGTCGGAAATTTGCACCAAGGAAAATTGCAGACCACAGCATTGATAGCTGATGAGATGCCTGGTATAGTCCAGCAAGTTAGTCACATTGAAAAGTTTGATGATCCAAATGCTGTACACACTGCTGTGACAGAGTCAAGTTCTGGAAGGCTGGCATTGGATCATGGTTCAGGTTAGTGTACTTGTCCCAGCCTTTTTCGAGGATTTGGACACTAAAAATTAGTAAATTTGCTTCGCAAAAGTATGAAATAATGCATATCAAGTCCCCTCCTAATTCTTAACTATCGTCTTGACTCTTGACTCATATTTTTCAACTAATATTGATCTCCTTTCAGGGACTGTTACTGTACCTTCTAGGCCTGGTCAAATGGTTGGTGAGAATGGGCATGAGCCTGCTTTGAAGGATAGGGGAGGACCTCTAGTAGAGGTATGGTGCTGGCGTTGCTGTTGGGATGTTATTAAAGCACATTAATGTGGGATGGAATTCCCGTTTGTCTAATACTCTATCCTTAAGTTGCCTTAAAATAGCAAGCAAACTATTTTCTGGCAGGTTTGACAATAGTCATCTGATGCATCAATCTATAGAGAGTTTAAATAATGGTGCTGTATAATATATTTTCCTAACTATTTAATATTATTTGGCTAGGACTAGGAGTGGGGAGTTTGCTTTAAAAATTGTTGTGGTTATTTTCTGTTTTACAATGAGATCAATTTGTAATTTTGCTTGATTTCTCTGTTAATTTATCTTACTTGAGAGTTTAAATCTTCAATGAATGAGAGAGTTCAACACGTCGGTACTTTTTATGCATGTTAAACTTTGGCATTTCCTTCGTTGTTAACCACAACATTTTTTCCATTTCTAAACTCTGTTTTTTCTGCACTCATGTATTTTTCTTACCGAAGATCACTCTTATTATTGTTGCATAATATGCTACAGGAAACTGAAAGGAGGACTGTTGGCTCAAGAATAGAAAGTAGAGCCTTGGATTCAAAACCAGATGTCTTAATCTTGAGATATCGTGAAGGTGTACATAGCAGCTTGAAAGTTGAAAGAGAAGAAGGTGAACTGTCACCAACACCAGAGACCGAGGATAGACTCTATGGAAATGCTGGTAATGTTGTTTGTGGTATAGATGCTGTGTCCAAAGGGGAAGAGAATGCCTCCAATAGGCAGTATAGAAGTAGACGGAATGAAGACGAAGAGGTTGATTGTGTTGCAGAGGCAGGAGGAGAACATGATGCTGATGCAGATGACGAGGGAGAAGAAAGTGCTCAAAGGTCAACTGAGGATAGTGAGAATGCTTCTGAAGCTGGTGAAGATGTCTCAGGAAGTGACTCAGGTGAAGGGGATGAGTGCTCGCATGAAGACCACGAAGAGGAGGAAGAGGAGGAGGACGAAGAACGGGGAAGAAAATGATGGTAAGGCTGAAAGTGAAGGTGAGGCTGAGGTAACTGCCGATGCACATGATGTTGAAGGTGAAGGAACATCCATGACAGTTTCAGACCGTTCTTTGCAAATGGCGAAGCCTCTTGCAAAACATGTGCCATCTAGTTTAAACAACAAAGCACAGAAAGATTCTAAGATTTTTTATGGCAATGATTCCTATTATGTGCTTTTCAGGCTACATCAGGTACATCACAGATTAATAATTTAATTACCCTATTGAATCTTGCGGACACATCTTTCAGCAATAAATGATTGAACAGTACTTTTCTATTGGTTTTGTGAACATGTTGGGGTCACTCTAGTTTTTGTTATGTTGCAGACACTGTATGAGCGGATTCTTTCAGCAAAGAAGAATTCTTTATCTGCTGAACATAAATGGAAAAGTGTTAAGGACACGAATCCTCCTGATTTGTATGCCAAGTGAGTTTTCTGGACAAGGCCTTTGTATACAAGAGGCTTATTTTTAATTAATCACTGTCGGATCTTCTTTTTATAATTATAACAGGGCTCACAAATTCTCAGGGAAAGACCAAACTTGATTCTTTGGATGTAAAAATCTCATAGCACTTGTCATATGTTAAAATCTTAGTGTTAGACCTTTCTGGGAAAACTGTTTCCCTGGTTGTAAACACTAGGTTTATTGTAAAAACGTCTTGTATCACCTGGTTTGACATCCAGATGATAGACATGCCCTTCCATGCAGCTGTTGATGTTCACAAGAGAAATTTCTTCAGGCAAGATTGCATTGCTTGTTCTTAAACAATGGTTAAACTGGCACATGCAGCTGTTGAATGTTCATGAGAGCAATTCCCTCAGGCCAGACTACATTGCTCATTCTAAAACAATGATCAAGCTGGCGATGCCGAGCTTTTCCTGAAACAGATTGCTGTAAATGGTTTTTGAAGAACATTTGAAAGAGTAGAGAAAGGAATTATAACAGCAATATTAAAATAGTTGTTTTGCCATTGTCTAAGGTCATACATAAATCATAGAAACAGATAAAAATTACCGAAGGCCTGGTTTTATTTTTCTTTTGCTTGTTATGTTGGTTACACCCAATGTCCTTATCTATTTGCACAGGGGAATGTGCCATTGAACTAAGGATACGGTTTGTTCTATGGGTATCTTGATATCATCATAGCAATTGCTTTGCTTGCCACTAGATCATGACCCTCTGAATGGCTGGGTTTAATTTTTTTGTAAACTTTGTTTGTGAATTTTCTCATTTATTTATTAAGATTAATTAAGAATTGAAAAACAGACATGTAACACGTGTCAAAAGTACTTTCAAAAATTATATTAAGTATTTCATTTGTAATTTTAGTTATAATTTAATTTGAGGATCACATGGCTATAAAATACTTCACAGTTATAATGGGTTTTAGGGAATATGTTTTCAAATTTCTAATGTGTGAATGATTTGTTTTTCTTATTTATTTGGCTTTGATTCTGAACTCAAACCTAGAGGGCTAGTATCTATTCATCTTTTTTCTTGATTGTGTTCAAGGAACAAACGGTTATAACTATTCTAATCTTATTGCAGATTTATGAGCATACTATACAGCTTGCTAGATGGCTCAGCCGATAATGCCAAGTTTGAGGATGATTGCCGAGCAATAATTGGTACTCAGTCTTATGTGTTGTTCACATTAGACAAATTGATATTCAAACTTGTAAAACAGGTCTGGTTAATGTCCCTTTCCTGTTTCCTTTCTACTTCCCTAGCATTACAAATCAACCATTCCTCTCAATCATGTACTCTTATGCAGCTTCAAGCTATTGCATCAGATGAGATGGACAATAAGCTGCTTCAGCTGTATATGTATGAAGGTTCGAGGGCACCGGAGAGATTCATAGACCTCGTGAATCATGCAAATGCCCGTATTTATCTGCATGATGAAAATATTTATCGTTTGGAATGTGTAAGTGTTTACTTTCTGTTTAGTTTTCCTGGAAAGTACTATGGCTTATCTAGCAGGTTTTTAAATGAAAATATGGGAATGGTTTGTGTTGCATTTGCTTATTACTGATTATTTCTTATTTGCAGACATCCAATCCTACTAGCTTATCCATTCAGCTTATGGAACGTGGGCCAGAAAAGCTTGAAGTTGGAGCTGTTGCAATGGATCCTGCCTTCGCCAATTATTTGAATAATGAATTTCTTTCAGCAGTTTCTGATACCAAGGAAGCACACCATGTTTTCCTTGCAAGGTACCACGGCTTGAAAAAATTTCAATCTTACTGTACTTTCTCCTGGCATTAAATTCATCTTGCCATAGAATCTGACACTTCTCTGTGGTTGGCTCAGAAACAAACGCAAATATGCCTGTGATGATGAGTATGCTTCAACCTGTAAGGCTATGAAGGGTGTTTGGGTGGTGAATGGTTTGGAGTATAAGATAACTTGCAGCACATCCAAGGTCTTAAAGAGTCTTAATGCTGAATTCTGGTTTCAGATTTTAATTAAACATCATAGCATATGCTTGGGAGGGGAGAAAATCAATTTCCTAACTTGGTTGATTTGAACAAAGCATGTACTAATTTGGTTGATTTGAACAAAGCATGTACTAATTTGGTTGATTTGAACAAAGCATGTAGGTAATTGGTGAAATTTATTTACTCATTCTAATGTTCTGCCCTTGTAATGCATGTGTGGCAGGTATCTTATGTTCTAGACACAGAAGATTTTTTATTCCGTAGGAATCAAAAGAAGCAGAAAACTTCTGCAGAGATCAACTATGGCTATGAGGAGGTGCCTTCTCATATTTATTGTGATAAAAGGGCTGACCGTTTTCATAAATGGGTTGAGAGCTCTTAATCTGGCTGTCATGGGGCAAGGTAGATTTTCTTTCTTTAGGGGAAGGCTGTTTCTTTTTTTCATTGACGTGTATGTTGTAGCTTATAGCTAGTATGCTAAAAGGCAAAATAGTTTGGAGTTACTATCTTATATTCTAAATCAAAGGCTATCACATTTCTCTTTGTATACAAACACCAAACGCAAAAAATTAAAAACGAACAACATAAACGAAGAATTATATTCCAAGCACATCTGAAAATAGCATTATTTTATTATCTTTCAGCTTTGTGGAGCATTAGGAATGTGAAGAAATTGAGATGGTTGTTTTAGTTGCTTGTATAAGATATTGCGAAATCTCTATGCAATATTTGTGACAATGGGCCAGATTGTGTTTCAATTGGCCAAATCGGGTTTCGTTCAATTTCATTAATCTACTATGTTGGGATGTGGTGGATTATGTTCCAGAAGTAGTGCCGTGGTTTCTAAGGTGGTCACATTTATTAATTAATGGACATTGAATGTACCTCTTGGTTGTCAGTCTCAAACTGACAATGGTTCTCAGCTGAATAAAATGCCAGATGGTTTCTTTATCAAAGAGAATGATGTATTTAGTTTTTTGCTCCATCTGGTTTCTTGCCCACTGCATACAGTTTTACATTCCTATTATAACTTGTATACTAGCCAATTTCCTGCTTCAAACCATTCTTTCTTTAGTCTCTTCTTCTGCACAAGATAACTCTATAAAAATTCACATCGCTTGTTATGTTGTTATTTTGTTTGAAGTTTATTGGGCACACTTGGCCAAATTTATTGGTATTTCGTGTCTTACATGTAATTGTACTTCAGTCTTTCGATTACTGCTAGTAATCAAGATTGAAGCTCCCATCTCAGCAATCTTTTGAGCTATTGCAAGTAATCTTTATTGTTTTCTTATGTCCACACATCCTAACCTACCTTGATAGTTTTTTATTCTTTAGTCCTTTTTATACAAGTTCTATTATGTTGAGGAGTACATCCCATGGTGCATTTGATAAATCTTTTCCAGAAACCAATAGTAGCAATTAAATTTTTTTGATAGACTTGCATAGCTTGATGATTAGCATCTTGTAATACAAAATAATTTAGGCACGAGGGTTCATGTCTAATGAATCATACTATTCTTCTGTTATGTATTTTGCAGATTCCGTGTTACTGAGGAACTGGTCAGGAAACACTCCCAAATGTGTGTAAATCTCGTAGGCACATAATGTGGTCTATCCGTTTCTACATGCAGTATATGGTTATGTGAATTTGGAGCAGCATCACATGAAATGCTCTTTTAAGTGCTTCTATAGCGACTTGCTGGATCATCAGCTTTGTATCCAGACTTTTTGTAAATGGCTAAGAGAATTGGACAGGCATTTCCTTTTAGGACTTCATATTCTTATGATATCGTAATAATACAACTGCAAGAGTATTCCCTTGTAACGTAGTTGTGATGGCTCTAACTTTTTCTGATACTGGATCAGAAGAGTTAAGGTCACACATTTTTTTAATCTAGTTTCATCGCTTCCCTACATTGTATTTGGAGCATCTTTCAGGATACTTTCAAATTTTTTCATACAAGTCGAAAACTCTCTGCTGGATTTTATTGTTGTATCTTCTCAGGAAACATACATGTATATATTTACAGAGATTTTTCACTCATTTTTATGCATTCCTTTTGCACTTTACTTGGGTTAGCTTTTGGTATTCTTGGAATGAACAGTGGCACTTGGTTCTTTTTAAGAAAATGAGGGAATTCAAATCGAATCATTCTTTCTGAGGGCACTTGCAAGACATTGACCATTTAGATGGCTGAGAAAAGCAAATTATTCTTTCCATTGTTGACGCTAAAACCTGCAAGTGCTAGAAATTCAAGTGGATTTACTTGTTTAAGGGGATTAGATTGTTACATTTGTGTTCTTTATATTTTGATGTTTTTGTTTGATGAGGTACCAGGGAATCGGAGATGAATCTTTTTGGATCTTGTATATGCATTGTCCTCGTAGCAGGGAAATTGTGTTGGAAGTTTTGGTTATTGAAATTGCAAACTGTGGAAATGAGGTGATTAAAAGTAAATCATAAATCACGTGGTAGTCTGCCCAATCTCAACTAGCACTAGTAGCAACGTGTGAGACTCTACTAAATGGCATTTAACATTTACGATGCACAACGGAGTGACTGCAAAAATGAGTGAAGAAGATAAGTGCATATCTAATAAAAAAGCCTACGAGGGATGTTGATGGTCTCGGGCTCTTGTAGTGTAATTATCGTATGGTTTTAATTTTTGGTGATTGCAAAGCTGTACGAATAGCTTGCCTTGCAAGGCCATGAGCACTATATTACACTAATCATCATGATATCATCACGATTTGCTCAATAGTTTGCCTAATCTCAACCATCTCTACTAGCAATGAGTGAAGCCCTATACCGGGCTTCATTTGACATTAGGTTGCCTTATGGTGATTATAAATGCAAGGTGAACAACAAGGTACAATGGATGGTCGACACTGTTTTGTGGAGGTCTTATAGCTTATCTTTGCAACGTCCCGAGTCTATTGTACTTACATTGTCGTAGTTTTACACACCATTATTCACCAAGCACGGGATCTTAAAAATTTCCATCCAATAGAACTTGCCTTCTGAATATGTTATAAATCAATGATACTTTTTGCCTTGGCCGAAACATTTAATTGTATTCATGTTAGACTTCTGCTTTTCTGCCAATTGATTCTAGTTACCCGTATGTGTACATTAATTTTGTCCAAGCTTCGTGTTACATTAGTATGCAGACTTGAATGACAACCTCCATTGTCATTACACCTTAAGCTCATACACCAAAACAATCTCAAATTGTGTCATACTTGGCAGTTCACAAATCAAGTCTTGCTGTAGTGTGTATAGATTGTCATGCATGCACATAATATTGTTTGACAGCAACCATTTTGATTGATATCACAAACTTTGTTAAATGTTTTTCCCAAGCTTTGTGCACATGCATATCATGATTACAAGGCGATAATTGAGAAATATACACTACTTTCATTTCCATTATGCATCTTGTGTCGCACTCAGTCAAATAGGCAAGTTAATTATAATGAGAGGCATTCACCAATGGCTTCTTAGGGGGTGGTGGACTGTAATGTTGCTGCTGCGTTCACTTTTAATTCCAACTCTAAATTTGACGTTCATTTGACTGTCACTTAGAAGTATTCCTTTTTTAGAATGTCATTTGAGAAACCATATTATCTCAATGTATATTAAAACTAAAATAAATGCTCTAAGATTGATGTCTTTGGACATTTTATAGACAAATGTATTTAAGATATTTGTATGAGTTATAATTCTCTTGTATTTTTTGTTTAGTTAATTGCACCATGGGCAAATAAGCTACCAATTTTTACTGAGTCGAGGGTTAAAAAGTTCGCAACCCTCTTAACCAAGTCACTTGCACCTCATCTACAAAATTTAAGGTGAATTTTAGTGCATAGTTCAAATTGTACACGGGGATGGGATTGGGTCTATAATAGTCCATAGCCGCTTTGAGGTGTCTTGGAGCTCGTGGGAGCGGAATATTGCTCAAAATCCTAATTCTAGTAGTTATTTATTTGGTACTTCTCAAGGGTCGGGAACTGCTATCCGAACTTTGCTTGGAGGATTCTACCCACAAACTCGAAGTTTATGGATAATTGATATTGCTCATTAGCTAAATGGTTGATGGTGAAAATAATTGTTTTTGACCACTAGCCCCAAATCCTTTTAAGCCAAAACTTTCAGGGTATTGTTCGAAATGTACATGGGGATGGGCTAGGTCCATAATATCAAAGAGTGATTTATGTGGTACACATCGAGAAGTTGGACCTCTATTTTCTTGGGTTCCCATGGCCACTTTGAGCTGCCTTGGAGGTTGTGGGAATAAAACCTTGGTCGATGTGAAAATCATCGTTTCCCAACTTCAACCCCAAGCCCTTTGGGCTAAATTTTATTGCATAGCTTTATATAACCTTTGGGCTAAATTTCATCGTCTTCCCTACCTTTAGATAACCCATTGGCCACTTTGACATGCCCTGGTGCATGTGGGAATGAATCCTTGGTCATTGGTGTGAAAACTATTGTTTCCCACCACTATCCCTAAAAGCTTTGGGCTAAAATTTGGAGTAAATTTCAGGGGATTGTTCGAATTACAATTCTCTTGTTATTAGACAAGTTTGTAATTGACACAACTTAGTACATAGCTTGAAATGTACACAACCTTTTAGGCCAATTTTTAGGGTATTGTTCAAAATGTACATGGGGATGGGCTCGGTCTATAATATCAAAGTGTTCTCTGCATTGAAAAGTTTGACATCTACTTTCATATCTTCCCATGACCACTTGAGGTTCTTTGGAGGTTGTGGCAATTGAACCATGGTCAATGTTGTTAAATTCATAGTTTCCTCCCACTAAGCCCCAGCCCTTTGGGCTAAAATTTGGATTAAATTTTATGGCATAGCTTAAAATGTACATAGGGATGGGTGTGCCCATAGCCATTGTGAGGCCCCTTGGTGCACATGTGAATATAATCTTGGTCAATGGTGTGAAAACTATCGTTTCCAATCACTAGCCCTAAATCTTTTGGGTTAAAATATGGGCTAAATTTTAGGGGATTACTCGAAATTACAATTCTCTTGTTTGTAGACAAGTTTGTAATTGACACAACCTAGTAGGATGCAAAAGTTGTCTAGGGAGAAATTGCATTGTGAACCCTATATAGTACTTTCTTGGCTTAACAACACTCGACATGAATGCATGTTAAGAACCGTAGGTTATATAAATATTTTTGAAAATTTTCATATCTATATACATTTTAGAAAGTTCATGAAAGATTAAAGTAAGTTACTTTTTTATCTATATGGATTTGAGACCAACTTCACGATGATTAACTAGTCAAGTATTTGTCAAAGGTGGAAAATTAGGTATTTTGATCTTTTTACTTTAGTTGAAAATCCTCCATGTTACTACAATTTGTTTTAGGTGGCTATACTTCCATATTCGTTAAAATGTATCATATGACTAAGAAACTAAAAAGCATGGGAAGATGTCAAGGGTTAGAAATTACCCCTGTAGGAAGCAATGCATGATAGATTTCCTCATTAAATATGACTATCAGAAATATATTGCTAGTAAGGAAACCCAAACACTCAAAATTAAATACAAGAAGGAAATAAGAAAGCATACATCCCATTATGCTTACGCTTGTTATATTCAAATTTTTATCATCCTATTTATGAGGATGTAAAAAATGCAACAAAACTTTGGATGTTATTGAAAGAACGTTGTGGGTGTTCTTCTGTATGTGATGACAAGGATGGCTCCAATTATATTTTTTAATTGAACTCATCTTTTCATCATTCCTTACGTACGGGATGAAAAGGATGGCTCCAATTATATTTTTTAATTGGACTCATCTTTTCGTCATGATGATCATGTGGATTTTGATTCTTCTATCAACGTGGTGAAGTATACTTTTTAAGGTGATGATTGTTCTTCAAATGTCACAATTACTTTAAAAGGGATCAAGTTTGAGATAGTGACCATTCACAAGTTTTGTGATGAGGCTATTGGTTTACTCTACCTTGATACATTTTCCAAATTCCTCCATTTTCATCTTCCCAATCCCTTTTGCACCCCCTCTGTCACTTTTTTGAGCTTGATCGAACCTTAGAGTGTGGATTTGAGGAGGCCATGGAATCACTCTTATTGCCATTGCTCAGCTTGCTACACAATTATAGATATGTGGTCTCAAATGACCAAAATCAAGTATGTAAAGAAGATTTGGGAAATTTTCTTCATATGCATGCCATTTTTCAATCACTGTACAAAATTTTCTTAGAGAACAACTGCTTCTCCAGGAAAATAACTCCCTTAAGAGTATCATCGACATTAGAAGAAATGGAGCATATGCACATTTACAGGTTTATTTCTTGGTGCAAAAACACTAAGACTTTGGTTAATGAGAACTAGAGGTTGTTAATACTAGTGGAAATATTGATGATGCCAAAGGGCTATTTCATGGCGGTCTTCTCTCGCAAACAAAAAATTGATCAAAATTTTCAAGGTGGCCCATGGTTTGTGAGGAAATATGGTTATCCTTGAAGCATTGGTTATAAGCCTTTGATCCCATGGAATATCCATTGACAACAGTCCTAGTCTGGGTATGTTTTCCAATGTTATTGAGTGAATACTTACTGTAAAATATGCTACATAAGATTGGAAACTCCATACATGAATCTATAAGTCCTCAAAATCAACCAAGAACCCAAGTCCTCAACAATGCTCATATTTGTGTTAATCTAAATATGGATAATCCTCTACCTAATTGTTTGATACTTGTAGACACCTAATTTTGGTACGAGACTAGTTATAATTTTACATTTATTATATCTCTGTGTTTATTAATTGTTGGTCCATATAAGTCTCTTGTTGGTGCACAATTCATGTTTGTAATCATAATTTGACATGTTCCCCTTTGTTTTACGCTTGTCTTTTCCTAATCTCTTATTCCCTTGCTCATTCTCTCTATCTTTATTGACCACATGAGAGGTGCATGAGGAAGCAATCTTGCTAAACAATAAATACAACACTGATCGAGTGCGATATGCACAATACCAAAGTCCTACTTGGCTGCACAAAAAAGTGGAAGAGGTAAAAGTGTTGCACAAGCCAGGGAGAAGCTTGACAAAATGGTGAAGTGTGGATCTACGTAAGGATGACACTTAAAGGAAGAATCTTGAAAGAGAGAGTCACCCACATGTAAAAGAAAAGAAAGATTCACGCCTAAGAAGAGAAGATAGTAAAAGGTTATTTAGAAGATGATAGGTGGAAGAACTTGAGAAAAAGAGACTTATGGATAATCAAGGATTGAGAAATCTTGATAGCACATGGGAATGTTTCTAGAAATTTTTATAAGCCTAACAATTGGATCTAACTAGGCACAAATTGGTAGGCAAGGGGGGTTCCAAGAATGGAGTAAATAGCCCCCCCCCGACCTGTCAATTGAGATCGATGGATTCTAGATACCGACACGTCACACTTTTTGGATATAGAGCCGGAGACAAGAACTTCACTAGTGATTTTGTGGCATGCTACACACATCTACATGTAATTTTGATATACTTTATTGTAGAAACATTCTTTAAGATGTAACAATAATGAGAACATATACTTCTACGGATAATGAATGTTTGTGACCATTGTCTATGTTGTAGTTTTAGTTTCTGTAACGAACGGGGTATAGTGTATTGGTTTTGCTTTATGCATGTTTTGCTATAACGAATTAGTGTTTGAATGCTTAATTCATAAGCATTAGAATCATTCTTATTTTCACAAGGGCAAATTCAAGATCTCTTATTGTGCCTTGGGCGAGTGCTTGAAATTTTAGTTTGAGTGACATATCAATGCAGGAGTGTCATATGTTTGAGAAATGTATGGTCAACACATGGCTAAAAGCACAAGATAAATAAGCCCAATATTTTGTCTCTATTGCTAAGACTCTTTTTGAATCATTCATGAAGATCGATGTGGCATATGGAAGAACTTATCACATAAAAACATGAGCAAGCATGGTTCGAGGATAAACCCCTAACCTTTGCGCGAGAAGTAAAACTGCGTGGAGGTAGGTGAAAAAAAAGACTAGTTGACATGAATTATATAATGACTTCATGAAGTTTTATATGTAGAATTACATTATCACATCTACTCATGGCTATCGGTATATACCGTAGGTAAGAGATGAAACTTGAGAAAGAGGTATGCGTGGACAAAGATCAAATTCAGACGCAGGAGGAGTTTGACGAGGTTTGGACTTGTGAGGTAGTGGAGAGGCGCTTTGGATATTTATTTGTTGGAGTTTTAGCTTTTGAGCTATACCTCTCTATAGGAGGCACATTTTTGGTTCTTGCACGAACATGCTGAAAATGCAACTTTCATCGCTCAAAATTTAGCCTAGATGAAAATGCTGCTTGTAGATTGGGGAATTAAGACTTTTAAGGTTTGCAGGCTAAATTAATAATAGAGTACTCCAAGGGAGTGAAAGAGTTCATGATTACGTAGAAGTGATAAAAGGAAGAGAATGGAAGACTTAGAAGAAAAATAATAAAGATTGTGTTAGATATAATGAAGGAACAAAAAGGGATAATTCTACAAAGGGCCCTAAAAACAAAAGGAATCAAATTTGGTAGATGTAAGGAAAGGAATATGATTGAATCATGTGAATTGTATACAATACGATCCAATGAAGAAGATGAAGTATACATAATGTAGTTTCAATGGGAAGAGTATCTAGATTTTAGTGGAGACTAAAGTTCACGAAGTGAGGAAAAATGCACAAATGTTAAGGGAAGCTTAAGCCCTATCCTATGACAATTTGATTCTTGTGTGTTTGCAATTTTTTGGAAGGTAAGTGTTTGGGAAAGTGAAGATGTGAGTAAAATTAGTGAGTTTCACACCGAGGAAAGCAAATTTTTTGCGATGGAACAAGTGACTCCATTTGAACCTTTGAAAGTGTTGGTGAAGAATAATGTGTAAAATAATTAGAAGGTTCATATTACAATTTCAGAGAATGCGTAGATATAGTGAAGGCATAAATACAATGATTATTGCCAAGGACCCCATAAGAAAAAGGGAGAATATCAAGTGGATTCCAGGAGTACTCAAGAAAAATATAAAAATAGGTGACTAATTTGCGTGAAGGGGATATAAAGTGATCTTATGGAGAAGGCAAAGTACATGAAAAATAGTTTCGATGGGAAGAGTATCCTAAGTGTTAGGGGGATCATATTCCACAAAGTGAGAAAGTCAAGTCCTAAGGGAAGCTCAAGACATATCATGTGACAAAATAAAACCTGTACACACATATTTTTTGAGAAAAAGAGTTTGGAAAAATGAAGACATGAATAATATTGGTGAATTTCGTGCTTAGGAAAGTGAAAAAATTGTGATAGAAAAAGTGATCCTAGATGAAGCATTGAAAATGTTCTTGGAGAATAATGCATAGAAGATTGAGAAGGTGCCTATCATGACTTCAAAGATGACATAAATACGATGAAGGCATAGACATGATTTCTACCAATGACCTTAAAAGGAAAGGGCAATCATATTAGGTGGATAACATCAATACCTAGGATAAAAAATAGTCATGCGATTAGCTCACGTGAAGGGGATGTGATGCAATCATGTGAAGAAGACAAAGTGCAAAAAAAGATTTTGTATGGGAAGAGTATCCAAGTGTTAGTGGAGATCGGATTCTAGGAAGTTATAAAGAATGTAAAAGTCCCATGTGAATCTCAAGCCTTATCCTATAAAAATCTAGTTCTTGAATGCGTATGAGTTTTTAGAGGGAAAGTGTTTAGAAAAGTGAATACATGAGAAAATTTGGTGAATTTTGCACTTAAGAAAGCATACATTTTGTGATAGAGTAAGTGACCCCATATGAATAATTGAAATCAGTAGTAAAGAATAACATGCATAAGATTGAGAAGGTGCATA
This sequence comes from Taxus chinensis, assembly GCA_019776745.2. Lineage (NCBI taxonomy): Eukaryota > Viridiplantae > Streptophyta > Pinopsida > Cupressales > Taxaceae > Taxus > Taxus chinensis. The sequence continues at coordinate 167,384,475 of CM034149.1, forward strand.
TCATGGTTTTAGAGATTGCATAGATATAATGAAGGAAAATAAAGGAAGATTGATTCCAAGGACCTTAGAAGGAAAGGGGAATCAAATCAAGTGGATGTTGTGAGTAGCAGATAAAAAATAAAGACACACTATTCATAAAAAGGGGAAGTGATGTGCTCTTGTGAAGAAGATGAATTATGAAAAAAAGAGTTATGATGGGAAGATTATCTAGGTTTTTGTGAATATTGAAGTACATGAAATGAGAATTAATATGCAAGTCATAACGGAAGCAAGAGCCCTTTCCTATGGCACCTTGATGCATGCATGTGTACGTACAAGTTTTTAAGGAGGAATGTGTTTGGGAAAGTGAAGATGTGAGTAAAATTGGTGACATTTACACAAAGGAAAGTGGAAATTTTATGATAGAACAAGTGACCCCACTTGAAACATTTAAAGTGGTTGTGTCAAATAGTGGACATATGATTGGGAAGACACTTATCATGATTTCAAGGTCAAGTAAAGATTTTTCTAGTGCATTGATAGGTAGTTGAGATCAAAGCAATTGAAGGTACCAATCCAATGGTGAAACTAATGTAGTCATGATTAAGAGGTCAAACAAACAATCATATTAGACTATGTAGTCTAAGTATTAACACACAAAAATGGATGTATATGCACGATTCATGCGCAACATGAAAAAGAACAAGCTTCAACTTTATTTCTTTTTAATGAGAAAATTATAAACTAGGCACATATTACACAACTACCATATAATTAAATAATTTATCTACATGCAACATTACAATTAGTCCCAAAATGGAAGTGATACGCAACCTACACCACTACTTAGACTTTCAAAAATTGTAATAAATTGTTATGTTTGTGGATCCTATTTTCATGTTAGAGTGTGGTACACCTTCCATGTGTTACACTTGGGTATTTTTACGGCGGTCCCGCTCGTTGGTGAGCAGGTCAGGGAAGTTCGGGGGGTTGAAGCCCCCACGATTAAAGGGGGTTCAGGGGCGAAGCCCCCGAAGCAAATTTTCATGGGTGGTTTATTAACCCATGGGTAATGGGTAATTGTTATGGACTATTTTTGGGCCCATGGTTTTTCGGTACCCATTGTTTTGTAAAATCGCCTCTTCGGCTACCCATAGGTTTATGGGACGGTTTTGTTTTTGCCCATTGTTTGATACCCATGGTTTTGTAAAACTGCTTAAGCAATTGTCTATTTATATGGTCTTATGTATATGATAGAAAAACAAGCAAATATATTCCAGATGTGTTTTGAATTCGAGTGTGAATTCTGTAGAGTTTGTTGAGCATAGCTCCAAACGGATCTGGGTATTGTATTGAGAGAGTTGAGGCTTGTAATAAAATTTGAGCAAGTGATTCTTGGTGGACGTAGCCCAAATTGGGTGAACCATGTTAAATCTTGTCTCTCTGTGTTGTGTTATTTATTCTGCACTTTTATTTGAGATCTATAATATTTTCTGCATATTAGTTTCTACTGTTGCGATTCTGTAAGGGATTATTCCACATATTTTATCTCTTATTTCCTATCAATTGGTATCAGAGCTTGGTTTGGTTTGCTGAAGTGTTGAATCGCAAGGAAATTTTTTAGCCTGAGTGGGAGCTATGACAGATGATGGAAGATTTAGGGTTGATAAATTCAACAGGCAGAATTTCAGTCTTTGGAAGATGCAGATGGAAGATTACCTTTATCAAAAGGATCTTTATACTCCGTTGTCTGAGAAGGTGAACAAACCCTCGAGTATGAAAGATGTGGAATGGGATTTTGTTGGATCAGGAAGGCACTTGGAATGATCCGGTTGTGTCTTGCATCTTCGGTATTATTTAATGTTTCAAAGGAAAAGACTACAAAAGATCTAATGGATGCATTAGGGGAGTTGTATGAAAAAACTCTCTGCCTCTAACAAGATATTTTTAATGAAAAAGTTGTTTAATATGAAGACGTTTGAGAATAGTTCAGTAGCAGATCATTTAAATGATTTTAATACATGGTTGTGAATGTGCTAGCTTCAGTTACAATAGAATTTGATGAAGAAGTTAGGGATTTATTAATTCTGTGCTCTTTACCTAAAAGTTGGAATAGCCTGGTAATGGCGGGTAAGCAACTTAGTTTCCAGCTAACTCAAAGTTGAAATTTGAGGATGTTGTAGGGGTGATTCTTAGCAAGGAAATGTGAAGAAAAAGCTCTGGGGAATCTTCTACTTTAGGGAATGATTTGATAGTGGAAAACTAGAGGGAGACAGAAGAATAGAGGGAAATAGTGGAAAAATCGAAAGATCGGGGCAAGGTCAAAATCCAAGAGCAAAGATTGTATGTTGGAACTGTGGAAAGTCTGGGCATGCAAAGAAGGATTGTTGGGAGCTTCGGGACAAGAAGAAACAATAGGAAGAAAAACAAGGAGGCAAATGTGGCATCGGTTAATGTATGTCAGGATGCTTTGATTCTTTCTTTGCATAATATTACTGAATCTTGGGTTTTAGATTCAGGGGCTTCTTTTCATGCTACTCCACATAGGGCATTATTTTGTTTGATTATGTTTAAGGGGATTTTGGGCATGTTTTTTCTTGGTGATGATGAGCCTTGCAGTATAGTTGGAAAAGGTTCTATTCAGGTTAAGATGCAGAATGGGAATACATGGCTATTGAAGGATGTCAGACATGTGCCTACATTAAGGAGAAATTTGATATTGGCGGGGGCAATTGGGAAGTGATGGTTGTATTGTGATATTTACAACTAACTCTTGGGAAGGTTTACCAAGGGTAATCTTTTGGTGGCAAGAGGTAAGAAGGTTGGAACCTTGTATATAACCACTGATAGTACTAATGATTGTAATCTTGTGGCTTTCAGATTGCAAATACAACATTATGGCACTATAGGCCTCGGTCATATGAGCCATAAGGGGCATGAACATCATAAAGAAGAATTTACCTGGATATACAGAAACATGTTTGGATTTATGTGAGAATTGCATATATGGGAAACATAGAAGCAAGTAAGGTTTCTCAAGGTTGGACCTATGAAGAAAGAGAGTAAGTTAGAGCTGGTACATTTCTGATGTGTGGGGGGCTGGCTCAGGTATCATCTCTTGGGGGTTCAAGTTATTATGTTAATTTTATTGATGATGTAAACAAGGAAAGTTTTGGGTTTATTTTATTAGAAAACAAATATGATGTATTTAACACTTTTGTTAAATGGAAAGCCTTGGTAGAGAATGAAATAGGTCTTAAGCTAAAATGTCTCAGGTTAGATAATGGAGGGGAGTATTGTAGCAATGGAATTTAATGATTACTGTTTCTAAGAGTGGAATCCATAGGCAAAAGATGGTTCCAGGAACTCCATAGTAGAATGGGGTATCAGAAAGGATGAACAGAACAAATAATGGAACGTGTTAGGAGCATGAGGTTACATGCAGGGACTAGCCTCTTTCTTTTTGGGTAGAAGCTGTGAGCACAACTGTGTACTTGATAAACAGAGGACCCTCACGTGCCTTGGATGGAGGCATACCTGAGGAGGCATGGTATGGGTAAGAAAGTTGATTATTCATTTCTTAGAGTCCTTTGGATGTGAGGTGTTTGTTCATATAGACAAGGATGATAGGACCAAGCTAGAGGCTAAATCAGAAAAAATGTACTTTCATTGGTTATGGTGGTGATGACTTTGGGTTTAAATGTTGGAGTATTAAGGGATACAGAAAATAATTTGGTCTAGGGATGTGGTTATTTAATGAGAAAGTCATGTATAAGCAATAGTTGCAGGAAAACAGGGAAGAATCCATGAAAGAATATGTAAGTGGTAGGAGGATCTTCCGGATGGGAAAGTGACCCATGAATCAGTTCAAGAACCCCTACTCAATAGGAACCCCAAAACTCCTTATAGTGAGGAGGTCCTTCTAGGGGTAAGAAAAGAACCTGAACATTTTTCTCCTTCTCTTTATTATTTATTACTCACTAATAGTGGAGAGCCAGAGAGATTTGATGAAGCAATGCAGGTAGATGCCAGGTAAGAAGTGGGAGCAAGCCATGGATGAGGAGCATAAGTCTCTCACGGAGAACCAGACTTGGGATTCGGTGAAGCTACCGGAAGACAAAAGAGCATTGCAGAACAAGTGGGTGTATAGAGTTTAAAGATGAAGAAGGAGGGAAAAGAAAAGATATAAGGCTCGGTTAGTGGTCAAGGGGTTTGCACAGAAACAAGGTATAGATTTTGATGAGATATTTTCTCCTATAGTAAAAATGACTTCTATTATAACTGTTCTTGGAATAGTGGTAGCAGAAGACTTGCACTTAGAACAGTTAGATGTAAAGATTGCATTTCTCCATGGTGATTTGGAGGAGGAACTATATATGCAAGCAACCAGAGGGCTATGAGGTCAAAGGTGAAGAGGAGATGGTGTGTAAACTGAAGAAGAGCTTGTATGGGCTTGAAACAAGCTCCACGTCAATGGTATAAGAAGTTTGATAGCTTCATGATGGAGCAAGGTTATATTAGATGTCATTCTGACCATTGCGTGTATACAAAGAAATTTGAGGATGGAAGTTATATTATCCTATGTTTGTATGTTGATGACATGTTGGTTGCAGGTAAAAACTTTCAGGAAATAAAAGTACTTAAGAAACAACTAAGTGAATCTTTTGATATGAAGGATTTGGGGGCAGCCAGACAAATCCTTGGTATGAGGATAACTCAGGATAGGAAGGAATGGAAGTTGAATTTATCTCACGAAGAGTACATTAAGAAGGTATTGGACAAGTTTAACATGCAGGATGCTAAACCGGTTGGGACTCCCTTTGGCAGGCCATTTTAAGTTATCAAAGGAGCAAGTGTCCCCAAGATAGAGCAGGAAAGAAACCAGATGTCCAAGGTACCTTTACTCATCAGTGGTTGGTAGTTTGATGTATGCTATGGTGTGCACTAGGCCTGATATTGCCCATGTAGTGGGCGCTGTGAGTAGATTTATGAGTGATCCAGGTAAAGAGCATTGGCAAGTAGTAAAGTGGATCCTTCAGTATTTGAGAGGAACGATGGGGACAGTTTTGTGCTACAGTGGATCAAACACCACTTTATGTGGTTATGTAGATTCAGACATGGCTGGAGATGTTGACAGTAGGAGGAGCACGACCGGTTATATTTACACTGTAGGTGGGACAATAGTGAGCTGGATTTCATGACTACAAAAGCTGGTGGCTTTATCAACCATAGAGGCTGAGTATGTTGCTGCCACAGAGGCAAGAAAAGAGATGATTTGGTTACAACAATTGCTTGAAGAGTTGGGGCATAAGCAGGAGGAATGTAAGCTGCATAGTGATAGTCAAAGTGCTATACACCTAGCTAATAACTCTGCTTTCCACTCCAGGATGAAGCATATACAGTTGAGATATCACTTCATCAGGAAAACTTTGGAGGAAGATAAGTTGAAGTTGGAGAAGATTCATACCAGTCAGAATCCTACAGACATGATGACCAAGGTGGTCACAAGGGATAAACTAAAGCTATGTTCAGCTTTGGTTGGCCTTCGCGGATGAAAATGAAGGGTTGAGAAGCTTGCTCAGTGGAAATCAGTCTCCAAGTGGGAGATTGTTATGTTTGTGGAGCCTATTGTCATGTTAGAGTGTGGTACACCTTCCATATGTTACACTCAGGTATTTTTACGGCGGTCCCGCTCGCCGGTGAGCGGGTTAGGGGAGTTCGGGGGGTTGAAGCCCCCCCGATTAAAGAAGCAAATTTTCATGGGTGGTTTATTAACCCATGGGTAATGGGTAACCGTTATGGGTTGTTTTTGGGCCCATGGTTTTTCGGTACCCATTGTTTTGTAAAACCGCCTCTTCGGCTACCCATAGGTTTATGGAACGGTTTTGTTTTTGCCCATTGTTTGATACCCATGGTTTTGTAAAACTGCTTAAGAAGTTATCTATTTATATGGTCTTATGTATATGATAGAAAAACAAGCAAATGTATTCTAGATGTGTTTTGAATTCGAGTGTGAATTCTATAGAGTTTGTTGAGCATAGCTCCAAACGGATCTGGGTATTGTATTGAGAGAGTTGAGGCTTGTAATAAAATCTGAGCAAGTGATTCTTGGTGGATGTAGCCCATATTGGGTGAACCACGTTAAATATTGTCTCTTTGTGTTGTGTTATTTATTCTGCACTTTTATTTGAGATCTATAATATTTTCTGCATATTAGTTTCTACTGTTGCGATTCTGTAAGGGATTATTCTGCATATTTTATCTCTTATTTCCTAACATGAATCTCTACTTAAACTAGACTTGGTTCCTTAGTTACCTTTCTAGATCTCAACTAACTCACAATATTTCCTAATTATCTTCCATTACTTGAGCTAGCTCTTTTTCTCTGAGCTAACATATGAGCAATGATGTTCGTTTCTAGTAAGGCATAATAAAAAAACCATTACTAAATTTCAAATGATTCAACTCAACTCTATAGATAAAAATCATTTATCATCAATTACGTGGCTTAGAGTGTTAAGGTTGCTTCATTCCATATTTTGTTGACACATGACACCATTTGTTATGTGATAGATTGGGGATGATGCATTTTAATTTGGATGATCATGGTGCATTATTGAGTAAGAAATGTTGTGCAAAGTGTTATGTGTGCAAGATTGTAGTGCTTAATTGAACCTCATAGAAATTTATAGGCCACCACTTGTGTAATAACTCGTAAAACATCACATAAGTCACAATGTTCAACTCTTATGTGAAGACACAAACGTGACACATAATTAGATGAAATGCATGCAACAAGACTCTTCTCACATTCTATTTGAGGCGGTTCATCCCTCTCCACTATTTAATTTGCTCAACATTACTATTTTTTTAATAAGTAAACGCTTTTTACCGGAGCTATGAACTGGGGGTTCTTGGGTCCCCTCCCTTACATTACAATATATAATATGTTCTATACCAAAAATTTAGGGCAACCTATATAGAAAACAACTATACTATGCCACCCTGAAACTGAAAAACACCAAAACTATACTAGATAGGCTAGAAAAACCAGAGACAATAATTCAATCAGACAATTCAAGAACCTCCTTCTTCACACGAACCTCTGGAGCAACAATATCCTATGCAGCCTTCTTGCGGGCACTGAAGTGGCAAAACACCTCTCCTGCTTTAGCAACCTTTAACAGAAAATCATAGGAGACTTTTCCTTTCACCCTGAGCTAAGTAATGTGAGATGGCACAAGACCAATTGGCAGAGAGAGAGAGAGAGAGAGAGAGTCTCTATATCCATAGGAGAAATGTAATCCGGTACAAAGTATTTCATGCGGAACTTCTGATGAACCGTCACTACAAAATTACAGAGGGCTCTGTTCCTTTTTTCCAGCTCAGTCACATATTCCTTGGCCACCATTTCTGTTTCCCCTACTACATGCTCCTGAAGATGAGCCGTGGGCATGCAAAAATTGGCCACCTTGTCCTCTAACCCTACCGCATGCCATGGAAAAATGAAGTGGCGGGAAATTTGAAGAGTTTATTCCTTTCTTTTGCTAATAAGTAGTAAGCGAGAGACAAATACAGAGGTGATTTCATCGTTTACTCTTGCTCAACCACTTCCCTGAACATAGCTAACACCCAAGATGTGCTCCACTGCATTGCAAACCAAACCCGAGCCAATGCGAAACACCTTTCTCAGCCTCAAAGCAGAGATTGAACCATAGAAATCCATTTCCCTTGATTCCCCTTTGAGAAACAAGAAAGGATAGGGCAAGGAAGCCTTGAGAGCTCTCACGAAACAACAAATGAACTCGACACAAAGGAAAATGAGAGATAGGAGTGAAAAATGAAAGGGCATGATACACATATAAGGAAGGCTTCCCACAAATCAAATCCCATCAAATTAAATATGTTTCAATTTGGCATCACCTTTGATAATGGCGGCTAGGCCACGCCACTTAGCATCATCATTAGCTATTGAAACTTCTTCAGCTTGCGTCACCCCACAATTGGCTAAATAGTTAGCCACTGAGTTGGCCTCTCTTAGCATGTGGCCAATACTCTAAGATTCTAGCTTGTTAAACCAATAAAGAGAATTTGAAATATAGAAGTCTAGGGACCAATGAGAGGCCATACCATTTTTGACTTCCTGGATGATAATTTGTGAATCTCCCTCAATGATCAAGTGGGAACATCAACATTCCACCGCTCTTTTCACCCCAAAAAGAAGGGCTTGAGCCTCGACCAAGTTTCATGATCCATCTTGAAGGTGGAACGATCCAACACTAATTAACTCTCCAAGCTCATTATGAATAATACACCCCACCCCTGAAAGCCTGGAGTTCCCCTTGGAAGCCCCATCAAAATTGACTTTACAAAACCCAGGGGGTGGCTCAACATTACTGTTTCACCTTGTTTGCACACGGGAATTTTTTTTGACAACCAAAACATAGCCTCACACGTCTTCAATTATTTTTGTAAAATTTCTAAGATTTTATAATTTTTCTTATTTTAAATAAATTACAGAAATTAGGGAAATCTTTTTCTTTTGTTGTAAAACTATTTTTTTTAAAAAATCAACTTGGAGTTAGGGACATTTCTGTAAAAGCTCTTTTCATATTAAAAATCACATAGGCCTTTCTACACCTCCTAAGATTCTAAAAAAATATTTTTGCAAACTAGATTCTGAATCCTACTTAGGAAATATAATTTTGGGAAAAATAGTTGAATATTTTTTTTTGTAAAAAATTCTAGAAAGCTAAAATATGGGTATTTTTTTTATTTTTTATTGTTTTCAAAGGGGGAAACATTTTTTCCTTAGAATTTTAAATTTATATTATATATTTTACAATTTTGATCTAAATTTTTTATTCCAAATTAAAAAAATTCAATCACACAAACTCGAGATATTTTGATCTCAAGCAGCTTTTGGTATACATGGTGCATTTGATTCACATTTATGGGTGAAGTGTGCTTGAACTACTGCATTCAAAGTCTAATATAACTACAAATATGACGTCTGTGGAATTACACCTAAAAATAGCTAGGGAGCAATAATATTACCTTGTTTGGTCACTAAACCATCCCTCCATTACCCATTTTCCACGATCGTCAGGCATAAATCTTAAAATTGAGAAAATCTAAGTATATAGGGCTAACACCCATATATGAGGATTCGCCTTTAACTAGGTGATATTGATATGATGAATCCTTCTCACACATGATCTAAGTACCACATACCACTCTTATCTCATGTGTATTAACGACTCTTTCACATACAAATGTGTAATCAAGAGGAAAAACTTCTTCTAGAGCCTGAAGAGTATATCATAAGGGAATGTACACAAAGTTGTTTGGTATATTAGATTAATGGTGTATGGAGAGGGGAGATTTTTTAGAGTGATAAGGAACCAATCCATCACCTTGATAAAATTTGTACACAAAATAATGAGAAATGGTCCAAAATTCTTCCTGTCGGATTCACAATTCCTTCATGGAGACAACTATGCTACATGGAAAACCAAGCTCAAGACTTGTTTGAAATTTGAGGATATCTAGGGTGTTGTTGATGGATATTTCACCACCTATCCAACATACATTGATCAAATACTCAAGATTGATAGATCTAACCAATAATCAATGTTGATAATTATGTTTGGTGTAACAGATGAGGTAAAATATGACATAAGAGTTGTAGAAATAACTAAATCACCTTGGGAAAAATTCCATACAGTATATGAGGCACAAAACCAAAACATAATCCTACATCTCTGAAGCCAACTACACATTCTCAAAATCAAGTAAAATGAGACAATTTAAGCTTTTTTTAGACGTGTTGCAACACTAAGGGCCCCACTCCTAGAATTGAATGAACCCATGCAAGATAAAACACTTACACACACAATATTGAGAGGATTGCTACAATCCTACAAAGTGTTTGTCACCACATTAAATCTATTAAATGAGAAACTGACATTTGAACATTTGGCCAATATGTTACAATTAGAATAATCCATACACAATGAAGATCATCCACTTGTTTCCAATTTAAGGGCAATAATAAACAATAATTCTCCAAGAAGAAAGGCAAAAATCAATTATAAAATACATAGAAATATCAAAGGTCATCTAACAAAAAAATTACTATTTGTGGAAAAGGGCATAATGTAAAATATTGTTGGCACAATGGTTTAAACCAAGGCTCTTCAAAGAAGAATTCTAACTAGCAACAATCATCAAATAATCAACAAAATTCCAGTGGATAGAACAAGGAAAACTTGAAGAATAAACAACACCAAGGGAATATTACTGATCAAGAGGAAGGAAAATCTTACAAGGATGTCCTATATTATTCACAATCAAGTGAAGAATCATCCTCATCCAACTCAATTTGGTATATTGACTCGGGAGCCACAAAGTTGTAAAACATCACATAAGTCGAGTTAGTAGACTCTCTTACTAGCTCATATATTATGAAGTATCATGGGACTCCGTAGAGTTAAGAAGATCTAAGGAACCACATGCGACTTCATAAGAATGACATAATAAGATATTTGTATGATAATTCATCAATTTAGGAGTTGTGCATGAGTTGTAAGTTCACAAGATATCACATGCAATCAAAAATCCTCACATGCAATACATTTTTTATACATATAGATTATTACACTTTTTCTTTTTTACTGATGCAATATTACTTGTGAAATGAAATGATCCTCCATCATACGATCTAGGTAAGTGAAATGAATCATGAGATTCAACTCATGAACATTCCTTTATATTCTCTATAGATTTTCCATGTTTATCAACTTCAAATGCAATGTTCCAATTTACATATTCAACATGTCTATTTTTTCACTTCACTAGATACTTTATATACTCCTTCCTACACATATCCTTAACAATTCTACAATCAAGCACCATATCAATTTCCTCATGAACATTTTTGGGTAGATGCTTCCTCTAATCCATACTGTCAAAATATGTGCCAACATTTTCATCAATTGTTTCTCCTTCATGGTAAGGGTAAAAATTTGTTATGTTGAAGATAGGAGAAAAAATCAACTCCATACGATAACTCTAACTTGTAAGAACTATTGTAATCCAAGAAAATCCTAAATATAGACTCACACCAACCATGCACTAATTGATAATATGCTAGATAAAATAGAGAGGAATAGAGGAAGGCAATAATATTTGCATAACTAGTCACAATATACAAATAGAGGTGGTCCATATATTACAAAAGTAAGATTTTGGTTCCAAATTTTCTTTTGAATAAGTATAGGAAGAGTTGTGAACCAAATCTACTTTTGAATAAGTAACTAACACATGTATTAAGTGATGGAAACATAATGGACAGACGTGGTAATGGTGGAAAGTAATTATCGATGCCACTTATCATATTTTAATCCATCAAGGTGTGCACAAAGCAAACATAGTATAGTTAAGCTAACCTAAGTCAACTTACTATTAATGCAAGTATAATATTGCACCTAAACCCCCTTAAGTGAAACTTAGGGAGGTATACACATAATTAGAAGGCTAAGAATCCTCTAAAATGGGTCTCAATAATAAGGCCTAATGAGGTACCTATGCATAATAAGCATAACCTGGAAAAAATGAGATACAAAAACAAAGGTATCTAAAAAAACTATTCTAAGTATAATAAAGACTACACTCAATGTGATGGAAGCCATCACTATTGAAGCAATGGATTGGATGAAATCCATCACTAAAGAATATACAAAAAAGATAAGTGAAAATAATGACGAAGAACTCAAATCTGTATGAGTGGTCTGAATCCACTACTTGATCATTGAAGAAGACAAGATGACATTGTATGCGTCAATATATATCCAAGGAGACTATCAATCTATCAAATGAGAAGATGAAAGTAAAATAAAGTACATCAAGAATGCCATCAAATTATTTAAGAAGATTATGTCAATTTCCAAGGGTAAGTAAGGGGCATGACACTTGAAAATGTTAGAGTAGGTATTTACCTTAGCTCATGTTCACCTAGGTACTTTATTTACCTTTATTATATTTATCCTCACCCACTTATGTGTGTGAATATTTATTTTTATTTATTTAGATATTAGGGGGATATTATCTAGTTGTTAGGTATATTTCTTTCCTTGATCTATGATATTGACTAGATCATTGATGTCTAGTTCTCTCATAAATCCATGGGCTTAACTAGTTCTTTGATGACTAATTCTTTCCATGATTTATGGCTTGATATACGACCTTGACTGGTTTTTAGATTGTTATTCCTTGCATATATAAGCAAGGCCCATTCTCATTGTATTTCATTGAGTTCCATAATAATATATGATATTGCTACTTATTTGTTAGCAAAGGTTTTATGTAAAATTATTATGGCAAATTACTTTCATTTTATAGATCATGGTGTTTGATTAGTATCTGTGTTCTTCGCTTGGTACGATCTGGTTATCGTTCCTTTTATGGTATTAGAGTTGGAGATTGCTATTGACATCCATCTGTAAGTTTTGTTTGTATTTTATTGCTGCAAGTATTTTTATGCAAAACAGAGGCTTCCATTGCATCCGGAAGGTGGCAAAACCCTAAGATCAACTGTAAAATCAATTATTTCTAGAGGTAGTTGGTTTTTTTGGTTTTTTTGTTGTGCAGAGAAACGTGGTGGTTTTGTGGGTGTAGCATTCTTGGTCGGCGTGCAACAGGTGAAATCCTTAGCCCTTGGTCATATGGTATGGTCATATGAAGGCTTAAAGCTTGTGATTCCTACTAGTAGGTGTTTAACTCCAACCCCCTTTCATTTTATTTGTGTGGTGAAGGCAAGAGCATTTTATTTTGTTTAAGTGGCAACTAAAATAAATAGTAGAGCATAATATTGAAAAGCTTGTAACTTTTGGTAACTCGGTTTTGAGTGCCATTTTTTGCAAAAGTGCTTATTTTTTTATGATCTTGCCATTGGAAATATTTATTTTTTTAAAATCACACTATAATTATAAAGTGTCATATTGTAACACAAACTCATTATAAAGTGCCATATTGTAACACACACTCATTATAAAGTGCCAAAATCTGGGGGGGCTCTTGTTGCATTATTTGGGGCTCTTGTTGCATTGCTTGGTTCTTGCATTTATTTTGGTGATTTTTGAGGATGACATCTTTATATAATTTTGCATTAGATCGTGTTGAGCCATTAACAACACATAATTACCACACATGGAAACCAAGAATGGAAATAATAATTAAGCAGGAAGGCTTATAGGCTTTAACTTCTTTAGAAAAAACTATTGTTCACTAGAGAATATGAGAAATTTCAGTACCAGTGCAAATTTGATGAGTGTATGGGTTTGATAGGCACTTATGCAAGTGACAGTCTTTTGTTTCATTTGGAAAAATATGACTCTCCTTTCAAAATTTGGGAGAAATTAGAGGATTTATTTGGCAAGGTGGATCATATGAGAGCCATGCAACTTGACATTGAGATCACCTCTCTTAATCCTGAAGATTTTCCAACAATTATAGACTATCTTACCAAGTTCAAGAATTTTTTGACATAGTTGAAGGGGAGTGGAAGAGATAAGAAAGATAAAGAGCATGTTTACTTGATTCTATCCAAGTTGAGAGGACCATTCCAAATTTTTGCTTCTACCTTTTTCTCTAGTATGGATGCCTTAGGTGACACATTCAAAATGCCTAACTTAGAAACATTTTGTGAAAGAATTACTAGGGAAGAATCCAAATTGTCTCACCTTGAGTCTTCCACCTCTCAAAAGGCATTAGTTGCATCTAATCCTAAGGGAAAGGGAAAACCAAACAGTAAACCCAAATCCACACCTTCTCCATCTCAAAATGCTCCTAAACCCAAAGAAAACAACTCAAAACCTAATGCGTCTTCTAAATCCAAGAATAAGTCTAGTTGTTCATGCTCTTTTTGTGGGGGTAGTAATCATGAAGAACATATGTGTTATAAGTGAATGCAAGCCTTAGAGGATGTAGTCAAGAAACACAAAATTTCTATTTACATGCCACCTCCTTCTAATCAGCATGAAAAATCACTTAATGTTGTTGGGAAATCTCATTCACCACATACAAACAATTGGGTTATAGATTCTGGTGCTTCTCATCACATCACTTCTTCCAAGGAGTCTTTTATTTCTCTAGGTTTGAATTCTACTTTCAAAATTGAGGTTGGAGATTCTTCCTTTCTTTCCGTTAAAGGAAAAGGTGATAGACAACTTAATGGTGACATTATCCAAGTTGCACTATATATTCCTAACATCACTACAAATTTGCTTTATGTATATCAAATTTGTCATTCTGGTAAAGGAAAAACAATGAATTTTACACCACATGGGGCAAAAGTAAAAACTTTGTTGGAGCCTCATTCACGTGTTGCTCAAGGTATTGTTGATCATAGTTCTAGACTATATCACTTTGAGGGTTTTGATGACACTTCCTCTATAGGGATAGGATTGGTTTCTCATGCAGATTCAGAGAGCAAGCTTTGGCACGAAAGATTTGGACATCTCAATTACAGATATTTGAAGGAGTTGAGCACTCATGGTATGGTAGATGGTCTTCCTAGAGTTTCTTGTCTTAAGGGAGTTTGTCATAGTTGTGCATTAGGGAAACAACACCAAGATATTTTTCTTAAGAATTTGTCTAATAGAGCTTCTTCACCACTCGAGCTTGTGCATAGTGACTTGATGGTTTTTTCTACCCCCTCTTTCAATGGAGCTAAGTATGCACTTACCTTTATTGATAATTTTTCAAGGCGTCCTTGGGTTTATTTTTTCAAGTACAAAAGTGATGTTTTTTCACACTTAAAATTCTTCAAGGCTTTGGTCGAGAAACAATCTTCTAGTTGCATAAAGAACCTTCATACTGATAATGGGGGGGAATACTTTAGCAATGAGTTTTCTGATTTTTTGGCAACTCAAGGCATTATTCACCAACATTCTATTCCTCATACTCCACAATAGAATGGCTTAGTAGAATGGAAGAATAGAACTTTGAAGGAAATGGCTAACTATATGATGCATTCTAGAGATTTACCTCCTATATATTGGGAAGAAACGGTTAATTGTGCTAACTATATTCAGAATCACACACCACACAAAGAACTTGAGCATTTGACTCCGGAGGAATCTTGGTCCAACACTAAGCTCGATGTCTCATTTTTTTGAGTCTTTGGGAGCCATGCTTGGGCCTTTGTGACAAAGAAGAAAAGGAAAGCTTTGGATAAGAAGAGTAAACCCTTGATCTTTATAGGGTATTGTGAGGACATGAGAGCTTATCATATTTTAGATCCTGATACACGAGTTATTTTTCGAACACATGTTCAGTTTGATGAGCGCTTCACTCCTCATGATTCTTCATCTCCTTCCATGCCTCCTTATTCATCATCTCATCTTGAGGATCATTGCTTTGAGGAGATTGACGAGGAGGTTATAAATACCATTGAGAATCCTATTCCCACTAATGTTGTCACTATGCTTAAGTGGGATCGTACTATAGTTTCTGAGGCAACACCTTTCATATAGGATCTTCCACCCACTAGGCATCATCACACACATTCTACAGGTTATGGACTTTTGTGTTAGGCAGTTTTTGAGGATTGATTGTCTTTTTCAAAGGCTCATGGGATATAGGAATGGGATGATGTGATGGTAGCTAAGTATTCTTTTTTGATATAGGAAATATACATGGAGCAGCAGAATAGATTTGTTCAGGATTCTTCTCTTGTTTGTAGGCTTTGAAGGTCTCTCTACGGTCTCAAACAAGCCCCTTGGGCTTGGTATGAGAAGATGGTTTCTTTTCTTCTATCTACTGGTTTTGTTCATTGCCACTCTGATCATACAGTGTATCTCCAACATGTTGGTGAGGATATTGTGATACTTGTCTTGTATGTTGATGATCCTTTACTTACTGGCAGTTCTTCTTCCCACATTCAGAGTATTTAGAGGGCTCTTTCTACACAATTTGACATGACATATCTTGGGCTATTGCATTATTTCCTTGGTTTGCAGATTTCTTAGAAAAATTCAGGGATTGATTTGAGTCAGTAAAAGTACACCCATGATCTTCTTAGGCACTTTGATATGGCTGATTGTAAGCCAAGTCCATATCCTTTTCAGTCTGGAGTTACTCTTACTTCCACATGTACCACACCACTTTGTGATCCTACGTTGTATAGGTAGTTTGGTTGGGAGTCTCATGTACTTGACCCATACTCGCCCTGATATTTCATTTGTAGTAGGGCTTGTATCTTGGTTTACACATTCTCCTCATAGTAGTCATTGACAGGATGCTAAAAGGATTTTGCGCTATTTGTAGGGCACTTCCCACTTTGGCCTACACTACACTAGGGGTTCTACTCAGTTGGTTGGGTATATAGATTCAGACTGGGTAGGTTCTATTGATGACAGGCATTCCACTTCTAGCTATCTTTTCTGCCTTGGTTCTTCTCTAGTTGTTTGGCATGCAAAAAGAAACAGACTATTGCACTTTCATCTTCAGAGGTTGAGTGTAGGGTAGCAGTTACAATGAGTCAACAAATTATTTGGCTTCGCTAGTATTTGACAGAGTTTAGATTCCCACAGGATTCACTGACTGTACTTTGGTGTGATAACCAAAGTGCAATTCACATTTATCACAACCCAGTTGAGCACCAGCGGACCAAGCATATTGAGAGACACATCCACTTCATTCGACAACACATTTAGGATGGAGTTCTTTGCTTAGAGTACCTTCTGACTCATCAACAGGTTGCAAACATCTTTACGAAGCCTTTTGCATCACCTTGCTACCTTGAGTGTTGTGGAATGCTTGGGGTTTCGAAAGTTGTTCTTGGGGGGTGTTCGTGAGAACATCTTCCTTCTTCTTCTTCTTTCTCTTTCCTTCTAGTAGGATTCTTTCCTTCTTTTGGTTTGAGATTTCTTCATGGATATATTGTACATGAGTACCTCACCATGCCTAGTTACCGAGACTCATACTGTGGACATGTCACTTCTATTTTTGGCCCCTAGCTTCACTTGAGGGGGGGTGTTAGAGTAGGTATTTACCTTAGCTCATGTTCACCTAGGTACTTTATTTACCTTTATTGTATTTATCCTCACCCACTTATGTGTGTTGATATTTCTTTTTATTTATTTAGATATTAGGGGGATATTATCTAATTGTTAGGTATAGTTTTTTCCTTGACCTATGATATTGAATAGTTCTTTCCTTGATCTATGGTATTGACTAGGTCCTTGATGTTTAGTTCTCTCCTAAATCTATGGACTTAACTAGTTATTTCCATGATTTATGGCTTGATCTACGACCTTGACTAGTTCTTAGATTGTTATTCCTTGCCTATATAAACGAGGTCCATTCTGATTGTGTTTCATTGAGTTCCATAATAATATATGATATTGTTACTCATTTGTTTGCAAAGGTTTTATGTAAAGTTATTCTAGCGAATTACTTTCATCTTATAGATCATGGTGTTTGATTAGCATCTGTGTTCTTAGCTTGGTACGATCTGGTTATCATTCCTTTTAGAAAAAATAATATGAATACACATATCCCCATAATGCTGAATGGATGGAATGGACAAAATAATATATGTATGATTGGTTTGAATCCACTACTTGAACACCAAACAATGATAAAATTCATGTTGCCAGAAAATTCTCATTAAAGGGAGACAATTTTACTGTCAAGGTGTAAACTATATAAAAAATAGTATTTCAAAAATAACATGACACTGATAGGGATGAGAATACATAACAAATAAGAAAAAGGAATGATAAACAAAACACACACACACATGAAGGTAGACTAGGCTAAGAAAATCAAACCCCCCACAACACTTTATAACTTAGTGTAAGTATACATCACAAAATAACCAAATAAGACAAGTAAGATACTGTATACATAATAATAACTTAAAACAAGGAGTTGCCTACTTTTCGAAGAAAAAAAATGAGAGTTACTCCAAAAAAGGAGTGCTACTAGGTAGAATGAGCAATGTATAATCAACGTAGCTAAATGGTAGAGGATCCACAATTGTAGAACCCACAAAAAGACGTTAATGATGCCACCATGACTAATATGAAATCCATCCTTAGTGAATACATATGGTAGATGAAGGTACATACATATGATTTGGTGCTATGTGAAAAAATAATAAACACGAGGAATCATTTTTAGAAGTTTCATGTTTCATGACTTTCATGTCTAACTGAAATAGACTCATGCATCTCATGCTTGAAAAGGTATGCAATTTCATGTTTCATGACTCTCATGTCTAACTGAAATAGACTCATGCATCTCATGCTTGAAAAGGTATGCAAAAGGACTTATGTGTCACTCAAGATTATCACAAAGAGTGGAATGAAAAAAACATGTGAGTTTACACGAAGTGGACTTGATGAAAAATCATGTGCTTTATATCCAATACCGTCGTGAGAAATATAATGAATAGGTTAGATAGGGGAAGTGATGTCTTGTAAATATTTACCTATGCCTCCACCAAAATGACCCATGGAACTACGAGTGAGGGATACAAAAACTACTTGTGTGCTTCTCAAATGAGCCAAACACAATGGTGGGTGATTTTGAAGTGATGGTTGCAACACATGTAATAATGGTTACATCAAATTTGATGGGAAAATCATTATTATGAAAAGAAGAGGATGATGATGTGTGTCAATAGGATCTGAATCAGTGACATAAGGTAGACTATTCTCAATGAGAGGTGTGTCCAGGGTGTTAATTTTAATTTACAAGTATGTAACTATGTCCTGCAATGACTAGAGGAGTGTACCTTTTCTGTAAATTAGTGAGAGTAATAGAGACTTGTGTTTTTTCTCTTCCCATTCTCAACAAATCTATCCGCGTCTTCTTGAAGTAAATATACTCTAGAAAAGAGCACAATGTTTTCCGTAAGTAGGTTATTATTTTCTTATATGAGAGTGTGTAGGTCTTATATGAAATCCATTTACAATAGAAATGTGAAAAATACCTTATAATAACCTCAAAAATGAACGCACTCTATAAACACATCCCAAACTACTTATAATAATGTAGTTTTTACGACAATTTCTCAATAGAATGGTTGACATGCAAGCCAAGAATCAAATAAGCCAAATCTAGAAATTTTTTAATGCACACAAATGAACCCCCTTGCTAAAAATAGGTGGAACTTTATAAAATAGTGCATTTACAATAGATTTTTAGTTAAAATATGAGAAAAATGAAAAAAAAAGCTCTGATGTATAATAGAATATATTTAAATCTTGTAATGTAAATAGTGTGAAAAAATCCACACATTCAAAAAAATGGCACAAAAATCCGTTGGATACATCAAACGATATGGCCTTTTAATGGTTTAGAAACGAGAACAAAAGGGAAACCTTTGAAAAAAATACAATTTATTGAAAGTAAAGTCACCAAAATGTCAAAAAGACAACATCAATGGGTCGCAAATATTGAATTTTTTTCAAGATTGATTGTTTTTCACCCTCTCAGGCCTCCTAGATCAAAAGATATGGCTCCTAGAAATTCACAAAATAAAAAATAAGCATTCAATGATGCAAGGAAGGCTATGAATTTTACATATGGGCTAATAATAGTAGCAAGAGGTCATATGGAGGCTATAATTATATGATAAAGATCTAAAATAAACACAAGGGGTTTACTGGGCACAACTCATGGTCATATGCACAATGAGAGGTTGATTGATTCTAAATTGAATTAAACCTTAGATTTAGAGTAATATACTATAACTAATGATATACAGAAGATAGAGTATAGTAGGGCACACACAATAAACATTCAAAGATATGAAACCTTGAGCAAATGGAAAAGGAAAATTATGTAGCTCATTCTATGTGATCTGGGAGCTATCTGGACTAAGTATCTACTGGATCGAGCTAGAAACAATGTCAAAATGTCTTTCTGAGGCTTTGGAAACTCAGGAATGTAAAGGAAAAAATTCCCATAGAAGGACAAGATCATCCTAGGTGCTAGTGTCCACTTAGATGCTCAGAACCTAAAATTTTCTAGGTTGGAAGGTCTTCATTGTTGCTCTTTATTACTCTGGTTTCACTGTTAGGGTTTTGATCACACTTGTAACCTGTAAAACAAATTACTGACTGCACATGTCTATAAGTCACATCTAATATGATAAAAAAGATGCAAAATGTGGAGTCAAACTGACCCCAATAGTCACCTAAAGAGTGAAATTACAACCGAGTGCTGCACTACATCTCAGTCTCCATGTAGTTATGTGTGCTTGTGTGTGTAATGATGCCCTAAGATGTCCTTGTGCAAGTTACACGATGATAGCGGGCTGGATGTAGATTGTACCAAGTATGCAAGATGTGTGTGATGAAATAGAATGAACTCCCCTCCTATGATGTGTGTCCATAATAATGCAACCCTTGTCCCTTGTATGAATGTGCTAGATGTATGCCTTGTAATGCTCTTGTGCCTTTGATGCAAGCTTAGATGATGATAGACAATGCTTAGTACTTGGCCCCTTATTTGAGAGTAATAACTAAGTATATATATGATTCCCTTGTTTGAATTTTGTAATTGACAATTGAAATGCCAACCCAAAGTTCTAAAAGGTGACCAAAAAATAAAAGATACCCAAAAGAGTAAGAAGAAGATAAAGAAGGTTAGGAACGCCCATGAGGGACAAGAGTACTTGTGCACTTCTTTCCTAACTAGGTGCTAGTGTCTGAGGCCATAAAATATAAATCAATAGATTTCTGGCAATGTTATAAGGTATGTAAGGTCAATAAAAGTGCAAGAGATAAAGAAAATGGCCCAAAAAAAGTTATCAACCACTAGTTTTCTTGCTTAGGAATCATGTATACATTAACATGTTTTGGGCCCTTTAAATGTACTTGAGTGCATAAATTTTGTGTCTAGATTTTTCCCCACTTTATATTGTTGAATGAATACTCGATAACATAAAGTATATAGAAGATGCATACCTTGTGAATCGCTAGAGAAGAGTGTAGCCGATAACGTGCTAAGTGGATAAGTGAAGCGTGAAGTGATCGTAATGCGAAGCGTGGAAACTTGGAAGGGGAGGTAGACCCTAAGTGTACAATGTATGTGTAGCTGTGTGCTACTGGATCTTGTGCTTGTTGGTGTGAGCTTCTTCTTGTTGTGTATAAGGATGGACTTGCAAAAGAAGAGTAAAAGATAGGTCAAACTCTCGTATGTGAAAAATCAGAGTAACATATGTATAAGTGAGTAAAGAGTGTGTAAGAGTAAAAGGAAAGTGTGCACCTGATGTATGAGAGAGTAAAAAATTAAAATTTTCCTGTTTGCTTCAGAGATGTTGAGTGTCTTTTTTCCAAAGAGTGATGTTTTTGGGTGATCTCACGCCAAGAGAAGAGTGTTGGGGAGAGAGGTATGTTTTTCTCTTCATTTGTAACACTTCCCAAATAAGTGACACCATAGATGGCACGCCCTTGATTTTTAACTGAAATGTAACTGATTGACTGAATTTTGTAACTAGAGAGAAGTGTCTGATACTAGAGATATGTACTGAAACTGCTGGAAATTGTGTTAAACTGAGAAACTGCTTGATTTTTACCCCAAGACACAAGTACCCAGGGTAGACACAAGCACCCACTGTTTATATCTTATACTGGACGCTAGTGTCTGCTCTGTGTTTGTGATATAAGTTTGATTCTGGACCATTATGTGATTATGTGTATGTGTCAATTTTGTACTATGTTGTTCTGATCTATAGCTCCGAGCTGCTGGAAGGATGATTTGTTCATCCAATATATGTCCCCTCATTTGGGGTGCATGCAATGAGTGTAGGGGATGCGGCCCAATGGAGAGGACCTAAAGCTGATATGCATATCATGTATTGGATACCTATAGGGGTATGGGATGTGCATGGTAGAAACCAATGCACATGCAAACAATATGGACTATAAAAAAGTGTTAGTGAAAAATAACTAGAATGCAAATAAAATATAATGTAGCAAACAACGATGAATACAAGATGTACCACAAAAAATGAGTTGTATACATGGGACATCACAAGCATAATATGACAAGACAATCATGGCTGAAGCGGCCATAAGTAGAATTGATCAAGCATAGTCCACAAACAATAGTAATAGGAAGTTACAAATAACCATGATTGTATGTACTCTTGTAAGGAAAATGCTGCATATGAAACACCTGTTTAAATAGTATGTCAAAGTGTGTATAGATCAAAGAGTAAAGTGATAGTAACAAGTAGTAAATAATGTAACAATAGGACTTGTGATGTGTAGAGTATGAGAGTAGTAAAGTTTGATGCTGTAGACACTAAATCACACACTTGGGTACATTTCAAGGTCCTAAAATCATACTAGCATTTATATGATTCATAAACAACAAAAATAGTGGTTGACAACTATATTTGGCCTCTCTTCTTTGACATTTATCTTCCATGTCTTTAGACATCAACACTTAGCTAAGAAAGAAGCACTTAGGGTCTCCTATCCCCTTTGGGAGCCCCTGACCTTTCTTATATTACTTTCTCCTTTTGGGTCTCTTTTTTATTTTGGGAATCTTTTTCACTTATGGACCAGCCTTCCAGTTGTCAATTACGAAATTCAAACAAGGGAATCATATAAATACATAGTTATGTGTTCAAAATCGAGGACCAAGAGCTAAACATTACTATTATCACCTAAGCTTGCATTCAAAAGGCACCTAAAACACTCAAAGGCATCCATATAACATCCATTCAAGGGATAAGGGATGACATACTCTGCATACACTACATAGGAAGGGGAAGTTTATTATATTCCATCCACACATTTGAATTTTAGAGAAAATCTATCCCACTATCAAGTGTAACTTTCACAAGGGCATCCTAGAGCACAATTTCTACACACACTCACAAGAACTACTTGGATTCTGAGATCTAGTGCAACACCCGGTTGTAAGTTCACTCTTGGGGTGACCGTCAAGGTTAGTCCGACTCCCCATTCTCCATTTTAATTTTTAGGTTTGATGCATTTTGTGGCTTGTGTAGGTGAACATATCTTTTTTAAGTTACAAGTACCTTTGGTGATCAAGGAATGACTATCAGGAGATCAATAGGGAATAATAGCGAAGACCTTGTGACACACCAAAAAGAAAATCCTAAGCTCCTGTGTAGTAACCGATGCCTAGAAGTGGTCTCCAACACCTAGACACCCTTTCCCTATCCCAAGCACCCATCTCTGGCCTCATCCGTGTATTTTAGAATTTACAGTGAGCAATAACGAAACTCTTCTGATTTTGTTAATCACTTCTCTCTGCCTAGATCACGCCCAGATTACGCATAAATCAACTAAGCATTATTTTCTCTATCTTTTTCTTAGGGTTTCATACTTTACATCTTAGTTTGCTAGTTTCATTTCTGTAATTTATCATTTCATCAGTTACTCTGCAATACTTAGATTTAATTCAAATTAAATTAAATCATTTGGTGAACCCCACTCATGATCGGTCATTCGGATCCCTACTCTATTGGTTTTTCTTTCATGGATCCTAAAATCCTCTAATATCCTTACATGAATTATTTCAAATACACCTACCTTGTAAAGATGTTCTCCAAAAATCCCTAGACACTATGTATCTCCCTCGCAGTATGCCACCCACTCAAGTAAGTTCCATTTTCGATCGTCTAAATGATGACTCTATCGGTCCTAAGCCTCCATCCAATCAACCCATCTTAGAGTCAATTCAAGCTTTACATTGTTTATTTCAAGACAAAATTCAATCTATGGAAACAACGATTACATCTCTTAAAGCTGAAATCCAACATCTCATAAAGCTGAAATCCAACATCTCAAGGATGCTTCTCAAGCCCACGCTAGTTATCTTTCTACATCTCATCCTACTTCTATGTCTTCTACATGTGCTCATATAACCCCAAGTTATACTGCTCCAACACCTCTCAAATTTGATTCAAATGCTAAGAAACATGATATTCTTCCCGAGCTCCTCAATCACTTATTGATCAACTTGCCATCTACTAATTGCTACCATCCTTATTGGCTTGCAAATTACCAAGGTCTACCCTGTTGCAATTATCATAGACTTAATGGACATCATGAATAATTGCTATGATTTAAAACAAATAATTAAGCACCTTGAACATTAGGGTTTTATTTCATTTTCTTCACAACATCCTACTACATCTCCAATTGCTAAATCCCAGTGGGCTCCTAAATCTAGTCCTTCAATATCTAATGAGAATCAATCCATAATCACTAATGTTCCTTCTTTGGTAAGTCACGAGCAACCTATCCAACCCATTCTAACTAAGCAACCTCCTCTAAAAATAAGTCCATCTCCTCCTCCTCTCAATCCTTCTACAATGTTATCAACTCCAACTAAGCAACCTCATCTAAAAATAAATCCATGCCCTCCTCCTCTCAAGTCTTCTACAACGTTATTCATCCCAAATAAGCCAATACCATTCAAGATCCCTCTACCACCTCCTTCAATTAAGCATTCAATTCCTTCTGTCAGACAAGCTAATCCTTACATTGATGGTCTAGACACATTTCAAACTCTGCCACCATGGCATGGTCCTTCTCATATCACCACATAGATCTCCATCACACACTTGGGGGGAATTATGCTTTCTCCCCCCTTCTATTCTCATCAGTTGACTTTAGCATCTACTATTACATTTTGCACTTCATGCATCATACATAATCTTCCTACACACTTTCAAACCCATTGATACACACATGGTATCATCATCACCCTATGACACACTCTAGTTCCAGGATTCATATTGGACTGCTGAGGGTCTAAATCTAAAATAAACCTCACCACATTCACTTAAGCACACTCTATGCTTCATGATCTATCTTTCTAGCAAACATTCTCAAACCATTACCCTATGACACACTATGGTTCTAAGGGTATTACTCGAATGCTGAGGTTCTAAATCTGAAATGAACCTCACCATATTCACTTATTCACGCTCTATGCTTCACAATATATCTTTCTTATGCACATTCTCAAACCATTTCCCGATGACACACTCTTGTTCTATGGTTCATTCTTGATTGTTGAGGGATATTTTATAAATGAACCTCATCTCATACACATCCGCTGGGGGGGCATGCTGCTCCCATCACATTCACTTGATCTTTTGGAGTGAATGTAGATCTCTTACATATTTTCACATACTGCATTGATGCTCGACACTATATCCTTCTCTAGTCCCACCGAGGCTCCTGGGGGCATGTACCTTTACTACTCTCACACATTACCTGTGTTATTGTTTCATTATTTACTACTTCTTTTTAGCACATTACTTTCCACTGATACATATGTGCCTTGACATACTATTTATATTTCTAACATGTTAACGAGTGCTTCATGTGCAACATTTACCTTGTAGGACTATATGCCACCATGGCTGTTTGATACATTTTGTTTTCCATTGCTTGTTATTATTGTTAGGAAAATATTTATTAGTGCTCCCATATTTGTTATATAGTTATAACAATGTTTGTTGTGTGAGTTATAACAAGGCACACATTATTATATAGTTGTTATAAGAGTTGTTTATGGAGATACACTCTCCTTTAAAATAGGAGCAACTTCTCCTATATATTATGTAATCCTAATAATTGAAATGTAGAAGAACTTCATTGTGTTTTGTCCGAGCAAATCTGTTCCGACCACTTTAATTGGTATCAGAGCGTAAGGATTTTTGAGATTATGTGAGGAGCAGAATCACCATTTTTTTATGCCCTTGTGCATGAAAAATACAAGTGTTTGCATATTAAAATAAAATCAGAATCGTTTTGCATGCACATTAATCTCCTCGCGTGATCTGGTCAAATCTGTATTTTTTCTTATTTGGATCTCAGTTTGATCTCTGCCGTAACATCAAACTCTTTGGATGCAAGTTCGACTGGATCTCCTTGCATTGGCTTTCTCTCCTTCTGACCCATCTCGTAGTGCAACTCAGTGGCCCTGATCCAGATCAAATCTCAATGAATTTTGTGCTCTATCTCCTCTCGGTACCTGAACCTGACATGCAATTTATTTACTCTCGGGTCTATTTCAACATTCATTTTTTTGAGCCGCTGGACGTGTCATTAACTGTTGATTCTTCTAAATGCATTTCAACTCAAAATACACGAGTTTGGAGGTGATATTCGCCAGCAAAATCCTTCCCCGCAGTCTATGAAACAAAGAAATTTTGTCATCTAGGTCGCATGGTTCTATCCATCTGGATAGGAGGGAGTAGCGATTCAAGTTCTACGTTGTCATTTTGCTATCATTTCATGTGCTACATTGTAGTTTCCATCTTCAACGCAGATCTGTGAAAGCTATAGAAATGTTGACCAACTCAAACATATGACAAATCTGAGCAGAAAGAGATTTGTGCGTAACTCATTCGGAGTTCGAATTTGTATTCCTAATGGTCGATTTGCATGGAAACGCCTTCAACATGCCCTTTAAACTTACCACGTGTTTCGTCCTAGAACACGGTCAATTAAAGGTCATTAATGTTATTTATTACGCCGCGAAGGCGTTTTCCCTATGGTAAAGGACATCCAGACGTTTCTGCAACGATGTTAAATTTGACGGTTGTTTTGACGTTTTTAAATTCATGCCCTAAATTTATCAGCTGCTCGTGACGGTGGATGCATAAATATATAATTGTTTTAATATGCGGAGGTGAATATCCACCGGCTTGAACCCCAGGAGCTTGTTTCTCTATTTACAAAGTGATAGTGATGCATGAATTGTTGCCGAGGATGTATTTTCAGGACAATCTGTCATGCTTTCTGTCTTCTGCTATACGGAATTTGCAGTCGAGATTCCTGTTAGTAATTTATTTTACATAAATATACACTCAACTTCTAGAGTCGCTGTGTAATTAAGCTAATTATTAGACTTGATTTACTGACTGTTCAATTTAGTCTATAATTCAATTGAGTAGGGGAAATTTCATTTGACTTTTTTCAAGGGCTTGTCGGGAAAAAAAATCCTCTTTTCAATAATGTTGATGGAAACAACTCTGATCCATTTGGTAGGAGTTTCATTTACATACCTGAGGGTCGAGCTGGGAGAATCGGCCAGATTTATAGCGACATGAATCATAATCATGGACCTGCGGTGGCTTGATCCTGGACCTCTTACTTGGTGGTTGATTCAACTTTAGAACTTTGGAAACTTCATGCATGGTGGGTTGATTAGAGGACGGTTTCTTGGTGCAAAGCAAGGCCAACGGGGAGATTTTTCTTACAATCCCAAGATCTCTGCAAGTTTATTTTTAAGCTATTTTTTAAAAGCAGTTTTAGGGTTTATATGAATTATTGGTCAAATTTTATTCCCAATTTTGTGTAGTTTATTTTATTATAAAAGCACCATTATACGATTAGTGTTTTGTGTTCACAAGGTAACAGGGGGTGTACCACCTGGACTAGGCTTTTAGGTAAGTAGTTTTAGCCGTCATAACTAATAAAATAAAGAATGGTAATTTGACAAATGAAAATTGCAGGAAGCTTAGAAAGAAGGAAATCCCCAAGCTTCTCATACTATCAGGAACTTGATCATAAAAGAATTCTTGTAGTCCTACCAAAGTAAAAACATCTACTATTTTAATAAAAACAAATTGTGGGGTCAACCAAAAAATACTGAGAGGAATTGTAGTTTTTGGGCTGTCAAGCAAGCCATGGGATTTTGCTGTGTGGATCCTTTTTATTTCTATCAAACCTGCACTTACCATGCATAAAATGGAAAACACCATGCCAATGCCAATTCTCTAAAGAATACTTATTCCTCTATGATGGCCTCTCAAGGACTCGGCATATCAATTCTCATAAAGCAATCCCATGTTTGAAGGAAGGTTTTCCTTTCTATTCCTTATAGCAACAACAATGAACTGCAAAATGGAAGTTATAGGGCTTCCTCTAGGAAGCTTATCTCTGTAAAATGGTGTCCCATATAAAAACCAAAAAAATTATGTAGCCATGGCTATTGGAGGGATCCGAAACCCAACTCCCCAACTTATATTATTCTGAACATATACAACAACTGTGATAGCCATTAGAGTGCCACAGCAAAGCCCAAAATACCACCAATTAAAGAAGGAAGCCTTCTTAATATTTTCATCTTTATCCTCTTCATTGAACTGATCTGATCTAAATTCTTGCAAAGAGGTATTGTGCCCCCCAGTGCCAACAGATATCAAATACAAGGCTAAAAATAAAACGGCTCTCTTCCCTGCTAGTTCTTTACTGCAGGGTTCTATACATTCTCCTGGTCTCAAAGTAGAGAGGGATACTGAGAGTGTCAGTAAAATCAATCCCTAAAACATGTGTTTCACACAACAATTCCTATAATTAAGACTCAGAACATTGAATGATGCAAAGTCTTTCCTTCTAGTTTTTCAAAGCAATCTAGAAAGAAATATATGGATCTACAAAAATGTAACTTGAAATCTCACCATGAGATAAACTGTTGAAGAAACCAGGGCTGCCCAGTATCTGCCACTGTATGCATCTGCTACAAAGCCTCCTAGAAGAGGCATAACAATCGTGACCCCTACCCAATAGTTGACAATCTTGACAGAAGATGTAACCCCTTCATGCATGACTGAGGTTAAATAGATCATCAAATTGGAGCCAATCCCATTGTATGTAAGCCTCTCGTTGACTTCAACTCCTGCAAAATTCAAAAATTTGTTAACATTTCTGCATTGATTAGATGGCCTATTCCATGGGGCAGAACTGATTAAACATAAGTTTGAATGACAATATAAAACAAATTATAGTATACCTGAGTTCTATACGCACCATGGTATTAATAATAATAATTGTTTTATAGTTTGTGATGTGGGGCGACCTATTTTCGGGTGTGTACGCTAATGAAAGCATATAGGACTATCTCATACTCCCAATATGCAGGAGGCACCTAACTGTGCTAACACCATATTAGATTAGACTCAAATATGATTGAATCTCCAAGTCGTAAAAATACTCTCCTAGGTCAATTAAATCAGATGTCATCAGAATCCTTGCTTTCTTATGCAAGACTCCTTGATTTAATCCTTACCAATGATAAACAGAGAATCCCTCCATCCACAACTTTTTGTCTTGAGAATATTATATGGAATTTTGGGATTGCTTTCTACATTGTTAGAGCTGATTGATGTTACGTTTTTGTTGTTTTGAGTTGAATGAAGCATCTTTTTGTCTGGAATTTCTTACAAGATCAGCCAAGGACGAATGGTGCTTTGTAAAATATTAACATTTTGTATCAATGAGGCCTCAAGATGGATTATTGTAACATATCAAGCATGGATTTGAAGCCTCAAAAGGGAAGTGATGCATTAGTAGCATTATTCCTAGCTCTACAAAAATGTTCAAAAAAATATTAACTACTTAACTAAATAAATATATTTATATGTAGTTGTTTTTCCAATCTCTAGGTTTTTTTAGACACACATGATATCCAACAAAAATAACTTGTTGCAGTATGCAAAAAATTATCATGAAAAAGTATGTGCTTCTGCATTCCTTTCAAGTATCCCAGTTTATGCTTTTCCAACATCCAAAGATTGATTGTGTTTTCTGTTTATTTTCTGGACACCGAGAGCAGGCAATTACAAAGAAGCAATACAGATAATGCTTCTTCTCTGAATTTTTCATGAAACCAAAAATCTTATACCTTGAGTGAGATGTATGAAATTTACCTGCCCTATTTCTGATTTCTGATCAAAATTACCCTTTCTTAAACATTCCAATTTCCAAATCTATAAGCTCCATAGCATTCCAATTTTTATTGTGTTTATTAGTACAATGATATGCATTTATACTTATAACCTTCCTTTATCATCCTCATTTCTCTTTCGTTGACTTCCTGATTTATGCTAGGTGAGTCAACATGGATTCAAGTTAAATATTGATTCTTCACGCTATGGTTGATCATTCCTTTATGCTTTCTAAAATCTTGGGATTTTTTTGTATTTTCATATTTTATATGTATATAATATGTTTGTTAGGATATTTAGTTTATGTTTTCATAAATTTTACTTGATTTTCATTTTGTCCTGGTTAGGCTCATGTTTTAAATGTTAGCCCATGCTTATTAGGATGTCTAAGTTAAAAGCTCAACTGCAGAGAATTTTTTCAGTAGGTTCTATAGTTGTCATATTGAGTAGAGATTTGTAGAATCATGTGGTATTGAGATATGGACAAACAATATGCTTGGTTTGAGTTTGTGTTCCATTATTTTAGTTTTCATTTGGCAAGGCTTATTGCTCAAATGTTAATCCCCATTTAGATTTTGGAGTTCAAATTTTGATGAATTTCCTGTACTGATTTAGTTTGTTATGTGCTTAATCAGTGACCTATAGACTTGAGTCATCTAGTTCAAAGTTGAAAGCTCCTCCTACTGGGATTTATCAACTCTAATATTTCTTCCATGCAAATCCAGAAAAAACATCTTCAAAGGTTTTGACAACAGCAAGTGCAAGATATAAGACAAATTGCAGGTAATCTCAGTTTTGCTTTCCATTCATAATTCTAAATAATGCATTGAATTTCCTTTCTCTACATAATTAGGCCAATTATGTGGAGTTTACTCCCTTAACATTTATACATTGATGCAGAAGTAGGGTCTATATATGTTCAATACAGTCTCATCACTCAGAAACTCATTCAGGTTTTCCTTTTCCTTCCTTGGAAGAATTCATGGAGCATCAACTTCCTCTTGCAAGGATAAAGAAGATCATGAAATCTAATGAAGAAGTAAAGGTAGGATCATCATAGACCTCCCTTAATTTATGTGCTACTGATGATTTTAATCTTGATGTTAGGATTTGTCTTAATAACAAATAATTGATGAACTAATGATAAGTTTAGAAGCTTCATTCTTATTTTAAGGCCTGTGAGATTTTCATTCTAGAGCTCACCCTGCATTCATGGTTACATACTGAGGAGAACAATAGGCATACATTGCAGAGATATGACATTGCAGGAGCTGTAAACAGGGGTGACATCCTTAATTTTCTTGTCAATATTGTCCGTAGAGATGATATAAAGGTATAGTTTTGGGCCCTTTCCAATTCTTTTTGTGGTTTAGATATACATAGCCATCTTCTAATAGGGTTCCTTTTACCCTACTATTGTTTATTGTAAGATGATGTATTTTGATATACCATATATCTACTTTGGTCATTTTTATATATTAATATAATTTCATGTAATTTCTATAGAAATCATTACTTTTTTTAGGATTGTAATAGATTTCAAAGCATATTTATAATAATTTTTTGGCCCAGAGTTGCATTCTACAAGTAAATGAGGAAGTCATTTTGTTTGTCTCTATAGCCTTACTTTATCTTATGCTACTGCCTGCTCTAATTGTAAAAGGATCCATGAGAAAAATAGAGGGATCAAATGACATCAAGCAAGCTCATGTTGATATAATTTTTGCTACATTGGACAGAGCATTGTGTAGTTCAGACCAAGATAAACTTAATTGTATATATAATTACAGATAAATGATAATAATAATATGCTTATTGGATTTGTGTCCTCTTTAAATTGTATATATAATTACAGAGAAATGACAATAATAATATGCTTATTGGTTTTGTGTCCTCTTTAAATGCTTTTCTTGTATGATCCCAAGTCATGTTGACATGGAAAAGCACAAATGGAAAACACCACACACATGCATGTTTTAAATAAATTCATTCCCAATTGTATGTTGGGGTTTTGATGAATGAGGAGGAATAGATTTCTATTCATTTTTTTTTGTTTTTTAGGGAAAATGTTTGTGCTCGGTTTTTACATAACTGCAAGGTTGAACTATGAGAATGATGGGAGTGTTTTCAGCAGAAATTGAAGATATTTTTGCTTTGCAAAGTCTGACCAGGGGATAATAGGTTTTCTTGAGGAAGAGAGGAGAGAAAAGAAACTTTGAGAAAATGGACCCGAGATTCTGAGGGAATTACGAAAAGGGCCTTATATTTTATGTGATTTTTGTACCCTTCAACTTCCTAGAATTGAGGTCGCTATGATGTGTATAAATTTTTTTATTTTGTATTGTTAATCCCTAATTGAAAACTTGATAACTCAATCTGCATATTATGGTGCTCTTTTTAAAAGGCAAGGGTATTTTTGTTTCCATATGTATGTTGGCTGAATGTATTTGAGGTTCATAACTTGTTTTGTTCAAAAGTTTCATTATATATACATGTTTCAAATCTAAAAGAATAATAAAATTAAATGTGGACTGATTTGAGTCAAAATTTCACACACTGTTTAGGAATTTCAGTGAGATTTAAACTTTTCTATCAAAGAATCTTAAATTTTGGATCCCAATCCCATTACACGAATTACTATTCCTAAGCTTGTCGATGTTTAAGTGTACAAAAGGGGTTTGAGAAATGCTAAATTAAATTCATAAGATGATGATTTTTGCAACCTTGCTGATGTGAATTCAGTATTTAACAACAATGGTAGCACTGAAAAGGAGTTTGAAACTCTCACAGAAAAACCAACAATGCTCAATGCATTTGATATCAGTTCTCTTTCACAGGGTTTTGATTCAACTGGTTTGTTTGAAGAGAAGGATAAATTCAAAGATGAGATACGCTTCACATCCATGCAACCAGCTTCAATGATAATCTCAAAGCTTGAAGAGAGAGAAAAAAATACAAGATTCAATCTCAAAAAGATGGATTGTAAAGTGAAGATGCAAGGACCAAATAAAGGGAGAAAGTGACATTTATATATTGCTGCAGATATTCTCGAAGTGACAACTTCTCTATTTGTTGTGGAGATGAAGAAAACAAGTGGTGACTCCCCAGCATATGAAAAAAAATTCAACAAGATCTGAACCCTGAGCCTTAAGGACATAGTCTGAGCTGGTTAAAGTGGGTGCTAAGTTGTAGCTTTGTCTTCTTTTTTTAATTGAATTGGAAGCTTGTATCATTTAGCTACATAAAAATTTTAGGGTTAACTATTACGGATTGAGGAGATATCTTCTACCAAATTCACCTACGACACAATCTTAATCTCATCCATTCTCGCCTGGTAACTTATTTTTGAGTTCAACTATTGTTAACAAAATTTCATGACAATATCATAACATAACATACCATGTCAAACTATATCATAACATTTTTTTATAGTTTTATGTAGTTTTTTCTTAATGTAAAGCTTTTACGATGGGACATGCTTTGTCATGTTGGTAACCCTGTTCATGATTAATATATGTCCTTTATATCATCCCAGACCAACAAATAGATACATTTAGATTCAGATGATGAAGAATATGTCAATCATAACAAGTTTTTCACGAGTCCATCTTAGTTACTATACCATAAAAATGCCATGACAAATTTATGTCCAACCATTGCGTATCAAACTGAAGTCCATCTAAATTAATTTGTTGGAGAATTTTCATTTAAAGTTATAGATGTTGCAGTAGTTTGAGGACTTATGATGTCATGTATGTAGTTCCATAACCTTGTATAACCATTGACAATTCTATGGATTTCCAACATAATTTTTTGATCAATGTTTTGGATCACACTCTGTGATCTATTGATTCCTACTAAGGGACTTCTAATCCTAGAAATGAAATTTTGTTTAAGTTCCATGGTGTTACTGTAAGTTGATGTTTAAAACTATTTTATATTGTAAGAAGTGTATACTTGGTGGTAATTGTGCTCATTGCCTGTTAATATGTGATTGTCCAGTTGATGAGCATTTTTTTTTCAATATATAAAAAAATCTAAATTAAAGGATTCTAACTAATGCCAAACATGGATTCCTTTTGAACTTACCATTACAAGAGGTTTACTTCTTTACATACTTTCCTTTTTTATAATTTTTGAAAAGGATGTAGGGAAAAGAAGAGAAAATCCCTTGTGGTTAGTAGGTATCCCCCAAGGAAAATGCAAGAGATTGAACAAAATAATTAGTCACCTCCCCGGGTATAAATTGCATAGGGATGATTCTGCCAATAAAAAGATGAATCAATCTATCAGCCCAAAAGTAGAGGATTATCAATTTAAGTTCATCTAACAAAACATTAATTTATATGGAAGCAAAATGACAACTAAAATAGTTAAGCTTCTTGAAAACAAAAAAGGGATCCAAGTGAAATAAATTCAATATTTTATGACTCAAAATTCTTGTGCCAACTTGACTTTTTCTGATTGGGATAGAGTCTAATACTCTTCCATATGGCTGAACCAATTTTACTATCAAAAATGGTATCAAATGTATTCATGTTTAGTGTAAATAAACCACTCATGATATAAAAGTGCCCCAAATGAAAAGTGCCTCTACAACTCATGGTAATAACATATACCATTCAGCATTCACATTGCATTGTACACATGTGATTGCTAGTTGTTAATGTTGTTAAGTTTGATAGTAATTTTCTTTTGTTTTAAGTCAGTTTTGAGTACCTACCGTGTCTTATAATTATTCATATAAGATTTTATTGAGTCAATATGTGTCCCTATGTAATCACTTGTTGAGATCATTAATCATCAAGTGTCACGTTGAGTCTCATTTTATACTCGATGTGTTTAAATCATTGTTATTTTTTAGTTTAGTCTTTGGTCTTTGTGTCATAGATGTCTAGTCAATCTTTTTAAAAGTTGTACATGTATAATTTGAGTCAAGTTAGTGTATGTTATCGTGTCTTTATTATCAATAAGTCATTTCGTGTGTGAAGTGTCTTGTCTAAATTTCATTATGAGTCTGAGTCAAAAGTCTGAAAAGTATAAAAAAAATTGCCTTACAGACGCATTTTCGGTGTTACCCAATGTCCTGACAACTATTGATTCTGAAAAGCTAAATTTCCTTAGTTAGCAACATTACACTGGAGGACATAGGCACAAGAGGATGGATGAAAATTAACATCCTCTCGTCAGTCACCAATAACGGGGCCACTTCTGTTATGGTGACATGCGTGAGTGTGTGTTTATTTCAGTGTGATTTTTTCAGAATAATGTGCTATCAAACTTCACATTGTGGTGGGGAAATGACATAATGTTTCAGTTTGAGTTGATTGATATGTATGGATTCCAAAGTAATCTTTTGAAGGTGAAGACATGATGATAGCTAAAGAAGCACTGACACATCGTGATATGGTTTGGGGTAAACCATTTGAAAACCTCTTTTGTCTCAGTTTTTGGTCAACCAATAGAAAACCATATCTCTATCTTGGTTTGTGATAATCCAATAAAAAATCACACAACTCTTGATATTTGGTTATTCAATAGAAAATCATATTTCTCTTGGTTTGTGATCAACTAATGGAAAATCACACCATCACGTAATTAGGTGCAATGCAAAATGAATGTTTTCCACATGTTCGCATTAAGGGGGGAATGTTAGGAAAATATTTATTAGTGCTCCCATATTTGTTATATAGTTATAAAAATGTATGTTGTGTGAGTTATAACAACTCACATATTATTATATAGTTTTTATAGGAGCTGTTTATGGAGATACTCTCCTTGAAAATAGGAGAAACTTCTCCTATATTTTATGTAATCCTAGATAATTGAAATGTAGAAGAAGTTCATTGTGTTTTGTCTAAGAAAATCTATTCCAACCAATTTAATTATATGCCATTGTTTGCGATCTATGCCCTATGTCTTGTTTGATCATTGTTTGTATACTTTTGGCCGCTTTAGCCCATATTGTGTTGTGACATTGTGAGTGATGTCCCATGTTTGAAATCCACTTTTTGCGGTCCACGTTTTTTACAAACTTGGTAATTACATTGTCTTCTATTGCATGCTTACTAATTTTTATACTAACACATGTTACTAGCCACTTTGTTTGCATGTGCCTTGGTTTCTACCATACACATCCCATACCCCTTGTAGAAATACAGTAAAACACATCATCAAGTCCTCTCTTTTCAAATACACACTCCTACAGTCGTTGCATGCACCCAAAACAAGGGGGGAATACATTGGGTGAAAAAATCACCCCTAAAATAGCTCAAAGCTACATCACAAAGGTACATAGTACAAAAACAATACAAAAATACAGTCACAAAATGACCTAGAACCTAACTTGGGTCCTCAACACAACACAGACACCAGCACCCAACATCAGATAGCAACGCTTGGGTGCTTATGTCCTCCCCTTGGCACTAATGTCATGGGGGCACATACAATCAATTTTCCAGTATACCATAGTTCAAATAAGCCTTCAGAGCAATTTTACAATTATAGACACAACCCTTTAGCAACATAATGAATTCTATCTCATTCAATCGTTACAACTCGGAACTAATTTAGAACAAATAAGGACAACAGGAAAAAATCAGGGACACACCATCTAAAGTGGTGTTTAGTTATGAAAGGAGAGTAACACTAGACCTCTCTCCCTAACACTTGCTCCTTGGCTTGAGATCACCCAAAAAACTCACACTTGGCATGAGATCACCCAAAAAAATTGCTATTAGCGTAAGATAACCCAAAAAACTCGTACTTGGCATGATATCACCCTTTCTATCCTTTTAGGACACTTTTCTATCCTTTTACACTCTTTTACATCAGGTGCACACTTTTACATACTTATGCACATTTTTCTTTGATTTATCATTTACAAGACTTTGACTACATTATTTCCCTTCTTTTACAGGTCCATCCTTACAAGAAGCAATAACTACAAACTACAAAAACACAATATGACACATACACTTCACCCCTAAGGTCACTTTCCTTTCCTAGTCTTCACGCTTCACTTTACATCATTTCACGCTTCACTTGTCCACTCAAAATGCATTTCGCCGTATGCACTACATGATCATAAGGTACACATATCTTATCTACTTTATGTTATTGAGTATTCACTCAATAACATAAAGTGGGGGAAGATGTAGACACTAAATCACACACTTGGGTACATTTCTAGGTCCTAAAAGCATACTAGCATTTATATGATTCATAAACAAGAAACCTAGTGGTTGACAACTATATTTGACATCTCTTATTTTCTATTTGGTCTTACACACCCTACAACCCAGTAAAAAATTTACTCATTTATCTTCCATGGCTTAAGACACCAGCACCTAACCAAGATAAAACCACCCAAATGCTCCTGTCCCCTCTGGGTGCCCCTGACCCTTTCTTATCTTACTCGCTCCTTTTGGGTATCTTTTATCTTTTGGGCATTTTTTTCACTTATGGGTTGGCCTTCCAGTTGTCAATTATGAAATTCAAATAAAGGAATCATATAAATACATAGTTATGTGTTCAAAATCAAGGACCGATCACTAAACATTACTATTATTACCTAAGCTTGCATTCAAAAGGCACCTAAAGTACTCAAAGGCACCCATTTAACATCCATTCAAGGGAAAAGGGAGTGCATACTCTGCATACACTGCATATGAAGGGGAATTTTATTATATTACATCCACACATTTATATTTTAGAGTAAATCTAGCCCGCTATCAAGTGTAACTTACATAAGGGCATCATAGGGCACAATTTCTACACACACTCACAAGAATTGCATGGATTATGAGATGTAGTGCAATAATCAGTTGTAAGTTCACTCTCGGGGTGAGCATCGGGGTCAGTCCACTCCCCATTATGCATTTTCCATTTTTGCTATATGTAAAATGTGTAGATGAGAGGAGCCATGCTACCCCCAACGGATGTGCATGAGACGAGGCTCATTTAGGAATGCTCCCTCAACAAGTATGAATTGGGGAACAAAAGTGCGTCATTGGGAAATGACGGTAAAGGATGTTTACCAGAGATGTAGTGGTGCTTGGAAAGATAGTCATGAAGCACAAAGTGTGAGTAGCTAGGATGCAATAAGTGAGGTTCATGGAGGAATATTATCCTCAATAGTCAAACATGAACTATAGAGTAAGAGTGTGTCATCAAGAAATGAAGGTAAAGTATGTGAACCATAAATGTGGTAATGCTCAAAATGATAGTTATGAAGCACAAAGTGAGAGAGAGTATCCAAGATGTGATAAATGAGGTTCATGGGGAAATTGCACCCTCAACAATCAAGCATGAACCATAGAACAAGAGTGCATCGTCGGGTAATGAGGGAGAGTATGTAGTAGAAATATTGTGTTGTATAGATAGGAAGAAGTAATGGTATAAGAAGCAAGTGAGGAGGGGGGAAGTCTAATGCCCCCTAAGCGTTCATATCAGGAGCTAGTGGAAAATATATGTGATCCTTGTGAGCAAGGATAGATAAAGTATGTATAGTGAACGGAAGGATGCATATCATATGTATAAAGTAGTATGTGCATCACGAATAGAAGTATCCATAAGTAATCATGATGAGAAAAGTGTATATGGAGTGGCATAGGAGTGAAAAGGAAAACCATAAGTATATATAGATGTAGCAAGGTGTGCTCATAGTATAGATAAGGGAAAGTGTTGCAAGAAAGTGTGACATGAATTGTAAAGAAAAATTTAAGGTATAGGTGTGTGTGTAAGTAGTATAGATAGGAAACTTCTGATTACAACATGCAACTATGGGGGAGGGGGGAGTTTGATTCCCCCAAAGTGTGGGAGTGATGGAGATCTATACGGTGATGCAAGAGATATCATGCCATGGTGACAGAGTTTGAAATGTATCCCAGTCAGGAACATAGTCAGAAGTACCCAAATCATTCTTTCAAATGTAAAAAAATTAATATATTATGTATATTATTTTTCCCAACTATTTAATTGAGAATTCAATCAATAAAACAATCGTAACATCTTGGCCATAGAACAACACAATAACCACATCAATGATTATAATAGGATAAATGATTTATGGATAAATGTCCATGTTATTTCATTCAAATTTAGAACTTTGAATTATAAAACACTCACTTAAATACATTATTAAGAACAAACTAAATAAAGTACGTAAAGTTAGAGAAAAATATAAAAAGACACATATGTTAAATTTCCTCCTACAAAAATGTAGTATTCATTTAAATAATTGAGGACAACTAAGGAGAACTCCATATAACGGGTGTAGTAATTTAAATACTAAACAACGAAACCTATTGAAATATAAGTTGTAGTTGCTAATGCCAATTCAAACAATACCTAGTATTTGGAAACGTAAATACTTCTAGGAAGAACCTTTATGGGTCTCCAAAAGAATAATGGGTGAGTTTCTTATGAGCCAAACAAGTCCCTTAATGCCTTTTAAATAAAAAAGACCTAGTTAAAAGTTAAATGCATCAAAATAATGAATGAATATAAAAAAATAACCACTCCAAGGTTCTATTGTTTATTGTTTATACATAAATAGTTCCACATTTTCTGGGTAAACAAAAATTTCTTGAGATAAATACTAATTATTGTAGAGAACTAGTGGTAGTCGATTGTGTTAGTAAAATTTTTATATCTGACATTAACAAGGGTTACCCAATAATTTTTATGGTTGAGACCACTAATGTAATGATTGATATAATCTTAATAACTTTAATAAAGTGTATAATGTTAAACCATTTGCGTTAGACTGAAACAATAAGATTTAATAGTCACCAAACAAAAATTTCAATGCTAAATAAAACACTTACAACCAAGAAACACAATAATGCCATGAAGATATCTAAGTTTCTAACAAGCATAACCATACTCAACCATTAGGTAGAAGTAAATGAGTTATGCCCTTAATATGAAGAAAGATATATTTGATAACAAATATAGCTTCCTTAGTATTGATATAAGGGCGTGATAAATATGGAATTGCAAGATAAAAGTGGCTCAAACTTATTAGTTTAATGACACTATCGAATGATCCTACTTTTAATATAAAATTATTGTGAGATTGTTCTATAAGGGTCAATATGGAACCTTGTGCACATCGAAGAGGTTGCACTCTAATGGTGATGTGAACACTCCAAGTAATCAACAAGAGTAATAGAATAAGCAAGGAAAATAATGCATAGAATAAACAACTCTACTCATTCTCATAGATCAAAATAAGAGGGTACGTATGGGAGTGTTGTGTAAATCATGTTTTTGGACAATCATTCCCTCCATGAGGGAAAGAGGAGTTACAATTCCAAAATGGAATTTAACTCCTATGAGGCCACTGACGCATATGCCAATGACATATTCTATGACGGAATCTGTCATGTGTCATATAACTCCTAAAACCTATGATCTCACCCAAGTGAGATGAATCACCACGTGAGATAGACAAGGCACTGAGTAATGATGAGGAAAATCACACACACAAACACCCCCCTTCTTCAAAGCCGAGGTAGAGGTTATGGAAATTTAGAATAGAAAGATAAATCCCCTAGATAACTGAGAAATATGTGTAAATGGGGCTCAAAAACTAAATGCGTGATAAGGTACCCATGTACAAACATCTTTCTAGAAAATAATAAGAGGAGAAGAGGACTAGAAATCCTAAAGAATATGGGCGGCTGTAGAAGAACTCACTCCAAGAAGAGACCACAAGTGAATAAACTTCACCTTAGTGAAGGGCTTGGTGAAAATATCTACAACCTAATTATAATTTTGACAATACTACAATTAGATGATGTCTTCATGTATCAACTCCCGAATGAAATGCATGTGAATCTCAATGTGCTTCATTCGTTGATGTTGAACCAAATTTTGATAAATCAAAATGGTGCTCATATTGTCATAGCAGATGATAATAGGCTGTCGAAAGTGAATACATAACTTTGTCAAGATACCCTGCAACCAAACAAATTATGTGGTAACGATAACTGTTCCTTAATACTCCACCTCTATAGATGATGTGGAAATTTCATTCTGATTCTTGTTAGACCAACTGACAGGACCCAAACCAAGAGATAAATTGTATCCTGAGGTAGATTTCCAATGCTCTAGATCACTGGCCCAATTAGAGTCTGTATATCTAACCAATTCAATCTATGTCCCTCCTAAATAGTGAATGTCTTTGTGTGATTTCCACAAACATAGTGACGGATCCACTCATTTCTTTCCAATACAAATAATGAGGCTCCTATATAAATTTGGACATGATCCCAACAACATATGAAATATTTGACCAAGTTTGAGTCAGGTAGATCAAGCTTCCCACCAATTGTCAGTATAGGGTACCATCAACCATAGGAGTAGAGCAATCAAAAACCAATTTAACCACGAAAAGGAGAGGAGTATGAGAA
The DNA here is from genome assembly GCA_019776745.2 of Taxus chinensis. Taxonomy (NCBI): domain Eukaryota; kingdom Viridiplantae; phylum Streptophyta; class Pinopsida; order Cupressales; family Taxaceae; genus Taxus; species Taxus chinensis. The sequence continues at coordinate 167,425,620 of CM034149.1, forward strand.
GGATTACAATTAGACATGTGAAGCCAAGATAAAAAATAAAAGGAGTACTTAGGCTGTGAAATTATGATTCCCGAGTCAGATAGTGAAATATGAATCCTAAGAAAGTAATGAAGAAATCCCAAGTCAGACACGGATAACTTGTTAGCCAAGGTGATCTTCACATAATTGATGATAGAGGAAGAATTTCCTGTGATCAACAAGTTGTCAGCATACATAATGGGGATGAGCATGAAGTCATCCTGCCATAAAATGTAAATATTAGGGTTATAATGACACTAAGTGAAACCTGATCCAAGTATAAATGAGTCCATCTCAGAATACGAAGCCCAAGGGGCTTGTTTAAGGCCGTAGAGAGAATTATTTAAATTATAAACGAGGGAGGGATTATGGACATAACTTGGAGGTTGTTCCATGTAGATCTCTTCCTCTAGGTCCCCATGAAGGAAGGAACTCTTGACGTTTATCTAGTGGAATCCCCACATTTCCCTAGCAACGATGACGAGGTTCAGTCGTATGGAAGTCATCTTCACAATGGGAGAAAAGGTTTCTAAATAATCAACCCCAACTACCTAGGAGAAACCCTTAACTATGAGTCACACTTTATACTTCTCCATTGAGTGGGGTCCAGTGAAATTTGAACGAGTCCATCCATCATCTGAAGGATCCCCAATCTACTCTCCACTACTCTACAAAGTATTCTTAGCCCAGTAAGGACTAGGAGGTGAGTCAGACTCAAAATCTGTAGATTATTCACTCTAGTGAGATGGGACAAAGTCCTCATCATCACTAATATCAGAATCAAAAGAATTTGAAGCATGAGAAGAGGGAGGAGTAGAAGGACCAAGAGGATCAAGTGAAGGAAGAGGACACTCTACGACATGATCATCATCCAAAGAGTCAGAGTCAATGTTAGAGAGTAGAAACACTCTAGAAGGTGGAGAAGTATAAGTTGAAGATACCTCATCAAATTTTAGACTTATCTCAATATAAATATGATGAGTAGTAGGGTTCAACAATATATACCCCTTCATGCCATCATGACACCCTATAAAAAATACAAGGTCTGGATTGTCGTTCTAAGGACTTGTATTTATTTTTAGGAATTCAAACCATAGAATTGGATCCAAAGATGTGAAAGTTCTCGACATCAGGTTTACGTCCAAACTAGGCTTTAAAGGACACCATCCCTCTTACAACCTTGTGTGGAACACATTTATAAATTTATCAAGCACAATTCATTGCTTTGGCACAATACTACAAAGGAAGGGATTTTGAGTGAACCATACAAATGGCCATCTCCATAAGAATTTATTTCTTTCTTTCCGCAACTCCATTTTGTGAAGGCCTGTAAGCAACTATACGCTGCAAACAAATCCATTTGGAGGTAATGAAATATTCAAATTTATTGCTCACATACTCACCTCCATTGTTGTTTCAAAGAATCTTGATAGAACTTTCAGCTCGTTTCTCAACAAGATCTTTAAAGTCTCAAAAGTGATCAAAAACTTCAAACTTTTTCTTAAGAAAATACACCCATGTGTAACGTGAAAAGTAATCAATGAAGTTAACTATATAAAGATCTCTAGTAAACGAAGGAGATGAGAAAGGGATAGAAATGTCACTATGAGCAATATCAAAATGATGAGTAGTTGTCCAGGCTTTTCCTTTACCAAAAATTTCTTTGGGGTGCTTCCCAAAGGCACAATCCTCACAAAATTTTGACATAGGGTAACCCATTGACTATTTCATTTTGAATCAATTATTCAAGGTAACGATAGTTAAGATGAGCAAAATGATCACGTCATAGTTTACTAATCTCATCTACATGAGTGAACAAGGCAATGGGTGTCAAATCATGAGTACAGTGGGAGAAGGTGTAAAACCATAAATATTGATCCACTTTTCCCTTAACCATTGTGGATTCAAAGTGAAGCTCAAGTATAATCACAGAGTTAGGACCAAATTCCACTTGCATTACTTCAACAAGATGAGTGATTTGATAAACTGATAGGATATTGGTAGAGAGATTGGGAACACTCAACACTTGGTTAAATGTTCCACTATCCATCTCTATCGATACACTACTAGAAAGTGAAGCTGTAGTATCATCATCCAATGTGATTTGGGACATGCCACATGGCTCAATGTTGGAGAACTCAACATGTGAAGAGGCCATGTGGTGTGAGGAATCAAAATCAAGAATCCATGTTGACGAAGGAGCTACTTAGCTACAAGGTCCTTTCCTTTCTTCTTCTCAAATTTAGACTCCTTTGCTTTGGAAGACTCACCCTTCAGAGAATTTTGTTTGATAGAATCAGGAACACTTATTTTATTCTTCTCAAATAAATGAGTTAAGTGATTGATTTATTTTATCATAAACTAATACTACTCATGCCAGTATTCTTATAATAGGAACACTTATACTTTTCCATCTTCACTTTGGGCTCAGAAGTAGAATCATTTACGTTAGGTTTGGTTTGGGATTGGTTGGTCTTGGTTTCCTTATTTAGTTATTGTAGTCAATATGTATATAATGAAAATCAGATCTTTAACTCTAAAAATACTAAGATTATAATTTTTAAAAGTAGACATAAGTAAGGAAGGACTAAACCTATACGTGTGGACCCAAACTTGTTCCATTGATGGAAAATACCATGACTCCTAACCAAATAGTGTTGGGAGATAGAGATTGTAATAACAACCATGGAGAATTAGGGGGTGATCAAGTCCCTAATTTGAAAAAATAAAAGCAACACTAAAACAAAAGGATAGGTTAATCAATTGAATGTACACCACTCAAAGAGGAGTAGAACCACATGGGTCCAAAATTATAATGCCCCAGAACATTGGGTGTTATAACCTTAATGAACATGCTATAATAAAAAACACCGGTATAGATGGATAAAAGTTTGTAAATTATTAAATGTTTTAAAGTTCTTTAAAATTATTGAAATAGAAGCATTATATAAGTTATTAATGGCCCCACGTCTATAATTAATATAACACATTTGTAACATGTATCTACCATAATAATCATGCCCTTGAATTTGTAATAAACATAATGAATCTATAATATGTTCGTGCCATAGTAAGCATTCCCTCTACATTTGTATAAATGAAGTGAACCTCCAATATAACCTATAACCTACAATCTATCCTTGTATATTCCTTTAATATTTTTGTAATAACTCTATTGAATTCCCCCTCTTTGAGATGCCATATAGATCGCTCAACTCAAAATAATATAAGTGTATCCAATAATCATCACATAGAAGGTGGCTATAGGTGGCCACAAAGTAGAAGAACTATGTAGAGTTCCTGATACAAATAATAACACATATAAGATAAACACGAATAATACAAGCACACAATATCATTCACAAATTTAATCCCAATGTCACCCATATAACACATAAAAAGACCACATGATTTCAAATAAGGGACACAAAAGTGTCATATAAACCTAATAGACTAATGGTCATACAATAAAAGGCTACTGAGGTAAAAAAGAAATTGAAGTGTCACATAAACAAAATTGATCAAGGCCACATACACAAGACAAGAAATAAGCAATCCAATATGCAAAAAGGAAGATATACATTAATAAAAAGGAGCATATAACAAGATAAACCATTTTTTTTCATCTGACTAAGTACAACTGAAGACTGGTTCTTTGATAGGCCTAGAAAGGCTAATTTTTTTCATTTCAAGCCAAGTGTTCATCCTCTAGGAAGGTTACAAAAGTTCATAATCATCCGAAGGTGGTATTGGAGAGCCAAGAAGGTGTTGAAAGTGATTTAGGAACTCTTGGATTCTCTAGTGCTACATAAAAGCTTATTGCAACATGCTTGAGACCCCAAACTTTGGTATTCCCACTACTTCCATCCAAACCAAAAAATTCTATATCAATTTTTCCTTTTAATTCCCTCTGTGATTTACATATGGACAACTGAAATTTCATTATAATTTCTCCCCCTTTCCTATATTCCTTTCGGTTCTTTCATGGAACTATGGGTTAACAATACATAGGAAAGAAAATAAGAATTCTTAACAAACTTATGATACTTCAAACATTCCATGCTATAATTCTCCCCCATTTCATGCTAATACATCAAATTACTTCCCTTCCATAAGAAAATAGAGGAAAATTCAAAACCAAAACATTTACCCTTTTTGAGCTTCAAGGGTTTACCCAAATTCCAAGGATGCAAGCCATCTATGTAACTCTTCATCCTACCTCTTCTTCTCTTAACCATCACATGCAAAGAAACCCCTATATTGTAGTCCAAAATTGTAGTAAATAGTTTGTGATGATCAAACCAACCTAATGATAAAAAAGGAAACAAAGAGTTAGAAATATGTGTGTACCTTGAGTTTTCACAAAGAAACACCTCATTGGCATTACTTAAGAGTTGCATAATTAGTCCTTGGAAAATATTATTCTTCCCACCTTTCTCCTTTACCTGAATAACATAGTTAGGATCACCAATACACGACAATGAAAAATAATTATGTAGTAAACTCTTGTCATGGTCAAATAATATATCATATGGCTTACCACTAGTTATTGATCTGAAAATTGCAGTGAACTGAAAGTGGTCATGGGCACCTAGAAATGCTCTTATCTCAAGTGTGTACTTTATTACATCTTCCCTTCAAATCCCCACTTCATATTTCCTCATATGTTCAGATTTTTCTCCAATAATAACCTCAGTTTAGCTTGTTGATCCAAATGTACAACCACTTGCCATGGTTTATGATGGAGCCTTAACAATGACATATGGCTATCAAATGGATTAAGACAAAAAAAACAAATGTGTGTCAAAAACAATGATTTTGAAATACCTTCATACCTTTGGACATCCCTAATATGCTCAATTCCATTTTTCCCATGAGACTTTCTTGGGATATCTCCAACATTCTCTTCATTATCTTACACTTTCATAGGGTTGTCCAGAAAATCAGTCAAGGAATTAGCTTTGGTAATGATGTTGGGTACTTCTAGGGATCCCAAAATATGATCCATCATTATGGATTTTTGTTCTAATGGTTATTCCTTCTTAGTATGGTGGATATCTTCCTCTTTCAATGCATCCTTTTTACCCTTAAGAAAATCTGGTTTCCCTTAATTTTTTTTCCACACATACCCATTAGAAGCCAATGAAAAATCGTTAAATATTAAAGTATTTTTACCTTGGGACTCATGTTCCATGATTTAATTTTTCTCTCTAGGATCATGCATCAAATCTTCATCTTTTGGCTCTTTATTGATTGATGTACAAAAATTCCTAACAAGTTGATCATCCTATTTAACCATTGGTCATTGCATTTAAACCTTCAACTTCGCTTTACCATCTTGAAAATCAGATCTTTCTTGTGACATGTCATCATTAGGAATCGACGAATCATCATGAATACCAAAGGATTTATACCTTCCAACTTATACTTCAAAATTCCCTCCTCTTTTCAAGGATTTTGCTTCAAGATCTCATCAAACCCTTAGCCCATCATACTGTTGTTATAAAAATTAGTAAAAGGCTCATCCTTTGGAAGAGTGATGGATTCTTCATTGGTTTGTTCCTTCAATTTTTCTTCTTCTTTTTCCCTCTTGTCTTCATCCGTACTTTGTTGGCATGTGCATGGAGCCTCTTTGTGATTCTCACCAAGGCTAAGAACATCCTCAACTTGAATCTTAGGAGGTTTTGTCATAAATAGAACAACAAGCTGATTTTTTATTTGGTCTCCTTGAGAAATGGGTTCCACCCATCCCTTTTGCTTTCCCTTCTTGCTCATTACCCTTCCTTTCAACCTTCGATTCATCACATGTCGAAATATTATCAATATTAACCAAACAATGAATAATAATTACCTCATCATGTTGAATCTCCGGAACGATAATGGAAGTAATAGAAAAATTTGAAGAACATGTGGTCCCGTATAAGTAGGATGTGAAAAAATTCATAATGTTACTGTAGGAATACATCAAAATGTTACAAGTGGCATAGGAGTAATAAAAGAAGATCACATTCAACAACTAGAGTGGAATGTAAAACTCCAAGAAGTTATGAAATTAATTTATGAGGACACATAGAAGTTGCAAACCTCCTATAGACTCATCACAACCACCTAAGCTGAAAAAAAAGTTGAAATGACATTGCATATGTTGTTTAAGAGCCAAGATAATGTGGTAGATTACTTTCAATAATGGGAAAGAAACATGTTGTATAACAAATTCACAAGAGTAAAAGTGTAAAAAAAAAGAGAATTAATCAAAGGATTGGTAAAGTAAACAACTAGTTTCATCTCTCTCCATGGGCCAACAATTGAAGCAGTAACTAATGATGAGCTCCTTAAAGTAATGGAGTCTTTAACTCATCACTGTACTTTTGTTCACCAAGTTGTATGTAAACTCAACTTGCGCCAATATCATATTCCATTATTTGGGTTTGTCTCCCAATAATCATATTAATTAATTACCAATAATACGGTTCACTACTTTTGTTTGTCTGCGCATTTGAGTATGATATGATGAACTAAATTCAAATATTATACCCAATATCCCCCATAATGTTCTTCAGAAGTACCCAACAAACCTTGTATCTTTGTATGAAAATATTCTCCTTGGTAATCCATGTAATATTACTGTTTCCTTGAAGAAAATTTTTGTAACATGTGTGGTGTCACTTTTCTTAGTACAAGTTATGAAGTGTGCCACCTTATAAATTGTATAGATAACTAAAAAAATAGAATCATTACATGTTTGAATTCTTAGTAGCCCAATAATGAAATACACGCTTATCTCTTTCCATGACCTTCTAAAATAGGTAAAGGTTTATATAAACCTATATTTAGAATTTTTCCTTTAACATGTTGGAAACATTTACATGATTTCACAAATTTATTTACATTTGCACTCATTCTTGGTCAATAACTCCTATTCAATTAAGTTAGTGTTTTTATAACATTAAAGTGACCCACAAGGCCTCCACTACACTTCTCCCTTATCAACTTCTTCCTCATGGAACTTCTTGGTACACACAACCATTTTCCTTTGAACAAAAAACAATTTGTAACGTATATTCTAACCATAGAGTTATATATGTTGCTAGTTGGATTTATGCACATTTCCCATGCATCTCAGATATCAAAAAATTCCTCATACAACTCCTTTATTGAGTATAACCTAATGAATTATACTCTCATTTCATCCATCACAAGAAATTTCCTAATCAAAGCATATACAACCTTATTTCTTTTACTACTCAAATGCTCCAAAACAAAAGAATAACTTTGAAGAAACTCAATCCAATTTACGTAATTTCATTTCAATTTAACTTGTTCATTTCTAATTTACAATGGTTGGTGATACGTATACAACACAAACACTTTGGGAAAAGAATAGTGCCTCGTATTACTAAGATCTTATATCATAACATAAAATTATTATTCATGGACTGAAAATTGATGATTTTCTTCATTCAACTTCACATCGAGCAATGGGTTGACCTTCCTAGCTAAAAACTACAACCATGGTTATTCTGCTAGTATAAAAATATACTTGAAATAATTTTTAAAATTTTTGCAATGCTAATAATTTTTGTTTTATTACTTTATTCTTCAAAAAATTGAAAAATGTCCTCTACTACAACAATCCAAAAACACTTCTTCTTATCACCTCTTAGAGTCTCCATAATGGTCCCTATATATCGCTGAAGTTTCTAATGAATGTTTTATAGAAACATTATAACCCATGAAAGCTTCTAGCTTCAAACAAATATTTAGGTGATGATCATTGTAGTATTGCTCTTACCTTTTCCAGAACCATTTTCAGTCCCTCTTGCAAGATTTACAATTCCAAATAAATCAACTTTTACTTCATGAATTTATACATCTTGAAGATAACCAAAAAAATTTCCTCTAAACTTTGTAATACCTCTCAAATGTAAAAAATTCTCTACTCTAATCCTACTACATTCAACTTTCATAAACAAAAAAAAAAAAAAACTAAACCAAATAAGGTATTAAAAACTCATTCATGAGCTTCATGAATGAACTTGGAACATTTGTCATCTAATTGTATAGGAAGCCACTCATAAGACCCTTTCTTTATCTTGGATGTGGTCTTCTATTCATAATATTCTTTGTACCAAATTTTATGGTACTCAATCTTCAAATTTGTCTTAGTGAAGTCTTTCTCCACTCAAATTTTTCATCAAATCATCAATTCCTAGAAATGGAAATCTACTTGATAACAATATTGTTTATTTATCTTGAATTTGTACACATACATAATCATCCACCCTTCTTAATTTCCAATACTATTGGAACTATACAAATGGTTAAAATTACTATTATAAACCCCTAATCTAATAGCTTATTCACTTGTCTCTTCACCTCATAATTCTCCATAAGTATTAACCTACATGTTGCCTTGTTTGGAAATCTTGAACTTGGATCTATATTTATATGATGTTTAATGTTTCTCATAGGCGACAGTATATCTATCATATATTTGGAGACAATATCAACATATTAATTCAATGAATTAATTACCTCTTATGGAATTTCTTCCAATCAATTCATTTTCCCAACCTACATGGGTTTGGGAATGAAATTCAAACACATTTTATCCTTCTTTACCTCCTTTGATAATTATTTACCGAAAATCATACAAACTTTAGGAGTGATGTACGCCTCTTCTCCTCTATCCTTAAATAGAATTAGTGCGAGCCTTTTAGTACTGTACTTCTTAATTTTGTAAGTATTTCCCCCATCATGCGTGTCCTTCATATAATAGGTCTAACCAACAACACATGATATAAATTCATGGGCATTATGTTACACATCACATCATCCTCATATGACCAAATCTAAAAACTTTCCCTACATTTATCATTTACTACCACCAAATGTCCCTTTACAAACCAAGACACCTTGTATGGATTGGGATACATTAATCATTTCAGCATAATATTTCCTAACATCTCATCAGAAAATAATATATAAGTATTACCATTATCAATAACAACCTTATAATACTTATCTCTCACTTTACATATAGTCCAAAAATATTCTTTGCACTATATCACTCACTTTCTTAGCAGGTCTTAACATCACTCTTTTCACCTTAAGATCTTCACTACACTTTCATTACCATGTGTTTGGGAACCAACACTCTCCTCATTCATAAGATAAGGGTGATCATTTTATTCAAATATTTTATTATTTTTTTGAAATGCTTTCATACATTTGAATTCCCTGTGTGTAACATATTATCCAAATTCAAAGTACTTACTGTTGGAAAACACAAGCACTAAGAGAGGAGGGGTGAATCAGTGCTTCTCAATACTTTGTAAACATTTCAAATTCTCAGTAAGACATTCAATATTAATCCATATTTACGATGTTAAGACAATGACATTCACACATATGCAGATGAGAAACAAGTACACATGAAAACAAGGTTTAATGTGGGAAACTCTTTAAGGGAGAAAATCCCACTGAAATCAATGCACTAGTGTAGAAAAATTGTCCTATAAGATTACAAGTATCTCATGTGTTGAGCATCCACTCAACTTGAAGCTACAACTCCAAAATTTGTCCAATATTATAATTAACCTTTAGCAATGTCCTACTTGCATGAAATCTCTAACTCCCAAAAATTCAGTCAAGCTCCTACTCGACCTTTTGCAAGCTACAACTTACAAGGAAGATTCAACTCCCTGTTTGCTAAGCAAAAACTTATAAATTTACAAGATTTTTGATCACCTTCCTATATTTGTCCCACAAAACAAATTGTGTGTTGGAATGTGGTCCTACTATGTGTTTTCATTGATGCAAAATCACATTAATGATAAAGTGAATGTTGCATTGAGGTCATAGGATGTTGTTCATGGTGATAACATGATGTTTCAGATGTATATCAGTTGATATAGTGGGATTCAGTGAGGTATGCTTGCTCTTCCAAGCCTATACAGGTGCATAGGAGATGTAGCTTGGAAATATGAGTTTTTTGGATTCCTAGGAAGCATGTTGACATGATTTATAACATGTTTTGAGGGTGCTAAAACACTCATAGTAGTGGCATGGTGTCGGTATAGTTGGTGTTATGAAATTAATGTGTTAGTGTGAACATTAATAATGTTTGTGGAATTATATTATCCAGATGATAATATAATATTGTAATAGTTAAGTGAGTGTGAGATATTATTATATTTTGTGTGTACATGAGTTGTGAGAACAAATCACTATTAGATAGTTATGAGAAAATAAAGGTGGAGAGAATCATGTTGGAGAGATAAGTGGGGATTGGGTAATTGATATGGTTTGACTCCTTATTCTAAGGATGTCATTTACCAACTTATATGTAATCTCTTCATAATGAAAATCATCCCAAATGAATTAAATTGCAATATTTTTATATTCGGTGGTTTATTAGTGTGTTATATTTTATTTTTTCTACATTTGAATCTGAACCAAAAATAATATTTGGTATCAGAGTAGGTATGCAAACATGACAATGATTTTTTTGTGATTAAGCAAGAGCATTTTTAAAGAATTTTTTAATGAAGAATAGATTTTATTTTTCGTTCTAGGATCTAGGTTTCTCTGAAACTTATTGGGTTTCACGAAATATGAGTAATACAACAACCAAAAAAATTTGAGTTAAACCCAGATAATATTTTTGGAGAAAAATGCATTTCACTGAGCCTACATTATATAAGTTAAGAGTTTCTGTAAATGTTTCTTTTGCCACACGGTATGCAGTTCGTGGGAGATTGTAGACCTGCCATGCCACATGGATCGCATGTAACATCCTTCCAGTCATTTGGTCATTATTTTTTAGTCTCTGATTTATTTTATCGTCCACGTGTTGTTTTGGTTTTTGTTTATTTTTAAGAAGAAAAAGAAACGTGGTATTTCTTCTCTCTTGATTAATTCATTAGGGAACAAGTCTTATTTATTGTTTAGTTACGTAAGTATAAGTCGTAATTTATTTTTTAAAAGTTGTTAATTTTATTTGTATCATTACAACATCATAAAGTCGAGTCAAAAAAATTTTAAAGTCATTTTTTTGTCATTTAGGTGATTATTAGGAAAATTGTAAAAAAAAAAGGTTGCTCGTATTTCTCATGGTCACATTTCACTTGTACGTGACGACTAAGTTCAAATTGAGGGGGGAATTTCATATTGAGATTTGTTTTCAATTTTTTGAGTAACTAAGCAGTTTCAGATGGAGGAAGGAGGAAACAAAGGAAGGAGGTTAATCAATGACCTCTCGCTAGCTGCAAGCGAAGAGGCCACATAATGAATTTGTGACATTTATTTTTGTTGTGTGTTTAATTTTCATTGTGTGATATAATAAGAACAAACGATTTATTTATGTTCGCTCTTGTAATAAGTGAGCTCCTGCGTGAGCAATATTTCTTATATTTTCCCTTGAATCTAAAGATGGGGGTGGGGAAACATGTATGCTGCTATGGAGTGGTTGGTGGTCCACTAAAAAACCAATTTGAGAGTTTGTGAATCTCTTAGAAAATCACATACAGAGTGGTTAATGGTTCCATTAGAAAACATGTTGGAGTTGATGGTACTCTTTGAAAACCATCGGATTGTAGAACATGAGCAGGTACTAGACAAAACTCACCCATGTTCACACTAAGGGGGTGAATGTTAGGAAATTAATGTGTTAGTGTGAACATTAATAATATTTGTGGAATTATATTATCCAGATGATAATATAATATTGTAATAGTTAAGTGGATGTGATATATTATTATATTTTGTGTGTACGTGAGTTGTGAGAACAACTCACTATTAGATAGCTATGAGAAAATAAAGGTGGAGAGAATCATGTTGGAGAGATAAGTGGGGATTGGGTAATTGATATGGTTTGACTCCTTATTCTAAGGATGTCATTTACCTATTTATATGTAATATCTTCATAATTAAAATCATCCCAAATGAATTAAATTGCAATATTTTTATATTCGGTGTTTTATTAGTGTGTTATATTTTATTGTTTCTACATTTGAATCTGAATAAAAAATAATAGCTGGTTCAGTATGTTACAGGTGATCATTAAGAGCATTTACGAAAACTTGGAGGTGTGACAGTGTGGTTTGGAGTTATATGAGATCATGGAAGAATTATCTCAGGTGTATCATGGCATATCAGGTATGTTTGGGTCATTTGTAGAGGTTTCTTGATGAGTTATTGCATTCTTTCAGTTGACCCTAGCTTCTACAGTGAGGATCAAACATGCAAGCATAGGTAAGTCTTAGTGACTTGAGAGATTGACGTATGTAATTCATGTTATGATTATTAGATATGTTATAGGGATAGGTAATTATTCTCTCAGTAAAGCCCATGATATGAATTTTGCAAGATATGACTGTTTACGTAAGACAAGGCCAAAATCAAGTGTATTTCCAGCTCGAAGTTCAACTTCTAATGCTCGTTGTGAACAATGCGCTTTGCATGGGAATTTTTTCCTTTAAAGGAATGTTATATGGTGATTTTATAAGGTTTCACAAAAATAATTAAGTTGTTTGATCATCATGATTTTATGAATGATCATTAAGAAGGTAAAGTGGTCTAAAACCCTAGTTAAACCCTTGCTAGGAGCAGTTAGCAGAAAGCAAAGTATTGTGACCCAGTTTTGATTGGTTCATAAAAATTTATGATTTTATGTTGTATAAGAATCCTAAGTATTTCCATAAATTTATGGTTGAGGTCATAGTGATGAGGGGGCCCCACCTAAAAATAACATTTTTTCGAGAAGAAGGTTTTATGACAAGATGGTTTAAAGGAGTAACATGAAAAAATTATGGTGCATGATGTTTGAGAGTTTTTATTTATGTAAATGGAGGTTTTAGGACATGTTTATGCAGGTTCATGGTGTTTTTATGTCCAAATAGGTTGACTGGTCAAAGGGCAGTTTTGGGATCTCAAATAGCAGGGTCCAATGAAATGAGCATAATTTGAGCTACAGGTGGAGTTTTGAGATGATTCAAGCTGTTTTAGAAATTATATTCAGATATATTTCCAGTGGTATATGGATTTAATCATGATTAGGTAATTTGATAGGGTTTATAAGTCATTATTTAAGTAGGAAGAGTTTTGGCATTTCAAGACAGGATGTGTTCCAGTAAAATTTTGGTGCTATTTGAAGCATGAAATGGATTGGGTGATGATTCATATCACTTTAAAAGTAAATAAGTATGAATTTTAAATCCAATGAATCCATTTTTAGGTATTTATTGTAACTATAAATTATTTTATTAGCTAACCTTTGGAAACAACGTTTTTGGTAGGTTGATCTGGTAAGGCAAATGTTGTTGTGGTTTGAAGTGAAGGATGTTGCATGACTTATAAATTTCTTAGAAATGTTATAAAATTTATTCCATTTATTTTTATTTTTCACATGAAATGTTTTTGTTGAGTATAATTTATTTGGTGATAATATGAAGTTTCTAGGGTGCTGAAGGGTGTAGGAAACAACTGTTTTGAGATGTGTAAAGGGAACTGGGCCTAGTAAATGAAATAATTTGATTGGTTGATAAAATTTGAGACCATGTATGAATATTTTATGATATTTTATTAATATGTAAGGTGTTTTGGGTCATGAAAAAGTATATATTTATTGTAAGGACGTTTCTTACAATGTGTGCATAGGGGTTTTAGCCATTTTTGGCACATGTATTGAGGGTTTTAGCTAGGACGGCCTACTTGGGTCATATGTGACTATTGTAATTAAAATTTATGAATTTTATAAATATGTATGGGTCTAAATTATCATGAGGGACCAGCCTATTTTGGTTTGGAAGGAAGAAAAACATATTTAAGTGCTTGTTTAGTTCAATTTTGAACTAGTGCTCTTGGAGGGAAGAAGTGTGACATAGAGGAAGATATTTTACAGGTATGAGAGGATGATTTGAAGTATAAGGAAGAGAATGATAGGTTGAGAAATTTTTGAAGACATGAGAGCAAGAGGATAGAGGCAAGACAAGTGAAGAAAGAAGGAGAAAGAGCAAGTTTGATGCCCTAGGGTATGAGCTAGGGTTTATGAGCTGAATTAGTGATCTTAATCAGTTATGGAAGAAGAATTATCAGAGATGAAAAATATTCAGGTGGCTGATTTTGTGCTTGGTTATCATTAGGGGGCTATAGCCTTCTTGTGGAGTGGGTACTTAACTAAATTAGGGGTTGGTGCTTCTTGTAGGGTCGATGCTCTACTAAACTAGGGGTTAGTGCTCCTTATGAAGTTGGTGATTCACTAAATTACTTTGCTTTGTGTAATATAATAAAAGTTTCAGTGGGATTTTATTCCCCATGAGGGTTTCACACTTATATCTTGTGTTCATGTGTATGTTCTCTTGATTGTACCTATGTGATTAAATGTTTTATGTTGCAAACCACACATTGATGGATGGATAAATGTTAAAGATGCATGTATGATAATATGAAAATTGTTTAAAACAAATTAAAGGACTATTTCACTCCCCCTCTCAGTCCCGTGTGCTTTCAAAAATTCGTATCAGAGTAGGTCCTTGTGAAGCAAGTATAACAACTTGAAGGAGATCCTTTGAAGCATAAGCAATGGGTAAGTATGTAGATATTGAGGCCATATTGAGAAGAAGGAATGAAATAGCCCATTCATGTATTGAAGGTTATCAAATTCAGGTCAAGGTATGGAAGCTAAGCATAATCAATCCATTCTTGCTTTGAAATCTCAAGTTGAAAGTTTGACCAAAGCCCTAAAGGAGAAAGAATACTCTTATTTAAGGTATAAAGAAAAATTGAAAGGTATTGAATCAGATTTAGAGGATACTTCTAACAAGTTGAAGATGTATGAGAGACATGAGAAGAGTTCCAAATCTCTTGATGATGTTCTAGAAGGTCAAAAGGCCATAGATGAAAAAACAAGCTTAGGGTTTGAACAAAAGAATGATGATGAAGCTCGTCCAAGTACAAAACCAATTGAGAAGGTGATAAAAATGGAAGATCCAAGAAGGTATAACTCAACTAGAAAACATAATGCTATGAAGTATGGTTCTTTGTTAATGGTCATTAATTTATTTGTCATGGTTTTGGTCATAGAGCTAAAGATTGCGAGAAAAGGCCTTTTGAGAATGGTGTAGGTGTCTTCAAGGGTGAATGTTACTCATGTTGTGAATATGGGCATAGATCTAAGGATTGTGGATGGAACCTAAAAGTGTTTGAACCAAGAAGAAGCAAGAATGGTGTTGTATGTCATAAGTGCCACAAGCAAGGGCATATTGCAAAATATTGTCATCAAATGGGACTATCAAGGTACACAAGTAGATTTCAAGTTCAAAATGGAATGTTCTTCAAGAATAAAAATACCATGAATGAGTATAAGAATTTCTTGAAAAATCTTGAGGACAAAAAGGTAGTTCAACCAAGAAATGCCAAGGGATTAGATTCTCAGTGAAGTTTGTCAAATAAAGTGCTTGTAGCATCAAGAAAGGGTCTAAACATATTTAAGGAAGAATGTATGCCTTAGTTGAAGGGCTAATATTTCAAGAAGATCATTTGTGCTTGAATTCTACTCACTCTCCAGTTCATGAGAAGTTAAAGTTACTTGGAATATGGGACACCTCAAAAGCTATAAGGTATGTAAAATGATATCATCATATGTCTTTGACTCCTATGTCATTTGTAGGTGTCTAATATGTATGTCATGTCTCTTCCAAGGTTTTTTGTATGGTCATGAGTTTGTCTTCATAAATGTTGCAAGTATATTCTTGGCATGAGGAGGTTTATGATTAACATAATGAGTCCAATAGGAGTCTGTATCTATCTTGAAGGTTCTCTAATCTTCTTTCACACACTCATTCCCTTTAAAACATTGTCATAGAAGGATTATTTCACACACTCATTATTTTCATGATTCTCTCCATGGATCACCCTCTCAAGCACCTATACTCTCATGCATACATACTGCTACAAAAATTACAGTCATGAAGTCATTTTACACACTCCTTGATTCTCCTTGTTTTTCATATCTTCATACTTCAAAAACATGGTCATCAAAATAATTTTCTCATACACACTAAGGCACACAAATACATTAGAATGACACCTTTTTCAATTCACATTCCTTAAACATTCACCCCTTCATCTTCTTGACCATTCAAATCATACAAGACTATGGATGACATCATCCAAAAGTTGTCATAATGCAATTATTACATCTGTAATTGTGTCAACTGCTAGTACATGCATTCTATAACTTGTAAAGACACTTCATATTCTTATAAGGTACTAAAAACATTCTAAAAATTGTTTCCTACCTTAAGAGACTAAAAATATTCCCTTATGACACTTGCAAACTTTGATTCTAACTATTCTTCTTCTTCTTCTTCTTCTTCTTCATAGAGTTCCTTGTCCTCTACATATTCTAACTCATGCCAAGTGTTATGACCATGCATGTGAGTTAAAAATTCCATCTCCTTGTATTTTATCACCTGGAAATGCCTTGTAACTTGCCACTCTTTCAACAAGTCTACATTAGGATTGAAATTATTAACTAAATGCATAGATTTCTATACATGTCTTCAACTTGGGCATATGAGGAGCAATATAAATTCATTTCATGCACTGCATTTAGGAGGAATGGATATTTAGGAGGTCTGAAACATCAACATGGACATGGAGTAGCACTAGCATCTTCATGTTATCCATGTAATGTAGATTAAATCAAGGAATCTCAAGGGTTTGCATACTCAGAAAACCAGTATTGACAAAGTGAGTTGGTGCATGCACAAATAACCTATTCATGGATCCAAAGTTACCTTTGTGGAAAGATAAGATCCTCACTCATCTCATCAAATCAAAATATTGCATCATTTCAAAGATTATAACTTGAATAACTGAAAGATTTGGTGAGAATTGTATCGAAAACTATGCACCATAATAAATTGCACTTTGAAGGAAATGTAATAGCTCCAACGTAATCACAAGGAAGAATTGATCAATCAACTAAAGAACTTGCATAATAGAACAAAGCTTGCACATGTAGAGAAATATAGTGGAGTGTCTTAGCATACTCATAAATGTCAAATGAAGGGATACATATAGGGTGTTGAGTAATCATAGTGCATGACACACAAGAAACCCTAAACCTAACCCTAAACCTAACCCATGTGAGATGATCCTCCATATGTGTGTGGAGGACATATAGGATCCCACACACCAACACCCCCCTTCATTGAAGCTAGGCTAGTGGCTATTATGAGTCAAACAGAAAAAGAAGACACTCCTAAACAACTAAGAAATATGTGTCAATAGGGCCCGGTAACTAAAGGCATGATAAGGTGCCCATGTACAAACAACATCTTCCTAGAAGAAGAAGAAGAGGACAATATTTCCCAAAGAAGATGAGTAGCTACATAAGACCTCACCCCAAGAAGAGACCGCAAGTGAAGAAACTTCACCTCAGTGAAGGGCTTGGTGAGTATATCTGCAATCTGATCAGTTGTCTGAATGTACTAAATGTTGATGATACCATCATGAATAAGCTCTTGTATGAAGTGCATATGGATCTCAATGTGCTTCGTCCATTGATGCTAAACTGGTTTTTTGCAAATTGATATAGTGCTCATGTTATCACAATAGATAATGGTGGGCCACCGAAAGTGGATGCCAAACTCTGTCAGAATACCCTATAGCCAAATAGCTTCTGTGGCAGCGTTAACTACTCCTCTGTATTCTGCCTCTGTAGAAGATATAGCAGTTGCATTCTTATTCTTGCTAGACTAACTAATAGGACCCGAACCAAGAGAGAAACTGTAGCTATGAGGTAGATTTCGATGATCTAAGTCACCGGCCCAATCAGAATCTGTGAACCCAATCAAGTCAATATCCACCCCTCCAAAATAGTGAATGCCATCAGTATAGGTGCCACGAACATAATGAAGGATCCACTTAGCTGATTTCTAATGCAAATCATGTGGCTCCTACATGAATATGGACATGATCCCAACAACATATGATAAATCCGGTCGAGTGTGAGTCAAGTAAATCAAGCTCCCCACCAACTGTCGATAAAGGGTACCATAAACCAAGGGAGTAGAGCAATCATAAACCAACTTAACCCCAAAAAGAAAAGGAGTAGGAGAAGACTTGCAATCAGACATCTGAAAATGAGCAAGCAATTCAAGAGCATACTTAGGCTGTGAAATCAAAATTCCTTGAGTCAGATTGTGAAATCTGGATCCCAAGAAAGTAATGAAGAAGACCTAAGTCAGTCATGGAAAACCTGTTGGCCAAGGCGGTCTTCACAGAATCAATGATAGAGGAAGAGCTGTCGGTGATCAACAAGTCATCAACATAGAGAACAATAATGAGTATGGAGTCATCTTGCTGTAGAATATAAACATTTGGATCAAAGTGACACCTAGTAAACCCTGATGTAAGTAAAAAGGAGTCCATCTTGGCATACCAAGCCCGAGGGGATTGTTTAAGGCCATAAAGAGACTTCTTTAACTTACAAACGAGGGAGGGATCATGGACATAACCCAGAGGTTGTTCCATGTAGATCTCTTCCTCTAGGTCACCATGAAGGAAGGCACTCTTAACGTCTATTTGATGGATTTTCCATCTGTTTATTGCGGAAATGGCTAGGGTCAATCAAATAGAAGTCATCTTCACAACCAAAGAAAAGGTTTTAGTATAATCAACCCTAGCTATCTGGGAGAAACCCTTAGCTACTAATTGCACTTTAAAATTTTTGACATCTCCATCTACTCCATACTTTGTTCGGAACACCCACTTACATCGAATGATTTTTCTTCCTTTTGGAAGAGGGGTGAGATCCCAAGTATCATTCTTCATGAGAGAGGAATACTCCTCATCCATGGCAGAATCCCACTCAGGAATACCAGAAGCCTCTCGGAAATATTGTGGATCAGAGGCAGAGGTGAAGAAAGAGTGGGGTCCAACAAAATATGAGTGAGTATGTCTCATATTTGAAGTATATCTAACTAAATCTCCAGTACTTTGCAGAGTTTTCCTAGCCCAAAGAGGACTAGGAGGATCAGCCTCTGAGTCAGAAGATTCGTCACTCGAGTGAGAAGGGGCATAGTCCTTGTCATCACTGCTATCAGAATTAGAAGACTCAAGGGTCTGATTTTTGGGAGGTTCAAGAAAAGGAGTACATGCTCAACAACATCATCATCTGATGAGTCAGAATCTGAATCAGCAAGTTAAAGAACCTCAATAGGTAGAGAAGTAGAAGTTAAAGAAGACTCATCAAACTTAACACTTCTCTCAATACAAATCTCATGAGAAGTAGGATTCAACAATTGATATCCCTTCACGCCATCAGGATACCCTATAAAGATACAAGGTTTGGATTGATGGTTCCAATGCCTTGTGTTTCTTCTTGGGAATCTGAGCCATAGCCTTGGATCCAAAGACTCGAAAGTGCTCAACATCAGGCTTGCGTCCAAACCAGGCTTCAAAGGGTGTCATCCCTCTTACTACCTTGTGTGGAACATGGTTCTGAATGTAATTAGCACAATTCACTACTTCAACCCAATACTGCGGAGGAAGAGACTTCAAGTGAATCATACAAGTGGCCATCTCTTTAAGAGTACGGTTCTTTCTTTCTACTACTCCATTCTGTGAAGGGTTGTATGTAACTGTATGCTGCAAGGAGATCCCTTCAGAAGTACAGAAATCCATGAACCTATTGTTTACATATTCACCTCCATTGTTAGTTCGAAGAACCTTGATAGATCGTTCCACCTGTTTCTCAGCAAGAGCCTTAAAGTCTTGAAAATGTTCAAAGACTTCAGACTTAAGCTTAAGAAAATATACCCAAGTATATCATGAATAGTCATCAATGAAGGTCAACACATAAAGAGCTCTAGTAAATGAAGGAGACAGAAATGGACCAGAAATATTATTGTGAACAAGATCCAAAGGATGAGTAGCTCTCCAGGATTTTCCTTTGTCAAAGTTCTTTTCAGGATGCTTTCCAAGGGTACAACCCTCAAAAATACCCTTAGAAAACTTGACGCAGGGTAACCCATTGACCATTTCATTTTGGCTCAATTGTTCAAGGTAGTGATAATTTAGATGTCTGAAACACTCATGCCATAGCTTACTAACCTCATTTGCATGAGTGAGCAAGGTAGTGGGCGTAGAATCAGAAGTAAAGTGGGAAAAGGTATACAACCATGAATGGTGATCCGCCTTTCCCTCAGCCACTGTAGTGTCATCGTTAAGCTCATGAATAATCACCGAGTTAGGACCAAATTCCACTCACATTCCTTCACCAAGGTGAGTAATTTGGTAAACTGATAGGAGATTGGTAGAGAGATCAGGAACACTCAACACTTGGTTGAATGTTCCCCCATCCATCTCTACCGATCCACTATCAGAAACTGACACTGTCGTGTCATTACCCATCATGATTTGGGACATACCACAAGGCTCGATGTTGGAGAACTCAACATGCAAAGAAGCCATGTGGTGTGAGGTACCAGAATCTATAATCCATGTCGATGAAGGAGAAACTTTGGCTACAAGGGCCTTTCCTTTCTTCTTATCAGATTTAGAACCTTTTGCAGTAGAAGACTCGGCCTTCGGAGCATTTTGTTTGATAGACTCAGGAACACCTATTTGATTTTTCTCAAGTAAATGAGTAAGGTGATCAATTTTTTTTCTCATACACGTATGCTCTTTATGACCAGGCTTCTTACAATAGGAACACAAATACTTGTCTTTCTATGCTCTAGGCTCAGAATTTGAAGTGTTCGTGTTAATTTTAGTTTTGGTCTTGGTTTCCTTCTTAGGTTGATCCTTTTTTTCTTTCTTCTTTTCAGTCTTATTTTCCTTACTAGTACTTGCTACAAGGGCATGTGACTTGGACTTGAGAGACCCCATTTGAATGAGTTTTTCCTGTTCTCGAATGAGTTGGGACAAAAAATAGTCAAAGGAGGGCATATTCCAATCCTTGCCCAAGGTAGCTTTTGTAGCGTAAAAATTTGACACAAAGACAGAATATTCAAGACCTAACTTAGAGAGAATCGACAAGATCAGTTGAGAATCTTTCTTCTCTACTTGACATTCCTTTAACAACAATCTAGTGTGGACAAAATTAGAGAAGAATGCTTGTAGGTTTTCAAAATCACTAGGATTTAACCCTAGTATTTCGTTTTCCAACTCATGCACTCTCATGTCATCTTGTTGTCCAAACATCCCATCCAACGTTTTCCATGCAAGAATTAGGTGTTTCAGATGACTCAATGTGGAAGAGAAAGTCAGGAGAAATAGACATGCAAAGAAGACCTAAAGCTTCATCACTACGGTTTAACCACTTAGATTTTTCAGGGTCATCGTTTGGTTCAGTCTCAGTTCCCATGGTGATGCGGAATAACCCTTTACCCCTTAGTTTCATAATTATTTTCGATCTCCATTTGAAAAATTTGAATGGCGTAAGCAAAGGAATTGAAAGTGCATCCATAGTGAAAGGAGAGAGAAGGAATGCAGAAAAGAAACACAACCACCTAGGACAATATAATAACCCCCCTACTTTTGGCACTTTATAGTTTAGTGCATTGAATACAATTAGGTTCGAGCGTGCGTCTGGAAACACTTGGTAACTCACCTTGCAATCAGCGTAATAACGCGCAAGAGAGGAGACCACAATCATGTTTTGGGGAGCGCAACAAAGTGACACCATACACAAGCACAATTGCTAAAAAACTAGGAAGGAGGTGAAATCAAGTCCAGGTTGTGAGAAAAAGTGTCTCACGTCGCGAAGGATACCCCCTTGTTGCAAACTGTGGCGGATGCGCTCACTAGTCGCAAGCAATAATAAGGGTAAAATACAATGTTTTGAACTCAAGATGAGTCCAGATGATCTTCAGAATGCCGGAAAGGCACACGGAAGACAAAGAGGTACTCATAGTGATACTGCACACTTGAGCACATGATTAGTAAAAAATTTGACAATAACATTTTTTTAAAAAAGTTACCGTTTTGAAACGTCTGATTTAGCTAATTTAAGAGCTTTTGGAGTTAAAAAAATGATTTAAAAACGTTAATTTAAAGATGATTTTAAATATACTTAAAAAAAAACTGAGGTCAATTTTGGAGAAATTGTAATTAATACAAATAGATTTAATATAATTAAATCTAATTAATTACGAAAAAAAACTAATTAAGATTAAATCCTAATTAATATTTAAATATACTCCCTAATTAATTAAGAAATTTTTCCCACCTAAAGTTTAAAGAACTTACCAAATATAACTTATATCCTAATTAAAAAATTACCAACTCAGGAGGATCCCGAGTTGTGTGGTTTTTGGCTCAGAAGATCACTTTAAAAATAAAATGGGAGAATCCTGAGTTGGATGGATTATGGAGGTTAATTTAAAAAAGCTTGGGGGTCAGTGGTTGAGAATAAATTTTTACAACCTTACGAAATAGGCTCGGAAACTCCTGATTCTTTGAAAAAGGAAAAATTGAGTCGAAGGAAAGAGTATAACGGTTTGCGGAAGGCCATTTGGAAGCCAAAAATGGTAGAATCCATAAAGCCCTCATGCAAAAACTAGTCACCACGGTAGAGGGAAGAGCTGTCCAAGAGGAGAACCAAAGTAGGCCAGAGTAGGATCGAGCACGGGGCAGGGTAGGAGCTCGAGCCATGAGATGGATACGGCTCACAAAAATGAAGTGCATAACTCAACTGCCGGTTTCAGCATACGACAAGATACAACAGTGACTTGGAACGGTGAGACCAGGGTTTACAGGTCATGGAGGTGAGCATTGACTACGTAGGGAGGGACACAGAGGAAATTTGAGAAGTCCAAGCAAGCATGAGAGATCATGGCAGGTCAGGATTTTACAGGTCACCTGAGCGGGTACATGAACCAGGGACAGAGCGGGGCTTGCCTGAGCCGCAAACCAAAGGAGCTTAAAATACAGGTTGAACACGAGAAAGCTCATAGAAAGTTGGAGGATCTCGAGGTAGAGAAGAGGAGCTCGATGGACTCGGTCAAGCCAGAACCAACTCACCGAGCTAAAGAACAACTCTTGAGCTCTCCACAAAAACAGATCTTCAAACCTGTATTCTACCTAAATCTCTGTAAAAAAAACACCATGCAAACATAAAAAAAATAGAGATCAACAAAATTTCCAGTTTAATAAAAAAAATTAAAAAACCTACAAAAAAAAACCTCTATTCTTAGCCTAATCTGTGTTAAATTTAGCTACAACTAGCTAAATGTAGCTGTAAAACCCCTAAAATAGCTCAAGGAGATCTATACATGCATGAAGAACACAACAAAACCAAAAACTTTCCAAGAACAACTTGTTACATAATGTTAGCAAGGAAATTCCAAAATATAATGATCGAAAAAAAAAATTGCACGAGGAGAAAAAAAATGAAACCGAGAGTGATTTTAACTCAGATGACGAATGCATGTTTACCTGATCTCAGCTCTGATACCATGAAAGAGTTGGTGAGAATCATATCAAAAACTGTGCACCACGATAAAGTTACACTCTAAAGGAAACGTAATAGCTCCAACATAATCACAAGGAAGAATCGATCAATCAACTGAAGAACTTGCATAACATAACAAAGCTTGCACATGTAGAGAAAGATAGTGGAGTGTCTTGGCATACTCATAAATGTCAAATGAAGGGATACATATAGGGTGTTGAGTAACCCTAGTGCATGACACACAAGAAACCCTAAACCTAACCCATGTGAGATGACCCTCCATATGTGTGTGGAGGACATATAGGATCCCACACACCAACAATAACCTTGTTTTTTTGAGATATATTAGACTGATTTTTAGAGCACCAAAAACTAGTCTTGTATAATAGGATTCCAACACACAAAATTTCACCTTCATGATAAACTAGGGGTTGGAAAACTTCACATGTGACTTGTAATTCACTTTCACACAATCATCTGTTTAGGTTGTATGCATAAAAACATGTTTTCATGCTCATTTATTATACCTTCTTGACTATCCTAATGAGTTAGTTTTAGGCCTGATTTGATCATTTGAACTAGGACCTTAAAACACTTCATCATATCAATATATGCGCTTCAAAAATTCAAATTTGAACTCTAGTAACCTTTCATGTTTATATTGGGCCTCCACAACAAACATTTACACCAGGTCTCTCTCAAACACCATGACTGGATTTTGCATGTTTAATCCTTTAGCAGTAGGTCATCTATATTGATCTGGTTCATCAATTTTTTTCTCAAAACATGCCTATATATTTTCATGAACAGTTGGGTCACATCCCATGCTTGCTCCCACACCAAAATTTATAACACGAATCCTTCTATACAATAATTTACAAGAAAATTATTCCAAAAGAAAGCTATTTGAGCACCTTACCAACTGACCTAAAGAGTGAAACCACCACCATAATGAAGTAGGATGAGTCCTATATATGTACAAATCACTAAATCAACTTGCAAAATCAATTTCATGAACAAAAAATTGATTTCTTCTCCATCGCTCTAGAGGTAGGGTTTTGAGAGGGTTTGGAGTAGTTTAACTTCTTAGCCATTGATGATTATTTCTCATTCCACTTAAAAATTGGACTAGGTTAGATGCCATAACTTTGGTGAATATATTAGGTCACTGTGCACAAGTTTCACATTCCAATGAGCACTTCAAAATTGTCCTTTGAATTGGAATTGGCCATTTGAAGAACTCGATATGACTTAAACTCAAATTTCTTGCTTATCCTTTTGACTTGTGACTTGAATTTTTTTCCACAATGTTGTATGGACCTCCTTCACATGTCCTAATTCTTGTTTAAGTCTGTTCTTGTCTAAAATTCATCATCGACCGAGGTTTTCACATGTTTACCTTGTTTGCTCTCAATAAAATTCCTTCAAATGACCTGTAACATGCTTATACTAGTTGATTTGTGGCTTGAAACACCTTCCACATGTCCTCTACACTATCACAACATTCTCCTAATGCTTAAACTTATCTTCCTTATCTTTCTCTGCATCATTCTCCAAGCTATGATTGTACTAGGTCTCTAAATTAGGCCTAGTTGTGTTTCATTCAACCTTAGTTTCATGAACATGCCTTGTTTTCAACATGAACCTATCCTAACACACCGTATTCATGTTTCTCATGACTCTACCATGCTTCTCTATCAGCCTCATGCCTTCATTTCATCATCCCAGGTCATCCTATTAACTAAGCCTAAGGATTAGGCCTACTGGACTGAGTTAGTCACACTAATTCCACTCATGCACCCTTTTATTCATCATGCTGACTATATTTCCTCATCACACACCTACTAAACCTTCTAAGACATCATCCTGACATGATCTCATAGCACCATTATGCCTTTGACAATCCTTAGCTACTTAAGAAGCTAAGTCTCAACTAGGAATTCTCATGCCATGTCTTGTCCTACCTTGTCACACTCACTCCAAGCTTCCTCTTGCTCTTCTTCATCTTACTTTGTCATTAATGTTTCTTTTACATCAATTAAAACTTAACATTAACATGCCAACACTTACCCACAAATCATATACTTATTCCCCGACCTAAGAAACCTCTTCCTCTTTTTATTTAATTCTAAGTTAAAGTAATGCTAGTTTATCCTGTAGGAGTAGGTTATCCTCTACCAATGCTCATTTGTACTCTTCCTCTTGAGAAAATTCCAGTACCTATAGAGTTTTTACATCCATATTTTCTTTCACCTCTAATGAACATAAATAGATCGCTTTTGCATAGTACACCTAAAACATTATATTCTCATCTTTAATGAAAATATGAATTCTATAAACATACCTTGATATCCTCTCCTTATCATCCTCTACATGTCTAACTATAACTGTGATTTTTCAAAACTATTTTGTACATATTTCCATGCTCATCTCTCGCTGCATCAAACTCTAAAATTCTTGTGAAACTTAGACGATAATCCAAAAGCAATAACTTTCCTTTCAACTTTACAACCATTGTGTCCCAAGTATTGATCTTGATGTTTCCTCTTATTTTTCCTTCTAACTGCACATGATATAACCAAAAGGATATAAGTCCCTTAAATATAGTATAAGTAAATTTAATCTTCTTTAAGTCCTCTATGGACTTTTAATCAAAATAAATGTCTTATCCTATCTTTGCAATAACTCAAAAAAGTTTACTTCTTGAGCATTTCTCTTGTCTTATTTTTAGATCTTCGTGTTTCCATATTATCTTTCATCATCACTAACTTCAAGAATTGTTTCTTCTCTTCTTTATCTAGTATCTATTATGTCCAAAATCACTTGGATTTGTTTCATTTTATCACCTAAATATGTAACTCTAGCTGCCATTTCTAATCCTTTTCCAAGAGGTTCTTCCCATATGCCCAATACAAACTTCTCTTACACAACACAACTAAATCAACAAGATCCTTATATACACAACACAACAAGCCAAGTCTTTTATTGCTAATGATGTTGTCATGATTAGGGGGTATAATAAATGACAACCTTAGACCATGTAGTCTTCGAAACTAGCACTCAAAAATGACACACATAAAACACATACATGGCATGGGAAACAACAATACATATCATTATTTATTTCAATGAGGACCTATAAAAAATCACGCCAACCACATTTTTTTCATATTTTTTTTCAAATTCCACAATATGCAAAGTTAAAATATTTTTCCTTTTATCAACATGATTTATTCCTACAATTCACACTTCATATATGCTCTCTACAAGAAATCTCTTCTTACAACCCTCTAAAGGCCACATTTACTGAACTAATCTTCCCTCAACCTCCTTCTAATAAAAATCATTTTTCTTATAAATACATGCTCAAAAATAACATTTCACTTTAATTGTCTCATTAAAAGAGTCGCACAAAATTTAAAGACTTGTGCAAAAGTGAAAGCTCGTAGAAAATTTGAAGACTTGTATAGAAGTAAAAACTTACACAGATTATTTTTTTGGTAGTTGTGAGAGGAAATAAATCTTAGACTATGATTGCGAGCACCTGTATCTTCAAACGACCTAACCCTAGCTGCGCATGTGTGCTTCTTGGGGGTAGAGAAGTATTCTTAGGTGATGGTGGTATGAGGAAGCTAACAGGGACATCAAATATTGGGACTATTTTTGTGCCCAGGGACTAGGATGTGTTTGGAGTCAGGGGCAATGAGTGTGGGGGGATTGAATCCCCTCTTTTTAATGACTCGGCTCCTCTCAGGGACATTTCACATTTTTTTTACGCACTTGGAAGGGATCTACCCTCTGCATTCAGCTACCTCGCCTTGCTTTAGGTAATTATCTTAAATTGGTTCTTTCATAGAGATTGGGCCGTAGGGTGGATTTTATAAACCTATTTTTCGTAGGTAGAAAGCTGAATGAAGAATCCATTCTCATCTCTTATGGGTTGATAGAGATTCAATGATTTCAATGACTAGTCAGCTATTAGGTGGAGCTAAGACAATACATCCTACACCTTTCAGAGAGGCCCTTTTTAAAAATGCCACCACCACTTTAGTTGCTTCAGCTCCTCCTCCCCCTTCCTACATTGTGGAGAAAACATATGATTCCCCTTCTTTGGATATTTTCAAATATGGCGCTCTTGGCTTCAAGAAAAAAACTAAAAATAAGGCCCTCATTTGCAGGTTTAATGAATTTTGGCCAACGACTAATGCTTTGATCCAGTGGATTCATTCCTCCCGGATGAAAAAATTGTGAGTACTTATTTTATCCAAGGGGTTTCTTTGTAGTATACTTCTATGATTTGGAGGCTACCCTGATTCCATTATATATCACTAAGTTATCAAGTCAATAATGAAAAACTATCAAAGGATCATTAATGAAGGACCTTGGTTTTGGGGCACAGTGGGGTTGTTCACTAACCCATGGTTTCCAAAATTTGACCCGAACTCCTTCTCCATCTCACGTGTTCTTGTTTGGGTCAGATTGCCAAACCTTCCTCTTTATTTTTTCCTAAGTTTGGAAGATATTGACAAATGTCTAGGAAGGTTCATCAAGCAGGATGACAAGAGGTTACAGAGTGGGGTGTTTACTTTTGTTAGGATCTACATTGAAGTTGATCTTAGTAAAGGACTACCAGATAAAATGATTCTCAAGATGGGAGACGTGACTCACATCTAGAGTCTTGATTATGAAAACACATCTTTTTGATGTAGAAATTGTAGGTCTCCAGGTGACCTTCAGGCTTTGTGCCCCCAACAGAAAGTCCAAGATCCAAAGAAAAAAGGATCCATTTCCAAAAGATGTAGCCCTCCAATTTTCAATGATGAACCTGGATTGGAATCAAAGGATCAAGAATTTGAAGTCACTACCAATCAGTGAATTCTCCAACCTCTGCTACTACTCCAACTGCTACTACCAAATGTACTGAGGTGGGACAACCCTTGGCTCATCCCCACTGTTTGGAGAAACCTGCTTTAGGAATCAAGAGGCCTCATGAATCTGAACACTCTGATTCGGAAAAGGAGGGCCCCCTTTCTCCAAATAAGGAGTTAAATATTTCTGCCCCCTAAGTTTGTTAGTTTCCAATCCTCTTAGCTTGGAGGAAAACTCCCATGGAAATTGACAATTAGTGCGCTCGAAGAAGGGGTAAAAAGATAAGCAATTATCTCTAATTTTCCTTTTATACACACTTCGCTCGGGGTTACATCCTTTGATGCTTCCTCATCTTTATCTTTTGTTTATTGGGGTTGCTTCTCCACTTCCCATTTGTTTATTCCTCCTTGTTGCAGCTCGGATGCAGTTTCTAGTTACCCTTGGCTATTCTCTTTCGTTGCTTTTGGTGTCAGATGTTTCTCATCTTGGTTCTAGTTTTTGGCTCCTTATTTCTTTCAATTGCTGGTTTGGACCTTTTGGGTATTTTTTCCTCTTTCTTTTGGGCTTCTCTTTTGTAATGCCTCATGGTTTTATCTTACCTTTTGGGATTATTGTAAAAGGATGTAGGTCCTTTTAAAACCCTAGACTTTTTTACCAATTTCTAAAAAAAGCGTACATAGAATTTGAAGATTCGTGTGGAATTAAAAGATGATGTATAACTTGTATACATGTGGAATTAAAGGATTTTGAAGAAGTTGAATGGTCGTGTAGAAGTGAAATCTCATGTAGAATTTTAAGATCTCACATAAGAGTAGAATAACTCACACAAGAGTAAAATTACTTATGCGATAAGAGAATTAACTTAAGATTATAATGAATCATGTAAGAATCGAATTCATATAAGAGTAGAATGACTCACAGAATAATAGAAATGAAAACTTGAAAAACCCATGTCTTCTGAAATCCATAAATTTTCATACATACTTGAAAAGAGATAATGTTATTTAAAGTGCATAATTTCTTTAGGAGAATAATAATACATGAAATAATATCTACGTTTTATGTATGGAACATGATATTATTTCCTCTTCCTAAAAAATATTTCGAAACTAAAAACACATAAAGCATGCCAATATTATAAAGACATTACTCAATCTATATAAACATACACCTACTTATTTTTGGTTGATTCAAGACTACTCACGAACGTAAATGCTCCTACATTAACTTGCACTTTTATTGGTACCTAATTTAGGATGGTGTTCTTAGCTTAGATTAAATACTTATAGTGGATTTATTTGTTGACATACTCACCAAACCTTTGACATTTCCTCACTATCTTCAAAAAAGTCAATGTTTGGGGTGAATTAAGTTGTCCTTGAGGGATTCAACATAAGTTACTAATTCATTCATTATTCAAATTGTACATGGATACCTCATCATGCATAGTTATTGGGACCCCCATTCAGAGAATTCTAAGACTAATTTTTAGTATATACCTACATAAGTTACACTTGTGAAGGGAGGGGGTGCAGGAATGGGGGGGGGTGGTATTGGTGCAATATTCCACATGCATATATTAATATGTTAACTTATATTAACTACTATAATAAGTATGATTTAAAATAATTTCCTAGGCCTATAATAAGAGAATAATTGACCTTATATGTTATGCAATAAGATGCCACATTTATATAGGGTAATCACATGTTAATTATGTTTCCAATAAGAAACATGGAGATAACTCTTACTAGTCTTATGTATATCCCTCCTCTCTTTGTACATTATAAAATTATTTTCAAGGATTTCTAAAGTAATATATACCTTATTTTTCTATTTTTTTAATCTGTAGAGTGTTTTACATTTACTGGATTGTCCATTATGAAGAGATTTCTTCAAATTTCCCAATCTCTATGATAATTAATTTTCTATTTTTTTATCATGATACGCCTTCTCCTTCCTATCCATGAAAGGCGACATTTGTGTCGATTAGATGCTAGAATCTCACATTATCACCCCATTCATGGGATAATATGTTAGAATTCTTAGCATATCCCTATGTTAGCTCTACTATGTAGATTATTGTACATAGTTATTTATTTAATTGCTTTGTGTGTAACATCCTCTCTTGAGTTGCTTGACTTAGGTTTGATTCTTGTATTTTTGACTTGAAGTTGATGTATATTTTATTTTAATCACTATATAGTCTTTTAATTTTGTATTGAATGATTTGTTTCACCAACACTTATCATTTTGATAATTTATCATGTTTCATACATCTACAATCAATCATCATTGTGGAATACATTACATGTATAGTTAATTTTCTTTATTTCTAGTTGTTTTGCATTGATAGTTACTATAGACCAAGTATAAGTATTTTTTTATCATCTTGGCTCATTTATAACCCTGATGTATACATTTACTGTGTATATCAGGTTTGTTTTTACTTCATTGTTTGTTGTGTGTGTGTGTGTGTGTGTGTGTGTGTGTGTGTGTGTGTGTGTGTGTGTGTGTGTGTGTGTGTGTGTGTGTGTGTGTGTGTGTGTGCACATAATGGGTTGATCATCATGATTCTTCAATAATCACGGTGCTAACTCTATTGTGCAATAACAAAGTAGGTTGCTCCAAAATACAAAATCTGAATGGAATTTAAAGCTACGAACAAAGTTAGTCATATCATCATTACATTCATTCATGCATCTCATTAAAAAAATCATATCAACAAAATTCATTAATCATAAATAGCATTGTATGTTTATCATATATCATTTACCATCATCAAAACTATAGTAGCAAAAAAGACTAATGATTTTTGGTCCCAGCCAACCCTCTATTCAAGTATGAAATCCTAATTTTGACATTTACCCTTTGTCTCTCTTTTTTTAGCATGTTTTGTCTGTCACTCCTCCACTAGTCTCTTATTTATTTTATCAATCAATTGTCCACTATTTTTTCGTCTCACCCATCCATTTGAGGGAGGATTCCTTTAGCATAATCTTGACCCGTTGGGGCATCCAAATTTTCCACTGGGTAAAATCAGGTAGTTCACCACACTTATTTATCATTTGTTCACCAATCTACATGCATATACCATCTTTAAAGCGCTATTACTTCATAATAACACTTTAAAGAGGGGCAAATGTAGACACCCTAAAATATCACTTTACATATTCTATACCTCCGAAATCACCTCGTTATTACTTCATAATACATTTTCGACCACTTTTGACCATTTTTTGTTTTATTTTTCTATTTTACGACCTTTAATGACATTATATGACATTTCCCTGTAACTTCCCTAATCATTCTTATCACTCACACATGGTCTTAAATTATTAAATATTCACATTATGAACCCTATTTCACTCATATCCCATTCCTAGGATTAATTAATTAATCCTATCACTCTTATTATTCATCCTTAATCCCACTAACTAATTTAATACTAACTTAATTAAATAAATCCTACATATATCCATTTCCACCTCACCTCTTATTCACTTTCACTTCAATAATTAACATCTCAAGTTAACTAGAGAAAAAAAAATCAATTAAAGATAAAATCATTAAATATATGCAAGAGGAAAAGTTTAGATTAAATCAAATTATGCATTTGAGTTAACTAAACATATCCCATAAAACATAGCATTCCAAGATTAAATCAAATCTCTCCAAGCTAAAACTCACATCACTTTTTGGGTGAATAAATAAAAGACATGGATTTGATATTTAATTATAAGTTTTAAATATTTAAAAACATGTGCAACCTTTTCCAACTCAATGATGGCTTATTTATGTAAACTCAAAAAAATAATTCAACTCCTCAATTAAGTTAGAAAGCCAACCAAATCTCTCCAATCACGCTTTAGTTAGCTTCAGATTAGACAAGTTAATCACACAAATCAAGGACTTGGGATTCTCTTTCCTCATCTATAAATAAGAACTCATTTCTCTCCATTTATCATCTTTAAAAGATTTGAAATTTTCATTTTTATTGTGTCAAATTGCCTTTCAATTCTACACGATGTTACATTGTCTAATTGATCATGAATCTATCAACAATCAAATCAAGCATTCAATCATTTTTCTCGTAGCTGAAATATACTTCCGTTCATAACATATTTAAAGCATCGACAATTTTTTGTACAAGAGATTCAACAAGCTCGATACTTCATTCCAAGCTTCAAAAATCTCATCCAATGTTACAATGAGATATGAAGAAGGATTAGGTTTGCAATTTTGTGTTATTTTCTTTCTGTTGTGTAGTATTTCTCTGTATACAATGCATTTTAAAAAATTTATGTCAAATTTGTCTTATGAGATCCACATGAATCAACATGTATAGTTATTCATGGGATCATTTCTTGTGCTATTTTGAAGTGAAATTTCCCACAAGACCTTTACAAATATCAGAGATGCACTAGAAGTGGCTATGTGTACAAAGGCAGATGACAAATATAGACAATACGATTAGACCATTCATGGAAGTGCATATCATGTCTATGGAAACTCAGCTGGAGAAACTTACTATAAATAATGTCACAAAGACATGCGATGCAATTTGGTGCACATATTATGAAGTGAAAGGCCATACAAAGACAACTTTCCCTTATCGCAGTGTACAAAATTTATCCTATAAACATGTGAGATATGTGAAGGAAACCATGAGGTAAGAAGTTTCTCTTTACTTCAACAAGCACTTCCAACAAAGGTATCAATTTTTTGTAATATTTATGCTGTGCACACTCACAATACAAAATATTGTCACATAATTGATTAGATACATGAATCCCAATCACTTGGGATTAGACAAAAAATTGTGGAAAATAAATTTGAATAATGGGGTGGAAACACATGAGGAAAAGGTAATCGTGGAAGAGGGGGAATGATATTCCCATCATGAACTTGCTATAAATGTGGTTCACTAAACCATTATCAACGTAATTTCCCAACATTCCTAATTTGGGTGCATTACCAAAAAGAGCATAAAGTTGAAGATTACCCTAATCTCTACACACTCATTAAGGAAAAGAGAGAGAAATGTGTGGGGATGATCAAGATTATGTGTAATTATCCTAAATAAAATCAGCCATAAGTTACCATGCCAAGGGCAAATCCATTAAATATATTAAAAATTACCACTAGAGGAGTTGTAGCACACACGCAAGCTTATATATCCCCTTTGGAGAATATAAGGTGTAGATAAATTAAAGTAGAAAAAGGATACCTTCATGGAAGGTGGAAAAGTTCTTCAAG
Source organism: Taxus chinensis (assembly GCA_019776745.2). Lineage (NCBI taxonomy): Eukaryota > Viridiplantae > Streptophyta > Pinopsida > Cupressales > Taxaceae > Taxus > Taxus chinensis. The sequence continues at coordinate 167,459,233 of CM034149.1, forward strand.
AAACTAAGGAGTTGGTTTGTGAACTCTAGATTAAAATTGAATTTCTTAGGGAAGAAGTGAGACTCAGGAATGAAACATAAGGGATCCAAGAGCTTGATCAAATAGATACAAATGAATTTAGGAAAGTATACAAGCTTTTGCACATTGAAGGAGTTATTATGTTACTTTATTAGTGGCTATCTAATTAGATTCAAAGTTTAGTGCACAAAATTTTTTTTGGCCATGCACAAAGAAAGAATATTAATGCAACCAAAGCTAAAGAATTTGAATTTTTATCGTGAAATACTTGTTGATATACTAAATGTATGGAGCGTTAACCATATAATGGTAGACACAGGAGTAGATGTTGATATCTTGACAAACGATGCATGGAAAAAAATGGGGTGACCTACGCTCCATCCTTCTCCACACACATTTTTCATGGCTAATACGACACACACATGCCTATTGAATTAGAATTATGGTTGTCAAGTTTTGCAATGAATTTGAGGTAAATGGATTGGTAGAAGCAAATAACTGTCTAGTGCTTCTTGGTTGGCCTTGGTGTTATGCGAATAACATGGATTTGTTCTTTTAAAAGTGCTACATTAGTTTTGAGAACATATCACAATGTGTGGTAATAACAATGGATTCTAGCCAAGGGGTGACCTTCAGAAAAAAATTCAAATAACATGAAGATTTGGAGCATCTTTACAAGATACAGGCAGAAGGCTTGGAGCATTTTAAACTAAACTAGGAAGGTGAACTATATTGGAAAGACACACAATCTATATCAGAAAACCATTGTGGCATGGGACACTTGGAAACATGGCTCCTATGAGTTAATTGGGAGAGCTTGTGGTGTAATCAACTCCTACAAATAGTAACTGGGTATCACGACTCCAAAGGTTAAAAAAATTACATTAGATGGCTGTGGAAAAAAAGCCTATGACACAATTACATGAAGGATATGTCTTGAAGTTTTTAAAGGAGTTGGAAAGCTACATGTCTCCTGACCAAGTCCACGTAAATTGTATAATGTGTGTAGTCAAAGGGACCACTGCACGATGGTGGGTGACTCATATCACATCTCTTAAAACATGGCAACAAGTTAGTGAAGTTATGCACACTATATTTTATAATAATAATATTATTCGTAGACTACCCAGTCATAGTAGAGTTAGAAGGATCCAAGATCATTTAAGTAAGTGCAAGGAAATTTAGAAAGTGGGCACATATTCAATCAAGTTGTATTCCCATGCTTTTTAAAAAGTGGGTTCATATTCAATCAAGTTGTATTCCCATGCTTTTTATTACACTTTTCATGTTTAGGAATGCATTTGGTATGTCGGAGGTGAAATGCACAAGGAGACTTCTCAATGGGAGGTGTTAAAAGTTAATTCCATAAATGCTTTTTCATTTACCTTGACATCAACTAAAAGAGATTGTTTGTTGCAATGCATAAAGTGTGATATTTTTGGAGATGATACAATGATGGAAGAGTGCATGTTACATATGTATAAACAAAAGGGGGCAATATTACCCAAAATATTTGAGGAACGAAGTAAAAAAAATGACTCAAGAAAAGAAGACGAATTAGTGTGGCTAGATCAAAATTGGTGGTGTAAGGGAAATGAAAGAATGGTGTGATAGGTTGATGAAGGGACCAAAGACAATCAATTGAACATAGAAATTTATTATGGCACAAAGGAATTCATTGATAAGAAGTATTTGAGAATAGTTTCCTGTCAGAAAGCGTCAAAATATATCAAGATAAATATATGAACAAATGAGGTGCAAAAAAATCATGAAAATCAACTACTACTATTCAGAAGTAGAGGTTGCCAAGATTACTAAAACTTTACACGAATATGAAGATTTTTTCTCAAGAATCTATCAAGAAATTAAATGAATACATCCATCATAGGGGAAAATTTAGATCATGTTAGTTGAGGGTGTAAAGCCCATGCGAAGAGACCATATAGGATGAATCCAAACTTACACACAAAAGTGAAACGAGAAATTGATAATATGTTGACTACATATTTTATTATACCAAAGAAGGAATCAAAACGGATGTGTGCATAAAATATGTGGACTATAGATAGTTAAACTCAGAATGTGTATTCAGTCCTTTCTCAACACCCTTTATAGAAAATATTTTGGAAGGATTCATAGGCTAGGAAATCTACACCTTCACTGATGGATTTTTTGAATACCATCATGTTCATATTGTAGAAGAAGAATGGGAACAAGAAACCTTTGTGGTAGAATGGGGATCATTTACATGCATGGAAATGCCCTTTAGGATGAAGAACATGTCGACAAAATTCTCATGAATCATAGTAGTTACTTTTAAGGATTTTATCCTCAAATTACTAAAAGTCTATCTAGATGATTGGATAGTTTAAAATATTGTTAAGGACCATTATGATAATTTTCAACTAATGTTTATGCGGTTCAGACACTTACAAATTTCATTAAACTTAAATAAGTGTCTTCGCAAACCCATTTGGAATTCTATTCTATTGGGACATATTATTTATAAAGAAAGTTTCTTAGCTAGAAACACCACTGACAAAAAGGGAGGTACACTCATTTCTTGGACATTTTGGGTATTACAAGAATTTTATAAAAGGATATGCATGAATTACCAAAGCCCTTAAAAAATCGATAAGAAATATAGGAGAGTTTATATGTGAAGAAAAAAGGGAATTTGATGAATTAATAAAAAACCTTTCAAATTCACCCATATTGTAATTCTCAGACTACAATAATTTATTCCATGTTCATATAGATGTATCAACAATGGAAGTTGGAGAGATTCCCTCACAACCTAGACAAAATAATATGGATCACCCAATTTTTTCGCAAGCAAGAAATTAACTAAGGTAGAACAAAACTATATGACCACAAAAAGAGAAGCACTATCCACATTATATGCGCTATTAGAATGGTTAGTATTTGTTAGAAACTCTGTTTATTTGGTACATAGATCACATGACCTTAAAAAATTTGGTAAACAAAGCAGTCCTAGATAGTCAAATATGTGGATGGGTAAAATTATTCCAAGAATTCCACTTTTTGATGGTGGTGAACCCAGGGAGAAAAATATAGGTCCATACCATCTCTCACAATTTAATTTGGGAAAATGTTATGATGTTATTGAGGATGAAATGGAAGACACACAACTGCTTAGAATTATGAGCATCCTAGATGAACATACCAATATCATATTATTCCTCCAAACTAGGTTTACACCAAAAAATTGGAGCGTATAAGAGAAAAATTAGCTAGCAATCAAAGTGACACCTTACCAAATCATTAGTGGAGATATATAAGATGGGGCATAATGAATTATTATGATGATTTTTATTAGAGCATGAGTGAAAAGATATACTTAGTGAATCATTCGAGGTAATTACTGGAAGAAACTATGTTGGCAATGAAAAAGCATGAAAGATCTTAACCATAGGACTTTAGTGGCCAACTTTGTTTCAGGATGTTGAGTATGAAATAAAATATGATCATTCTTAATGAGTGGGAAAACTTGGTAAATGAGATGAGATGTCCTTAAAATCATTTGAAAAGTGGGCAATTGATTTTTTTTGTCAATATTCCTATCAAGTGACGAACAAGTGTGATACATCATAACTACAACTGACTACTTGAAAAGATGGTTTGAAGCTACGCCTACAAGGGATTGTACTATACCAACTGCAGAAGGTTCATTTGGTAAAATATCATACGTAGGTATGGGTACTTTCTCAATGTTACTAACAATAGAACTCATTTCCTAAATGAGACGACACACATATTATTGTCTAAATTTATAATTGCGCACCACAAAACAACTCCATTCCATCCACATGTGAATGGGACAATTGAGGTATTTAATAATATTTTTAGAAACACACTTACAAAGAAATATGATGTTGAATGAAAGGATTGGTATGATAAGGTTTTGATTTTGTTATGGGCATACAAACTTAAATACAAAAGATTGAAGAAAGTTACCCCTTTCCAACTATTCTTTGACAAAAAGTTTGTGTTTCCAATTGAGTTTAGGTACCATCATTAATAATAGCATGCATTTCCAACTTGGATGATGAAGCCTCTATAAAAAATTACCTTACAAAAGTTCTTCAACTTGACGAATGGAGATTGCATACAATATGGGGCCAAGGAATTAAAAAAGATAGAAAGAATCCTAGTATGACAGACATATTAAGAATAAAACTTACTCAAAAGGCACAAAAGTGTTATTTTATGATTAAAAATTTGTGTGCCACCCTAATAAATTGAGAACACATTGGTGACATCTGTATAAAGTGTGTGAAATATTACCCATAGGGGAATGCAAGCTGAATACTTTAAGTAGAGACCTTCTGTCATGACACTTCGATGGTAGTATGCTAAAATCCTACTATCAATGAAGATATTGTTTTTAATTGAATAAGGTGTATTCCATTATATTAGATGCTAATTCAATTCTTAGATAGTTTCTTGACTATGCATTATTGTAATAACCACACATTTAAAAAAAAAATGTTTTCATATATTGAATTTACTCATTAATATTGTAATAGTGTTAATACAAGCCTCTAAAAAAGATTCCCTTGAAAAAATTAAGTTAGAAGAATGAACAAAGGGAGGATCACACACAAAATTATTTTTGGGGGAAAGAAGGTGACGTACATCAGAATTAGGTATTTGAAAATATCACAAATTATATTGAGTCAATAATTGGCATTACCGTATTCAAGAAGTTTTGAAAACAAATTGAAATGTCTAAACATTGGACATAGTCTAGAATACCATTTATCCGCACATGTCAGCAATCGACATTTGGTAAAAAATGAAAAGAAAGGTGAATGGAAAGATGGAGTGTAAGGGTCTCAGAATAACAAAAAACTGATGGTCACCATGAGTCACGAATTTATGAGATATGGGGTGTGTAACCTTCTTAAGGAGGATTATTAACTTAGTGTGTAGTTCATGAAAAAAAGGCATGCTAGAAAAGGTTAAGAACTTGAAAACTTGTAAATTTTGGTAAAATGGAAGATAATATGCTTTTTGCACAAGAAAAGATGAAAAAACAAGGCACACGAAAAAGAGTTATGTGTAAACTAAAAAACTTGGTAAGGGATGGTAAATCAAGGAGTATGGAAAAGTGGAGCATGCGAGAAAATGAAAGTGAATAGGGTATGTTGATTGTAGGAAAGCTACAGGGAAAAGAAATGTGCAAGAAAAAAGAATGTGTACAAGGAATGTTATGTGGCCCAAGAACGTAAGATACCTATCGTAACTAGAGGTGCAAGGAAAAAGGAAATACGGGTCTAAAAAAATTTTGGCACACGTGTCGAGTGAAAAAATCATCAAGAAAAGTTCAAATTAAGGAAAATCACAAAAATGGAAAGTGGAGAATGGCTAGAAGCCACTTGGTATTAAATGTAGTCAGTAAGGAAGTGAGATTTCATGCACGTGAAGGGAGTAAATGCATCCTTGAATACCATTTTGGATGGGTATAAAAATAGGAGGATAACTCATTTCAAAGGTTGTATCACATTCCTTAAACTAACCAAAGCATCGCATTCCTTAAGCAAACCAAAGCATTGCATTCCTTAAACAAGCCAAATCTCTAAGTGAAACTATAAACTACATTTAAAAATGATTCAGGGCACAAAAGAGATCACCTTTACATGATCAGAGGACATTTCAAGCTATTGCAGAATAAAGAACAATGAATAAAGAAAGAAATAGATGTAAATTATGGATTATAAAGGAGAAAATGTGTGATTTTGCATGTTTACAATATTATTTTTAAAAACAAAAACATCGACTGCTATCAGCATGGAGATTAAGCTCTCCCAAAAAATACGAGGAACTTTAGGGCTTTAAACCACCATATAGTGAATCAACATGGATTCTAAAACAAGTTCATAAGGAGAACTTGACAAGAGGATCATGTGCATGAAAATAGGGTCATGCGACAATCTAGTTATTCAAGAAAGTTTAGTTCAAGTGAATCAATGCTAGGGGAAGAAGAATTGGACAGTGTGTCTTAATCAAAGAGTTTGAGGAGGAGAAAGAGAGGTTGATAGTTGAGTATCTTAAGGATGATAAGATCAAAGCCAAAGCAAGCACCTCCATGAATACAAGGAAAAAGAGTGTGCATGCAATGACGTTTAGTAGAAGGGAGAAGACTAAGGACGAGACTCCTACGCCACTATTGCATTTCAATTTAGAAATTTAGTATCTAGAATATATTATAGAAGGAGAGAGTTAGAAAAACAAGGTAAATTTGTGCAATATTATAGATTTAAATCATTGTGTGATTAGACTAAAAGGAACCTTGTCACAAGAATATCTATGAAAAATAGACAAGAAGACTGTTGAGGGGGCATAATTTTTTATGATAGAGTAAAAAAAATTCTTGTTGTGCTAGTGATTTCACGACCCAAAAATAACCATCCAAATGATTGGATTTTTTTTTTCTAAAACATTAAATAAGTATTCAATGATTAACTCATTTCTAATCCAACTCGCTACTCCAATTTAAGATGACTATGAATAATATAATCACCGCTTGCACAAAAACTAAGATTACTTACATTTATATAAATCATTTTTTATAAACTGATATGAAGATGTCGTGCCCATGATTTCAAAACCCAAAATAACCATTCCAATACCCTGTAAAATTTGGGTCAAAATTTTGAAAGTATTAATTAAGTATTAAATGGATCATTCCATTACCAAGCCAAATTATTAATCCAATTAAAGATGACTTAAATTAATCCAGATACCACTTGCGAAAAAACTAATGTAATTACATTTAGTTAATTCCAAGTCATATAAGCTTAGTTACGTATAATGAAAATAAACATAATCTTATCATCATACCTAAGGTTTCCAAGATAGGTTAACAATCAACATGGATCTAATGGTTGTATTTGGGGGAGTTTTTCTACAATAATTCCTATCAAATATCTAATGGTATGTCACCCTTTAAGGATTTGTATGATTATGATGTTTTTTCTTTTGTAGATGTTGTCCTTCTAGATAGTAGAATTCTAAGGGCTAGAGATTTAGTACAACAGAGTCAAGACATAATGAAATCACTCAAAGATAACCTCATATATACCCAAAATCAAAAAAAAAAAATGTATGCAGATTAGGAAAAATTGAGAGGTCATTTGAGGTAGGAGTCATGGTTTTTTTTGAGGTTGTATCCCTATAAACAATCTTCCCTTAAATTGAAAAGAGCTGAAAAGATAAAACCAAGGTTTTATGGAACCTACAAGGTCATAAGGAAGGTGGGAAATGTTGTATATGAGCTAGAAATTTTGGCACAAAGAAAAATTCATAATTTCTTTCATGTTCCATGCCTCAAAAAGGCATTAGGACAACATGTAACTCCTTCCATGGAGCTTCCCCCTCTTGATTATGAGGGCGAATTGGTGCTAAAACTAGAAACTATCATGAATTTTTTTGAAAGGAAGATAAGGAACATGGTCATCCGAGAGTATTTGGTACAATGGATGGGTCTACCTCTTGAGGATGCTACATGGGACGGTGTAGCAATTCTGGAGCATCCAAGCTTGTAATTTCTCAAGGGTGAGTAATTTGGGGAAGGGAGGATTGAAATGTCCCCTTCTCTAATAATAGGTCAAAGACCCTAAGCCCAATTTTTTTTCTCAAAGGATAAGGGATCAATAAAAGGGAAACTTAGTCATAATGAAGTAATTATAAAGTGCATTAAAAAATTATTATAACTACTTATATTAATGTATCAACGACAAAATCAAAATAGAAAAGGAAAAGTTACTTTATATTTTTATTTTCCCCTAGAGGAAAATGTGACCCATATGGAGAAGGAAATAAGAGAGGGAAAATATTAAATAAAGGTAAAGTAATTTGATTGGTGGTTTTGGGTGGCTAAAAGGCCAAGATATGTTATAAAAGCACGTTGACTTGCAAGAGAAGGCATCTTTTTTTGCATATGATGAATTCTGATTTTTGGTATAAGCTTGTATGTTTTCCATATCAGCTCCAAAGGATTTAGAGGATGAAAACCCTCTTTAGCATTGGAAGAAGAACAAATAATCTTCTTCTCTTGTGTTTTACAACAATGTTGAAGGCTTGATATATAGCTTTGGTAACGACTCCAACTAGGGTTTGAAGGGAGAGCATTGTTGTTGAGTTCTATCTTTAGTTTCCAGCTTTTCCATAGTGGAGCGGCCCAATTTGTGTGCAACTCTTAGTGATATATGGATTTTTATGATCAGATCTGATTTTTTGTTCCATAATAAAAAAAATTAGAGCCAAAATCAGCTTCTTTACACATTTTTTAGGCTAAAGAAATTATATTTTCAGTTATTTCTGTGAGTTGTGTACCTACATATTTATTAATAAAATGTTAGGGTTATATTTGGACCGAATATGGTATTTTTCAAGTGTTTTTACAATAATAAAATTAGTTGAAGGTGATAAAATAGTGGTTTTATTTCATTTAGTTGTTTTTCCAACTACTTGTGCAAGTCGTCGTTTATATAAATAATTCAGATCTGAAATTTTCCATCAAGTATATGTTCCATTACTCGATATTTTTTATCAAATTATCTGTTGTCCCGTTTGAGGGTTCAAATTCTTCGATTGGGGACATTATAGTGGTATCAGAGTTGTGATTCTCCTACCATGTGAAGGAGAAAACCATATTTGAATGTAACCAAAAAGAACTTGTATATTATATAAAAGAAGAAATATGCCAAAGAAAGTGACAATGGAAGAGCATGATCAGAGGTATTCACCTAATGATGAGATAAACTACATGCATAAAGTGATCATAAGGAGTTCGAGAGAATTATAATATTCTATCAGAGAATCTCAAATAGAAATGCTTGATGTATTGAATGGTTCCATTGAAGATTTGGAAAAGATTCTACAAGGGCACAATATATCTACAAATCAAGGAGAAACCAACAATGGTGAATGAATCTCTACTAGAATAGTTAGTACATCCACTAAGCCTCCACATTAGATTTTCATAGCTAAGTTTATCTAAAGAGAGGAACAACTAGTTAAGGAGGAATTCCCAAGTGATGTTGATGATATAGAGGTATACGGTGAAGAGTATGCATCCCTTAGTTACAGAGTGAGGGAGATGTTATCCTTCAGAGACTACTGCTAAGTGAAGAATAACAAAGGATCGGGAAGGAATCAAAGAGTTAAACAAGAGCAACCAAGAATTCACACACATCAAAGGTTGGCTAAGGTAACTCTTCCTTATTATTATGGCTAAGATAATTGTTTTGCTAGAGCTTGGTTATAGAAATTTGATACATATATGTTCTACGAGATTTCTGCTCTTGTGACAAGTTAATGCAATGGATACAAGAAATCAAGGAACTCAAACTATGGGAGGGTTTAAGGCTACCTCCTGATGTAGATGACGATGGTGATGATGAAGGTACAGGTGCAAAAGAGACTCCATGTTGTGAGCTTGATGAGCTACACAAAAAAGAGAAGCTAACATGATTTTTTTTAGTAAAATAGAATGGTGGGTTTCCTAACAAGGTCATTCCCAGGAAAGCGACAACTTCCTAGGATGGATGTCAACCCACTTTTAGTAATGAAAATCAATAAACGATAACCAATGAAAGGATAAAAATAATAATCTAAACCAAAAATATAATGCAAGCTAAAAATGTTGAAATGAAGGTCTAATAATGAAATATGCTGAAAAAACAAACCAAATCTAAGCGGTTCAATGACGACCTGCATTTGACTGGTATAGTCAATGGAGACTAGTGTAGAAATGATTGAAAGATGAACAAGAACAAAGCTAGATCATGTTCTGAGGTGATAGATTTGATGCAAAGACCACGGTGAGAAGAGATGATGCAACCAGAGGTAGATTTGATGTAGGAGCTAGTAGGTTCAATGATGACTGGGATGGGTCGATGTTGATTGGCGAAAAAAAGAACAAACTATGGTTTATAAATAAGTGGATAGCTGAGATAGAGTTCGGGATGAAGAGGGAAGATAGGAAACAAAATTATATTAGGAGGTAGAAAAATAAAAATGCCAACATAAGGTGGGTCGAAGGTAATCGAGATGAGTCGACAATGACCGGATTGGGATTTAAGATTCAACAAGCTAGATGGGTGGGAAAAGGAGGATGCAGAGGATCACAGATGGATGAATGGATGGGTAGAGCTCTAGAGAAACCTACAAAATAGAAGCAATAAAGTAAAAAATATATCTCCAAATGACCCTGAGAAATATGAAGCTCTAATGATAACACGTAAGAGTATCAAGGTTAATTCCAGTTGGTGGTAGTAGCTTTATGGAAGAGGAAGGAGGCAAAAAACATGGAAGGATACAAAATATCTCAAATGGTTTTAGCCCTTTGAAAGGATGGGTGGAGGTGTTTAAATAGGGTCAACAATGACCCAGATGAGTCATCGGTGACAAGAGAAGACTACACATTGGGTAGGTGGAGATCATATTTGATTTTGAAAAAAAGGGGGGATTAAAATGGCGAGAAAAGAGGTGGAGAGCTAATTAAGGGTTGCATGGCTATGCGGGGAGAAATTAGAGGGAGTTAAAAGGGGTGGTAAATAAGGAATTTAAGGATATTAAAATGGGGGAATAATATAATAATAATAATAATAATAATATGGGGTGAGAATGGGATGGGGTGATTAAAAATAATAGGTAAGTTTAATGGGTATTTAGGTGGGCTTAGGGATAATGAAGGGTGTTAAATAATGCTAGGATGAGAAATATGATTAGGGTAAGAACATAAGAGGGATAAGCATTTAGGAGGGAAATTAATATTTTGGATAAGAATGGTGAGACAAATGTGTGAGGTAAGGATAAAAGAGGAGCGAACATGGGACAGGGACAACATACCGAAAAGTGGTGTCTACATTTGCCCCTTTTTTTAAAGTGGTATGTGTTAAGAAATTCACAAGACAAAAACTAGAAGTGATGATGAGAGATGATGGTTGAGGTTTCCCCGCTCAAACTAAGGATTGACGACACAAAGGGGGGTCAATTACAAGTTTGAAAGATATGGATGGAGGGCGAGAGGAGAAATCACGTGAGAAAATAAATAGAAAAGTTCCCTACGTGAATGTGGATGATCATTGATAAAAACAAAACAAAAATATGGCAGTGACCTTAGAAACACATCGGTATGATTATAGCAAGGCCTACGATGGAGGTGTAGTTAATGACCTATAGACCCTGTGAATCGGAAAAATTCACTGCAAGATGGAGGGAATCCAATGGGAATCTGCTTAGATGGATGTGCAATCCGTGGGACCAATGGGTCAAAGGAAGACATCCAAATATGTACAAACAAATGTGAGGGTATTCAAAGCAATGGTTTTACATATGGTCGAGCAACAAAATAGGGCAAGAGATTATGCACTATCCTTCAAGTGTAAGGAAGTGAAAAGATGCATCCTGGGTGGGATGATGATAAATATGGCCACAAGGGTGGGCTTAAAGATGAAAAATGGTGCCCCAAGAAGGGCACATCGATGACCATAAAGTTGGATATAAAATTCTAGATAGATACGTAGGATAACCCAAAGTGTGTTATGGGTGACACACAAGTTTGAGATGAAGGAAATGAAAATTTAATGAGAAGATTGGTCAAGAAGATAGAAAAGGAACTAAATTAGGGTTTAGGTCGATGATAACTGGGTGAATCACCAGTGACTAGGCTTGGGTTTCCGGCAATTGGGATGAGTTGATGGTAACTAGGTCGTTGTTCTTATATAAATGACCAGAGCGGCCAAAGGGGATCATTTGCACTGTGTGATTTTACAGATTGAGAGCTCTAAGAGAGAAGGATTTGTGTGATTTTGAGAGAGATGGACACCTACGGAGGAGGGAGTAAGCACCAAAGGACTCAAAGAATGGTAAGAATTGAAAACCTAGATCTATTTTTGAGTTTTTATTTGTTTTTTTATTATTTAATATTTCACTAGATTTTAGATGGGCACCAAGGGGCAGTCGGCGACATATAAGAGTGTTCGTTGTTGACCGGGGTAAAATGGCATCAAAATGTGTGAGGTTAGCATTGACTGGGGTAAAGGGCGCGTCAACCTTAGCTAGGTCAATGTTGACTGGATATGTAGTGTCTTTTGATTCTTTGGGATAGATGATGATTCGTTGATGTTGGGATGTTGATGGGTGCTTGTTTGATTGGTTTTACAGGCTAGAGATACTTTTTACCTTAGAGACATGGTCCTGACTATGTTTGATAGGATTAGAAAGAATGTGATGGATACAAAATGGGACCACTTGGAGGCATTCGGATTGGGTGGATTCTACCACTATCAAAGGGTGTCATGAGAGACATGGCTAATGATAACACTAATTGATAGGTGGGATCCAATGACCAACACATTCTAGTTTCAGACCGGAGAGATAATGACTACATTGGAGGACGTGTACTATATTTTGAGATTAATGATACAAAGGGGAGCTGATAGTGTCCACCATAACAGAGAGGAGGTTGGGCTTATTGACGCGGTTGTTTGGAATTGATGCCCCATAGATTGTGCTCACTTTCGGGGCATTCCGCATAGAGGCACGATACCAGCCAGTGACATCGAGGATCTAACTGATCTGTATGATGATGATGTGGATTTCATGTTAGGCTTTACCACATTTAGAAGGATCCAAATTAACATGGGAATTATCAGGGATTTTGGATGACATGGTGGAGCACATGATAGTGTTTTCATTTAGGATAGCTCTATTAGCTTAGGCATACCATGATATGTGGATGTATGTTACAGAGAGGCAGTTGGGATTGGATGTGGGATTATTACTTCATTATTGGGCCTATGAGATAATAGTTGTGATAAAGCCACCATGGCTCCTATGAGTAATTGGAGACCATATTGAGTTGGATATGTGGTTCTTGAGATGGTGGGTCAATGAGGTTCACGAAGAAAGAGAGGAGCGAGGGAGGAATAGTATAGAGAGAGATTGGGGAGGTTAGATGTGGAGGAGGTGAGATAGGGGTAGTATTGAAGGTTCCTAACATGTCTTGGGACGTATATGCAACTATTTGGTATGAGGAGGGTCATGTGGATACAAGGACGTAGGCTGGAGATGGTGGAGGAAATTCAGTTTCCACAAGTGATGAGATAGTTTAGAGAAGTTCATTTGGTGCCATGGGCACCAATTAGATACAGATGAGAGTATACTAAGTGAGATCTTCCTAGACCGGAGCTGGAGGACCCATTAGAGGAGGCGGGGGATCCATGGGATAGTGATGATAATGTGGGATTCAGAAAAGGGTTTTTAGAGTGGATGGAAAAGGCTTGGGTGACCCAAGTAGCTAAGGAGAGGGCGCAGGTATGAGAGGGGGAGGTGGAGGCAGTGTGGAAAGGAGAGGAGGAGGAAGTGCCTGAGGGTGGAGATAGAGGGGTGACGGTTGAGATAGATAGGCTATAGGAAGAGTTAGATGTTACATGGTAGGAGAGGGACATAGCATGATAGGAGGTCACGGGGGTACGCTAAGAGAGAGACTTGGCCATGCATCAATGGGATTGATACTACAGGAAAAGGGAGGCCTGCAGAGCTAGATTTGGATATCTTGGATACATAGTTGTGGTACCAGGGAGTGAGGCACTAGAGGATTTACAAGGAATCGCTAAGATGGATTTACCTAGTATTGTATCACTAGAGTAGTACAAAGCACTGGGTACGAAGGTGTGCTACTACAAGTGCACTATTACATCTAGATTGCTAGATGTGCCATGTTATGCAACCTATCTAGTAGGGGAGTGGAGACCAGGGAGATCAACATAGATGATGCTATCTAGAAGCATGTCTAGTGTGGCACAGCCGAATTGGGATTCAGGTCCAAACGATGGATCCGTGGGTGGACAAGTAGAGAGATGGGTCCTTGCACCAGGTGGACATGGAGGTGGATAGGACCCAACTCCCTAAGGATATGGATCAGAGCTCAGAGCAACTGATATGTAGGTCACCACTTAGTGGGTGAACATTGTACATAGATTTTGATATGGAGTTCAATGTATATATTTTTGAGATAGATCCTTGTAGAGTCATATCATGGATGTATGGACACATTTTGATGAGGATATATCTATATATGTACATATGATTTTATCGTGGCTTATATTTGTTGTGTGATGATCTATGTAATGGATGTGTATATTTGATTTTATGGATATGGGTTTAGATGTGATGTGATGCATATTAATGATGTGATGTTTTGATTACTTGATTTGATATGATATTTTGATTAGATCTTAGACATATAATTATTAGATGTTGATTGTGATGTGATGTATGGGTTAAATGATTTGATGTGATGATATGATATATGTTGATTAGGAAATGATTTGATAGATATGAGATGACTTGGATTAGAATATATGTGATGGATTTAGATGTGTATGTTAGATTAATTTTATGTGATGGATGGATGTATGTATGTTTATATGATGTAGATATTATTGATTTAATGGATTGATTAGATGAGCTTAGATGTTTAGGTATATATGGTGGATAGATATAGGTTGGATGTGATCAGAAGTGCTATGAAGGGTCACAAAAAAATAGGATAGGGAAAGGGAAAGGGTACAACCTTACTAGGGTGACCCAAGTGTGAGAAAGTACACTTCGTCATAGAGAGGAGCATATGTAGAAATTTTTCTTTTGAACTGGATTAGAGGGAAAGCGTGAGAGGAATCAACACAAAGCATTGCAATTACAACTATTGACATATGTTAACACATAACTAACAATAGTTAGTTACATTTTACATCCTGAGGAAAAGATAAAAAGTGAGCTTATAGACCGACTGTAGACCCGAAAAAATATTTAAGATGGAGCTTGTATGGGAAACATAGATTCTCCTTAGGTGATAGTCTCAGTGATATGCCCCATATTTGAGAAATATGGTGCAAACTGATCAATGCAAGAATTTTGCAGAGGATGGGAAAGTTGATCAATACGGGAACTTTGTAGAGGATGGGAAATTTGATCGATGCGGGAATATTTCCAGGGATGTTTTCATTTGGTATGTTTAGGATGTTGATCAATGCAGGAAACTGTTGTTGTTATGATATAAATAAGTAGCCATTCTTCGAGGGAGTGGTCTATGATTAGGATATTTCTTTGGATTTTGAATTTTGACTTTTTGGATGGTAGGATGAGATATGTATGATAGTTTTCCTTCGAGGGATTAGTCTATAATTTTGACAAAAAAATATTCTTTACATGAACAATTGTCCTTCGAGGGAGTAGTCTATTTTTGGGATGAGTTAGTATTTTGATATAAGCATCCATAATTTTTAATTTAGGATAGAGCTAGGGATAGCCAAGTAGACCACTTGGGGAGGGAAAGATAAGATGTACAAGCAACACCTATGGACCCTTATCCTAGTTCTAGTAGGTAGATAATAGGGTGATGGATGTAACGATTATTGGGTTTCGACCTAGGACAAGGAACTTGTCTATGAGGAATATGCTATGAGTAGAGTTGTGGTTCTCAATATTTATGTTCATATACAAGATAGTGATGGTAGGAACACATAATTCTAAATCATTACAATGAGAGATGGAAAGGCTTAGTGATGGAAATGAGATTTTAGCATGTGATTGAGGTTGTGATGGTAGGTACGTTAACAATATAAGGGTCGCAAGTACAAGGTGTTGAGAGATTATGTTTCTAGTTTACCATTAAGGGAGGATAAATTATAGGCACCAGATCCCAGACTTATGCATGACAATATATGGTCCTAATATAGTAGGGAGAAAAAAAATCCCAATGTTAACTCCTTTCTAGAGTAGTGACATTCTGATTTTCCTTTAAGATGAGATCATTGATGTTAAAGTCACATTATTTGAGGTTGATTTTTATAGGCAAATTTAATACACTCTTAATAAACATGGTGATGTTGAAGGGTGATTAAATCGACACTTTGTCTAGAAATTTGAGTTGGGCTAGATGTTCCTAACAATAGTCCTTGTCAAATATAAAGTTGCGGAGAGAGATATGTAAGGATGGGATCTGAACTTTGAGAGGAAGAACAGATTTAGATCCGTAGATGAGAGAGAAAGGAGTAGTACTCAGTAGAGGTGTGGATGTTATTATTAGATAGGTCCAAAGGGTGAAGGGGGTGTGAAGATGCTAATTACGTTCTAATTTGTCTCAATGGTTTTAGCAAGAATTTTGTGAAGGGTTTTATTAGTGGTTTTGGATTGGTCATTATTTGAGGATAGTAAGGATAAGATAAATTAAGATTAATGTTGAAAGAGTCACAAAGCTTCTTAAGGTCTTTGTTTTTTAAGGACTTTTTGTTGTCCGTGATGATTTTATGGGGAACACCGAAGCAACATATGATGTGTTAATTGACAAAATCAATAATTTTCTTAGCTTTGGTGATGTGATTGGAATGGATTCCACCCATTTGGTGAAATAATCTCAAGTAGCGGTGATGATGGAATGATGGCGCTGAGAAGAGCGTGGATTGATGATGCTAATGAGGTCAAAACCCCATTGTGAGAAAGGACATAGGTCTCGTGAGCCCTCTGTAAGGCATGGCTAGGAATGTGGATAAGATTATAATGTTGTTGGAATTTTATGCACTTTTTAACATTATTCACATCAGTCTTGATTGAGAGTGGGTGAGCAGTAGTAGCCTAGGTGAAGAACAGGTTTGGTGACGATCCAAACCACTAAAATTTCCACCATAGATACTCATCATGGAATTCTTGAGAGAGGGGTAGATTCATGTGATTTAAGGAAATGATAGTAAAATGTCGCCAAAGCCACATTTGTAGAGGATACCGCCAAGGATAACATAACCATTAATGCATTGAAGAAATGACCTCCTACCATTTTTGGATAGGTCAGATTGAATTTTAGACATAGATAGGTAGTCAAATATCAGAGAGTTACTAGAGATCTGATTGATTTGTGTCAATGATATTGACGCAAGGGAGCTCATGGGTATGAGATGGTTTATCAAGTGGAAAAAATGTAGAGTTCAGATTTTTTGTTTTCCCATGGGATGATATATGTGAGGGAGGCCATAGTATATGTGAAAATGATTAGATGAATGAGGGATAGATTGGATGGTGTACTGATCAAAGGCCTCAAGAAGAAAGTCGATGACATCCTTGTATTTTTGAAGGACTTTATTTTTACATTAATAGGTTCCTTTTACTTGATTAATGATAAGCTTAGAGTCACCATAGATGTCAAGGATTTGAACACTGAGCATGATAGCAGTTTGGAGACCCAAGACGAGGGATTTATACTCAGCCATGTTGTTTTTTCATTAGAAGTCACGTTTATAAGTGATGGGGATAGGAATATCCCAAGGAGGAATGATGATGACACTAGTGCCTCCCCTTGGTGACACTTAGATCCATCAAAGAAAAGTTTCATTTTGAGGGGAGAGAATTCGTGATCGAAAGTATGGATGGATTTGTCTTGAAATTGTTCATGAGGAAGATGATTGTCAAGAAGAGGGGATTTGGTGAGATGATCAATGATGGCTTGGCCCTTGATTGATTTTTGAGAGATGAACTCTAGGACAAACTTGATCATGAGCATGAGCCATCGAGTGATACATTTGTTATGATAAGGCTTAGAGTGCATAGTTTTGAGGAGATTGAAGCTAGTGAGAATGAAAGGTTTTGTGATTAAGGAGATAATGATAAACTTTAGAAGTGGAGAAAAAAGAGAGTGCAACACAATTTTTTGTCTTCAGTGTAGTGAGTTTCATAATAAAATAGAGTGCGACTAATATAATAAATGGCTTTCTCCATGCCCTGCTCATCGTGGTGTGCCAATATGGCACCTAGAGCATGATCAAAGGTGGAGATGTAGAGGTAGAAAGGCTCCCCCTCGCATGGAGGTGTGAGCACAGGTGGTGATAAAAGGTATTTCTTGAGATCATCAAAGGCTTTCTGAAAATTGGCATCCCAATTGAATTGGGTGTCTTTGTGAAGGATATGATGAAAGGGTTGGCAACGGTCAGAAAGATTTGCAAGATGAAGCGAGATGGAAGATTGAATTCTGCCTTAAAGACTACAAAGTTTCTTGAGATTAGAAGGGGGAGGCATCTCAAGGATGGATTTGATTTTTTTAGGGTCAACTTCAATTCCCCCTATATAGAAATGATGAAGCCAAGGAGTTTTCTAGTTAGCACTCTGAACACACACTTGGCGGGACTAAGACGAAGGAAGAATTGAATAAGAGATACATGAAGAGGATTTCAAGGATATAAATATGGTCCTGTCGACATTTAGATTTTCCCAAGAGGTCATTGATGTAATCCTCTATGGTTTTATGGATAAGATCATGGAAGATATAGGTCATAGCACACTGATAGGTGGCCCCCATATTTTTCAAACCAAAGGGCATGACACGATAGCAGAAGGTTCCCCAAGGGGTGATGAAAGAAGTCTTATGTTGGTCTTTTGGTGCTTTGAGAAACTTATTATAACTAGAAAAACCATCCATAAGAGAGATAATCTCATGGTTGGTTGTTAAGTTGACCAACTAATCAATGTTGGGAAGGGGAAAGTCATCCTTAGGGCAAGCAAGATTTAAATCTCGAAATTTTGTACAGATGCGGAGATTTACAAGGAGGATTTGGAAATGGGAACGATGTTCAAAACCCATTGTAGATAGTCAATGGGTTGGATGAAGTTAGAAGAGAGAAGATATTGCAACTCCTCTTTGATAAGGATGGAAATGTGAGGGTGCATGTGGAACACAGCTTTTGCTTAACCAGCTTAGCTTTGGGAATGGTGATGATGTTATGGAAAAAGATGGATGGATCGAGGCTAGCATATTTAGGAGTATGACCATGTGAAGGCCTTGGCTATGTTTGGATAAGAAAGGAGGTGAAGGCCTTCTAGCTCTTGTAGATCAAGAGATTGGCCAAATTTAAGGATATGAGGCTCCTGTGGAGTCCCGATGTTGATGTCAATAGTGGATTCATTGAGGAGGGTGGATGTGTCGAGGAGGTAAGGCCTTATGAAGATGAGAATATTCTTACCCCCATGTAGGAAAGGATGGATTCGTCATCGCTGCATTGGAGAATATCGATGGTAGGGGAATCCTCCTCTACCATGTCAGGGAAAATGAGAGGAAGGGACCTAGTTTCACCCCCAATCTATGGTAAGTGATCGGTCCTAGGGTGATGGTGGAGACTAAAAAATAAGTTATGAGGAAAGGAAAACAGTGTCATCCATGTCCATAGTTTCATTGGATGAAGAAGGAGTGGATGATGAATCAATTTGCATGGGAGATGTAGAAGAAGGTTACATGAGGGTATAAGTGGGTTGTTCCTTGAAACCCAGTTTGAATTTCTCACGAGGCTCATAGGATTGGTTAATGAAATATCATGCATACCTTTTTCATAACATCCTAAACTGAATCCTTTCCACGCACCATGGTGGAGGTATGTATAGGCAAAGGATTTGTTATAGAGGAAATTAAATCCATTGGTGTATGGTTTGGTATGAGGTTGATTGGTGATATGAGAGGAAGGGAGATTGATACTGCCATAGATGAGTTTGGTTTTGAGATGAGGTAGAGCAAAGGAAATGATATCCCTGACATTTTATTAATACATAGGTGCTTTATCGGGTCTACCAAGTCGATTGAGGGAGGGATGAGAATTGAGAGTAAGGAGTCAATACTCCCCAAGAGAGAGACCTTACATCACATTATCAAGGGATTCGTAATTAGGTAGCTTAGATGCAGGTACAAAAGAACTAGTGGATACTTTAGAGGTCTCTTGTTTTGGTATGAACATGTCATTTGGTCGATAAGTCATATGACATGCTTTGAAGGGAGGAATTTTAGTGAGAAGGGTATGGATCTCCCTTTCATGTTCAAATTTGATGTAAATGGAGAGTAGAGGGGACACAATGCATATAAATTATGGGCACCAAGTAAGACATTGTATTAAAATCCCCTTCAATGATATAAAAGACTTCATGGAGGATTTTTTCACCAACGTGGATGAGAAGGATCACTATGCCCAAAGCATTAGGGGTTGTCATTGAAGGTGCATAGAATACATGGGTGACTGAGCGACGATAGATTTGGAAATTTTAATTTAATCAAAGGTGTGAGATGAGATGATATTAATGTTGATGCCATCCTGTTGTCTATCATAGAGTGGTGGATGAATGTGTCATTGAGGGACAGTGATAAAGAGGGGAAGGTTGTGATCTTCAGGTAAGATGTCTAAAATTTTTGAATCATCAAAGGAAATGGTGGTGGAAGTAGTGAGAGCCAAGAACAAGGGCTGTAAAAGGGGTGAGATTATTCAAATGAGACCGGGGATGCATTGTAATGTCTCAATAAGGAGGATGATTGGGTGAGCTTTGGATAAGCTCGTAAAAAGACATCTTAACGAAAACTTGGTGTAGCTTCCTTACGATGCTCTACTCGATGGTGGCTAGTTTCTGGGTTGGTGGCAGTGCAACTAAGATGGATACCTTATCCTTGGAGGAAGAAGGGGATGGAGTAGGCTCATGTTAGAGGGAGAAGTGATGATGACCTTTGATTTGTGATTGTACAGACTTGACTTGACGATGGGAACAGGTGGTGATATGGATAACACGTCAATGTAGAGGGCGAGGATCCTTAGAAGAGGTAAATGTGGGAGGAGGGGGATAGTGAAAAAGGATGGTGGATGAGGAAGAGGCCTTGGATGTTATAGAATTGGTTGGAATATGGGGAAATTTGGATTTGGATTCTGGTATGGGGAGGGGGTGATATTCTTTGATGAGAAGATCATCTTCTTTGATAAAGTTTTTAATGAGGGTGTGAAGGGCCCTATAGTGTTTCAGTGTCATGTCCAAGGGGGCACGATGGTAGGTGCATATGGTGTTGGATTCAAACCAAGTGGGATTTGGCTCACGTGGATTGAAGGGATTGATAGGGGGAAGGGTGATTGTGGATTCTTGGAGAAGATGCTGAAATATTTTAGTATAAGATCCTATGATGGTTTTTGAAGGTGAAGTGGTATGGACTTTAAGAGGAGTTGACTTGGGGGAAGATGATGAAGGTAAGAGAGGAGCGTTTCTCTTATGAGGCTTCGTAGGAGCCTTAGGTTTCAATTTTTACTTTAGGTATTTGTGATCAGAATTAAGGAGGAGGGATGGATGATTTAGATGTGGATTTGGAAGGGGAAATAGTTGTTATGAATAGATGTGGTTTTGATAGATTATTTAGATGTGGATTTGAGGGGAGGGATAGGTGTTTTATATTGAGATTGGGTAGTGATAGGTGTTTTACATGAAGGATGTGGTCCCAAAAATAGAAGGTTGAGGACCTAAGATATATGTTTGGATGCTGGAGATTTGGATTGATGGGGTTTTGAGGGAGGAAGTTTCAACTTCTTATATGGATGGGTGAGTGAATTCTGAGTGGGGATGCCAAGTTCTTATATTTCTGATGTGATGCTTTACCCTTGGTGGGGATGAGGATAATTTCAACAGGGGATCCTTTAGAGATGGAGACTAGGTGATATGGATGTATGTTTTATTGAAGATGAGGAGATAGAAGATGGGAGTGGTTTTTGGATAATGTGTTTGATGATATCAGAAGGGGTTATAGATGGTTTTGAAGATGTTGGTATAGAAGTGGTAGTAGTCATGGAAGATGAGGATGAGAGTGAGAGATCCTTTGAAGGCTATATGTCAGGGGAGATATTTTGCATAGTAAATGTTTGAAGGGGTGATGTGGATATGCGGGAGAGTAGGCATGGATCAAGTGAAGGTGTGTTATGGATTCAATCAAAGGTGTGGGTGTTAAAGGGGTTGTAGGTTTGGATGTAGAGACATGTGTTGATATAGGGGTAGGTACGGATATGCCATAGATGGGTGTAGAAGATGTAGATGTGGAAGGTCAGATGTAGATTCAAGGGATGTGGGTGTAATAGATGTGGCCGGGGTGGATGTAGATTTGATATATGTGGGCATGGGCATAAAGGTGTATGGTGTCGTTATAGATGTCAAAGGAATAGAGGTGGGTAAGGTAGATGGAGGGATAATGGGAATAGATGATGATGTTGATTCTTGATTTAAGGTATTGATTATGTGAGCATTGGGTGCTTGGGATGTGGAAGGATTTGTTTGTTTATTTGGTGAGTGGTTAGGGAATGACTGTTTGAAGACGTCTAAAGGTTGGTTGGGAGGGGCATTAGGATTATCCAAGTGGAGATCCCCTTGGTCGATGAGGCATTAGATGAGGTCTTTGAATGTATGACAATTCTTAATGTCATGACCGCATACCTGATGGTGTTTACAATAGTGGTCCTCACAGAACCACATAGGATTAGGACATGTGTCATTGATAAGGTGGATAGGAGGAAGATGGATGAGACAAGAAGCCATGAGCTTATCAAATATTGAACTATATGATTCCCCGAGGGGGGTATAGTTGGGAGTAGGTTGAGGATCCCTTTGTGGGGGCTCGGTATGGGAGGTAGATGTGGCAGAAGATTTAACAATGATGACATTGGAAGTGATTTTGGATTTTTCATTATGATTGGATGTCTTGGTGAATTTGGGTTTTGGTTGTTGGATCTAAGTTTGACATGGACTTGCTCAAGGGTACGGAGTTCTAGTTTACGAGCCATGGTGAATCCCTCTTCAAATGTTTGGAAGGATTAGAACTGAAGGGTTGATGAGATGTGCTTGGCACAAGATCAGGAGAAAAGATCGATAAGATCAGTTTGAGGAAGGGAGAAATATAACTTGATTGATGATACCATGCCACCTAGCAATAAGTCTGTGATGGATTTTCATCATATTGTTTAATGGCATATATGTCAGTGATGGTGATCTTACACACAATATTAATGGAGAAATTTTCTAAGAATAATTGCGCACGAGTTGGATGAATGAAAAGTGGGAGTGTTGTGGGATGCCATTGTACCAATCCAGGGTAGGACCTGCCAAAAATATAGGGAAGTTATGGAGCATGAGGTCCTAATCATGTGTGATGAGGTAATAGGCATGCCTAAAGGCACAAAGGTGTTGTTGGGGGTCCTCCTTATTGTTGAATTTTGATAATTTAGGGAGTTCCCAGTGCAGAGGATATGGTTTGACATGAACTGATGGGTGGATGGGCTCATTACATATTTTTTCATAGGAAAATGAGCTCTTGGGACCCAAGATGGCAGCTTCAAGGTTTTCCAACCTACTCAACAAAACCTGCATAGGGTCATTGGATGGATGGGAGATGGATTGGTGAGGTTGCAAGTCATAGGATGTGGAAGGGCTAGGTTGAGGATGAGATTTATAGTGCTAAGGATAAGTAGGTGTCTGCGGAGGTGGTTGATAAGGGGAAGATAGTTAAATGGTTATGATTGAATTGGTTGGGAAATAGGGTTTTGATGAGATACGAGGATATAATGATGTGGATGTGATTGTGTTTGCTGAGAAGTGGGGATGTTAGGTTAGTTCTACCCAGGATGAGTGAGGATGTAAGTATGAGTGGATGAAATTTTTGGGATAACTAAAGGATGGGCGAAGTGATAACATGGCATGGATTTGACATTCGTCAGAGAGGAGGTTGATGGGGCCTTGGTTTGATTATGAAGCTTGATGGGGCTGGATAAGGTGATAGACATTAGCATGAATTTGGGATTTGGAGATAAAGGATGGAAGTCTGTTGATCATGCATGGATTTGGGTCAGGTGGCAGAAGGAGAAGGAATATTACTGTACAAGATTGATTAGGGGTACTAATGACAACACTGGATGAAGAGGTGATGGGAATGGAAGAAGAGGGAACGACATTGATGCAAGGAATATTGGGAAGAATAGGAGCCACCTGTTGGGTATATTAGTGGGTCTAGGGGATACAGAGTGGGAGATTGATGGGAGCTAAGTTCATGTTGCACGTTATTGCAAGCTCATTAATTACTCTCACAGAATACAACTATGAGTTAAGAGGTGAGGATCTAGGAGGTTTTATGATGAGAATGATAAGCATAGATTTATTGAAGAGGGGTTTTATCAATGGGAAGGTTGGTACATTTACAGAAGAAGGTAGTCGTACAATGAGAAACATGGTTAACATCCATAGGAGTTCCTGGAACTCTAAGCATCCGTTGGAAGGGATCATGCAAGTCCCAAAGGTCTTGAAAGAAGCATGGAAGATGGGGGTGTGGATTGTTTGGAAGGGACTTAATGATGGTATAGAAAGGGATTGGTTTCAATGTGGGAATGAGTCTAGATGGAAAAGGGTTCACTAGAATTATCCATAGAAATGATGGGTTGGGGAACCGAAGAGGAAATGATCAGATGAACAAAATAACCAGTCGCAAGGATGGAGGTTTGTTAGGATAGGTTGTTAGATGAGTTAGTTTGTTTGATTTTTATGATTTGAGATTTAGTAAGAATGGTCATGAAAAAAGAAATAACCTATGCAGATACTACTAAGAGAAATAAGGCAAGAAACAATGTTTTAATTATCTTGTTTATTAGAAGTTGTGAAAAATAAAAATAAAAAAACTCAAAGGGAACCTAAGAAATGGTTGATCTAAGGTTGGTTTTGGGATGTTTTTTATGGCATCCTTGATATACCCAAAGTAAGTGAGGTACAATTCCTTAAGGACTACTAGTATAAGGCCTAATATAGGGGCCTACCCCCACACTTTACACACTGTAGTGATAAGGGTGTTGGGCGCTTAGCCAATATATCGATAACCAAAAACATTTTAACACAACGATAACACTACAATGACTTTTCTATTGGGTGATGAAATCCCAAAAGTTCCACCTGGTATAAGATGTTTGAGATGTGTAAGTTTTATGCATTAGCTCGGATGTGTGTGGAGAAAAGTGAATGTAGTAGATTACCCCCTACTTAGTCTAGATGAGCAAGCAAGATTGAAAGTGTTCTTTTTAGGCCAAAAAATGAAATGTGAAGTTTGATGAGAGCACATAAAAAAGATGCAGAAAGAAGAAAATAAGGAACAAAAATAAGAATACCTAGATAATGTTATTTTCCTTTTTTTATTTTTTATTTTTTATTTTTATTTTTTAGCAAGTGCATTGTCGATCAAGGTAAGAAAAACACAATGCACGCGAGAAAGTGAAACTACCACCTACAAGGTTAGTGGAGAGAAAGAAATGGAGTACAATGAAATGGAAATGAAATGAATGAAAATAAAGGACTCACCAAGGAGGAAGTGTGGGTCCCATCAGGCATTCCAGAACGTTCTACAATATTTCCAATGCAAGGTGTACAAGAAACCAAGGAACTCAAAACTATGGGAGGGTTTAAGGCTACCTCTTGATGTAGATGACGATGGTAATGATGATGGTACGGGTGAGAAAGAACCTCTCCGCTGCAATCTTGATGACCTACACAATAAAAAAAATATAACATGAAAAATATTAGTAAAATAATATGGTGGGTTACCTAACAAGGTTATTCCTAGGAAAGCAAAAACTTCCTAGGATGGATTTTAACCCGCATTTGGTAATAAAAATTTATGAATGATAACCGATGGAAGGATGTCAATAATAATATAAACCAGAGATATGATGTAAGTTCAAAAAGTTGAAATGAAGATCTAATAATGAAAGATGCTGAAAAACATACCAAAATTAAGCGGGTCGATGACGCCTCAGGTCAGAGTAGTACATTCGACAGCAACTGGTGCAAGGCTGATTGGAGGATGAGGGGGAATAGAGCTTGATCCTGGTATATAGATGTTGGATCTGATACATACATAGTGGTGAGTAGAGATAATGTAACTCAAGGTGGTTCTAATATAGGAGCTGTAAATTTGACAATGACTTGGTCAGTTTGATGGTGATTGGGGCATTAAAAAATAGATTTGATTTGATAAACATGTAGGTGACTGAAAAATGAGTGCTCTGGATAGAAGGGAAACTAGGGGACATGAGTAGATGTTGAGGTTGATAGAAACTAGGGTCAACATAGTGTGGTTCGATAGTGATTGGGATGGATCGACGGTGACCGGATCGTGATTTTATTTCAATAAGCTAAATTGATGTGAAGATGGGTATGTAGAGGATCATAGACTCATGAATGACTGGAAAGAGATTTTGGAAAACCTAGAAAAAAATAAGCAACAAGGAAATAAGATATCTCCAAGAAAAATTTAAGAAAAAAATTTAAGTGATAACATGTAAGGAACACCAAGATTGATTCCAGTTGGTGACAATAGCTCCACAAAAGCATAAGGAGGTAGCAAGCACACAAAGATCAAAAGTTTTTCAACCATTTGAGAGGATGGGTGAAGGTAAATACTTAGGGTTGAAGGTGACCCGTATGAGTCTCTGGTGATTGGATCAGACTGCACATTGGGTAGGTGGAGGTCAGATTTGATTTCAAAAAAGGGGGTTAGAATGGCAAGGGTAGAGGTAATGGGTGGATTAAGGGTTGCATGGCTGCGTGGGGAGAAATTAGGGGGAGTTGAAAGATGTGGTAGGCGAGGGATTTAAGGGCATTAAATGGGGTAAATAATAATATTAATAATATGGGGTGAGAATGGGATGGGTGAGTAAAATGATAGGTAGGTTAAATGGGTACTTAAGTGGGCTTAATGATGGGTGTTAAAATGCTAGGATAGGATTTGGGTATGAACATAAGAGGGATAAGCATTAAGGTTTTGGATAAGAAGGACAGGACAAATGTGTAAGGTAAGGATTAATGGAGAGAGAACATGGGATAGGGACAACGTACCAAAAAGTGGTGTCTACATTTGCCCCCTTATGTCAAGTGGTTTTTGTTTAAGCAAGCCACGAGATAAAAACTAGAAGTGATGGTGGGATATGATGATTGAAGTGTTCCCCTCAAACTAGGGATCGACGACATAAAGGGGAGTCGATGACAAGTTTGAAAGAGATAGATGGAGGGATAATAGAAAGGAAACGGGTGAGAAAAATAAATAGGAAGGTGCCCCGACTAAAGGGGGTTGATCGTTGATGGGACAATAAAAAATAAAAAAAGTATGACAGTGACCTTGGAAACACATCAGTAGAGACATGTCACGGCCTACGGTGGAGGCAACACTAATGACCTACAGACCCTATGAGTCGTAAAAAGTCTCTGTAATATGGAGGGAATCCAATGGGAATCTACTTGAATGGATGTACAAGTCGTGGGACCTGTTGTCGACAAAAAATGTATCGACAAAAAATCAACCCTTCAGCCTACTGCTGAGTTCAAGGTGGAATCATACCAGTTTAATCATAATGGGCTTAAGTAAAAACTTAAGCGCAAAAGGGTAGTTTAATGTTAGGCCATTAAATATCATAACAAAAATATAAGAAACCTAACGAGATTATGGAAAAATCCTTATCATTCAAAATCATTCCAAGAAATAGAAAGAATAAACAAAATGTACAAAAACATAAAAGAACTATCATATTTACAAATGGTCATTCTGACCTAACACAATGACAAAAATGTCAATGAAATATAATGAGAAAAATATCCATAAAAGAAATTATATTCTATTGGTTGAAAATCTACACAATTATGATCATGATCATATAATGTCTTCATCAACTCCACCAGATTCCAAAAGCAACCAATATCCCAGGGCATACAAATAATTGCATCCAATTCAAGTTAGAAAATGAAAATATTCTAGATAATCGGAAAGATTATTACATAAAAAATGGATATACCTATTCATTCTCCTCAAAATATTTTAGTCACCTAAAATGTAGTTGAAGAAGTTTGTGAACAAAATCCATCTCAGAAGAAAATAACATAAATAAATCTGAATGGAAAATTGACTATAGTTCAGCCAAGTACCTGTGATTGTCCTCTTTTTCTTCATTTCTTTTAAGTATTTTAAAGAAGTGTTGGGTGGTTAGGTTTCATAACCAACTCGTTTGAGAAAAATAAATAAAATAATAAAATAAAGTCATTAACTTTATTTTAATTATTGACCACTCAAAGACCCTCTTTTATAATAAAATAATATCCATATTTGAAAATAAAAGACTTAGGAATAAAGTAATTTCTTCTTAGCAACATTAAATAATTAAGGTAAAACATGATGGAAAGATAGGTTGGGTCCCACATTCATAACTTAATATAACGAAACAATAATTACCACAACACATAAATCTATAATGTGCATTCCCAAGTAAATCCATCATTGACCCAAAGAAATAAAAAATAATGCATAATCATGTTTTATGCATCTAATCATCACAACATCATTATCATAATCTTGGACCAAAAATACCCAGCATATCCTTATTGTAACTTTATTTTGACCAAATGATATGAAATATAAAACCTTAGTGATCATTATTAAATCTTTACTTTGTTGAAAATTTTGATTTTTGACAAGGTTTATGTGAGATTAAATTTGACACACGTATGACCATCATTCTACACTTTCTTTGGTCTGCGATGACAATCATTTTCCCGTCAAATTTAACATAGTGGAAATTACCTGTGTTTTAAAAAAAACCAGGATTTAGAGTTAAAAGGAACACTTCACACCCTCCTCACAACATTTGGAATCACTAAAAATGGTGTCCGATTGTTGCATAAATTTCAGATTTTATCACGATATCGAAAGCCCTGATTATAAAACCAATTTAGAGAAGCCATATCTTACAAGAACATCAATAAAAAATTTCTAAAGGGAAAATGCAAGAATCACTTAATATATGTCATGATAAATTAATGAATCTAAAATCAATTTAGAATTGGCCCCCGCTATCAAAGGTGACTAGGCTCAACTATGATGGAAAAAGCTTGTAATTTTTTACGCTTAAAATATGTATGTGGTACAAAATTTTGGGATAACACGACCTTACAGTTCAAAGGTAGATATCAAAGGTATGCACAAATAAATGTGAGGATGGTAAAGATGAGGGTTTGATAGATGATCAGGAAAGAAAGTGGGGTAAGGGATTATGCTTTATCCTTCAAGTATGAAAAAACAAAAAGATGTGTCCTAGTTGGGACAAAGATAAAAAATGGCCAACGAGGGTGGGTTTTAAGATGAAAAATGGTGCCCTAAAAAGGGCACATTGATGACCATCAAGTGGGCTGAAAAATGCAAGATAGATACGCATGATA
Organism: Taxus chinensis; assembly: GCA_019776745.2. Taxonomy (NCBI): domain Eukaryota; kingdom Viridiplantae; phylum Streptophyta; class Pinopsida; order Cupressales; family Taxaceae; genus Taxus; species Taxus chinensis. The sequence continues at coordinate 167,488,348 of CM034149.1, forward strand.
AGCCAGGGTGTGTTATGGGTGACACACAAGATTGAGATGGAGGAAATGAAATTTTAATGAGAAAATTGGTCAAGAGGATGGAAATGGAACTAAATTAGGGTTTGGGTCATCAGTGATTGGGACAAGTCAACAGTGATCAGACCAGCACACCTATATATGCGATCAAGGTAGACGATAGGGTTCATTTACACTGTGTGATTTTCTAGATTGAAATATCTAAAAGAGAATTATTTGTGTGATTTTGAGAGAGATGAATGCCAGCAGAGGAGGGAGGAAGCACCAAAGGACTCGGAGGATAGTAAGAGTCAAAACCCCAGCTCTTTTTTTGAGTTTTTTTTTTTATTATTTTGTATTTCTCTAAGTTTTGGATGGGTGCTAAAGAGTGCTCTGCAGCGACTGGTAATGGTCACCGTCGACCGGGGTAAAATGGCATTGACTTGTGTGAGGTCAAGATCGACCAGGGTAAACGAGGCGTCAACCCTAGCGAGGTTGAAATTGACCAGATAGTTAGTGTTTTTGATTGGATAGATGATGATTTTTTTTTATGTTGATATGTTTTATTATTATTATTGGTAAATAGTTTTTTGAAAGGGACTATACCCTTGTGTACAAAAGAGGTCCTAGAAGCCAGATAAGGAATGAGAATCAAAACAAAAAGGATCAAGATCCAATTGAGACATAGAAACCCCAAGAAGCCCAAGAGTAGTTACCCCAACAAAACAAACCAGAATGAACACTGCAGAAGAGCAGCTAAAAAACAACAATAAATACAGAGAAGTGTAGCAAGAGTATCCACAATTACTTCGTGCCGGCTTTATCAATTCTGGATTTGATATTCTGCCAAGAGGTGAACATAGCCAAATTCGTCATGTGGGTAGAGTCAGTAACATCCAGCTGTTCAATGGTCCTTTTTACTTTCCTCTTTCGTACCCCAAAGAGTTGCTGGAATTCTGCTGAGATTAGAGACGCTGCGGACATGCTGCTCAATAAACTATTCAATTGCATTAAAAATAGCCATATTATGATCATGGAGAGTCTTGTTCTTCCCTAAACGGTTATCTAAGGAGTTTAGATTTTTGTATATGTCTTCAACATGTTTATTATTAATAACAGCCTCCTCCTCCTCCTTCCTCTTACCTTTTTTCTTTGCCAAGTTTTTAACCTCTTCTTTCAATAGCATCATGTCAGCTTCTAAGGCTTCCGGCCTTTTTGTGGAGCTTTCAATGCGTGCCTCCTGTGAACTAGTACTACTGATATGCAGGAGGTTATGGGAAATTTCTAACTCCTAAGGAACATTCCCCGTAACAGGGGTATCAAGGTTTAGCCTTCTAGAAGACCTAGTAACAGGTCTGGATGAAGTGGAAGAGAAGGGGGTGGGAGCAGAGGTGGGGGGATGATAAAGGGAGCCAAGAAGGTAGGCAGAGGGGTGACAACAGTGGTGGCGGGGGCAGAAGGTGAAGAGATGGGGCTAGTGGTAGTTGTGTTGGGCGGAGGAGGAACAAAGACATGGGAGGATGGGATTCCGGGAGACCTAAGAAGACAGAGCTTATACAACAAGAAGATGAGACCCTGATGCAGCAGAACCGCACGCGTATGCTTTTAAAACTCCAAAATGGAGCACTCAAGAGAGTTAAGCATATAGTGAAGGAAGCATACCATGAAACTCCTGCAGAAGTGATTGAGGAACACAATATGCTTATAGGGAACAATGATGAATCTCCCCTCCAAAGAAATGTAACGCACCATCATATGGGTGACCTCGTCAAAAGGTGGAGGGAAAGAACTAACCTGCAAGCTCGCCGTGACAAATATCAGCTTCTCATTACCCTAAACAAATTTCCTCTCCTCAGCACGTCTGTCAATCCTTTTATTAAAAAAGTCGGTACCCATCCATGCCAAGGCCAGTAGCTTTGGCAATTAACTCCTCAGTGATCGAAAATATTCTGCCCTCCATAATCCACAATGTGATCCTTCCAATCCTTCACAAAATGAACGGAAATACTTTGGTCGTGGCCCTGAATCTTCTCAATAAAATTAGTGATGCCTCCCTGGCTGAGAAGATTCCAAAGTTCTTCATTATTTTTCCATTTTGGATCCACGGTGGGCTCTATCTGGCAAGGGGCTCCTCCAATTATCAATGTGCCTAAGTGCTTGCAACTAAAAATTTCAAAATCCATATGAGGAGGTCTATAGCAGCCATAGTTACCAGTTCACCTTTCTCATTATTTTCTGCGTGATGAGAATGATGACTAGGATAGTCATTGCTGTTCCAATGAATACCTGAGTGACTGCTGCTATGTACCTAGGAAAAACCGCATGTGTGAACTTCAGTCCTTTTAGTAGCCCACTCCAGCTCATCATCATCCTTATTACTGACTTGGGAATCCGTAAAGCCCTATTTAAGAGCTGTTGAGAGCTCGATATTTCCCACATGCGCGTCTTTAATCTTCATATATATCCACTTTAAGGTCTCATTATACTTCATATAACCTTGATTGCCCGTCAAGATTTGCTTGAGTGTTGTTTTAAAATCAGCATGTGTGGGAGTTTTATTATTGCAGTTCCACTCCCAATGTTCATATCTCATACCCCGAATTTGCATGCTCATAATTATCCACTTGTATGCTGCTTTGAAGCTGTTTAGGAATGTTATCTTTATTATCCCAAATCATGTGATTAACATTTATTAGCCAATGCATTTGCCACCTTGTTACCCTCCTGGTAAGTATGCTTGATCTGAATGTTATTGAAGGTTTGGAAAATACTTATGGATTTCAAGATGAAATCCTTGATGTTCCAACTTGGAGGTGAACACTGATTAAGATTATTAATAATATTAAGCGAGTCACCTTCAAGAATGAGGTTTTGGATATTATGAGTCTGAGCAATTCTAAGACCCCATAAAGCAGATAATTCTTCAGCAAAATGATTAGTTTGAATTCCCATTTTTCTAGCATACGCAACAATCAAACTGCCTTTATGATCCCGGATCACTCCTCCCCCCGCTGCAATTCCAAGGTTACCTTGGAGGCCCCATCAAAATTCAACTTATACCAGTTAAGATCAGGAGGATGCCAATGAATCAAAGATCTATCAATACTATTACCGGAATTATTTCGGATATTGTTAGCTCCAATCTTCCAGTGGGACAAGATATGTTCTTCATTTTCTAGATAACTCTTGTTCTTGGGGGGTTTAAATCTAGCAATATTTTATTTAATATCATTAGAAATTTTACCAATACTAAGCTTAATATTATGTTTTTTATTCCTAAAGATAATATCATTTCTATCTTTCCATATCCTCCAAATAATATGAGGAATAACCAGATTCCAGAGCCTTCTAACAACACAATGTTTATAGGGTGGGCTCCATTGGGTCCAGAGCTGACTGAAATCCTTCGGAACCACCCAGAAAGCTTTAAATTTAGAGAGGGAAAAACTCCATATTCTGGTAGCATAATCACAATGGATAAACAAATGACTGATATCCTTAGAGTCTTTTTTACATAGATGACATCTATTAGGCATTATGAAACCTTTTCTTATCAGGTTGTCAGTGGTAAGAATCCTACCTCTGAGAGCCAGCCAAAAGAAAAAATTTATTTTAGGTGTTAACTCAGTCATCCAAATTCTACTCTATTTAAACTCAGTTTGACTATTGTCAAAGAAAGTATTATACCCAGTTTTGACAGAGTAGTCCCCATCAATAGAATTACTCCAGACCAATTCATCCTTAACATCCAGCTGACTTAAGGGGATAAGATCTAACTGATCTTGAAGGGAGGAAATATTTTGGATCAGATCATCTCTCTCCACAGAAAATTTTTTCCATTTCTTTTTGTTGCCATTTCTTACAATATAATCCTTGATTCTAGTGCCATACTTGTTTTCAAGACTGTTTTTGACCATCCCAAATCTGTCCATAAGGCTGCCATTAAACCAATTAGCCTCCCAGAATTTTATATCACAACCATCGCCCACTTTCCATTTACTGCCTTGTTTAATGAAATTTCTGCTCTTCATTAAATTATTCTAAAAAATGGAACCATAGGGAAGGTGCTCATCTTGAAGAAAAGAAAAGACAACTTGTTGATTAAGGTATTTAGCCTTAATTAAATCTATCCATGGTTGCTTCTCAGAAAGCATTCTCCAGCCCATTTTCGCAATGAGAGCCTCATTCATTTTCTTGATGTCTTTTATGCCCAGTCCTCCTATAGATTTAGGAGTACAAACCTTATCCCAAGCAAGTGAAATTTAAATTTCTCTTCCATACCCTTCCATAAGAAGTTTTTCTGAATCCTCTCAATTCTTTCTCTGAAGGTAGAAAGGATCTTATAAAGAGACATGATATAGATAGGAAAAATTTTAAGAGTGCTTTTTATGAGTAGGCACTTACCAGCACTAGATAAAATAACTCCTTTCCATCCAGCCATTTTCTTTTGAAATATCACCAATAGATCATCCCACACCTTGTTAGAGACTTTTTTAGTGCTGAGAGGGAGCCCTAAGTAAGTGGCTGGAAGCGCACTTATTTTACAGCCCAGAATTTTAGCATTTTAAGTTGTCTTTCCTCAGGAGTGTTGAAGAAGAAAATGGAGCTTTTATCATAATTGATCTCTTGCCTAGAAGCAGATTCATAAAGTTGCATAATAACCTTCATAGCCTTAGCTTCAATGATAGAAGCCAATAAAAGGAGGATTGTATCATCCGCAAATTGCTGATGAAAAGCAGCTTGACTGATGGAAGTGGGCATTGAGCCTTTCAAAAGACCGTCAATGATTGCTTTACCAATTGTTCTACTAAGATTGTCTGCCATAAGAATGAAGAGTAGGGGGGAGATGGGGTCCCCTTGCCTTAGTCCTCTGCTGCTTGTGAAAAATCCCACTGGCTCACCATTAACCACCACTGAGAATCTGACCGTAGAGATACAAGCCTTAATAATTTTTCTGAATTTGGCCAGAAAACCAAATTTAATTAAGACTTTGTCAAGAAAAATGCAAGAGACCTTGTCAAAGGCTTTATTCATATCGAGCTTAAGCACCATATTCACTTTTTTACTATTCTCCATAGAATGTATGGTCTCATGAACCATAATCACTCCATCTTGGATAATCCTGCCTTTAATGAATCCACTCTGCTGCCTCAAGATTAAATCATTCATAATGAATTGAAGCCTGGTAGCAATGATTTTGGTAAAAATTCTATAGATAGCATTCACAAGGCTGATGGGTCTGAAGTATTTGAAGTCTTTCACATCCAATTTTTTTGGGGCTAGCACAATGTGGGTGTTATTCGGCTCTTTCAAAAGATCTCCAGTTCAATAGAATTAATTCGCCACTCTAAGAAGATCATCCGAACATATTTTCCAAAATTTCTAGAAAAAGTTAATGGAGAAACCATCCGGTCTTGGAGCCTTGTCACCTTCTAGAGTAAATACAGTTTTTTGCAGCTCTTCAAGCGTGACAACTTTAGTGATATATTTATATCTCTGCTCCTCAATTTTGTCTTGGGGAATAGCCTCCAACATGAAAGAATTTGCCTCAACATTAATGATATTCCTCTCATTAAGAATTTTTTAATAGAAATTTAGAGCTTCTTCTTTGATGCTATTGGGATCTTTTATAATATTTCTATTACTTTTAGCCACTTCCATGATCCTATTAAAAGCTTTGTGCTTCAAAGTGGTCATATGAAAAAACTTTGTATTCATATCTCCTTCTTTAAGCCAGATAGCCCTAGATTTTAGTCTCCATAAGGATTCTTCTCTGCTGCAAATCGTATGTAGCTCTGAGAGAATATTCTTTTCATCAGGTTGGTCTTCAATAGATATCCCCATTGTATTCATTTTGATTTCCAAATCCTGGAGATTTTGTTTTAACTTCTTTTTTTTATCAAACACATTGCCAAAAACTCTTTTATTCTAGATTTTAACTTGTTTTTTCAACATTTTTGAGCTTTTGAATCAATCTAAATTGAGCAGTGCCTTCACCATTCCAAACCCACCACTCTTTAATTTTTTCGTCAATGTTGTCATGCTCCATCCACATCTTTTCAAATTTGAATGAGCTTCTAATAGGCTTAGTCCAATTGAGAAGATTTAAAGCAATCGGATTGTGGTATGATCCAATTCTGGGCAGGGAAGAGAGGTGAAAGTCTTGATTGAGAATCCAACTAGCAGAAATCAGGGCTCTATCCAGTCTAACCTGGATAAGATATTTTCCTAACCTTCTGTTATTCCAAGTGTATTTATTCCCATGGAGATCCACATCTAAGAGATTAAGCTCAGCAATAAAATCAGCAAATTCCTCCATACCTGTGGAAAAGCTGGAGTTTCCTCCATATTTTTCATCTAGGTTTAGAGGAGAGTTAAAGTCACCCATGATAAGCCAGTTAACTGTACTGTGTTGGTTTCTAAAGATCTTAAGATCAGACCAAAGTTTACGTCTCCCACTAACCGTATTGGGGGTATAGATATTAGAAAGGATCCATTCACCATTGTTCTCAATAGCATGAAATTTAATAGCAAGATGATTAGTGCTAGCATTAAGAACCATACCAGTACAGTGTCTTTTGTCCCAAAGAGTAGCTAGACCTCCAGAGGCTCCCTAAGAGTCCATCATAGCCATTTTAGAGTTTTCCCAAAAACTCTTTTTATTAATTTCAAGGATCTTAGCTTTCATCTTAGTTTCCTGCAAAATCAAAATATGAGGACTACCAGAATCACGTAACTCCTTAATGATTCTCTGTTTGGAGTTTCCATTTAGACCTCGGATGTTCCAAGAGATAATATTCATTTAGTAGGAGTGGGAGTTGGGATTTACCTGATGGCTCAATTGACGTTGAATGCCATCTGCAATGTCTCTCTCTGTTCTCTTGGATCTAAGATCCTTTTTTGAGGGCCTACCTCTTTTATAACTACTTCCAAAATCTACTAGCCTTCTAGCAGAAGATCTAGTAGTTCTGGATGTTGAAGTTTCCCAGTTGTCCAATTTATTTTTCTTCTCACTGTAGAGTGATTCTGGGATCATTTCAAAACCTTTCATTCTCTTTTTTTTTTAGATGACCTCTATGAATCCAGAAGTTAGCTCCTCATCTTCCTTAAATGGCATTACTTCTCCCTCTTCCTACTCTTTTTGATTCCTGTCAATAGAGTGTGGATCTGCTGATCTGTTGCTAAAGCAAGGAGGTAAAACTACTGATTTGTTGTCGAAGCAAGGAGGTATATCTGTTGATATTTTACTTTCACCCCTTGGAGTGTTTTTCTGCAATGTTTCTTCAAAACCCATCTTATCCTTATCAAATATTTCCTTAATGATGCACAGTGAGTTATCTATATCAGCTTCCTTATCCAAAGTCTGATATAGATCATTAGGGATGATATTTATCTTTACATATCCTTCTTGTTCATCCACCTCCATAGTCACCTTTATAGGGTTTTCTAAGCCCTCTTTGATAGGTACTACATGCAAAGTTACCACTGGGGTTTTTGGATGCCAGACCAGGTGTTTCCTTATTGGATTTCTGAACCCCCTTTTCCCCCCATTTTTATTGTAGTTCAATTCAGTCTGGTTAGGGGCTTTGTCTTCTCTCTAGCTTTCAATGTCAAGAACCCTGCATTCCTTTATCAATTCTAAGTCACCCACAGGTTGTTTTTTCTTTTTGTGCTTGTCCTCCTATGAAGAGATCTCCTTATTGGGACTTTTTTGGTGAAGTTTCCTATGCGATGACGTTGCTTACACCTTAAATGAAATGTTTCAAATTCAATTTTTTCAGTCCACATTCCATACTTAGATTTCAAGATGATGTGCTCTGGTAACTCCTGTTCCATTTCAGAAGAAATGCATAATCAAGAAAAATCAAGTCTGGATCTGTTTCTCATGGGCCCATCCAGCCCAATCGGAGCACCTAAGGACTTAGCAATGTTTAGAAAAATTTCATCATCCCAAAATTGCAACGGTAGCCCAGGGATTTTACACCAGATTGGAATGGTGTTTATATTTTCAATACTAGGGTCAAACCCTGGATACCATTTTTTTAAAAAGAGGCCCATGTTACCCAGCCACCATAGTCCTCCCAGAAGCACCGATTCCAAATCAGTCTGCTGATTAAATTTTTCTAGAAAAAAACCCCGTGGCATGATGGTAATACTCAGATCCCCCTTAGGTTTCCACTTTCTCAGAGCCCATTTTCTAATAAAATAAATATTAGGTCTAGAGCCTAGAAAATTACCAACAAGTGAAAGATTCACTTTTCTCAAAGCCCTATTAACGCAACCATCTGGGACCAACAGGAAGGTAGCACCTTCATTGTCATTTTCCCACGTGAGCTGTCCTCTTTCAGGAGATTGCGGACCCAATTTTTTGTTAGGGTTTTGAAGAATCTTATTCCAGGCCAAAGGTGTGGATCCCAACGTGTCCGCTTTTACTGTTTGCAGGTTTTCATCCGTCTGATTCTGGTCAAAAAGCAGCCTCTCCTCAGCTAATCTTGGCCTAGAACGTAAACATTCTGTAGCCAACACTGTAGAAACCACACTGACTGTACCTTCGTCACTTTCTCCATCGCTCCACTGTAGAAACAACCTATTAAACAAAATAGTCTTAAATGTTTTACTAACAATTGAAGGCGAAGATGAACATGGGTATTTCTCAAGAATGGTTGATCCAAGTCGATAAAGAGAAATTCATGTTTTATTTTTTTTCAATTATTTGTTGATGGGTGCTTGTTTGATTGGTTTTACAGGCAAGAGACACTTTATACCTCATAGATAGGGTCTTGGCTATGTTTGATAGGATTATAGGGGATGTGAGGGATGCAGAGTGGGATCACCTGGACGTAGTTGGATTATGAATATTGTGCCATTACTAGAGGGTTCCACAAGACATAAGGTTAATGATAACATCGATTGATAGGTGGGATCTAAGGACCAGCATGTTTTGGTTCCAGACTGGAGAGATGATTGTTACACTGGAGGATGTGTACCAAATTTTAAGATTACCAATATAGGGGGAGCCAATAGTTCCCATCACAACAGAGAGGAGGTTGGGTGCATTGACACATTTTTTGAGTTGATGCCTCACACACTACGTTCACTTCCACGACATTCCATATAGAGGCACAATACTAGCCAGAAACACCAAGTATCTGACTAATCTATATGATGATGATAGGGGTTTCATGCTATGCTTTACCAAATTCAGGAAGAGCTAGATTTCCATGGGTATTCTCAAGGGTTTTGGCTAACATGGTGGACCACATGATAGTGTTTTCATTTGGGAGAACTCTATTGGATTAAGTATATCATGAGTTGTGGATGTATGTTACGGAGAGGTGTTCGGGACAGGATGTGGGATTATTATAGGTCAATAATCAGCATGGATCAAATGGTTGTATTTGGGGCAGTTTTTCTACAATAATTCCTATCACATGTCTATTAGTATGTCACCCTTCAATACTTTGTATGGTTATGATGCTTTTTATTTTTTGGATGTTGTCATTCCATATAGTAGAGTTCTAGGGGCTAGAGATTTGGTACAATAGAGTCAAGACATCATGAAAGCACTCAAAGACAACCTTCTGTATGCCCAAAATCGGCAAAATTTATATGTAAATTAGCGAAGATTGAGAGCTCATTTAAGGTAGGAGATATGGTTCTTTTGAGGTTGCAACCCTCTAGAAAATATTCCCTTAGAGGGACAGGAGATGAAAAGACAAAACTAAGGTTTTATGGTCCCTAAAAGCTCATAAGGAAGGTGGGGAATGTTTCATATGAACTAGAACTTTCGGCACAAAGAAAAATTCATAATGTATTTCATGTTTTATGCCTCAAAAAGGCATTAGGACAACATGTCACTTCGTCCATGGAGTTGTCCCCTCTTGATTATGAGGGGAAATTGGTGCTAGAACCAAACGGTGGAAACTATCATGGATGTTCATGAAAGGAAGCTAAAGAATATGGTCATCATAGAGTATGTGGTACAATGGAGGGATCTACCTCTTAAGGATGTTATATGGGAAGGTGCAGAAATTTTGGAGCATCCAAGCTTACAATTTCTCGAGGGAAAGCAATTTGGGGAAGGGGGGACTGAAATGTCCCCTTCTCTAAAATACCATGTCGAAGACCCTTAACCCAATTTTGTTTCCTGATGGATAAGGGGTTAATAAAAGGGAAACTTAGTCATAATGAAGTAATTATAAAGTGCATTACAAAAAATTATTATAAGCACTTATATTAATTTAGTAATGACAAAATAAAAATAGAAAAGGAAAATTTACTTTATGTTTTTTATTTTCCCCTAGAGGAAAATGCGACCCATATGGAGAGGAAAATATGCAAGGGAAAATATTGAATAAAGGTAAAGTGAGTTGATTGGTGGTTTTGGGTGGCTAGAAGGCTAATATATATTATAAAAGTGGGTCAATTTTCAAGGGAAGGCATCTTTTTTGCATATGATAAATTCTAATTTTTGGTATAAGCTTGTATGCTTTCCATATCAACTCTAAAGGATGAAAACCATTTGTAGTTTTCTTTAGAGGATGAAAACCCTCTTTAGCATTGGAAGAAGAATGAAAAGTAGTCTTCTCTTTTGTTTTCTAGCAGTGTTGAAGGCTTGATTTGTATATTTGGTAATGATTCCAGCTATGGTTTTAAGGGAGAACATTGTTGTTGAGTTCTACCTTTAATTTCAAGATTTTCCATAGTGGAACAACCCATATTTTGTGCAGTTCTAAGTGATATATGCCTTATTCTAATCATATCTACTTTGTTGTTCCATAATCATATTTTTTAGAGCCAAGATCAGCATCTTTGAACATTTTTTTGGCTAAGGAAATTATATTTTCAAATGTGTCTATGAGTTGTGCACCCGTAGATTTATTAATAAAATTTTAGCCTTCGATTTGGACCGAATTTGGTATTTTTCAAGTATTTTTACAATAATAAAATCAGTTGATCTATTTTTGGTAATTAAATAGTGGTTTTACTTCATTTAGTGGTTTTTCCAACTACTTGTGCAAGTTTTCATTTATTTAAATAATTCAGATATGTAATTTTCTATCAAGTATATGTTCCATTATTTGATATTTTTTATCAGATTATATATTGTTTCGTTTGAGGGTTTAAATTTTCCAATTGGGGAAATTACACAATAACCCTCTTTTACTAATAAAAATATATCCATAGCATTTTAGTAGGTTCGTAGTAACTTGTATGTTCAATAACATATTACAGAATTGGCGCAAGCTAGTAATCCAATAATTCAATACACAAGTGTGTTTGTCAACAACATAAGTTTTACATGGAAATGGTGGGTCAAATTGCATCACTATGTTATGCATACATCTTCAAATGAATAGTACAATGTTTTTGATGCTTTGCAGAAGTTTTCATGACTTATGACAAGACAAGGATACTTTACAAAGAAAATTGTCACCTATAGTTTTACTTACACCAAACTACAACCTTTCATGAACAAGATCACATACTTCATCTTAAGATGTTCACGTTACCAACACGTGCACATATCAATTATGTGCATCTACAATGAAATCCACAAATCCATTGGATTTAATTTGTAAAAATATGTAGGCATTCAATCTAAAGGCTTATGCATAGTCTTGTACATAACAAGAAGTGCATGATATTTGAGAACATAAGGACTCAAATTGAAATTATTTGTTTCATAGAAGAACAAGCCGATGAAAATTATCCTAACTTATAATTACACTTTTTTAGCTGATTTATATACATCAAATTGTGTTGTAATTATAAATGTATTAAAGAAAATTTGCACCTTATCTTGCATAGAGGATTGGGGCACATTAAATTTTAGAGGCTTCAATAAATGGTATATAGGAAGCTTTTACTATTTAGCACTAAGGTAAGATTGTAATTCAGAGTTTCTTAGTTCTATAAGAACTTACCCTTACACTAAGAAAGAAAGGTCATTTTTGGAAGAGAGAAGTTCAAAGGTAATTAACCAAGATTTCAATGTGATGCTCTTAAGATTGGACCTCCAAACCATTGTCGCATAATTCGATATCAAAGCATGGTTGTTCCTTGTCAATAGGCATTAATTGTTTGATTTTTGCTTTATGAGTATGGGAAGAAAATGGTGAAGAAATATTCCTAAGAAGATTGTTAGCTAAAAGGTGTAGCAGATTGTAATTACTTGATTTCAAGTGCTAAGAAATGGCACATATAAGAGGTAGTGCTAAAATATGCTAAGAGTACCCATACCTCTAAGAGTTGTTGAATCACCATAGTTGATGAAATGAATGCAAACCCATTTGGCTATGGAATATGCCAACACGAATGTGTTGTAATGGATGAATACCTGAGCAATGATGAATTTTTCATGGAATCACTTGCATATTAAGTCCAAAAAGAACATGTTAATGAATGAGAAGATATATTCTTAGGTGTGATCACAAGGATGGGAAATAGACCTAAGTTGGATATTCAAATTATGTCTAGAATTTTAAATTTTGAGGAGCTTGATGTGAATTGGATCATTGAGTTACATATATACTTGGAATATTAAGGTGTGGAAGATCCCAAAAAAAGTTTAATTTTCTTGCATTAAGTTGAAGGTTGTGCATCTCTATGGTGAGTGCATAGGGGTAATGACAAGATGAATCAGTATAAGCTAGTGATAAATTTGAAGGCTATGTTCATGCCTATGTATTATAGTAGGGTCTCTTTAAGAAGTTTTAAAATTTGTGACAGAAGGAGGTAAGTGTTAAATATCACACTAAGGAATTTTATAAAATCACTGTTATCCAAAATTCACCCCTCAAGGTAATTTTGGATAACCTGCATCATTTCTTCAGGGCTTGAGCAAGTAAAATTGGTCTAAGGCCCAAAAATCAGGTTTTTGAGGTCTCTTTGCCTTACTCTAACTTTCTTGTCCAAGGAAAAAATCTGAGAAGTTAGAAAAATTTGAGAAAATCTGAAAAATGGCTTCAGATAGTGTATTGCGGGTAAATCATATATTTTCATCCTGGACCGCACACAGGTCAATGGGACACGGGGGACCCGCATAGCCAAAATTTTTGTAGGCAGTTCAAATAATCAAAATCAAGGAAATTTGACCCAGACAGTCTGTGGGATGTTAGGACACGCGGGACCCGCATAGCTGAAATCACCGCAGGTCATTCAAATCGGCAAAGTCAAGTTTTTTTTGCCCAGGATGCACAAGTACGTGAGGGACATTTGGGACCTGAAAAGTCAAAAAATCCACAATCTAAGCAAATTGGAAAAATTGGAAGTTTTTGTCACGTGTGGTCCACGGGACAATTGTGACGTTGGGACACACGGGCTCTGAAAAGCTGACTTGCCTAATTTATAAAGCGGGTCAAGAGACATGCAGAGGAAGCGAAGGTCAATGGCCCTCACGACCTGGTCAATGTTGGGACATTTGGGACATCAAAGGCCGAAATCACCACACCAAGAGGGAATCGGAAAAAGTGGAGGTTTTCAGCCTAAGTCGCACAAGGGACATCCAAGACTCCGAGACCCAAAATATCCGATATGTCCACATGAAAAGGAAAACAGTGCAAATCAGATCCCGAACTTCAAACGGCCATAAATTTTGACCCCAAGCTTTGATTCCTTAATTTTGATGAGGGTAGATATGTAAAAATAAAAGGAACATATTCCACTCCAGTAAAGTAAATGCTCATTCCCATTAAATGACAGAAATGCCTGGCAGACCCAAAATAGTTGCCCGCACTCAGAAGGCCATAACTTTTGCGTCTCTAAATGAAAACACACAAAATTGGTACCGTTGGAATTATGGTTCTGAGAATGATGCACATAAATTGATAAAATTGGAATTTGATGAAGAATCAATGGAGAGTTTTCAGAAAACGTGCCCAAGTTCATAACAATGTTTTATTTGATAGCTGAGATGCATTAATGAAGCATGGGATGAAATTTTTCACTGCTACAAGTTATGGGACAACATTGGAGACCTTTTGCAAGCAACATACCATCATTTCTATCCATTTACTACCTTTTACATGTGGTTGAAGGATAGATTTCTAGATTTTCATTTTTCCCTCTATCTCTCCTCTTGGAAATCTATAAATTGGAGTGTTGGGCTCATTAAAAAAGAGGAGATAGTTTTGAGTAGCAAAACTGTTATGATCCTCATGTGTGGATTTCACTAATGCCTTGAGGTTTTGGTGTAACAGTTTATTACATTTGGTATCAGAGCAACCACCAAAGTTCGAGTCCCAACACGGGTAGCTACGCCGACATTGTAATGTTCGACCGGGGCTCATATAAGGCAGGGTGTGGTCCCGCTATACAGGCGCTAATCTAGCCCAGGGTCTGGGCTATAAAAGTATGGTGGGATGTTATGATCCTCATGTGTGGATTTCACTAATGCCTTGAGGTTTTGGTGTAACGGTTTGTTACATTTGGTATCAGAGTGACCACCCAAGTTTGAGTCCCAACATGGGTAGCTACGCCGGCATTGCAGTGTTTACCCAAGGCTTATATAGGGCAAGGTGTGGTCCCACTATACGGGTGCAAATATAGCCCAGGGTACGGGTTGTGGAAGTGTGGTGGGATGTTATGATCCTCATATGTGAATTTCACTAACACGTCGAGGTTTTGGTGTAACGGTTTGTTACAAACTTTGCCAAAAAAATTTCTGAAGCCAATGTGCTGCAAGCCTTTGTCATGGAGTCCTTGCATGGTGATCCAGGGCCTTATTCTGTAACACAAAACTATTTCATTTTTTCCTCTCTATCTCTCCTTTTGTGATAACAGTTCTCCACATTCCAGCAAATGTATTCATAATAATATCCCATACGTGCACAATGAGAATGAATCCCTGCAGAGTATAAGGTAGACACAATATATTTGTAATAGGATTGAAAGGGAAAGAAGAATGCAAACAAATATAGTAGGGGAAGAAGTATCCAAAAACTTGTATCTATTTCTTTCTGTCCAGATGAGTGTACGAGAAATCAACAAACACAAAACAATGTTGAGTATATAAGGGCTTAGTACCTTAGAGATGGTGATGGATGATACAGGCACAAAGTTGATGTCAAACTCCTTGGTGTGATCCCAGCAAACCTGCAGCTCACATACACTAGAGAAATATTGATTAGAGATTTTATGTGGGAGTTTCCTGACAAAGCAGATCTAGGAAGTGTTAACTCCCTCATACTCTACCAACCCTCGTGTAATAAGAAATAATGATAAGATACATGATAAAAAAAATAACATGCAAGTTGATAAACAAAGGAACTTGACCCTATGGGTGTGTAGATGGTGTTATTGATATGATTCGAACACAACATGCAACAAGAACCACACTACGTGAACTAAAGAATAATGAGCAAAGTATCGTGGGGATTATAGTGTCATTACGAGGACATCATGCGGATGATAAATAAGAACCTAAGAATTCAAAGCAACATTTTCAAAATTTTCTAACTTTTTTCTTCCTTTTTGAAATATGGGGGAAAACCCATATTTATAGCTTAATGGTGAGGTTAGATTGCAGGTTAAAAGATACTCAAGGTGAATAAAGTAACCCTGATTAAAAGATGTGATGTGATTCAGCGAGGCTCATAGTTTGACTTAAAGTAAAGAAAAAGATAAGGATTTGATAAGAGGTGGGGATATTAGGTGAAATAATGTATTCTCTTTTTTAATTTTAAGAGTGGGATGTTGGATGGGTGCAGTATTGCCCATGTTTTGCATTATTTTTGAGATGTGACAATATTTGGATTATTAAATGGGTATGTAGAACCTATTAGATGATTAAGACTATTGATTAATTAAAATCTAGATGGATGGGATTTAGAACAAAATAAAAGTGGGAGGAGATGTCCATGCAGGATGACGAAGAGGGGTTACACCCAAAAATAGGTGTCTACATTTGCCCCTTTTTGTTGAGTGGTTTGCGATAACAAGCCACAAGACAAAAACAAAAAGGGTTAGATGAAATATGTGTTTGAAGCTAAATGAAGACATGACCAAAGGAAAGATGCCCCAGACAAAAAAAGGATTGCAATAATAATGAACAAAAGTATGGTGGTGACTCTAATATCACATTGGTAGAGGAAAATTGCGGTCTCAATGGAGACAAAAGACAATGTTCTACAGACTAATGAGTGGGTGAAGACCACTGTAGTATGGATGTAAATAGTGATGACTAATGGGTCATAGGAAAACATCAAAATATGTGCAACTAAATGTGAAAGATGTGCGCAATCCTTTATCTACAAGGAATCGTGTGAAAAATTATGCATCCAAAAATGGATGAGAATGAAGATAATGATGCCCCAACACAGGGCACGAGAAGGAAAAAAATTGAGTTATATGCACCGACAAGTACAAGGATGAAAGGTGCCCCAACATAAGACATATAAGATATCCCAAGGGGAATAATCATAAATGTGTACATGATGAGTAGACATGATAGAAGGGTGAGATAAAATACCCCAAAAGGGTGATAAATATGATGGTAATCATGTTTCATAGGAAATATGCATAAGTGTTAGAAAATTAGAAGGTGAAAAAAGAAAAAGCAGTCCTACTTGTTCGGTAAGTAGGATAAGAAGTCAAGATACTTTTGTGACAAAGCAACAACAGAGAAAATATTAATGGAAGAGTAAAAGATCAGATAGGTGTTAGTCGTTATGGTATGAAGGATGAAGATGATAGATGATAGAGATAAGAGAAAGCAGACATGGTGGGAGTAGAGTGGGCATAGTGGAGGAGAGGAATCAAATAGTAGAGAAGGATGATAAGAGAGGTGAGAAGATAGATGAAAGCAAAAAAGAGAGATAATGATAGTTAATAAGAAGGTAGTGGGAAAAGATAAGGGGGAAATAAATAGGTAAGGCTTGATGGACCTGGAGAAAAAGAAAATAGAGAAAGAGAACAAGAGATGAAAGGAAGGAGGAAGATTAAACAAGAAGAAGATGAGATGAGATGGGAAAAAAGAGTAGAGGGGGTGGTGAACGTATAGAGATGTACTATAGTAAAGAAGCAGCAGAGATAATAAAGAGGAGAAATGGTGGAAGAAATAAATGATGAAGGACAAAGAATAAGACAAGAAAATGACATAAGAAGGGATGAAAGGGAGATGGAGATCAAAAACCAAGGGTGAGAAAGAATGGATCATGAAAGAGATGACAGAGCTAAGAAGGAAAAGAGATGAATAATATTAGAGAACGATGATAGGAGAGATGAATATGAATAGTAGGATGGAAAGATGAAGGAGATGAAGAAGATGAAGTTAAAGAAGATGGGAGAGGAAGTAGAATAGAAAAGAGAAATAAAGGAACCATAAGGAGCTAAGAGACTGCAGAGGAGATGAAAGAATGGAAAATAACTAATGTACAAAGATGGAATAAGATAGGGGTGGTAGAGAAAGAAGTTCAGTAATGGGGGAAATGGAAATAGGAGGGAAAGAAGAGATGATAGAGCCGAAACAGGAAGGGAATTTAATCCTCGTGTTAGGGGTAAGACCCAGGTAAAAAATATGAAATAGAACGCATGGAAATGTATATGGATGGTGGGGTGATTAAAAAGATGGGACAACGTTGGTGACTCAGGTTATCAATGGAGAAGTAGGACGAAAGTGTAAGGAGAAGAGGGGATGAAGATGATACAGAGGAAATGAGAGAAAACCAGGGGTAGAAAGGAGGAGAGGACAACAGAGAAAATGATGTAAAGGTAGTATGTGATGAAGACAGTAGAGATATTGAAGAAGGAAAAAGGAAGATGGAAGGGCAATACTAGTGGATGGATGTTAGGAGAAATCCTCCAATAATGATCAGAGGGCACAAAAGAAAAAAGGAAGGAAGAGAAAAAGGAGGAGGTAAAAAGGAGTGAACGGGTATGTGTAGAATGGGGATAAATGAATGTTAGGGGAAGTCCACCAATAATTCTTAGTGTGAGAATGGAAGATGACGATGACATAATGTTAGATGAACAATGATAATGACGAGTAAGTATGGTGGTAGATATGGGGAAGTATTCTAGAAAATTGACTAGAAAGAGTAAAGAAAGAAGGGATAATGAATAGTGTGGAGAGGATGATGAGGAGAGAATGTAATGGATGAGGATGTGGATGAAGATGAAATAAGTAAAGATGAAGGAACGAGACATAGTAAGAAATGGTATGAAGTGGTTAAGTTAGATTTCTGAATGAGGGATGATGGAGATGATATTTGAGGAAGTTTGAGATATTTTGTGTGAGTAAAAAAGAGAAGGAAAGAGGATGTATTTATGGGGAATGAAGAGAAAATACGGATGGTGGGAATGTGAAGTAAAGGGGAAAGACAAGAAGACATATCATTCTTAAGAGAGACTCTTAAGTAAGATTGTCATGTCGTAGGAATGGTAAGTAAGATCTCCAATCCGAAGAAGAAGAAGAATGATGAAAATACTGAGTGGTGTATACCAAAACAGAAAAGGAAATGAAAGGAGGTGATAACAAGGAAACAAAGGAGTGTGACATGAGTGTATGGAGGAATGTATGTAGTGTAGGATGGATATTGTAAGGGGAATTTGTAATTATGATGCCTATATTGTGCGAGTGATGATGCTAGAGCATTAAGCAGAAGTTATGGCATAGGAAGATGTTTCTAGTGTGGAATGGAATAGAAAATGGTGGAGGAGTTTCTACAACAGAAGGATCTTAAGAAAGAGATGCATTGTGATTAAGAAGCATGTGTGAAATGGGTGGTTAAGTAGAATTGTTAAGCTAAAAGAAGAATGAAAGGGAAATGGAATGATAAAATAGATGCCAGCAAAAGGATATTAAGAGAAAAACACAAAAATAATGGCTCAGGTGGAGGACATGTGAAGTATCGAAGAAACAACGGAGAAGGACGAAGTGGGTGAGAAGAGCAGCAGAGAATTAGATGGGGTGGATTTTAGGAGAAAATTGGGTTAACAAGGAAACTAGGAGGAAGGAATGGTCAACAAACGTGATTACAAATGAGACCTTGTTCAGTTAGATAGGTCTACCTTGAGTAGGATTTATGTGTTGCGTCAGGAGTTACGTAGATGTGACAAGCTAGGGATGAAAGGCTTGTGATGATGAAGAAGATGATGTCAACGCTAAATGAAAAAAAAAAAGAGCGATGGGAAAGAAAATTGGTGGATGATTATAGAGAAGAGAAGGATGATGCGAGAGAATGGATGGAGAAAGATAACATTAGTCATGATGGGGAATGAGAAGCTTCTGGATAATGAATGTTACTTGAGAAATAATCTCAAGTAGAATTCACAAAGTGCAATGGAGATCAAGAAGAATTCCCAAACCGAATAGTGTATTAAAGAGAGTGTGTAGAAATAGTAACATATTTCATAGATTTATGGATGATATTAATAGGGGACATCCTTAAGAGTAAAAATATTGATGCAGATTTAATGATATGAAATTTGATTTAAAAATATAATTGTAATAAAAGATGATTTTGATGAGATGAGTGTCACATAACCATAACAAGGGTCATGTAACAAAGTTATGCTCTTAACCGGATAAGAAGTAAACAAGAAAAGGTACTACTCAAAGCATTACACTTGCAGCTGATAGCAGGTGTTAGTACATAACTAATGAGCTTTGATTATACCAAAAGACCAAGAGGGAGATATGGATGAAATATTCTCATAATCTTAATATCGACATGACGAGGGATTTGAGATGTAACCTATATGCGGGAAGAAGTTTCTCCAAAGGTGGTGTTTCTTAAGTCTATGCCCCAGCTTTGGGAAAAGGAAAGAACAATAATAGAAGAAAGATGATCAATGCAGGAAGCTTTCCGAATGTCATGACAAAAGAGTAGCCATCCTTTGAGGGTATGGTCTACTATATATATAACATAGATGGTGAGAATTATATCCATCCTTCGAGGGGTCGGTCTATTTCTTTTTTTTTTTGCTTTGATTTTGATTTTAATTTCCATGTTGTTCATTTTATTCTACCTTTTTTATTTTATATTCACACCTGTCCTTCGAGGGATCAGTCTATTTTTGGATAACTTTGACTTCTTTTTGCATGCATGGATGTTAGCTTTACATGGGGGAGAGTTGGGGATAGTGAAGTAAACCACTTAGGAGGGGATAATGATGGTACAAGAGACACCCTGATACCCTTTACATGACTTTCATAGGAGAATGAGAGGGTGATGGATGTAATGATTACGGGGTTCTCACCAAATGGGAGAACTTATCCATAATGAACATGTTATAAGTAGAGCCATGGTACTCATATTCAAGGTCATATCAAAGTAGTGATGGTAGACCACATAATTCATATCATTACCATGAGAGATGGAAGTAGATAACGGTGGAGACATGGTCTAAAGAATAGACTATGCTCATAAGTGTGTGTACTAACAACAGAATGGTCATAAATGTAATGCATTAAGGGGTTCGATCTCTGGTTTACCATCAAGAGAAGCTAAGCGATAAGCCCTAGACACATACTTATGTGTGATAATATATGATCCGATCCAGTTGGGAGAAAATTTTCCCTGTTGGCTCCTTTCTAAGGTAGTGACATTTTGATTTTCTTTTAAAACCAGGTCACCTATTTTAAAATCATGCTCTTTGATGTGTTTGTTATAGGCTCGTTGGATATGATCTTAATAGACATGATGGTGCTCAAGAGCGAGAAGGTGATGTTTGTATAATAACTCAAGTTGCATTAGAAGTTTCTGGTGATAATCTTCATCATAAGGAAGTTACGAAGAGACAAATGTAAAGATGGAATTTAGACTTCAAGGGGAAGAAGGGCCTCGAAGTTGTACACCAGAGAAAATGGAGTAGCCCCTGTGGAAGTGCGAATGCTAGTGCGATAGGCCCACAGATCAAAGGGAAGTTGGAGATGCCAATTTCATCCTACTTGGTCGATAGTCTTGGCCAAGATATTTTGAAGAGTTTTATTAGTGGCCTCAGCTTGGCCGTTAGCTTGAGGATAATATGGGGAAGAAAAGCTAAGTTGGATCTTAAATGCATCACCGATTTTTTTAAGGTCCTTGTTTTTAAAGGACTTCCCATTGTCCATAATAATTTTATGTGGAACACCTAAGCGGAAGATGATATGCTGATACATAAAATTAATGATTGGGCCAGATTTAGTAAATGTGAGTGGGATTTCCTCTACCCATTTAGTGAAATACTCAATAGTAGTGATGATAGAATGATGTTGTTGTGATGAATGGGGATTTATTAGACCAATAAGATCAAGGCCCCATTGTGAAAAGGGCCATGAATCTTGGGCTGGATATAAATATTGGCTAAAAACACGGATAAGATTAGAGTGTTGTTGACATCTTACACACTTCTTGACATATTCACAACAATCGTGGTTTAGAGAAGGCCAATAATACCCGAGACAAAGAACACATTTGGCAACAGATAATCCACTAAAATTCCCACCACAGATACCATCATGGACTTCTTGGATAGCTCTAGAGGCTTCATGGGATTAAAGGCACTGAAGAAGGATACCATCAAACCCGCGCTTATAAAGAATACCGCCAAGGATTACATAATGAGTAGCACGTTGGATAAAATATCTCCTAGCATTTTTAGAAAGATCAAGGGGAGTAATGGATTTGGATAAATAATAAAAAATTTACAAATACCAGAGATCTGACGAATTAGATTCGACCAGATGAATTTGAGATATGTCATAGAATGGTTATTTACGATGATATATAATAACCAAAAGCTTGGGCTCTTGCATTGTCTAAGGGATAAGGGGCGCGAGGGATGCTATTGTATCAGCAAAATGATTGGTCGAACGAGGGACATGTTAAATAGTGTAAGAATTGAAGGATTTAAGAAGAAGATGAGAAATGTCGTGATATTGTTGTAGAATATGATTTCTACACTGATACTCTACAGTGACTTACTTTATTACTAGTTCAGAATCACCAAAAATGTCAAGAATATGGACACCTAGAAATATAGCAGCTTCTAGTCCTAGTATAAGGGCCTCGTATTCTGCCATATTGTTTGTACATTCAAAATCTAAATTAAAAGCTAAGGAGATAGGGGAATCCCTAAGAGGAATAAGCACAACACTTGACCCCCGGCCTTGCTAGCATTTAAAACCATTGAAGAAAAGAATCATTTTAAGGGGATCATGATGAAATTGATTGATTGATTCATCTGGGAAGTGATTAGAAGGATTTTATGTATTGAGAAGAGGGGCTTCTGCTAATTGGTCAGTGATAGCTTGACCCTTAATTGCCTTTTGAGGAATGAATTCCATGTCAAATTCGGCCATGAGTAGAAGCCATCGGGTTATGCGATCATTATGATATGGCTTAGAATGCATTACTTTGAGAGGTTGGAAATTAATAACAATATAGGTTTTATGATTAAGAAGATAGTGTCAAAGTTTTGATGCAACGAAGAAAATAGCACAACATAATTTTTCAGCTTCAATGTATCATGTTTTGAAGTCATGGAGAGTAAGAATGATATAATAAACAACCTGTTCACTTCCTTAATCATCACAGTGTGCTAACATAGCTCCTAGAGCATGATCAGTTACAGAAATATATAAATAGAACGGATCCCCTTCACGTGAAGGTGTGAGTATCGGTGGAGATAAAATATATTACTTAAGATATCCAAAATCCTTTTGACAGTTTTGGTCCCAATCAAAGGTTATGTCTTTTCAAAGAAGGTGATGAAAGGGTTAACATCGATCAGAAAGTTGTGATATGAAAGTCGACCTTGAAGACTGTGAAGTTGTTTGAGATTGGATGGAGGAGGCATTTTGATAATTGCTTTGATCTTTGCAGGGCCAACCTCAATGCCTCTGATAGAGACAATGAAGCCAAGGAGTTTCCTAGTCAAAACTCCAAAAAACACACTTCGTCAAGTTGAGGGGAAGGAAGAAACGAATGAGATGCTTGAAAATTATTTCAACGACCGAGAGATGATCACATCTATGTCTATATTTTGCTAAAAGATCATCAACATAGTCTTCTACAGTTTGATGTAAGAGATCATGAAAGATATACATCATGGCTCGTTGATACATAGCCCCAACATTCTTTAAACCAAAGGGCATGACACGATAATAAAAGGTACCCCATGGGGTGATAAAAGATGTCTTGTGCTGATCTTTAGGTGTAATCAGAATTTTGTTGTAACTAGAAAAACCATCTATTAAAGAGAGCATCTCATGTCCTGCAATAAGATCTACAAGTTGATCAATACTTGGAAGAGGGAAATTAGCTTTAGGACATGCGAGGTTAATATCTCAAAAGTCAGAACATATACGAAGCTTTCCAGATGCTTTGGCGACATGTACAATGTTAGAAACCCATTGGGGATAATCAATGGGAATGATGAAGTTGGCAGATAGAATATGTTGCAATTCTTCTTTCACAAGAAGAGTAATTCGAGGATGCATTTGACAAAGCTTCTGCCTAATTGGTTTGGCATTGGGGATGACAATGATGTTGTGGATGACAGTGGAGGGATCAAGACCCGGCACGTCCAAATATGACCATGCAAATGCTTGGCTATGTTTGGACGAAAATGAGGTGAAGGTTTCAAGCTCTTAAGATTTCAAAGATTGGCCTATTTTAAGGATATGGTGCTCTTGAGGAGATCCAATAGTAATTTTGATAGTGGGTTCATTTAGGATATTAGACATGTCTGGCAGATGGGTTTTCTAGTCATGTGAACCTTCGGCTCCCATGTAGGAGAGAATGAAAGTGTCATCATTGCATTGAAGAATGTCAATGATAGGGGAATCTTCCTCTACCATTTTTGGATTTTTAAGGGGAAAATACCGGGTTTCATTTTCAGCTTGGTAAGTCACTAGTCTAAGAAAGATGGTGGAAATCAAAAAAAAGTTAGGGGGAATAGGAACCATATCATCTAGATCTGGATCTGTGCGATAATTAGATAGAGAAAAATCATTATCTAAGCTGGAAGGATAGTTGGATGGAGATAAGATATTATTTAAATTTGTAAGATAGTCAGATGGAGAAGAAGTGTGTTATGAATTGGTAGTATATCCGGATGGAGAAGAAGTGGATGAATCAAGATGAATGGGAGAAGATGTAGATGTGCCGGAAGGGTGTATGGTGGAATCATTATATCCCAAACCAAATTTTTGGCATGACTCATGGGTTTGGGCAAAGATATTTTTGTTAGGGCCTTACTCATAGCGCCACAAACCAAACTCCTTCCATGCACAATGAAAGAGGTATGTGTGAGAGAAAGATGGTTTACTAAGAAATCTGAAATCACCTATATATTGTTTGGTGTGAAAGTGATTCTCAGTATGAGAAGAAGGCTGATCAAATCCGCCATAATCTAAATTAGTTTTGAGGGAGGATGGGCCAAACGAGACAATTTACCCAACATTTGATTGATACATAGGGGCCTTATCAGGGTGGCCGAGGCGATTGGGAGAAGGAAGGGTATTGAGAGTGAGGAGTTGATATTCCCCTAAAGTAAGATTTTGCATTACTATATCAGAAGAGTCCGTATGAGGTAAGGTAGATGGAAGTACATAAGAGCTGGTGGATGCATCAGAAGAAAAATTAGTTTTGGGAATAAGGACATCCTTAGGTCTGTAGATCATGCGAGATGTCTTGGAAGGAGGGACCTCATCCGGAAGAGCATAAGTTGTCCCTTTATGTTTATATTTGATACAACGATGAAGAGTAGATGGGGCATAATGCATGGTGCGAATCCAAGGTCTCCCCAGTAAGAGATTATATTCGACTTATCCTTCAATGATGTAGAAAATCTCGTCAAGGAGTTTATGGCCGACACGGATAAGAAGAACAATCATTCCTAATGGGGGAGTCACAGCATCATTAAAGCCGTAAAGAACTATAGGAGACTTGGCAACAATGGTATTAGGCAATTTGAGCTGATTGAAGGTATGAGAAGAAATGATATTGATACTGGCACCATTATCAATCATGGTCTGATGGATGCAAGTGTCATTGATGTGGACTATGATGAACAATGGTAGATCATGTTCTTCTTGTGGTATCCTAGGGATTTCTGAACTTTCAAATGATATGGTAGCAGATGTTGTGAAGGCATGAGCTAAATCTGTGAAAGGTTGGGGCTCATCAAACAATACCAAGATTTGTTCTAAGACCTCCATAAGAGCATGTTTACAGTGTGGAGAGATTTGGATAATCTCGTAGAGTGACATTTTGACAGGATCCTGATGAAGTTGTTTAATATTGGTGTGTTCGATGGGAGAAGGATTCAAGTCAGCCAGAATAGATACCTTGGATTTAAAAGAATATGAAGATGTTGTTGTGGGATGATTGGTAGGAGCAGTGATGACAACCTTTGGTCATGAAGGAGGTGTAGAGGCATCAAGCTCCTTAGGAGGAGGGATAGCGACATAAGTCTTAGGGGTGGACGGTGAGGTAGAGTCAGGGTTATATGGTCTTGAACGGGTGGTTATCTAAACAAATTTGATGAAAAGAGGAGGACGATCCTCAGGATCATCCTCTTTTGATAATATGTTTGTGGGATCATTGGTTGTATCTTTATTTGGTAGTGGAGTACTAATAGGATTTCTTAATAAAAGGGGTGGTCGAGATGTTTAGACAGATGCATGTTGGGGTGTGGAAGTTGATAGGGGAGATGGCAAAGTTGGTTTGTCATAATTAATATTTTCACTGAAAAAATGATGCACAATGGCTTGGAGAGCTTTGCAATATTCAGTGTCATGTCTAGGGGCACAGTGAAATGCGCAAACAAGATTGGAATTAAACCAGGAAAGCCTTGGCACGTTTGGATTGAAATATTTAATTGGTGGTAAGGTGATGGCTGAGGCTTGAAGTAGCTAGTGAAACATGGTGGTATAATAACCTGATGTTATCGACGGAGAACCTTAGAATAATGTCTGTGAAGGTGGTGATGTAATAATGGCTTTGGAAATTTTTTTAGATTTGAGAAGGGAAGATGAATGTCCTTGATGCATGATATTATGGAAGACACAGACACCTTTGAATTTGCTTTAAAATATTGGTTGAAAAAGGGTGGTTGCATTATTCTAGTATTAGTATGGGTTGTTTGTGAAGGGAAGGCTCCTAGAATGGAAGAGGATGATGAGGGGTGTGGTCCTAAAATAGAAGGAGACGATGTGGCCTCCAGGGAGCTAGTATTGGGAATAGTGATGTCCACTTTTTGATGAGGATGTGAAGGAGAACGCTTGGGAAATGGGGGCCTAGATCTTGTATGTGAATGGGGATTATTAGGAGGAATGACAAGAATCTCTACAAGAGGAAATCAAGATGATATTGAATTGGATATTTATGGGGATTATGTGGATGTGTGAGTATCTAGTGGTATAGAGGAAAGGGGACGATAATTCGAAGTCAAGGAAAACTGGAATGTTTTCCAAAAATCATCAAGTAATGACTTGGTCGTGGAAGAGGGAGATGAGAGAGATGAATGTATAATAGTAGATGTAGTAGGTGTTGGTAAAAGTGTGGAAAGAGGGACTGGAAGTGAGGCTAAGGATGGGATAATAGGTAGAGGTGGGATAATTTTTGGTAAGGTAATTGGATTTGATGGAGTAGCTATAAGAGGTAATGACACAAATAATATTTGCACATGAGGAGGGGGTGGTAGGTGTGAATATAGGCGTGGGTGTAGGAAGGGGTGCCAAAGTAGGCATGGATGTGACTAATGTTGGTGTGGAGATGAATGTTGATGAGTTTGTAGATGTAGGGAATGTGTCAAAGGGGACTGGTGTACTGATTGATGAAGATGGTAAAGTTGTGGAGGAAACTGGATTCTTATCACCAACGTGGATGGTGTTTATGGTGTGGGTACTAGGGTTTGAGATATAGAAGTAGAGGTCATCTTGTTTGTCGATGTGGGTGTATGATTTGGAAATGGTTGTTTTAAAATATCTAATGGTTGATTAGGTGAGGCATTTGGGTTATCCACTTGAATTTCTCCCTAATCGATGAGTCTTTGGACTGAATCTTTGAATGTCTGACATTTCTCTATGTCATGTCCTCAGACTTGATGGTACTTGTAATAGTGATCCTCACGATACCACACAGGTCGTGGTCTAGATTCGTTAATAGGCTGGATAGGCGGCAGTGTGATCAAGTGTGTTGTTATCAATTTATCAAAGATGGTGCTGTATGATTCTCCTAAGGGAGTATAATTGGGCATTGGCCGTGTGAATCGTTGTTGAGTTACTATAGTAGATGTTGGGGTAGGAGATGATTTGACAATGACGGTGTTGGTAGTTGTCTTCGATTTATCATTTGATATGGATGGTCTGAAAAATTCTGTTTTGGGCTTATTTGTCTTTAATTTTAAATGCCCATGTTCTATAACATGTGTCTCAAGCTTGCGGGCCATGGTGAAAGCTTCTTCAAAAGTGTGAAATGATTGGATTTGCAAATTCGATGAAATATGCTTAGCGCAAGAACGTGTGAAGAGCTTGATGAGGTTGGTTTGAGGAAGTGGAAAAGATAATTGGTTTATAATATTATGCCATCGTGCAACGAAATCTGTGATGGATTCATCTTTGAATTGGAGAATGGTATACAGATTGTTGATGGTTATTTTGCATGCAATATTAATGGAGAAGTGATCAAGAAATAATTGCACAAGCTGAGAAAAATAAAAAATGGAGTATTATGGAATATTATTATACCAATCTAGGGCAGGGCCTGCCAAAGACATGGGGAATATATGGAGCATCAAATACTGGTCATGTGCAATGAGATAACACACATGTTTAAATGCTTGGAGATGTTGTTGAGGGTCCTCCTTACTGTTAAATTTGGAGAACTTTGGAAATTCCCAGTGTGGAGGCTATGGTTTCATGGGCACGGATGGATGAATGGGTTCGTTACATATTTGTTCGTAAGACAATGTAACTTTGGACCCTAACGTAGCAGCCTCTAGGTTGGCTAACCGACCTATCAATATTTACATGGGATCATTAGGAAGTGCCTGTTGAGCAATGAAAGGTGGTAGTTGGACTTGTATATGCGTGGGTGTCTGAGGAACTTGGTATGGGTGAGTGTAAATTATGGGTTGTGGTTGAGGTGGAGGTTGATAGAACATGTGTTAGTGGGAAACATGGGCATGGTATGATTGTTGAGATTGTGTAGGTTGTTGAGGTAACTGCTGAGTGGGGATATGGGTATAGATGGGTTGATAGACTGGAAGTGACACTGCATGTTGCAAAGGTATCATTG
This sequence comes from Taxus chinensis, assembly GCA_019776745.2. Classification (NCBI taxonomy): domain Eukaryota; kingdom Viridiplantae; phylum Streptophyta; class Pinopsida; order Cupressales; family Taxaceae; genus Taxus; species Taxus chinensis. The sequence continues at coordinate 167,516,571 of CM034149.1, forward strand.
GAGGAGGTTGAGAAGTAATGGCATAGACTTGGGACATAAAAGGAATTTTCTATTCAGATAAGGAATTTGACACATGGGATGGTTGAATGAAGGTACCAGTGACCATCGGGGCTGTCGTAGTGATAGGGATGGCAGTCACGATAGTCATGTTGATGTGAGGAAGATTGGGTCGGAATGGGCGTGACTACCTGGGTGGTCTGGTGTGCTCGATGGGTTGGTGGAGGATGAAGAAAAATCATGTAAGGCCATAGAATGAGAAATTTTAGAACTAGTACTATAAGGATAGACCTGTTGAAGTGGTGGGCCATCCAGAGGAAGGTGTATGTATCTTCTCAAGAGATAATATTGAATGGCCACAGGGTTGGCATCAAGAATTTGTCTAAATTTTGGGGGCGCATAAGAGGTAAGACGGAAGTACCACTAGGCTCTAATATAATAGAGGATGGAGTGGCAGGGCCTGGATGAGATGGAATGGTCTAACATCAAAGCTGTGACCGACTAGTACTAGGTAGGATATATTGGTAAGAGAATGGGTATTTATGGGGACCGTGGGGAGAGATATGGATGAGGAAGCCACTGGGATAGCTTATCGGCTGAGATGAAGCATTATGTGAAGTGGGGTTGTGTTCCATTTTCTTTGTACTAGATCGAGTGCTTACCGACATAAAATGATAGTTGTTATTATAGGAACCAAAAAAATGAGGCACAAAACAATTTTTTTGTGTTTTTTTTGTTTTGATTATGATTAAAAAAGAAAAGAAGATAAAATGGTTGCAAGAGGACCTAGAAGGAGATGAACTATGTTTGGTTTCGGGTAAGTTATGGCTGGGAAATGTCTGAAACATGGTTTTCTGTTGGGTGATCAAATCCCAATCAGTGAACCAGGTGCAAGGAATGTTTTAGTGTGTTAATTAGTTCATGTGAAGTTTCAGGTAGTGTGTGATGATAGGTGTAATGCAAAAAGTTAAACCCCTAGTTACACTATGTGAGCAAGCAGAATGCATGGGGTTTGTTTTACTCCAAATTTAAAAGATGAAATTTGATGCTGAAAATCACCCATGAAATGACGAGTACCATGCAGAAAAGAGGAAATAGGGAAAACTAGAGAATACCTGTATATTGCTTTTCCTTTTTATCTTATGACTACAGATGAGGTTGACAAGAGATTATTGGCAATGTGGTTTGAGTTTAAGATTTAATCTTTGGTAGCGCAATCATGTAAAAGCAAATATGACAATTAGTGAATATGACCCAAAATAGATATAAAGAATAAATAAATTAGAATTACAAAAATTATCGGGACTATTCGAATACAAGTTAAATTATAAATTAACGATGAAATAACTATAATTAAATAATGAATAGATGACGATTGTAATTCCCAAATAAATATTTAATTCAAATTGTATCGCTAAACGACAAACACTACATTCAAAATAATAAATTACAACCTATATTAAGCAAATAACAAACCAACCTAAAATTTATACAAATAAATGATAAAAGAATAAAATAATAATTAAGCTGCTTATACGATAAACAAATTTTATCCAACCCGATGTGAATATATATATTGCATTTAACAACTTATCAAATCTAAACAACTATTTATTAACAAAATAAAATATAGATATATAATACTAATGAAATATAGTTGAACGTTGAATGTTAATAGCTTATATAACGAGGTAAGACGTTTACACTTACCGAAGGTCTTTTTTACAAATGCCCAAAGGTCTTTTTACAAAAACCAAATTCCATTAGGAGGTGACATTGTCATGCACACTCCCCCTTAATGGAAACTCTAAAAATCCAAGCTTTTCATGAAAGTGACAAAACTTTGTATCACTCAAGGGCTTTGTGAAGATACCAGTAACCTGCTCTTCAGTCAGCATGAACTTGAGACCTATGTCACCACTTAGCACCTTCTCATGGATGAAGTGTATATGTATCTTAATGCACTTTGTCCTCTAATGTTGTATTAGATTATGTGTAAGAGATATGGTGCTTTAGTTGTCGCAGAACAAAGGAACACTATGTAGATCCTTCATCTTTATCTCATCGAACAATCTCTTTTGCCATAGAGCCTCTTTTGCAACTTCCATTGCACTTCTATACTCAACTTCTGTTGAAGAGAAAAATAGTTGGTTGCTTTTTGTTACACCAAGTAATGGCACCTGCACCAAATTTAAACACATAACCAGAAGTAGATTTTCTATCCAATACATCACCAGCATGATCAGAATCATAAAATCCATATAAGTTAGCATTTTCATTCTTAGTATAATGCAACACATAATTGATTGTACCTTTAATATATCTAAGAATCCTTTTTGTAAGATTTCAATCATCTCTATAAGGTTCTTGCATAAACCTAGAAGTAATTCCTACTGTATAGGAAATATCTGGTCTAGTGATAGTTATATATATCAAACTACCAACTAACTACCTATATAAAGTAGGATCAAATTTTTCACATGTAGGTTTATGATCAATTTTCAGTCCAACTTCCATAGGAGTAGAAATTGGTTTACAATCAATCATGTTAAAAAATTTCAGTACATTGGTTACATATTGTGCTTGAGAAACAACAATAGAATGTTTATCTTGAAATACAGCCATGCCAAGAAAATAATGTAAGAGACCTAAATCAGTCATTTAAAAGTATTGTTTCAATTTTTCTTTAATTCTACAAATTAAAGCAGGATTATCACCAGTCATAAGAAAATCATCAACATATATACAAAAAATGATAATATGTGATCCTTCTTGCTTAATGAATAGATCATTGTCAAAAGAACAATTGGCAAATCCTAACTGTTTAAAGAAAGAATTAATTTTTGCATACCAAGCTCTAGGAGCTTGTTTTAAACCATACAAGGATTTTTTCAATTTACAAACATAGTTTTATTTACCAGTTTCTTCAAATCCTTTAGGTTGAGACATGTAAAGTTCTTCTTTTAAATCACCATTCAAAAAGGTATTTTTCACATTCATTTGGTGTATTTCCCACCCAAATTGAGCGGCAATTGCAAATAAGGTCCTAACAGTACTCATTTTAGCTACAGGGGTAAATGTCTCAACATAATCAATACCAGGTTTCTAAGTGAAACCTCTAGCAACAAGTCTAGCTTTATGTTTGTAAATATTACCATCTGTATTATATTTTACTTTGGATAACCACCTAGACCCTATAATACTTATTTTCTCTGGAGTTGGAATCAACTCCCATGTTTGATATTGAATTAGGGCATTATATTCAGCTTGCATTACATTGATCCACTTCTCATCCTGAGAAGCTTCTCCAAAAATTTGTGGCTTAGGTTCATACAAGGTCATTAATGCATGGTACGTATGATAGCTTCTGGTCATTTTCCTAAGATTAATAGGATTAGAACTCTCTAACACAGATTGAGCCCATTTTGGTTTCTTAACTAGGGAGTTAGGAGATTCATAATCATCTATAGTATCAACATAAGAAATGTCATCATGACCATTTACTATATTCTAAATATCAAAATCATAACCATTATTAGAAATATTGACAGAGTTAGGAACATCTTTACTATTATCAAATGAACAAAAGTATTTTTCCAAAACCACCACATTGCGGTTTTCAGTTACTTTCCTTTTTACATGGTCGTAAATCCTTCGACCTGCAGTGTTAATACCATATCTAATGAAAACACAAGAGAAATAAGTCATATCAAGTTTCTTTCTTTTCTTTTTAGGAATGTATAAAGAAGCAGGACTACCAAAAACTTTTAGATGAGAAATATCAGGTTTTTTATTTTGAGCATTTTTCTAAAGGAGTTGAAAGATGAATAGCTTTGGTGGGAACCCTATTTAGAATGTAGACTGTTATGTTCATTGCTTCTGCCCACATAAATTTGGGAAGACTAGCAGAATGAAGCATAGTGCGAGCCATATCTAAAATAGTCCTATTCTTACATTCTGCAACACCATTAGATTAGGGAGAATGAGGAGAAGTTAATTCCCTTTTAATACCACAATCAATACAAAAAATTTCAAATGATTTGCTAACATATTCACCCCCATTATCTGTTCTAAGTCTCTTAATTTTATAATTTGAAGAGTTTTAAACAGATGCTTTAAATTCCTTAAATTTCCCAAGTACATCAGATTTATTTTTAAGAAAATATGACCAAATCATCTTGGTGAAATCATCAATGAAAGTCACAACATATAAAGAACCATTTAATGAAGCTACTTCAAGAGGTCCTCTAACATCACTATGAATAAGTTCTAGTGGGGAAGAGGAACTCTCTTCAAGATGTGAGTGAAAGGGTTTAGCACTTTGTTTTGAGCGTAAACACCCTTCACATGCATCATGAGAAGAAGAAAACACAGACAAACCTTTCACAATATTATATCTAGTCATTTCATATAAAATTATATAATTAACATGTCCTAATCTTTCATGCCATAGTTTTGAATTATTCAAACTTTGAGAAACAAAACAGGATGCAGAATAGAAATCATCAAAAATATACAAACCATTTCTTTGAATTCCTTCAGCTATTATATTATCATTACTATCCTTGATATACCAAGTATCTTTCAAATTTTGAATAGTCAAACCATCATGAGTTAATTGAGAACATGATAAAAGGTTCTTTTTGAGCTTAGGAACAAATAAAACATTATTCAACACACCATTAGCAAATTTTACTTTCCCTTTCTCTATTGCTTCTAAAGATGAGTTATCACCAAGATACACACGTTCATTGATTTTCACAACATCAAATAAAGAATTTGAAACACTAGTCATATGATTTGATGCACCTGAATCTAGAATCCATTCAGAATTAGAGGAAGAATACAACGCAACATATAATGCAACAGTTTTAGGAATATCATTAGAGCTATCCTTTTTCCTTAAATTGTATTTTGAAGAAACAATTTTTTTTTATTTTTATGGATAGGTTTCTTAGTTTTGCAATCTTCCTTTTTATGTCCAAATTTACCACATTTGTGACATTTACCACTAAAGCTAACACACAATTGATCAGAAGAAAAACTTTTCTTATCAACAAAAGAAGATTTAGATCTAAATTTTTGATCTGAGAAGGGCTTACGAGGTTTGAACTTTGAATTCTAAGTAAGAAGTGTCTGAGAGGCATCCTCCTTAGAGTCAAAGTTCATCATCACTTGCTCTTCCTGTATCAAAAGTGAACTCAAGGTATTTAAATCAGGTAGATCATTTTCATGTTTGATATTTAGAGTTCAAGATAGAAATAAAATTCTTAAATCTTTCATGTATATTTAACTGAACAATAAAGTAGATTAATTTTTCACCAATTAAATCACAATTGCATCCATCTAATTGTGCTTTAATATTTTTAATTTTGGCTAAGAAATTAACTACTTTTTCATCTCCTTTCATAGGAGTTATAAGCAATTCTAAAACTAATTTAATAATTTTAGATAAACACGTACCTTCATGCATGGATTCTAGTTGTGTCCATACCTCTTTAGGATGTTCAATATTACCAATGTGTAGAAGGTACTCATCGTTCACATTGTGCAAAATCATGGAAAGATCCTCCTACATTCGTTACGAGTATGTATTCATGTTATCTACAATTGCTTGATGACCGGTGGGAGAAACCTCAGATCCAGAAACAATTGTCCAGAGTTTCCTTGCCATAAGTTCTAATTTGACCCTGATCTTCCAAATGTTGTAGTTGGTTCCATTCAGGATCTGGGTTTTGTCAAGACAAAAATAGCTGGACGCCATTATTTTCCTGAACTTGTAAAACACACCCCATTATAATATACAATGTACCACAGAGTCAGATACATATTTATAAAAAAAAACCTTTTTAATAGAAAAAGATATAAATTTTATAGATCTACATAAACTATTTAATCATAATTAATTTTTTCATTACAATGCATATTAATTAACCTCTCATGATCAAAATAATAACCTGCAATATAAAGGGCTTTGCATTATACCCCAGACTTATATATAAAAAAATTCTAACCATATAGAAGTGAAGAAGAAACCCCTAAGAATGCAAAACAACTTACAAATTCTGGAAAAAAAATGTAGATAAAGATCCAACCAGCTTAAATTTGACGTTTAAATGACCGTCATATTGCCTTATGTTTGGTCTATTGTGACGGTCATTTGACCGTCAAATTTAATGAAGTCAAAACTTACTGTGTATTTCCATAATTTATTCTTGTATATAATATCCAGGGAATTAGATTCTTCTATATAATAGTAGGGAGGTTATATTTTAATACATTATATTAACCTATTATAATTTATAATGTAAAAATATATTCACTTTTTAAAAAAGAGGTATATAGTTTATATAATGTAAATAAAAAACAACATATAGTCTATAAAAAATTATAAACTATAGTATATATACTTTAAAAAAAAAAATACATATAACCCTTATTACGGGGCCCCTCATGAAATTTTTTTTAAAACATTTACCAGGCCATGTAATTTTAAATTCTACATAAACCTTAGAATTTATAGAGGAGACAACATTTTTCACACTTCCAATGGAAAAAATTCAAATCCTATTTCGATCTTCCTCCTTAATTTACCATTGAAAAAATTCAACCTGCACATATTAAAACTATAGAAAAAAAATATTTCAAATATTTTACCCTTACCTCTACACAAGTTTTCATAGAAGGTAAGAAGTTTCCAAATTTTCCACCTGTGAATTCACCTTGATTCTTCACAAAGTAAAACTTTTAGGTTGCACTTATTTTAAATAGGTTGAAAAAACCCGTACAAATTAAATAAACAAAATATAAAAATTTGCTCTTAATTTATTTAATTTACCTTTCCGAGTTGGTTGAAAAAACCGTACAAATTAAATAAATAAAATATAAAACATTTGCTCTTAATTTATTTAATTTACCTTTCTGGGTTGGTTGAAAAAACCCGTACAAATTAAATAAATAAAATACAAAACATTTGATCTTAATTTATTTAATTTACCTTTCCAAGTTGGTTGAAAAAACCCGTACAAATTAAATAAATAAAATACAAAACATTTGATCTTAATTTATTTAATTTAGCTTGCTCTGTTACCATGTTAGAATTTGAGGATTCTAATAAATACGGATTTAATCAAATTACATATTATATAATGTTACAATAAATATTTAAATAAACATTACATCATAACATAAGTAAATAAAGAAATACTTACAAGAAATAAATAACACAGGTGACACAATATTTATAGTGGAAAACCCCAATAGGGTAAAAACCACTTTGAAAATAACCTTTTACTTCAGAGAACTTATTTTACATCCAGTAAGATCACCTCCTCCTTAAAACTCTATTTACCAAGGGTAAAACCAAATCACTTGATTTGCACACCTTTGATATATTTCTTGAATATATCAAATGAGGACCTAGAGTCCTTTTTATATAAGGTGATCAAGTATGTCTCCCGACCCACCTTTTCAACCTAAAATGGTTGACACATATACCTAGGTGAGTGTATTTAATAAATATAAACATAAATGATTCACATTATTAAATACTTACCTAATGTATATTACCTAGGTATAAATATTTAATAATAGAAAAGTATTTCATATTATTAAATATTTAACCTATATAATAGTGATGGACCCATATTAATTAAGGGTTAGCCAGACCACTTAATCATTATGTTCCAACATTTGCGTGGGTATTTGTGTGGTTTTTATTTAAGTTGGATATGGAAAATATAGCAAAGAGTAATGTTACATGTGTGTATAAGCCTATAAGAAAGAATGTTGACAAAAACTACCTGTAAAGCACTATATGTGCCTATAAACCTGAGATGGAAATAGTTGGAAAAATGCTAATACCCATAATTTAGGTAAAACCATCGAAAATGGAGCAAACTATATAAATAATATGTTTGATAGAGAATTACAGACTGATTACTTTAAAATATTTTTCCTTCGTTGTTTACAAGGATGTGCGTGGATTAAAAAACAAGGTGCAAACTTCAACATTGAGATATTGTAAGTTTGCATAAATATTCCCTGCTACATATGGGTCAAGACAGTGTTGGCGTGAGGAACGAGTGGTCGAGCTAGATATATGGGAGATAGCTCGATGGAGAGGGATGTGGAGGTTGGTGTAAGACGTGAGCTGCGGTAGGGAGAAACAGTGCACTGAGTGGGTGATGGGAGTCAGTGTAGGGTGTGAGATATCAAGTCGTGTGGAAGGGTGGTGGGGTGGAACGTGTTGTAGTGGCGCGGATCTATGGGAGTGGTGAGTTTGAGGTGGGATGGAGTTAGGAAGTGGGTAGTTTGGTGGAAGGGAGATGTGGAGGACGAGTTGGGTTGGGAAGATGGTGTTTGGAGTCGATATGGGGAGTCGTGCGGACAGAATGGGGAGAAGTAGACGGTGGAAGAGGTTGGTTGGGGAGATAGCTGAGTACATTGGAGGGAGGGAGATGGGAAATGAATCAGGAGTGGAGCTGTGTAGCAGCTTGGATAGGAAAGAGGGGTATATGAGGTAAAGATGTGTTGTTGGGAGAAGGGGCGTTCGGTTAGGTAAAAACTGAAGGAGGAAGGACGGGAGGTTGGCTTGGATAGGGATAGGTGGGGGGGTAGTGTAGGATAATAATAATATTCGTTTATTATTATTATTATTATTATTTTTACTTATTTAATTAGTATTATTAGTATTATTATGATTAATAATACAAATACACTCAATATTACTATAAACGGTCAAATAACTAGTTGATTTAAAACCAGAAGCACTTACCTTTTAGACGACCAAAAAAATGAGATATTTGTGCAAAACAATGACCAGAACTTGGGTCTAGTCCCACCGGGCGTACCAAATGTTGATTAGAGTTTCATGCTTCTTGTCTAGATGAGTGTACGAGAAATCAACAAACACAAAATGTCAAGTATACAAGGGCTTAGTACCTTGGAGATGGCAATGGATAATATGGGCGCAAAGTTGATATCGAACTCCTCGGTGTGTTATTTCCTAGGCAAACCTACAACTCACATACACTAGAGAAAGATTGATTAGAGATTTTATGTGGGAGCTACCTGACAAAGCAGATCCAAGAAGTGTTAACTCCCTAGGTGGCCACCAACCCCCGTGTTATAAGAAATAATGATAAGATACATGATAAACAAATAACATGCAAGTTGATAAACAAAGGAACCTGACGCTACGGGTGTGTAGATGGTGCTATTGATCTGATCCAAACACAACATGTAACAAGAACCACGCTACATGAACTAACGAATCATGAGCAGAGTGTCGTGGGGATTACAGTGTCATTACGAGGACATCATGAGGATGATAAATAAGAAGCTAAGAATTCAAAGCAGCATTTTCACAATTTTCAAACTTTTTCTTCATTTTTGAATATGGGGGAAAACCTATATTAATAGCTTATTGGTGAGGTTAAATAGCAAGTTAAAAGATACTCAAGGTGAGTAAAGTAACCTTGATTAAAAGAGGTGATGTGATTCAGTGGGGCTCAAAATTTGACTTGAAGTAAAGAAAAAGATAAGGATGTGATAAGAGGTGGGGATATTAGGTGAAATAATGTATTATCTATTTGAATTTTAAGAGTGGGATGTCGAATGGGATGCATTATTGCCCATGTTTTGCATTATTTAATGAGATGTGACAATATTTGGATTATTAAATGGTGTATGTAGAACCTATTAATCTGGTATTAAGCACTGGTAAATTAATTAAAATCTAGATGGATGGGATTTAGAACAAAAGAAAAGCGGGAGGAGATGTCCATGCGAGATGATGAAGAGGGGTTACACCCAAAAATAGGTTTCTACACTATATACAACATCATGCTAACATTCTATACAAGAAACTCTAAAGAGGGACCTGGTGCCTTTGCTCGCTTCGAGTGAGTGCTTAGTTCAAGTTGAGTGACGTGCCAACGCACCTAGTTTATTCACAGTAAATTCTAGGTTACATCATTGGTTCCGTTTTCGGGACCACTTTTTTAGTTATTTTCAGGATGTTGAGTGATGAAGACATAACAGTTCACCTTGGCAAGTGTTGAGGAGTGGATAGTAGATCTGGAAGAAGAGTACGCTTAGAGATTCAAAATTGGATCTGATTTTGACACACGCGCGTGGGTGGAGCAAAATTTGTATGACTGCTTATATGAGAGCTTATTTTTTATCTTCCCAATAGAGCTATACGATTGGCTGGTTACTTACACGTCTAAAAGGAATTGGAGGTTTTGCACACTTGCCTGGAAACAAGAAAAATTTCAAGCCCTCTATGATGCTTATCTAAATTGGATGTGTGTTGTGGATACTTGCTTCTGTGGTGTTTTCAATAGCTATATTTTGGATTACTCAATCTCCACCTATTCTTTCCCGGAGGTAGATGAATTTAAGTTTTTACATTATCTTAAGGGAACATATCGATAAGGAATTCCATTGGCAATTAAGATCTTGATGGTAACCTTGAATTTGGAAGAGAATTCAGTGGCTAGCTAAACCTCACCATGCGCAGGGGAAGGAGCAGGTGTGGTGAAGGATGGTGGACCTAGCAGTAGAGAGGAAAAGAGAAGAAAGGTGACTTAAGTTCAATGAGGTGTGTGAGAGGGATTTAGAGAAGCAACATGAGATTGCATAATGGATGGCATTGAGGAGAGAGATGGCTCGTGAAGGATTTAGAGCTCATGCAGAGGACGTGGAGCCAGAGCATCTGGAACTCCCCCATTTAGGAAAGCATGACAGTGAATCCTCATCAGCCTCTTATGAGAGTGTGTAAATAGAGACAACTTGGGCCATGGGTGTGCATTTGAATCTACCTAAAAACCTAGCCCTTGCGCTTGGTTTTCTAGTTTCTAGTACAGCCAATGGTTAGTAAGATAGTTTGAGCAGTAGAGTAGCAAGAGGTAGAGTTGACTTATCCGAAAGTTCAGGATTGAATCAAATAGCAAGTACATTTAGGGTCGGGAAAACATCTTCCCTATTATTTGGAGGACTGGTTGGAGGAACCTTTTCAAGTGCGTCACTGGCACAAAACACAGGCACATAGAACTTTGGACTCACATAGGGGAGTAACATAACTTTGCAAACTGTGGGAGTTTAGTTTGGCACCATTGTTGGAACACAAGGCAGTGTATCCTCTAGCTCAATTCCTATTACAGGTGGAGGATCAGGAAAAACATGTGGCTTGTGATCTGGTGGATTTGGTGGATCTAGGGGTAGAGGTAACACAAAAGGTTTTGGGTCTTCTGGGCATGGTCCTCACTAGCCCTAAAATATTTACATGGAGATGTCAATTTGTCTCCCAGACTATATGGGAATAGAATATGTTGTTGAGCATGTGCATATGTGTGAGATATTGTGGCGCGTGAAAGGAATTACGGCTTCTGAGCGCAAGGCAAGTCATTTTGTAGCTACGTTGCAGGGACGACCACACATTTGGTATAGAAAGTTTGACCCTAATCAAACTTGTGAGGATTATACAACATTATGGGATGCTTTCATTAAGGAATTTTATATCCTTGAGTTCGAGTAGAAAATTATAAGCACACTCAACGATATCAAGCAAGGCACTACTGAGAGTGTCCGAGAATATGATGTTCATTTCAAAACACTCTTGTCTAAATTATCATATGATATCCATGCAAGTCAGCATGCACAATGGTTCTTCTGAGGCCTGATTACGCCTTTTAGGAGGGCACTCTCACATAAGACTTATACAGACCCACGTGAGGCACTTGAAGCAGCTTTACGTGCTGAGGTAGTCAGGAGCATAGACACTGGAGTGAGCCCATTCTTGGAAGCTCAGATTGCAGCAATGGAAAAGCAGTTAGAGAAACTATCAGCCAATACAACACATGAGACACATAGTGGAATTTGGTGCACAATTGTGAAGTAGAGGGGCATACTAAGGATAGTTGTCCTCATAGATTGGTGCACTCCTTGTTACTAGAATGTGAGATATGTCATTTAGACCATGATGCAAGTCATTTTCCATTGTTGCAACACGATAAGAAATAACATGTCCTACTACTGTAAAATTTTCCGGTCCACAACTCAAAATACTAAAGATTATAGGTTGATTGATCAGATCCATGATGTCATTGATATTGGTGTACAATCGACAGGAGTTTCGAATAACTCTAAGGATAAAGGTGAGCAACATGATCATGATCACACTCAAGGGCGCTATGATCAAAATGAAGGGTGCTTTGAGGGATGTCATGGTAGAGGTCGAGGATACCATGGTGGATTCAGAGGCCAAGGCCATGACAGTGGATGAAGTGAGTTCCCTCATGGAACATGCTATACGTGTGGATCCCCTGACCATTACAAGCATGAATACCATCAGAACATTACTTGTTCTTTTTGTGGAAATAATCATAACTATGAAGAGTGTCTGGACTTATATGAACATGTGATCAAGAAGCACAAACAGGAGAACAAGGGTGCATGGATGGTTAGAATAGAACACACCGTGGAAAACCAATGGATGCTGAAGTTAGCACTTGATCCTGAGGTAGTACCTATGAATATTACTACATGTGTTGAGGCTGCGCGTGAAAAAGAAACATTGCAACAGAAGCCTACCATCACTAAGGATGAGGTTTTACATATAAAATATCTAGACCCTACACATCAGAAGGAGGTTTATCAGGAAACCATGGAGGTACTCAGAAATCTGCAGGGTGAAATACAATGTTTAAAGGAATAGTCATGGAAGTTGGAACAGAAGAAGGAAACTGAGACTTTCCAGTCAGATGTTGATGATATGAAGGAAGTATGCAAGATGTTGCATCAGGAGAACATTATTCCATTACTAGGGAGTTGGTTAAAGGGAAACACTCTGTGCACTTGGTATTGAGAATGGATGACAGATTTTGCATGTTAATCTCCCTCCCCATAGCTTGGATTATGACAAGGAGATCACTCTGAATGTTGTTGTGGATGGATGGATTTTGAGCAATATTTTGATTGACACATGTGTGGAAGTGAATGTGCTTACCTTAGATGCATGGGTTTAGATGGGAAGACCTCCATTGCAGCCATCTTCCAATGTGTTGTATATGGAAAATCAGACTAAGGCCATGCCAATTGGAGTATTGAAGGATGCATCTATTACTATACAGGGGCCCAAGTTCACTGGGAACTTTGTGGTCTTAGCGCTTGCAAAAGTGGATAGCTTCCCAGCTCTACTTGGATGTCGTTGGTGCTATGCAAAAAATTTTGATCTACGGCTCAGTAAGGGATGTATAAGTTTTGAGAACAAGGAAAAATGAGTTATTACCCCTTTTACAGATGGGAAATCTACACCTTATGTTAAGCCCTTAAGTGAAGAAGACCTGAACAAAATTTATGTGCACACCATTCGAGATCCAGAAGTGCTTGAGCCATCTAAGGAAGGAATTCTCTAGTGGGATGATGCACAGTCCATCAGTGATACTACAAGTATTTCCTATGACAATTGGGCACATGGCACTTATGAGATGGTTGGGCGTGAGGTAAGAAGTAAAGTTGCACACGTAAGCAGGTTGTGTTGTGTTAGGAGGTTACGCAACAACATGGTACCCTGGTACACTGGCAAAGGAAACCTTGAGGTATTCCTGTGAGCCATGGAAGTATAGTGGAAGGATCAAGTGGACAGAAGGAATATGTTAGTGTATACCCTACGTGGGAAAACAACACACTGGTGGATGGTTCATAGGGATAATCTCATAGAATGGAGAGAAGTGAGAATTTCTCTATCAGCCTGGTTTCTTAGGAGTAATGCACCTACTCAAATATGTGAATATCATGGTAATAATCCTTGTTTAGCACCACGTTCAGCAGTGTGAGAGACTCTGGATAGAGGGGCAGGAAGCTTTACCACCTTCATTGTGGGTGCACAAACTTTATTTCACCTTGTGAGGCTGCACGCGATGCTTGGTATGTTTATGCGGAGCTGCATAGAGAGACTGGAAATTGGCAAGACTTGACTGCAGGAATGATCTAGACTTTTGACTACTTCTCCACTAAACCTCTGGTGAAAGAGGCATTACAGGTTATGAAGTGATTGACTATGGGAGATAGTGCAAAGGTTGAAGAACTCATTCAAGAGTTATTTGGTGAGTCATACCTAGAAGCGTGTTTTGACGAAGTAGATGAGACAGATGCAGAACTTCTTGAGCATGCTTGCCTAGAGAAGGAGAAAGGAAAGATGGTCTATATGGTGGATGATGAAGAAGTGGAAAATTTAGACATAGATCATTCAGAGGGTATGCGTGAGGTCTTAGATAGTGTGGATGAGAAGGCACACCTACCATAAAACCTATGAAGATGAAGAAAGTGAACATTGGCATGGATGTTGAACCTAAAGGAGGCCATAATTGGATATTACTTGGTCTGACTCTGAAGTGGCTAAGATAATTGAGTTGCTACATGATTTCCAGGACTTGTTTCCTAGGGGCTACCATGAGTTGAAAGGAGTGCATGAATCTTTGGGTGAGATGAAAATTAAGTTAAAGGAAGGTGTGCACCCGGTTAGGAAGAGACCTTACAGGATGAACCCTAACCTTTTTCATAAAATTTAAAGAAGAAATTGACAAGATGTTGGAATCTGGCATTATTGAACCCATAGAGGAATCAAAGTGGGTTAGCCCTATGGTAATCAACATAAAGAAAGATGGAGGAATTAGGAATTGTGTTAACTACATGGAGTTGAATGTTACATGTGTGATTGATCCTTTCCCTACACCATTCACTGAGGAAATATTGTAAGGCGTTGCAGGGCGTGAAATTTACTCTTTTACAGATGGATTCTTTGGGTATCATCAAGTAAGAATTTCTAAGGAGGATCAAGAGAAGACAACTTTCACCACTAAATGGGGAAGTTTTGTATACACAGTGATGCCCTTTGTATTGAATAATGTGCCTACAGTATTTTTCACATTGTTGTTCAAGCATTCCAGGATTTTATTCACAAATTCTTGCAGGTTTACTTGGATGATTGGACCATGTATGGGATTATCAAGGATCATTGTGACAATTTGAGGTTAATGTTTGAGAGGTGCAGACAGTTAAGCATCTCTTTAAATATCAAGAAGTGTGTATTTTCTACACCTTTTGGAACTGCTAGGGCATATCATCTGCAAGGAGGGTTTGTTAGTAGATCCAGCTAAGATTGCAGTCATTTTAGGCTTGGAGGAACCCACCAGTTAGAGTGAGGTGCATGGATTATTGGGCCACATAGGGTATTACAGAAAATTTATCAAAGGATATGCTAAGATTGTTCATGCCCTTGGAGGAGTTATTAAAAGGTAAAGGAAGTTCTATTGGGGAGAACCGCAGTAGCATGCATTCGAAGCACTGAAAGGAAAGGCTTACTACGGTGCCTATTTTATTTTCCTTCATGGAATCTACCCTTTCATGTACATGTGGATGCCTTTGGCATGTCCATTGGTGTAGTTCTAGATCATCCTAGAGAAGGTATTGTAGATCATCCTATTTGCTTTGCTAGTAGAAAGTTGACTCCTACATAATAGAATTATACAACTATGGAGCATGAGGCTTTGTCAATGATCTATGCATTACATAAGTTCAGACAATACTTGCTAGAAACACCTTTTTTTCTATACAGATCACATGGCATTGAAATACTTAGTAAATAAGCCCATTTTATAGGGGCACATATGTCGATGGGTTCTATTATTCCAAGAGTTTGACTTTATAGTTGTGGTAAACCAAGGTAAAAACAATTCTGGCCCATACCGCTTATCAAGGATTCAATCAGGAGATGCACGTAGAGTATTGAAGATACAATGTTGGATGCATAGTTATACAAGTTGAGTCGCGTGCTCTCAGAGTTAGAGGATATTGTTGTCTTTTTACGCATAGGTATGGAACCCGAAGGAATGAAGGCCTTGGAAAAGAAAGAACTTACAATTCATGCCGCACCTTTCATGTTGATCAGTGGTGACTTATACAAACTAGGCCAAGATGAAGTATTGTGTCGGTGTGTACTGGAGCATGAGCGCACAACAATCATGGAGGAGGCTCATGGTGGTATTACAGGTGGACACTATGTAGGTGACGCCACCACGTGCAAGATTCTACTAGTTGGTTTATGGTGGGAAACCTTGTACAAGGATTACAAGGAGTATTGTAAGGTGTGTGATCACTATCAGTGCCTTGGAAAACCTGGGTAGAGAGATGAAATGCCTTTGAGGCCTATTACTAGTGCAGAACCTTTTGAGAAATGGGAAATAGACTTTGTGGGTCCTATTTCCCTAGCCGTGCACGTAGAACTGGATCACGCTATATCATCACTTACATAGATTATCTTACAAGGTGGGAAGAAGTAGCACCTACAAAGGATTGTACAATGGCTATAGCAACAAGGTTCTTATGGGAAAATATTCTTACCAGGTATGCATGTCCTTTGAGTTTGACAAGTGATAGGGGCACTCATTTCTTAATGAGACAATCAGGATATTATTGGATGAATTTATGGTTGCACACCATAAGACAACACCTTATCACCCTCAGGAAAATGGGACTGTTGAGGCTTTCAACAAGATATTGAGCCAGACTTTGACAAAAAAATTTGATGTTGGAAGGAAATATTGGGATGATAAATTTTTTGTTGTACTTTGGGCATATAGAACAACCTACAAAAGGTTGAATAAGGAAACACCCTTTCAGTTGGTGTTTGGCACAGAAGTAGTTCTTCCCATGGAATTCATGTTACCTTCTTTGCGTATTGCGTGCACGGGAGGTCTAGCTGATGAGAAAGCATTGGAAGAAAGAATTGACAAGTTGATACAACTAGATGAGAGGTGTGCCATAGCACATTGGAGTCAGAAGCAAGAAAAATCTAGGAAGAAGGCATGACATGATAGGCACATCAAGGACAAGAAGCTTGAGGTTGGGAAGATGGTACTTCTTTATGATTCAAAGTTTCTATGCCACCTAGGAAAGCTTAAGGTGCATTGGTTGGGACTGTATGTTATCACTCATATACTTGACTCAGGTGCTTGCTAGTTAGAGGCGCTTGATGGAACACAGTTTCTCAGTAACTTCAAATGGGAGTAGGCTGAAGCCCTACTATAAAGAAGCCTTCTTGGTGTTTGTAATAAGGAAGTATTACCATTTAGATTAGATTTATCTTACTATATTTCCTTTAATGTGTTTCCTTCCTCGTCGCTATGCTTTGTCAATTTAGTTCAGTGTTATGTGTAATAAGCATGTTTGCACGTCAGAAGCTGATTACAATCTCAAGTTTTTTTATGCACAGAGGACTGTGCATACCCTTAGTGTGGGGTGGATAAAGAAGGTTAGTCTAGTACAAAAAAGAAATAAACTCACAGGTGTCCATAAAGGGAACAAGTTTTGAAAAGTGATGAAAACTTCAAGAGGATTGCTCAAAGTTAAAGACCACGTGTAAGGTGGTGAGCACCCTAGTATAACTCAAGGAGGCTGCATAACATTTGAGACTACGTATTTTTGGGTCACATTGGATAAATACTTTGGCATAAGAAAGCGCAGGTAGATGATATATGTGACAGATAAGTAGTGGCATGCCATAAAGTTATGACTGAGGTGCCAAATTTTGAGGCAAGAGATCGGGGCGTGAGACAAATAGGTGCAAAACACACTCAAAGGGAATTAATACATGTATGCTGGTAGGTGGAGCAATTAATGAAGGGAAATTTTGAAACTTGGTTTAAAGTTGGCATTTTCAATGTCATTTGTTACATTGCGAATTCGAAGAAAATTTGAGAAATGTGAAGAAGAGTTGGAGATGATGATCACTCTGTAAGTGAGTAAACCTGTCATGTTTTGAAGCACGGTGTTGAGTATCCATGTACGGAAGAAGGATTCAAGTGGTGGTGCGTGTGTGTGATGGGAGGGTGACTTAGGTTTCATTTGCATGATAGCTAGGGTTTTCATTTCACACTCACAAAATTGAAAGGAGCAATGGCACCATGGAGGGCTCCCGCAGTGGAGAAGGAGGTTGACGACCCAACAGAGGAGTGGCTGGTTGAGATGTTATATCCAGAAGAATTTATTGAGGGGTGGCCTTGGACAACAAATATTACATAGTGTAGGGTTCCATAGATTAACCACCGCACTAAGAAATACTTGAAGGACATCGCAGTAGAATTTTACAGGAAGACAAATTGGTGGTTGGTAGATGACACTAGGGTTTTGGAAACCTCCATGAAGAGGTTACTCGAAAGCATGGGGGTCATGAAAATTCTGGAGTTTCCCTATTTTGGGAAGCCCGAGCAGTTGTATCAGTGGCTCATGTCATGCGTCCATGAAGACTTTTTCTACTTTGTGGGAAAGAGAATGAGGATCACCGCCAAGTTGATTGGGAAGGTGATAGGGTTGTGCGACTTGGGCTTAGAGATCGTTGGAGATCTATCAGATGATGAGGATATTGATGCCACAACTACCCTACATTAGTATAAGAAGGGGGGTTGAGCCTTCAAATTAACCAACATTGCAGACATGGCTACCAAGGTTACAACATGTTTGATAGGAAGTAAGTTTGGTGCCATTAAACAATGGAATGAGGTGAATAACTGTTGGTTACAAATAGCGTGTAAAATGGTCAACAAGACATACTATAAAAATTTTGGGTACATCATAGAAAGCTTGGTGAATGAGGTACGCGTCCAAGTAGATAAAGGTGAGAAGATTACCTGGGGTGCAGTTCTATTATTGATTGTATTTAGTGAAATTGGAGTACCCGAAAAACCTAGGGAGAACATCTGGGAGTTTCCGTTGGAAAATAAATCCCCACCGATGAAATTTTCCAAATACACTCTACGTGGAACTATTTCTAACATGTATATAGAGTGCCTGGGAAGGTGGTTCAGGAGACTGTGTAGGGCGTTTGAAGGAGAATGGTGTATTCCATGTGAGCTACCCAAAGTACTGAATGGAGAAGTTAAGTTTACATTCTACCAACACTTCAGCTTGGGGCGCTTCCATATGCAGTTGATTGGTAAGAGCCCATGGTGTAAGTTGCCCTTTTCTTTTACTGCCAGATATTTCAAGGAGTTCAGTGAACAGGTTCCACGATGCATGAAAGCTTCAGTTTGACATGGACAAAGTAGACGCAGATATTTACATTCTACGTAAAACTTATGTATGGCCATGGAAAGAGGCCTATGTGGAAACCATGGAATCATGCAATGTGGACATAACCCTGGAGAATTTGGCTATATGGTAGGTTGAACTAACATGCCTATATATATATATATATATATATATATATATATATATATATATATATATATATATATATCTGAGGGTAAGGTTCAAGGATGTAAAATTGGTGAAGGGCACAGATATGGAACTTCCAAGACCTCCGAAGAAGGGGCAGATAGTAGGGACTTCAAGATATATTACATCTATGCCCCCTGCTCAAAAGGATACAGTGCCTATAGGACTAGAAAATGTCCTAGAGCAGGAAAAACTAGAGGACAGCGCCAGACTTATGCATACCAGGAGAGTTCTGTGGAGAAGGTTCACATCAAGAGACACTGGCATAGGGATTTTGCAGCCAGTAAGGAGATCACTATGCGTGACTCCTGTGAAGGACGAGGAGGAAGAAAGGAGAAATCACAGGAAATATGTTCATATTAAAGATAGGAGGAGTCCTTATAGCCAAGTGAGAAAAAAGAGGGGGAAACTCTAAGTGTAGGTGGGCATAGCGTAGAGGCCACCCCCAGTGTGTAAATGCAGGAAGATGAAGATATTGGCGAGCCCGTAGTCTATGAGACTATATAACCAAGCGTAAGTATTCATGAACAACACTTTGGTGAAGGAGAGAGTAGTGTAGGTGGAGACACATAATTCATAGTATGCCCCACACAGAAGGAAGAAGAGAATGAAGGAGAAGTGAATCAGGATATCAGAGGAACTGTACAGCAAGATGAAGGCATGGAAATACAGCAAGAAGAGGGTGCGTTTGCTCATGAGGATGATGGTGAGAATGCATGTGGGCATGATGAGGAAGAGACAACAGGAACTCAAAACTTGGTTTTTATGGATGACCCTTAAAAAATATTCACACCTGCTTCCAGAGTACTCTACCCAATAAGTAATTATATGGTTGGGATTGGATGGACCTGGAAATGGCCAACACGCGCACTTGCAAGTAGCTATCTTGGAGTATGCAAACTCACATGGATGAGCCTAATTTTGATGTCTATGAGGAGTGTGTAGTTCTAAGAAGATGAGGAAGGCAGCCTTACACATGCCATGTGACTATTATGCCAACACAGTTTTTAGATGAATAGGTGGGTAATACATTTTTCAAAGTTTCAAAAAAAGTAGTGTGCATTGAAATATTGATAAGGGGGACAAAAATACGGGTGCTATTAGATGATAAGAAGGAAAAATACACAGAGATCAAGCATCTCACTCAGGAGAAAGATAATACATTAGCTGAGGGCCAAGAATTTTAAAAATATGGCAGAGCAGATCGCAGATGATATTTTGTAGAAGAGGCCTAATTTTTAGGAGAAGGTGCCTCAAGACTTCAAGTCTAAATTACACTATCTGCGTAAAATAATTTTCCTACTTCTGGAGGAAGTACCAATCATGCCTCCCTAAGAAAATGGAAATGCTGTGGAAGAAGCATCAAGGGTCAAGGATTTAATTTCAAGGAAAGATATCCAACTCTGAGGTAGGTTTAGAAGCCTTAAAATATGAAATGAAGAAGGTAGATACAGTATTGGCCATGTGTATAATGCCTAATAACTTAATACAGGTAAGGACAAAGGAAGAGGAGAATGAATTTCTACAGGTAGCAAAGGATGATATACTCAGGTGCATAGAATGTGTTACCTTGGTAAATACAAAGCGTGATGCGCTAGATGACTGCAACGACACAACATATGGATTGGATCAAGGGAACTAGGAAGCTCATTTCCACGAAGGTGGATGTCATGGATTGGATTGTTAGGAATAAAACTTAGCTTAATTCATCATTAGTTGATATTTGAATAAATGTAATAAGTTAAAGTATTTAATTAAATGGATACTATCACTTAGTTAACTAACAACTAAGGACAACTAATACTTATTGACATAAGTTAAAGTATTTAATTAAAATACTTTAAACTTATGTCAATAAGTATTAGTTGTCCTTAGTTGTTAGTTAACTAAGTGATAGTGTTCTCATCCCCATGTTTATGGGATCATGTTCCATCTTCCATATTTTGTTCGTGGATGATTTCCATGAGGGGCAATAGGGGCAATATGTTATTTCTGCATATTTTCTCATATTAGGTGATTTGTTTCCATATATTGTGGATGAGATAAAAGTTTTCCAATATCTATAAATATTGTAGCTCTCTCATTTGTTTTGTAATACTTGATTTCATATTAATAAAGTATGCAAGCACCGTCTTGTTTTCTGTAATTAAATCTAGTTTGCAGACAAGATTTGGTATCAGAGTAGTATTTTGATCTAGAGGAGTGTAAGAAGTTTTAGGGAAGTTTAGGGAGACCTGGAGAAATTATAGAGCTAGGAGGAGCCATAGATGCCCCCAGCCATTTCACATCCCCTACCCAAATCCACACCTCATTTCTACGAATTGATTTGCAATTGAAGAACATCTGAAGTGCAATCACATGCCCTTACAGACCTAGATGCAACTTTGTTACAAAAGGTGATATTGTTTCACTGTTTTAAAAAAAAAATTACCTGTACGTGTAATTTTTTTAAATTGCAAGCATTTTAAAATAATATATACAATATTTTTGATCTGTGGGGACCCAAGCTTTTCAAGCTCTCAACATTACTTCTTATTCCTCTTCTCTGTACTTTGTCTTCTTCTTCTAAGCTTTGTCAGAAGAAGTTTAAGCGACAAAAAAAAGGAGATCCAATCAAACGTGGAAGATTCTTTATGAACCTGCACCTGCCAAAGGAGACGAAGATAGGATATTTTAAATATCTCCAATGTTTCTGCATCCAAAACAAAGACTAAAAATTAAACGTGGAGAAGATTTACAACCTACAACAAAACAATTACATTGAAAAAAGGAAGAAAAAGGTTTTTGCAATAAAAATACCTACGTAGAAAGAGAAATAATAAAAGAAAACTGCATCCAAGGCTTATAATAACACTTAGGCAAAGGAGGTGAACTGTAGTTGTGCCCTAAACCGCACTACACATACACGAAAGATTTTATCTGTGTTTGGTTTTAAAAAAATTCTTCTAAATTTTTTTCCATTTTTGGACATTGCAATAAAAATAGAAGGAAAAAATCTATTTTTGGAAAGGGGCCCTAAAAGATATTGCAATCACAATTTAAAAAATTCATAACTTTCAACTGGTACCTCAGATTGAGGTGTCATTTTTTTCAAAGTGTGTGTTTTTGTGAGCTCTACATCTTGGTCTAGTTTTTGATAAGATTTTTTTTGTAAAAATTGCAAAAATTAGATTTTTTGTATTTGAAAAGAGGCCAAAAAGCCCAAAATTTTATTTTTTTTCAAATAGGCCAAGAGAGCCATTTTATTTTTACAAATCGGCCACAGAGCCAAATTTGTAATAGGGCCAATAGTGCCAAAAATTTATTGTACAAGGCCAAAAAAATATGCCCAAAATAAATAAAATATTATTTTTTGGGGGGTGTATGCTTTAAGGGGGGAAATTGTTCAATTCTTCTTCTTTCATTATTCAGTTTTCACAATAGCCGCAATTACAGCACCAAAATTATTTTTGCCAAATTCTCAACTTTTGCATTCATATAATTATCCAGCATGGAAAACAAAAATTTATGCACAACTTGATTTTGAAAATCTATGGTCCGTTGTTTCTGGTACATTAACAAGATCTGCAACAGATGTAACACAACAAGCTACATTTGATCTTGCAAATCAAAAAGCAAAGTTAATAATCTTGTTTAGTGTTTCAGATGAGGTACAACCTCATATTTGTGAGACCAAAATAGTAGAAGAATCTTTGGACAACTTGAAAATAGTATATGAGTCCAAAACTAAGAACACAATACTTCATCTCCAGAGTCAATTATTGAACATAAAAATTCAACCAACTGAGTGATCCAGAGGATTTTTCACTATGTATATCTTCCCTAAACAACCCTAAACCTAGACCATGATGAAGGGATTCTCGAGATCTTTCCGATGGTATGTTAAACTTTAGAATCAGATTTTGTATGCAAATTATATCACCCGTCTAACTTAAGGTCATAAACAGGTCAACCCTGGTCAACATGTCAACAAGTGGACCAATGGCAAGGTGACACGTGGTAATTAGTGACAAGGAAATATGTATGGTCTTGTAATGTTTCAAAATAATTTCCATGGTTTAGATCTCATCACAAGCTTTTCGAGGCGTTTTGAACGGACCAAATCTGAGTTCATATGCAAAAGGTATGCATTTCGGAAGTTGATTCTGGACCGCTGTAATTATTTTAAATCTTCAAATTTTCAAATTATTTATGTTAACTAGTGATATTATCTAGGTGGAACATCTAGCCAATATTCCAACTACAAGATACCCTTAGTTAACATATTTTATTAATTCATAAATTAATCCTAAGATATCTGTTTGATTAATCCTAATTTTTTGGAATATATAGGGTAAAAGGAGGGTTTTAGAAGGTCCCACAACCTTATACAATAGAGCCCATCAAGCCAGATTTAACAATGAAAGCAAAGCAAAAAAGTACCCAAGAAGATTCCAAAAAAGGAGGATGAAAAGACAAACAGAAAATAAATAAGAGATACAACATAAGAGCTTTTTCAGCTCAGAGACTACATTTTTAGCTCTAGGAGAGCCTGAGTCATTTGCAATTTGTTCGAAAAGATTGATGAGCTCCGAGCAGTCATTAGCAATGGTATTCTTGGTTGATTCAGTGAAGATCCTCCCAAGCTTTCAAAGACTTGAAAGTGCGTGCTAAAGATTGTTTAGAATAGAAGAAACCATGTTGACTCTGTGATCATCCCTATGAATGTCAGCAAACTCAGGCACAATAGGTGTAGAATCTAGCATCGACGAGGAATGAAAAGAGTCAGCAGTAAGAACTTTGTCCTCGAAGAGAGTATTGTTTCCCACAGACTGAGTGATGGGATCAACCACCGGTTGGCTGTTATCAAAATGATCCGAGTTCGTGGAGTCTGGGTAGAGCTTAGCAAGGCCCAAAATGTCCGCAGCCAGGGAGGAATCCGGGCTATAAACAGGGGAAGCAACGTGACCGCTGGCGTCAGTGCCTTCCAAAAACAAGCAAGAGAGGGGCGTGGGGAAGGAAGGGGTGGCTAAGGGGCTGAGAGGCAGCGAGGAGGGGACTCAGAATTGCCACATCAGAGTCTGGAACCAGAAGAAAGAAGAAGATGACGATGGTGACACCAAGAAGAGCAGAGGGAGGTGGAGGAGTGGCGAGGGGAAGGCAAGGGGGAGTGGCGTGACGGCGACCAGACTTTGGGGGGAAGTGAAGAAGGTTAGAATGAGAAGCAGCAACATAGAAGAGCAGCTATAAAAAACCATGGTGAAGAAAGGCACCATCCCCTTCACGAGCTGACTAGATAGATTTTTCTAAGGACTGAAACAGAAAGGCCGCTAGATTAATTTTCTTCCCCCACCGAAGATGAGAGAGGATGAAAAGGTGAGGACCGTAAACAAGCCGATAATCTACCGTCAATGGTAAAATATCGCATTATTCCCTCCGCGACTCTGTCCCAAGGAGAAGGTAGGGAGACCCGAGTGTAACCAGAGAGGTATTTCACCGGTTTGTCCCTAGGAGCATTAAAATCCTGAATTTCCGCATGCAGCGAGCGCCTAAAGTAGATGTCTCTGGCAGCAGGGAGGCCAGTGGCATCAGCTATTGCATTTGTGGAGATGGTAAAGTGAGTTTTGCCAATCTGAACCTTACCCTTCAACCAGGAAGCCATAACCGCATACGAAACAAGCGCAGAGTAACCTACCATTTTCTCCAAGAAGGTAGCGATACCATTTTCCAGCATTATATTCCAAACCTCCCCATCATTTTTAATCAAATCATAGTTATCAGGCTCAAGACACTTCAACTGACCCCCCATGGTATGAATGTTTGAATAATTGCAGAAGTGAGAGAAATAAGGGGTATTTAATGGCCTAGTCAGGGCGGGTGAGTCATCTGCCAAGTTATCATTGCCCTCCCCGCCATATCCTCAAATGATTAATGTGAAGGTAATTCCCATTCATGTGGAGATCCCCCACATCATTACCCATCACCGTAATCAAAATGCCCATCGTTAAATGTCAAATCAATTTAATTCGACATGAAATTGCGCCTCCCTTTGAGAAAGCCAAAGAGAATTTTCCAATACCCAAATCAGTCCTCCAATCCACTAGTTAGCAATGGGATATATCATTTTGAGTGATTTGGAAGAGATCATCTGGGAAGTTGTCTGTCTAGCTTTGCTAATTCTCAAGGAGAACACCAATATTAGCAAGGAGGTCAGCTGCTTTATTTCCCTCCCGGAGGACATGCTGGAACTGGATTTGCTGGAAAGATCTTTGAATAATTCTGATATCAGCAATGATATTCTGTATCGACCATTGACCAGAATCATTTGACTGCAGGAGCTTGATGATGTTGAGGGAGTCACTTTCAACTTGGAGGGGATCATCACCAAATTTGATAGCCAGCTCAAGGCCTTTGAGGACGGCCAAGGCTTCCGCACGATGGTTGGTACCATAGTTGAGGTTATGAGTAGACGCAGTAACAATATATCCCGAAGAGCAACGAAGAATGGCTCCTCCACCAAAATTTCCAAGATTTCCTTTCGAGGCCCCATCCATATTTAGTTTTTTCCAGCCCCTAGGAGGGGGAAGCCAACGGACTAATTCCCTAGCAGTGGAAGTGCCTTTACTTTGAAAGGCCAACAACTTCTGCCACTCCTGGGAGTTACAGATTTGGATTTTTTGCTGATATTTGGCCCACATGATCGAGTTGATATTTTCTTGGAAAGCAAGAGCAATCTGAGAAGCCACCTGAACAGGTTCAAGACTTTTTTCTTTGAAGATTATTCTGTTCCTTTCTTTCCAGATGCCCCATATTCCATGAGGGAGGAGGAGTTTCCAAGCCAAATTCAGAATCGGATGAGTGAAAGGAGAGCTCCATTGAGAGAGGGTGTCCTGAATGGACTCAGGGAAGGTCCAAAACACTCCCATCCTCGATAAAAGCCACTGCCAGATAACTTGCGAAAAAGAGTAATGGATCAAAAGATGGGCAGAGGACTCCACCTCTTTAGCACATAACACACATCTAGTGGGGAGAGAGAAACCCCTCCTTTTCAGATTCTCCCCAGAAAGGAAAGCATTCTTAGAAGAGAGCCAAGAGAAAAAACCAATTTTGGGAATGATCACATTTGGCCAGAATTTGGAAAGGGGGGGACCAGAGTCAGCACTATGCATCGAAAGGTAAGCAGCCTTAACCAAGAAAGAACCAGATGGGGAGAGGGGCCAAATAAGCTCGTCCTCATTTTGGGAGAAAGGGATGTAGATGGAAGAGATTACCATTATGAGTGAAGTCAAGAGCCTACTCTGTAGATCCCTGATATCATCCCAGACCTTTATATCCCATGAGGGGATGGAATTCACAATCTTCCAATAGCCCGAAGCTAATCTTCCTTGCTTGTTAATGATGCTTCTTTTCACAGGGTCCCAATCAGGATTAAGATCAAGAGGCTCGTCCCCTATCCAAAAATCCCTCCAGAAGTCAATAAGACGACCATTCCCAAATCTCCATTTAGTGCCAGCTCGTATAATGGGGAGGGAGCTAATAACAGAATTCCAGATGGCAGAACCTCTAATTGGGTTGGAAGTGAGCAGATCTTCGTTATTTTCCAGATATTTTTCTCTGAGTAGATGGGCCCAATTAGAGTCACCTTTAGCCACTTCCCAAGCAAGTTTGGCCAGGAGGGCCCCATTCATGTCAGCCATTTTTCGAAGACCAAGCCCTCCATGAGAAGTTGGCTTACACACATCCTTCCATGCCACCAGATGGATCCTCTTCTTTACATCAGTCCCTGACCACAGAAAGTTCCTTTGAATTTTTTCCACAACCTCCCTCACTGAATTGGGAATTTTGAGCAGGGACATGAAGTAAGTAGGAAGGCTTTGAAGGGTGGCTTTAACCAGCTGAAGCTTGCCAGCCTGACTGAGCAGAACCCCTTTCCAGGCGGCCAGCTTTTTTTGATACCTTTCAATGACAGGATTCCATAGAATTTTAGATTGCTTACCATGGAAGAGGGGGATGTCGAGATATGAGGTGGGGAGATCCACAATATTGCATCCAAAGATATCAGCAATCTTTCTCTGAGTCCTAGGGGCCGTGTTGATGAAGGAGATGCTACTCTTGTTGAAATTTACAGTTTGCTGAGAAGCTGATTGGTAAAGAGAAAGGATATCCATTATAGCCCGGGCCTCAATTACAGAGGCTAAACTTAGCAGCAAAGTGTCATCAGCAAACTGGCTATGTGTGGCAGAAGGGAAACTTGAGGTGATTTTCATACCGGAAATGATAGATTGACTTTTAGCCGCTTCCAGAGCTCTGCTAAGGGAGTCCGCCATTAGGACAAAAAGAAAAGGTGACAGGGGGTCACCTTGTCTGATACCTCTGCTACTTTTGAAGAAACCTGCTGGAATGCCATTGATAAGAATAGAGAAGCAAGGGGTCGCGATACAAGAGAAGACCTAGCTACACCACTTTTTGTCGAAACCAAATTTTTCCAGGACCTTAATTAAGAAAGGCCAGCTGACTCTGTCAAATGCTTTTTGCATATCCAATTTTAAGATCATTCCTGGGGACTTCGAGAGAAAGGCTGAGTGAATGGCTTCATGAACTGTAATTATACCACCTTGGATGAGCTGTCCTTTTATGAAGCCGTTCTGATTGTGCGAGATGAGATCCTTCATTAGAGGTTTTAGTCTGGAGGTTAGCATCTTAGTGATAATCTTATAAGACGTGTTGCATAAACTGATTGACCTAAAATTGGATACATCTTTAGAACTATGCACTTTTGGGGCAAGGGTGACGAAGGTGGTATTCCATTCCTTTAGTATATTGTTGTTAACCTAAAACTCATTCACTACTTTGAAGAGATCCTGCTTGATGATTTCCCAGAACACCTGGAAGAAGGCAACAGGAAAGCCATCCGGACCTGGAGCTTTGTCCCTCTTCATTGCAAAGACTGCTTTGTGAATTTCCTCCATAGTAAAAGGCTTGATCAGATTGTTGTTCATCTCAGGTGACACCAGATGTGGAATATGTTGGAGCATGTCATTCATTGATTGTTCCGGAGGGGGCAAGGTCAGCCTGGAGAAGATTTGAATAGAAGGAGACAAGCTCATTGGATATATCTGCCTCAGCAGTTAACAAGGTACCCGAGGATGACACTAGCTCATGGATCTTATCTCTAGCTTTATGCTTGCAAGCAGTGATGTGAAAAAATTTAGTGTTACGATCCCCTTGCTCGAGCCAAAGGGCCTCGAGACTGTTGCCTCCAATAGGTCTCTTCTTCTTTAAGTGTATTGTGATAATCACTGAGGAGGGAGATTTCATGTTGGTGAAGATGATCCAATCTTCCATCAATCTCTATTTGTTCAGAGACTTTTGCCAAACTCTGAGTTAGCTCCTGTTTGCGAAGCTTGATGTTGCCAAAGACCGTCGACTTCCATATCTTGAGTTGTTTTTTAATTTCTTTGAGCTTGCTGGAAAATCTAAACATACTAGAGCCCTCAATATTGATATTCCACCATTTAGCAACAAGGGGGTTCAGGTGGTTGTTTTCAAGCCAAGCAAGCTCAAACCTGAAGGGAGGATTCTTGGTATTCAGCTTGTGATTTGCACTCAACAGAAGAGGGCTGTGGTCAGAGGCAGCCCGAGGGAGGGAGTTGAGGTAGAAGTCAGGAAAGAGAGAAATCCAGTCCAGAGAGCCTAGAGATCTATCCAATCTGCTTTGAATATGGTTCCTGCCCAATCTGTGGTTTGACCATGTATAAGATGAGCCGTGGAGATCCATATCCAGAAGAGAATTCTCCCTGATGAAGTCAGCCAGAGCCTCCATGCTGGCGGTCATGGCAGGAATACCTCCCTGTTTTTTCCGAAGGATAAAGTGGACAATTAAAATCTCCCATTATTAGAATGGGAATTTTACCACAAGTGATGATGAAGTTAGTGATATCTTTCCATAATTTACCACGATGAGTCTCCAAGTTGGGGGCATACACATTGATAGCAATCCAAGAGGAGTCCTGCTCCAATCTCTTGGAAGAGCATGCATAAAAAGTTGGGGTGCTTGAACAGGCAATCCCCTTTGAGACTTCTGGGATCCCAAAAGGTACAAAGTCCCCCTGAGTTTCCTGTTGAAGGTTGAGATTCAAAAGAGGCCGCAGGCCAGATTTTTAGGAGACGATCTTCATTTTTTAGTTTGGTTTCCTGTAGCATTATGATATCAGGAGAGTTCTGGAATTTGATGTCTTTGATAACTCTTTGTTTTTGAAGAGAATTAAGTCCTCTTATATTCCAAGAGATGATCTTCATTTCTTTGGTTTGGATTTGCTCCCCACCACCATGGGGATTGTGCTTTGAGTTCCTTGTTCGACATTAATAGCTGCTTCTTGCTGAAGTTTGATATTGCTCGGAATTCTCCCCCGAGATTTTTCCATGCCTATATCGGGTTTCTTGCTGCTACTTCTAGTGAAGCGATGATTGAAGCTATCATCAGAAGAATGTCCCGAGGGGGAGGGAACAAAGTCTAAAACAGGTGGACAGAGGGGAGGCAGGGGGGAAAGATTCAGGGAAGAGGGGACAGAGGGAAGGGGAGGGAAGGGAAGAGGAGAAGACAGTGGAGAAGGGGGAGGGGAAGAGGCAGCCAAAGAGAGGTTAACCCATAAAGAGGAAGAGGTGGGGAGAGCCGAGGGAGACAGAGGGGTGATGAGAGATTGAAAGGCCATGGAGGGGGGGCGATCTCGGAAAAAGGATCAGAAGAGGGGATGATTTCTCCATCTTCAAGGAGAGAAAAGGAATTTGATGTGGGGATGATCAGAATCTCAATAGAAGACATTTTAGGAATAAAGTTTTTTTTGATTTTTGGGGAGAAGATTTGGGTCTTGGGTTTTGGTTGAGATTTAGATGGGCAACTAGAGGCCCGATGACCCATTTTTTTGTAGAAGGAGCAAGCATTTGGAATATATTCATAGTCAATGGGTTGTTTCCAGTTCCCCAAGTTCGATAGAAGCTCTATTTCTTTCGGTAAGGGACAATTGACGTCAGCATTAACACAGAAACGAGCATGGATGAATCTAGTTTTATCTTTTGTTGCTTTATCTATAGCAATTAAAGATCCTATTGAGAGAGCAATACCTTCAATAACCGCCGGATGCTAGAACTCCAGAGGGAGCCCCGGGAGGCGAACCCAAATTGGGGCTTGGGTCATGGATTCCGTGTGAGGGTTGAAACCAGGAGACCATTTCCTGAGGTAGAAGCCCCGCCTGCCAAAAAACCACGGACCGCCTAACAATGCTCTAGCAAAGTCTTCTTTCATGCTGAAGGAAAATAATATGAAACCATTAGGCATAACCACTATTTCAAGCGCTCCACATGGTTACCATTTTAACCGAGCCCATTTTTTTATATCTTCCAATGGGGGTCTAGGGCCCATCAGTGTACCCACCAAGGACAGATCACGAGAAGTAGAAGCAACCTCTGTGATGTGAGAGGGGGTGCGCAGGGAAAAAGATCCATCTGACAGTGAAGGGGATAGCTTTTCCGAGCTAGGAGTGGATGTGGAACCCTCCACTATTTTAGTCCACGCATCAGGCGGCTTTGGAGAGAGGGACCTTGATAAAAGGGACCCCTGATCCGGACCAGAGGGGTCTGACATTCGAGCCAGCACCAGGGACAGCAGACGGCAGCATGGTTTCAGCAGAGTGATTTTTTTTTCCCCCAGAGCGTTGCACATCCGTTTGATTAATCCTAATTAAGCACCTTAAATTTCTCAATTTTTGACCAAATCTTCTCTCCCAAGTTTTGGCGCATTTTTCAAGGCAAGCCATTTTTCTAGCCAAGAAAATCTCCACAAGATAAGGAGGAGGGTGGTTATAAATATGTGGACTTAGTATGCACATTAAATGGAGGATTTGAAGGCTTTGATAAGGTCTAAAATTGGTAATATCCCATTATACGTGGGATTATTCCTCCATTTTTTATGCTAAAATCCACTCATATGGATCAAAGAAAATCATGCGCTTTGGGAGGTGTTATCCAAATAACCCTTCCAGCTATTTGGATGACTTTTACTTTCACTTTGTCTCTAATGCTTTACATTTCAGGTTATGCACCCATGAGATTGCTCATTTGGCACCCTATTTATAGGTTGTAGTCCTTCCGCGCACTCCCCATGTCATACAACTCTTCCGCAGACACCTTCCAAATCGGCTAACTTTTGGGTTATCCTGTTGTGTGCCCTCTTTCATTTCTACCATCGTGCACCCTTCCTCAATTAGATACTCACGCCTCGCTTCCATACTCTCCTTTCACATTCTGCTCCCCTTCCCATTTCCCCCATTTCGCGTCTTCCTCCCACGCGCTCACTTTCTTCTCTTCCTCCCGTGCACGCACTTTCTTCTCTTCCTCTTGCGCATGCATCCTCTCTGCTTTCCTCTCTCACACTTGCATCTTACCGCATGCCCTGCTTCCTTGTCACCTTCTTTCTGCATGCCTTGCTTCCTGATCACCTTCTTTCTGCACGCCCTTGTGTGCCTTCTTGTTTATTCCTTCGCATTCTGCTCTCCTTCCATTTTCTATCTTCTATCTAGCAAGCAGTGTTCAATCAAGGCCCGAATTGGTTAAGTATGAAAAAGGCTAACGGAAACCTCCACGTGTCTCTTCAGCACACTTTTGATATGGTGCATAAAAGTAGAGACCCCAAACGAGCATAGGCTCTCCACGTGTCTAGGGCCCAGAAAAGTTACACCTGTCATTAAGAAAGTCTAAGAACCAGCGGAAGGTACCACATGTCATCTCGGCGCAACTTTAGGGGTAGAATCCAAAAGTAGAGACCCCAAACAAGCACAGGCCCTCCACGTGGTTAGAGCCTGAGAAATTTACACCGGCCATTGAAAAATTCTAAGAACCAGCAGAAGGTGCCATGTGTCAGCTCGGCGCAACTTCAGGGGTAGAATCCAAAGGAAGACCCCAAACAAGCATAGGCTCTCAACGTATTTAAGGCAGAAGAAAGTTACATCGGCTGTTGAAAAGTTGAAGCAAAGCAACAGAGCTAGCAGAAGCCTCCACATGCCAACTCGATGTAACTTCAAGGGTAGAATCCAAAAGCGGAGACCCCAAACAAGCACAGACCCTCCACGTGGTCAGATCCTGAGAAAGTTACATCGGTCGTTGAAAAGTCAAAGCAAAGCAATAGAGCCAGCGGAAGCCTCCACGTGCCAGCTCAGCACAACTTCAAGGGTAGAATCCAAAAGTGAAGACCCTAAACAAGCGCAGGCCCTCCACGTGGTCAGAGCCCGAGAAAGTTGCACCAGTCGTTGAAAAGTTGAAGCAAAGAAATAGAGCCAGCAGAAGTTCCATGTGTCATCTCAGTGTAACTTCATGGGTAGAATCCAAAAGTAGAGACCCCAAACAAGCGTAGGCCCTCCATGTGGTCAAAGCCTGAGAAAGTTACACCAGCCATTGAAAAGTCTAAGCAAAGCAACAGAGCCAGCGGAAGACTCCACGTGCCTCATCGACACAACTCCAAAGGTAAAATCCAAAAGAAAAGACCCCAAACAAGTGCATGCCCTCCACGTGGTCTGTCAACACCAATCCAGCACTATGATAATTCTCCACCAGGAACTTCTCGTGCTATGATTATTTACTAATGCACAGCCTTTAGTTTGGTGGATGTAATCTAGAAACACAACAAACATAACACAATAATACCATAGACTATGATACGAAGGAATGATGACAAATCTGAAATATAAGTGTAAATTATAATATCAACATGACATTGTTACAATCTCACCCATGAGGTACTTCAAGTGTTACTGACTTCACTTGCCTTCCAACGATAACTATGGGAGAAACTTCACAATGGATTCTTTAACACACCTTCTAAATGATGGCTTCCTTTACACACTTACTCATACAATATTTCTCACTACTTCTCTCTATGCTAAATGAGGGAAGGTGACCTCTTTATTTATAGGAATTCAGGCTTATCCACCCTATCTCTAAGATAGGATAGGAAATCTCTTCCGGCCAATCATATTCCATGCCTAAACTCTTGCCTTTACATGTAGGCTTATCTTCTAAGATAAGATAAACCTTATCATCTCACATGGGTTCCACCTTTTTAGTCTTTTCCACAAATAAAATACACAAAATATTTATGACATCACTCTTTGTCCTTATTACAAATATAATATTTCTAATTCCTAATCATGTAGACCCTACTTCTCTACTTACCCCAACTTTGACATTTTAACATTACCGGATGACTTACGACAAATATTTACTTTTTACCACAACATTCCTATTGTACTTTGACTGTTACCGTACTCTACTTTATTTGTGGCACCTACTGATGGCGTCGTTATCTTCTATCAAACGTCACTACTAATCATACTTAACAACATCTTATTCCTAATACATACATAATAAAATAGAAATTACGGAGGAAAATTTTATTGTCGACATTTTCCCCCTTCCTAGCTTCTACTTTGTCCTCGGAGTAGACTATTCTGGTGCTTGGAAAATCTTTAACTTGTCATGGTTGACCCATTTCGTAATGGGAGTGCCATCCAATTCCTCCAGTTGATATGTACCATTTTCATGCACAACTGCTATTTTGTAGGGCCCCATCCATTTGGGAAGAAATTTTCTTTGCCTTCTTTTAAATGTTTATCAAAAACGTTTTGGGCCAAAGTAGCTAAAACGACAGTATATTTACTAAATAGAGTTCCCACTACAACTCTTGATGGACTAACACCTTAGGAAGCATGGTCAAAGCATAAGCCATCTATTTCACACCTTATAGTTTTTGGATGTAAAGCAAGTATGCACATTTCTAAGAAAAAAAGAACTAATCTTGATATGAAATCAGAAAAACTTATCTTCTTGCGATGAAGCACTTGGCTACAGACTTATGGATCCAAAAACAAAGAGGGTATACACTAGTTAGGATGTTGAGTTCTTTGAGAAGAAAGAAAGAAGCAGATGTTCCTTCCATACACTCACATGATGAAAAAATCATCCCTACAGTGAAAACGGAGGATGGTAATCACTTTGATGATGATAGTGATGATGGGGAAGATGGTGAAATTCAACCTCCCACAGGAACCACAAAAAGTATGCCTAAATGGTATACAAGTATGATTAGAGATGCAAAATTGGATAGTGTCCCTAACACATCTACCACTGGAATGAGGACTCACAATATGGCTTGAAATGAGGTCAATTTGGCCTTAATGGGTAAAGTTTTTGAAACTATTGAGCCATCCACAATTTCATAAGCCCTACAATCTAAACCTTGGAAAGATGTTATGGATGCATAATATAAGTCACTTATGAAAAATAAAATACATGGAAACTTACAGATCCTCCACTAGGGAAAAATCTGATTGGATGCAGATGGATCTTCAAAATGAAGTACAAAACAGACAGAAAAATTGATAAACATAAGGCTAGACTAGTTGTTAAGGGATATGCTAAAAAAGAAGGCATTGATTATGAGGATACTTTTTCTCCCACAACTAAGATAAAAACTTTCAGGTTAATATTTGCTCTAGTTGCACAATTTGGTTGGAAAATACACCAAATGGATGTGAAAAGTGCCTTTCTTAATGTTGATTTACAAGAAGAAGTTTACATGACTCAACCAGAAGGTTTTGTCATACCAGGTAAAGAGGAAAAGGTATGTAAAATCATAAAATCACTATATGGTCTAAAGCAGTCTCCTAGGGCATGGTACATAAAAATTGACGAGCATCTCATTCAACATGGATTCAAAAGGAGTCCATACAATCCTAATCTCTATCTCAAAAAGCAAGGGGGAGAGATAATGATCATTTTAGTATATGTTGATGATCTAGTCATCACTAAAGGATCAGTGAGGATGATTGAGTCAACAAAGAAAGATCTAACACGATCATTTGACATGACTGATCTCGGGCTTCTACATTATTGTCTTGGACTTGAAGTTCGGAAAAGAGAAAATCATATCTTTGTATCACAATTGAAATATGCCAAGACAACGCTTGAGAAATTCAATATGATGGATTGTAAGCCATTTTCGACACCTATGGAGACAAGACTTAAACTATCTCAAACAGATCCATCACCATAAGTAAATGCAACTCTCTATTGGCAGTTGATTGGGAGTCTCATCTACTTGACTTACACTAGGTTGGATATCAGCTATGTAGTCAGCTATCTTTCATGGTTCATGTAAGAACCAAGGGTTTCTCACTGGAAAGTAGCAAAGTGGATACTGAGGTACATCAGAGGAACTATGGACTATGGCCTAGAATACAAGAAGAATAATAACTTCTTCTTGATAGGATATTCAGATTTAGATCATGCAGGAAACATAGATGATAGAAAATCCACTTCAATATTTTTATTCTTTTTGGGATCTAGACCGACATCATGGGGGAGTAAGAAGTAGACTTGTGTTTCAAGATCCTCCACAGAATCAGAATATCATGCAGCAGGTGGAGTTGTCTATGAAGCGATATGGCTCTAATGTATACTTGAAGGATTAGGAATACCACAGAAAGATCCAATTATCCTATGTGTTTATAACGGAGTAGTAAAACTTGTTCAGAATTAAATTTTTCATGAGTGCACCAAACACATTGAGGTGCAAGTACATTTCATTCATGAACATGTTCATAACAACAAATCTAACTCATATATTGCCCAGCAGATATGCAGTGTGTAGATGTCTTCACAAAGTCACTTGCTCAAGGTAAATTTGAGGGTTTTAGAGAATTTATCTCTTGTTCACTTGAGACCATGTTGAATTAAGGGGGGAATGTTAGGAATAAAACTTATCTTAATTCATCATTAGTTGATATTTGAATAAATGTAATAAGTTAAAGTATTTAATTAAAATACTTTAAACTTATGTCAATGGGTATTAGTTTTCATTAGTTGTTAGTTAACTAAGTGATAGTGTTCTCATCCCAATGTTCGTGGGACCATGTTCTATCTTGCATATTTTGTTCCCGAATGATTTCCATGAGGGGAAATAGGGGTAGTTAGGGGCAATATGTTATTTCTATATATTTTCTCAGATTAGGTGATTTGTTTCCATATATTGTGGATGGATAGAAGTTGTCCAATATCTATAAATATTGTAGCTCTCTCATTTGTTTTGTAATGTTTGATTTCATATTAATAAAATTAT
This sequence comes from Taxus chinensis, assembly GCA_019776745.2. NCBI lineage: Eukaryota > Viridiplantae > Streptophyta > Pinopsida > Cupressales > Taxaceae > Taxus > Taxus chinensis. The sequence continues at coordinate 167,552,992 of CM034149.1, forward strand.
GCAAGCACCGTCTTGTTTTCTATAATTAAATCTAGTTTGCAAACAAGAAGGATGGTCTTGGGTATGGCCAACATCCTTAGAATTTTGAACAGTGAGGGCAGAAACATGACTATGGATGAGTTAGATGGTGTCGTTGTGGACATCCCTGACAAGACCAATGCAGCACTTAAGGACTGGTATGAGTTTGAGGGAGGAATAAAAAGTGAATATCTAGAATTCATTATGTCAGAAGATGAAAAGGGTACATAATAAAATGACTCACCATATTCTTTATTCCTTATTCTTTCATTCATTTATCCTTTATTCTTTGGAGTGATACGGTGATTACCCATTACAAGGCGGTAATGTACTCTAGTGTGGGGTAATGTTGAAAGGATAAAAATGGCCCTAAGTATTAGGTGTGCAAATTTAGGGTGATGGAAGGGCATGCAACGCTATGATAGGGTTGAAGCGCTCGGGATCAGGAGTTAGTTGTTTTGTGGATAATGGCTATTTTTTGAGTTAGCATGCTGAGCACATAAAGACATGAAGACTTGCGGTCCACACAATCGTATTTTGGGAACAAGTGACAACTGAACACCATGCATAGTTTAGGCTAATAATAGGATTTCTACTCAAAGTTACCTATAGGAAGTCTATTGTTAGAGCACTTGCATGTTGTGCATCCTATTGTAAAGGCACATGGTTATTATTATCAAGTGACCTATTTTGAGAAGTGCATGGGTGGTGAAGGGAAATTCCACACCACTATAAACATGTATTGATTTCCACGGTTTTGGTGTGTGTGTGTGTGTGTCAAATTGTAGAGTTATGTTGCCGGTTTTTTCGCGTGCATGACTCATGAAGATACTTATGTAATGTAAAAAGATTTTGTGTTTTATTGGTTGGATAATGGTATTGAACATGACTGAATCTAGTTCTTGCATGATAAATCTTGTTATAGTCATTGTTTAGTTCATCTTATATATATTCTAAGAACTAGATTTGGTTTATGCATTGTGTGTTTTTTATTGTTGGTAATGAATTTGTATACCTATATACACCATCATGTTAACATTATATACAAGCAACTCTAAAGATGTGACTGGTGCCTTTGCATGCTTCAGGTAAGCGCTTAGCTTAGGTTGAGTGATGTGTCAGCACGCATGGGTTATTCACAGTAAATTCTAGGTTGCATCAATTAGAGACATAATCTATTTCCTAGAGAATTTATTTTTAATACAAATCATCAAGCTTTCTAGTTTATCAATACCCAATATTAATTTAATTAGAGACACATAAAGTGGGTAAATATTATATAGAGTTATTCATTTTTGTTAAAGTATAAAAGTGGTAAGTCAGATAGATCTGTTGATGCATTGAATAGGAGAAATACTTTTTTGACTAAGATAAAGGTAAAAGTTATAAGATTTGATTTTATGAACAATTTATACAAGCATTATAAGTATTTTAAGGAAGGATGGCATACATGTTGGAGGACTAGTAGGTGTGATCTAAACAACAACCCAAACAACAATTCTAGTGGGGTAACTTCTAGGAGTCATAACTTTTGCACCATGGCTTTAATTGACTCTGTTAAAAATGTGACAGAAAGGTTGGAATGTATAAAATATGGTGGAAGAATACAAACTTTTTTTGATAAATTTTGACCCCCAAAATCCATGTCTATAGGCTTTAAAATGTAATTTTTGTAGTGTTGTCTAAAAATAGTGAATTCGCGAAATTATTGCATATGTAATCCTCAGAAGATGAAACACCTCGTCTCCCTCGAGACTGGTGAACTTCTAAATTATTCTAGGTGCCTCTTCATATTTCTAAAAATAGTATATAAGCATATGTAACCTATAAGGAAGGACACAGATAGTTATTATATTATGTCTTTTGAGTAATATACATTCTTTTCAGAGATAGTTGTATTATTTACATCTGGCACAATTGTTATTCTATTTTTTAAGTCCAAAACCCCTGAGTTTTGGATCAATGTGAATATGAAACACCTTGATTGGATTATTTCATTCAGGAAGGATTATTATTGAAAGGTAATCAATTATGCTTCTCCACTGGATCAATGCATGAAATTTTGGCTAAGAAAAATTAAAGTAGAGGTCTAGCAACTTATTTGGTTATAATAAGACTTGTGCACATTCAATGGAAAATTACTTTTTGCCTAAGATTGGCATAGATGTCACAAATTTAGACATAACTTTAGAGTATGTCAATTAGCTAAAGAAAAAAATTCAAAATGCAAGGTTTTATCAACCATTTCTTATTCCACAGAAGCCTAATAAATACATTCATACGAATTTTTTTTTAGTTGAATATGAAAAAAAATTGATTCCATGTTTTTGGTAATGGATATATTTTCCAAGATGGTACAATTTGTAAAATGTAGAAAGACTAATCATGTGACATACATTGCAACCTTGTTTTTTAAGGAGATTATAAGGCTACATGGTTTATCATGTAGCAAATTTTTCGAAACGGATGTAAATTTTGTTGAATTTTTTGGAGGAAATTATGGAAGTTGGATACGGGGTTATATTTCAATTATCATCCATAGATAAATGGAAAAGCATAGGTTCTAAATAGGAGTTTGTGTAATCTCATAAGATGTTAGTTAGAGCTAAAATAGGAATGTGTGATTTAGTATCGGCACATGCATAGTTTACATTTAATAATTAAGTGAATATAATACATAAAAACACCATTTTATGTTGTATATGGAAAAACTCCAACTGGAGTTCCAAATTTGTATAGAATAAGAAGTGAACATGAAAAATATGTAGAAACATTGCATATTTTAAGTGCATCAACAAGTGTGCAAGCAATTAGAAAAAATTAACACACAATATAAGTAACATACATATATGAAAAAGAGACAAGCTGAATTTCAAGTTAGAGACATAACATATTTCAAAACTGGGTGCAAGCTAGTAATTCACCAATTACAATGCAAAAGTGTGTTTCTCTCTATCAAAAATTGTTTACAGGAAATGGAGGGTCAAATTGTAGTGTGATATCTCTATAGGTAATGCATACATATTTGTACGTACCCAAATTTCACATGGTGAAACATTTCAAAAACCCAATGATGAATCCAAGACCTATAAAATATTATTAAAATTTTCTGAAATTGCTCAAACCCTACCATGATTCTTGCACTTTTCTATCATATTTTTTTTTCCTATTTTTCCTACCAATACTCTTTACATCTTGCCCTCACTGCTAAGTTGGAATATTTAGTATTTTTTGCCTTACCATTTGCATTTCATTTTGTGATTCAAAGGAGCCATGATATTATTTGCATGTACAAAATATATCTTACAAATTTTCGCAGTACATGCATAAGCTGCCACAAAGTTCTCGCTAGCCATCATGAATGTTGTGCAACCCAATCCTACTAATAGTGGTGATTCTACCACAATGTCATTTTTTTCCTAATTTTATTCCCATAAAAGGTATATTCACTTTCATTTTGCATGTAAAAATTTCTTTCTTGCAATCTAAGTAACCTAATTCACCACCAAACCAGTGTTAACCACCTCCACTTCATCCATGTGCATTTAATTGTCATTTTTAGCCATTGACATTTTTGTTTAAATGAAAAATTAAAAAATGGATATCCCACTCAAATTTAATCAACTACACTTTAAAGCATTGCCTCTTTGTTGTATAAAAATAAATTTTGCATACATTTGAGAGGGTTGGAAAATTTGGAATTGAGAGATTCTATTGCAGAGATCAAGTTTTGAGAGATTGCTTCCCATTCTAAGCCACTTTCAAATTTATTTCTTTGTTACCGTCACCCACAACAGTGTTATTTTCAAAGATCAATGGGACACCATAAATTTTTTGCATTCATTACCATGTTAATCATCATTAAAATCAATTTTCTACTTGTTATAAAAGGAGAGAGCAAAGGATAACAAACTGCCACTTTTGATCACTTTTAGCCAGCCATTGCTTTGTTTACATTCTTACTCCACATCTACCCAATTATTTTCCTTCCTCCTTTGTTGTTGCAAACCCCGTTGTTTGAGAAATTAAAATAAGTCACACACTAAGGGTGAATCACAAAAATCGGTTTGAGTCATTTATTTTTTCACGGGAAAATAAGTTTGGGTTTCACTTTCTTTGTTTTTCTATATTTTGGCAGTTTAAAATTTTTCTTTGAATCATTAAAAAAAGGGGGAAAGACAAATAGAGTTAGATTCTTATATTTTAATTTCTTTAGGTTAGATTTAATCTCTTTCTCTTATCTAACCTCAAGTTAGAGGTTAGCTTCATATTTCTATTTAGTTTTGTTTTGTTCCATTACACCAAGAGTTTGTTTTGTTATCATTGCATCTTCATATCATTTAAACTAAAAAGGTCACAAAAAAAGCTTTCATTCTCATTGCATTCAAGTAGATGAATGAGAAAATAGACTCCGTAAATATGCATATATGAAAATATGAATTTGCATCCATCACTTGCATGGACGTAGGTAGAAAATTGAAGTTTAAAAAAATCCTCTTTATTTTCTAGTAGTTAGAGTAGTTTACTTTTATCTCTTACACTCATAACAAAAGCACTTAGTATATACAAAAAGAAATTTTCATTCACATATAGTTAATTCACTTTAAATATTACCATTGCATTCATGTTAATATGAACTTTTATTGCTTAAAATAATTTAATTCTAATAATATGTAGGTTCCATATATGATTTCATGAACCACATTCAAACTGGAAAAAATGGTGTTCAATTCTCACATACCAGCTCAAAATGCAACATACCAAACCACATCATCATCTGGACAATTGAAACCTTTCCTTTGCATACCCAAATGACCATACATGTTGTTATAATTTCACTTCTACAACAAAACAACAAATACCCACTTTTAGAAAAACATATCTAAACAACATCAAAACAACCCTTGTTTAGTCTCATACATCCATATAGCTCCTGCATAAGCTAAATACATATACCTAGTTCCCAATCCTAGTTATTATAGTCCCTTATCAACCATAGAGAAACCAATAAATTTCCTAAGTATCCATTTACTAAAATTTTCTTTAGTTTTGAAAATAAATATTGATAAAGAACTATTGTGTTTGGCTCTCACTAAGACCAATTATTGCAGAGCTTGCATACATATCTAGTTTACCTCTTTAGACGAACAATTAAAGGATATAAATTGTATTTGGTTTGAGATTAAACATCCTCACACATGACATTAGCCACCCATTTCCTCATCATTCACACCTTAGTTGTCTTAGCCTAACCTCGAGAAGTTGGGTACAGTCAGAAAAGCTCCACCACTTTTATGGTGTGTACAAATTTGGTAAACCTATCATGAAAGACTAGTTATTTCATATTTTCCATTTTATTTTCTTTCTTTCATATGGTATTTAACTCTCAGTAAGACCAATTATAGTATAACTTGCATACATATCTATTTTTCCTCTTTAGAAAAATAATCCAAGCCTATTAGGTGTCTTTGGTATGACTTAAAACATTAGCCCACACGACATTAGTCACCCATTTCCACATCATTCACACATTGATTATCTTAGTTTAACCTCGATAAGTAGCGTACACCTAGAAAATATCCACCACTTTTGTGGTTCCTACAAATCTATTGACCCTGGTGTTAAGGACTAGATCTTTCTTGTTTTCCATTTTTATTTTCTTTCTTTCATACCATCTTCTTCCTCTCCCATTATTTTTTGGATTAACGTACACCCCCAAATATATTGAGAAACGATGTTGATAAATCTTCAATTTTTGATGCCTTAATCAACTATGCTCAATCTTAACAATATCCTTTACTTTCTACTTGGGTTGATAAATTGTCCAATAATAGTCAGTCCCATACATCATCTACATGCATTCCTCGATTCATGTCTCATGTTGAGACAAAAGAGATAGGATTCCGCACTCAAAATTATCAATACAATCATCCTGATCCTCAAAAAAATCACAACTAGTGGGATAGGATTTTATCCACACATGATGTTAAGGCAATATATTACTATTCAAATTCATGATGATGAAGTTCTTACACGATTCGATCAAACTATTCATTGCCTCCATGTCATTGACAACTCGTTGAACAAGTTATACTCCAATACTTCTACCTTTACAACCACATATGCTACATTCACACAACCTAAAAAAACTATTCAAATGAGAATGTAGCTCTAGATCAATTCATATGGAGATATCACTCCTTTCCTATGAATTCTATCACTAATCAAGCTCTCAAACCAAATACACAAGTTGTGTTGAATGACCTCATCTCCACATTACTAGGGAGAATTTAGGAGTTGGGGGGTGCTCAACCCATTAACAAGGTATGTTAGAATGTGCATTACACTTCCAATAACCAAGGCTGCATTACCACCACTTTCATCCAACAACCACAACAATACCCAAAACCCATATGCTTAGCGTAATAAAACTCACAAGACATTCTTACAGGATTTTACATACTAAATTGTACAGATGCCCCTTCATTGTATTCATATTCATCACAAGGACCCATTAATAATGTTTCTTCTTATTCCATTCCTAAAAACATGGTAGATAGTACACCACCACTGTACACTCATGTGATATTTATGAAAATGGGTTTATCTTCATCATATGTGTATCCTACACAACACTTCATGGATGGATCTTCTATAAGTACCTTGCCACCATATTACCAAATATTATCTAAAACAACATGGCCCAATGGATATTTCCCTTTTTACCACATACCTCTCAATCAAACATCAAACTTTTCCCTTGGTGATTTTGTGCCCAATGCCCATACATGTCCACCTCTACTCAACTACACATAAACATCCAACTTCAACTTTGGTCTAATGGTGACATAAGTAGAATATCTTAAGAATCCTTTTGATAACACCATTCCTATAACTAGCTAACCTTTGTCCTTGCATAACCTTACTAAATACAAGGGGGATGGGATCCCAATGCTCACATTAAAGCATTTTTAACTATAATATGAGAACTATTCCCCTAGGATGGAGTTCTTTTCATTTTTTTACCAAAACACTCATAAGAATTGTGTTTGATTGTTACTGCTACCTTCTCAAAGCCTCTATCCATTCCTTCTGACAACTTATACCCAAAATTTTCAAAACCATTGACATGAATAAGATCCTCAAGGTTAGCATAAGAGGATTTTTTACACATTCGTTAAGATCCAAATGAGTATTTCCCACTTCATTGTTAGGTGTTGATATATACTATATTCTTCTAGCACTCCTGACATGGACCAATGTCAACTTTTTTTATTAAGGATAAATAATTTTTCCTTGGACCCTACCCAGTTACAAAAAAGGCCAAAGCCTAGATATTCATTACAATGTAGAAGAAGACAAAACAAGATCAAAAAGACATCTAGTCAACAAGCAACCCAAAAACAACAGGAAGTCGACAAATAATCAACATGATATCAATAACCACACAGTAGAGTGACAAAAGCGATCTCGTAAAACACAAGGAGAAAAAAGACACACAAGATTATTTCATGAGCTTCTGGAAGCTCTTATTTACATTATCAAGCCCTTTTTTGATGTCACTGAGGATGGTTCCTTTATTCATTTTTTCCTTTCCTTTTTGATCTTCAAACTGAGAAATAATGAGGGAAAGGAAGTCTATAGTGCTCTTGTGCATACTAAGGATATCGCAATGTTTGACTCTTAAATTTTCTATATCCTTCTCAATTATAGTGAAACGTTTACAAATGTCCATCAATGCTCTTGATCCTGCAAGATTCAATATTTCCCTTGAGTTCTTTAATCTTTTCCATTTGGATATCAGGTTCAGCTCTGGATTTTGGATCTTTAGCAGAGTGGGGTTTAGGACCTTTCTTTCCCATGGAGAGCATGTAAATAATGGCCTCACCCTCCCCAATTATGGGGAGGGGAGGAAGGACCCCATCCTTAGTAGAATATTTAGACATTTTTTCTAATGGATTTGTCTAGAGAGAGATCCCAGGAACACTTGCTAGAGGAGGGGGAAGAGACAGGAGGAATGGAGGAAGGAAGAGAGGTTAATGATGGAGTATGGGTGGGGAAAGTGGAGGTGGGAAGAGAAGAAGAGGAATGAAGAGTAGTGGTGAGAAGGGAGGAGGTGGGGAGAGAGGAAAAGGAAGGGGGAACAGGGGAGTTGTCCAGGGGGAAAAGGGAATAGGGTTAGGGATGAAGGATTGAGTAGTCAAAAAATGTATACAGTATCAAGATCACAACATAGTGTAAGGGGTAGACTCTCTTGCACCATTTCAAAAGATTCATAGAATGCTCTAGACAATAAAGGATGAAGAATGGAAAGCTAACTGGGCATTTTCTATGAAAATGATTAAGAAACACAAGATGATAATTAGGAATTACCAAAAATATACCCTCAAGAGTGATGAATTTCATCACCAGCAACCCGACGTTGTTGTAGGGAGGAGGCAAAGAAGGAATAATGTCAACTATGTGACCTATTTCTGAAGTGATTATGATCCAATAAACAAATATGAGAGAAGTAATACTTCACATAATCTTTAAGGCAAATATAAATAGTGAAATGACATACACAAAAGAACACAGTACACAATATATATCCTCATAAATAATTTTAAGAAAAAAACCCAGCACGGTGACTTATCTCATTATTGTATTAACTCAACCTTTTTACCATACAATTAATGTACATCTCAGTTATGCTTTATCTTATTGCATGTCCAGCTATATGTAAACACATCATTAGGTAACTATTACAAGAGTATTACAAAATAATGGATACCAAAACCATGCACCAAGAATGCAATACATAATGGCTCCCCATTAACATGAGTTAGCTAACCACCCATAATATCATAGGTTAAAGTTACCTATACGGGCCTAAAATCCTATAAAGGGGACCCCAAAAAAATTTCTTAAGGGCTAACACCCAAACCTCCCAGCCGAGGAGATGCCCCAAACACCCTTAGTCATGTTGGGTTGTACAATCTAGAAGAGTGTAACTTATGGAAAATATACAACACATTTACAAAATTCTCCCACGTGTTGAATACTTTCCATAGTGGGTTTCAAGGTCATATAGTCAGGAGCTCGGGGCATTCAAGCCCATTATTTTTTTGCACCAAGAAAATTTCCCAGTGCTTACAACCTTTGTCAAAGAATCAACAACATTATCTTCGTGCCCACCTTCTTAAGCAATATCTTATTCTTCTCAACCATTTCTCTTACAAAATTCTATTTAACATCGATGTGTTTCATTCTAGAATGATAGTCGTAGTTCTTTGCTAGACAAATTGCACTTTTATCATCACAATCTATCCTTATAACATTTTGATTGAACCCCAACAATGGAAATCAAATTTTGAATCCAAATTGCTTCCTTGATTACGTGAGTAGCTACCATGTACTCAGCCTCTGTGGTGGATATCACAACACTTTCCTGACATTTACTCATCCAACTTACAACTCCACTAAACAATTTGAAAACATGCCCATTATTAGATCTCAAAGCAATATGATTCCAAAAAGGCGTGTAGATTTTATATCTTACTTTAACCAATATTTCTCTGATAGTATAGTCACACATCCCACACATATACCTAGGGATTCTATTTACTATAATACAATGTTCCTTTCCAAGATTTGACATGAATATTCTTACTACTCCCATTGCATGAATAATATTATGTCTTATAAATACCATTTTATACATTAAACTACTAACCGCAATAGCATATGACACCTAAGACATGTCCTCAATTTTTTCTTTAGATTTAGGACATTATTCAGTAGATAAATGTTAATTAATAGGAAAGTGAATACTGACAGGTTTACTTATGTGCATTTATACCTTTGTGATACCATCTCAATGTACTTCTTTTGATTTCACCATAATTTCTTGTTTACATGATCACATTTAATTTCCATGCCCAAAATAAATTTTTCTACACCTAGATCCTTCATATCAAATTTAGATGAAATTTAAGACTTACCTTGACTGTTCATTTTCTTATTGTTAGAATTTAACAACATGTCATCTACATAAAATACAATGATAACAAAATTTTCACCTTCATTTTTATAATAAATCTAGGGTCAACTTTACTTCTTCTAAGTCCAAGTGCCAACACATACCTGTCAAATTTTTGGCTCCATATTCTTGGTGATTGTTTCAAGCCATATAGAGACTTATTCATCTTACACACAAAATATTCATTTCCTTTAACCTTAAATATTTGTGGCTATTTCATGTATATTTCTTCTTCGAGCTCACCATGTAAAAAAATTGTCTTAATATTTATATGTTCTATTGACAGATCGAAAGCAACAACAATATATAGAAGAAATATTATTAAATATAACTTAGCAATAGAAAAAAATATCACCAAAATAATGTCCCTTTACTTATGAAAAAAAATTTGCTACCAAGTGAGCTTTATACTTCTCCATTTTCCCTGTAGCAGTATACTTCTTAGATATGCATTAATAACCAACAAGTTTTCTTCTAGCAGGTAGTTTTATCAAGTCCCATGTGTGATTCTTAATTAAGAACCCCATTTCTTACCCCATATTCTTTTTCCAAGACTTACTTTATTTTGAGAAAAAAACTTCCTTTACAGTCTATGGATCATCATCAGTAACTGACAAAACTAATAAAATAAATGTAGACCAAAAATTTAGAGGCCTATACCTATCAGGTTCCCTTCTCACTTGATTTGATCTTCTCAAGACTGGAGTTTCTATTTTTGCATCTTCTGGTACCTCCTCTGCTTCATTAGAATCATTCTTTATCTTGAAATTATCTTTTTGGTTCATCTTTTATAATTACATCAAACGCATACACAGATTCACCCCCTTCTAGTTCAACATAAGCTTGTTCATTTTCATTCTTTGGTTTTTCCTCCTACACAAAAATAAAATTAACTTATTTTAATATTATATTACGACTATAAACATCCTTCTGTGTTTCTCGAATCCATAGCTTCATTAGATTATCTAGTAAATATGCCCTTAACAAATTTATCATCTAATTTTGTTTTTTTTTTCTCTTTTTGGATATATATATCAGCAATATAACCAAATACTCTTAATTTTCAAATAGAGGGTTTCTAAGTAGTCCATAATTCCTATGGAGTTTTATCTTCAAGGGAAAATTTGTGCAATCCATTACACAAGCAACAAGCAATTACCACTACTTATACCTAAATTTTTTTGTCCAAACCTACACCAATTAGCATAATCCTACCCTTATCCAACAATTTTTGTTCATTCTTTATGTAACTCCATTTTGTTGTGTCATATATAGAGTTGTATTTTGCCTTTCTATTCCATTTTATTTACATAATTTCTTAAAGGAATTAGATAAATATTCTCCACCAATATGACATCTCAAAACCTTTACCTTCTTTTCTATCCGATTTTCCACAAGAGACTTAAACTCTTTAAATTTATTATTATTCTGCAAAAATTATACCCAAGTATTCCTTGAGAAATCATTTATAAGCATGACATAATACATAGTTTTCCCTAGTGATTGAACTTTCACAAGTCCAAACACATCATTATGTATTAAATGTATAATCCATTTCGAATGTGTAACATTGTTAGGAAACTTTACCCTAGTTTTCTTTCTAAACACAATGCTCGCAAAAATAAAAATCTAAAGGACAATAAGAAATTCCTTCAACAATAACTTTGGTTTGTAATGCATAAAGGCCTTTTTATCTAATATGTCATATCCTTTTATGCCACGACATTTTATTTATACGAGATGTAGTTAGATGTGCAACTTTATTATCCTCTAGAACCACAGAGTTATTGAACTCATCACTCATAGTGTTTTCCTCAATCTTGAAAAGTGTTAAGCTTAAATAGTGTTCCTGTATGGACTCCCCTTACCAGTGTCATTGTTCCTCAAACCATATTATAGTTGTTATTAGACTATCTACACACACACATCATTCATCTTACTTATAGATATTATATTTTTTGGTTAAACTTGGAATGTGCAGAACACCAAGGAGGATTTTAACCCTTCCATATCTGAACCCAACATGATTCTCCTGCAACCTATAGGTTTGTAAGTCATGTTGTCTCCCAAGAAGACTTCACCTCCATTGATATTTTCATATTCACATAACCACTCATAATGAGGGTTCATATGAAAAGTGGGACCCAAGTCAATCAACCATGCACCATCACATGCATGCAAGCTAGATACCGCCATGAACAAATTTCTTGGGTCCTCATTATAGGGTTTCATATATGAATATCCAAAATCATCAGATTACCTATCCTTTTCAATGTTATTAGGTCTAAAATATTTCTTGAAATGTCCCAGTTTACCATAATTCCAACATATCCTCTCTAATATTTTTTTATAGTCTTTGATTTACTTCTTAAAATTGATTGTCCTTACTTCTATTTGCATTTATCTTCGGTGCATCCACTCACATACAAGGCATCCTTGTATTGATAATCGTCAATGGATTTCGGCCTCATTTCTTTGGATAAGAAAGCTACAACTACATTTTCAACTTGTAATTTTTTTTTAGTACTAGTAATATCCATAACTAGACTATCCCAAGATTTAGGTAAAGAGCACAAAAATAATACACTTATCCTCTTCTTCCATTTTAACATCAATAGTAATCAACAAACCACAATATTAAATATGCTTATATTTTTTTTTTTATAAATACACCTTAATTCATTCTTAATGAATATAGATTCTTTTAAAGAAACAATTTGTTCACAAACTACTTTGTCTGATATAGAGTCCCTAGCTTCTCCCATAGCGTATGAAATTTTTTCTCATTTGATACATTTAACAAAACTAAATCAAACATACACAACATGATTGACCTTTTTTCCTTCCTATCAATCTTTTCCCAATCCTCTACCTTCATACCTACATGCATGAATCCAGAAAACAATCCATTGATCTCTATCCACAAGAAGATCTTCCATAACTAAAAATGTTGGCCATTAATTTTTTTTATCTCAATCCTTGTGTTTTCAGTCCTTTTCCTCTACTTGAATAGAATTACACGCATAAATGATGTGGATTTAGTGTCTTATCTTGCGGAGGCCATAACTTTTGATCCACGAGTCAAATAAACTCTGATTTTTTTACAGAAAGCTCGTGAAATTTTTAATGCCGTGTTAAGCATCGTCAGCCACTTACAGTCCATCTCGACAATTTTTATGGTCAAAATCATCCATCTAGGGCCCGAAAATTGGGTTTGAATTTTTTTTCAATTTTAAAATATCATATCTGTAATGTCTCCTTTTTAAACTTGAGAGCCTAATTTTGGACTTCTTATCGTTCCCTTTTCCATGGCAACAAAGTGGAATGAGTTGGGAAAGGAATTGAACTTCTATTGCATTTTTCTTTTCTAATTTTTAATATTTCTTTTTAGTGTTTTCCTCTTTATACAAGTCAATTGGCTTGGAGTTAATTAAAAGACCTATAAAAGAATTAAAACAAGCCTAAGGAGGTCATTCATGCATGTTTTGGATTTGGTGCCAAGTTTGGGCTATAAAAGAAGATTTAGGACTTTATTTTCCCCCATTTACTTTTGGTGAATTTACTCTAAAGTGATCTTTGGGTTGTGAGATCTTAGTTCTCTCCACTCTTAGGAAACAATTCAATTGTGTGGCTCTTTCCAAGAAGGATGAAAACCCTTCTTGTGGCTGGTTGGGGGACAAAAACCCTCCTTCCTTGATTGATTTGAAGTTATATTGCAAATTTGGGCATTAAAGGAAAAAAGAAGTCATTTTTTATATTTTTACATGCAGTGATAATCCTCTCCTAGTTGGAACGACTTGCACTAGTGTGTCATTTGGTGCCTTCTATGGAACATATATGATATTTTCTTCCATACTCAGATTTTTCATTATTTATAAGGCCGAAATCAATAATTCTTTATGGATTAGTTAGCTTACACAATCTTCAACTTTAAGTGTATTCCATTTCCTTCCTTATCAATATCATAGATGGAGTTAAAGGAACATAATCACAACACGTACAGAGTCAATAAACAATTCATGTTCTCATAATCATAGCTTGCATGTAAGAAAAAAGTCTTCTTCTTGCATTAGATGGATGTCAATACCTTGTTACAGACCTCACAGTCCTTTTTTACTCCTTCACATCTTCTCATGGCATCTCCTCTGCCCTAAGCACCTCTCTTTCCTCCTTCACATCTTCTAAGTCCCACTGTTTGAATATCTTCATCCCTAGCTACTTTTCCAAGTGACTCACCTCTCCACCATATCTCAAACTGTAGTCATAGCTTGTGTAAAGTAACTATAAAGGAGGTAACATAACCATAAATCGAAAACACAAGCTTATGCCCACAAGAAGGGTTTATACATTATTTAAACACTCTCTCCACTCACCCTAAACACCTATCTAAACACTTATCAAGCCAAAATTTCCAAAAGTATGGAAATGCCTTCATTAGTAATTCAAATTGAGTTGTGAAGCGAAAACTCCTAGAAGCCATAATTTGAATTCCTAAGCACTGCAATAACCCCTAGTCACATCAACTATCCTATTTGGACCCCACCAATCATGCTTACAATGAAATTTGACTTTAAGAATCATTTTTAAGGTGATTCTCCTGCATCATACTCCCTAGGAACAAGAAAGCTTCTCCCAAGAACTTTTGTTTGGCCAAGAGGTTCTTATTTTTGAAATTCTAATTGTAGTTGATCTCCATGTTGATATCCATGATTGTATACCATGAATACAAAGTCTTCATGATGAACTCCATACTTTGCACTATCTTGTTTATCATGTGAATGAGTTGTTTTCTTTGTAAAATGGTTATGTTTGAATAGAAGGTTAACTTCCTCCTTTCTTGTCTTATATTCCATCCATGCTCTAGCTATAGATGAAGTATTTCTTGACTGATTTGAGTTGTTTGATCATCCTCTTCAATTGTTTTATGCCCTTCTTGATGCACCATGATCTCAAGAATTGAGAATGGAGACTCTTTCTTGTATGATTCACTCTTCTTCAATTATTCCATCATCACCTTCTTAGCTGGTACATTGTCTATACAATCATTACTAAAATAAATATAAGATTGAAAAACTTGAGTTTTAACAGCCCTCTTGGTCTTCTCTTTCATTTCATCTTTATACTCTTTAGCTAGGTATTCTTCTTGAACCTCCCATGCATCACTCTTATCTTAAATTCATTCATATCTTTCTTTCTTCTCTTCAATCTTCTCAATGAGATCATTTATATTATTTGAACCTACATCTATTGTCACCAACTTCTTAGAAGATTCAAAGGACTCTTCCAACATCTTGATTTCTTCTCTCAAGGTGAGATCATCAAACTCTTCATTGTCCTCATCAAATTTAGGGACTATTTTTCCCTCTCCACCTTCTTAAATATGTTTTTTCTCAAGATATCTTCATTCTCTTTGAACCTTATAACTTCTCCTTCTTGGAATTTATTGGTGCTCTTCTTTTGCCACACTCTTCTTGTCTTCTTATTTTGGATTTGTGTCTTCATGAAGTAGGATTAGTACTACCTATTATGTTATTTTCCTCCACTTGATTTTTTAGATTCATTAACCATTTGTTTGGGCTTTGTAATCTCTATCTCAACTTATAATTTATTAATCCATTTTGTCATTCTATATCCATGATCTATTGTTGGTTTTGAGAGCTTAGCATTTCTCTTCTTTGCATTCATTTGTACATCAGCAATCTCATTCTCATATACATGATTAGAATCAAGATTCAAAATTCTATTTACCTTCTCAAAAGCATGTTGCATGGTATCATTCATTTGTATGCCTTCATTGTTTGTAATATCCCTATTTGTACATCCTTTCTTGTCTTCTTATGTTGTAATGCTTTCCAAAGCACCATGAAACTCTATATCTTCTTACATCTCTTCATTGGTATGTTGAACGACTTAAATCTCTTCTGTATAGCCTTCAATAACCTGTTCTATTCTTTCATCACATTCTTTGGCCTCCATGGATGCTCTGTTTGATCCATCTCTTGTAAATTTCAATATCTTGTCCTTGATCTTCTTATCAAGATTCTTCATACATGTACACATGCACTTAAACACAACATTAGATAACAAAATAAGAGACCAAAATATCTCCATAAGTGCCTCTTTCTTAGACACTTTCCTCTTTTCTTCACCTCTTTCCCAAGTGCTTCTTCTTGCACTTTTCCTCTTCTCATGGCATTCAATATTTATTTTAGGTTTACAAGTAGCCCTATAGACCACTTAACCTTTATTCCCATCACAAATCCAACTTCATTGTTTGCTTCCTCCATACTCATTGCTTTCATCAACTCCTTAAGCTTCTCTATGTCCTTCTTAAGCTCTTTCAATTCTTATTTAAACCATAAGTCATGTTTTCTTGCTTCTTCTTTCCTCTTTGTTTCTTTATTCTTTCTATCTTTCTCATCTTACTTCTTATTATCACTTAACAACATCATCAATCCCTTTTTTATCTCTTATTCATTACTTTTTCTCTTTTTCCTCTCTACAAGTTTCTCTCACCTTGTTTTGTGCCTCACCTAGGTTCTTTTCCACATATAGTATTTTGACATGCTTCTCTACTTCACTTCTTTCACTCTTCTCAACCACTTGTTACCTTCCTTCTCTTAAATCTTTCCTTATGCCTTCATTCAACCTATCAAGACTTCTCTCATGCATTCATACAACTCATGGTTAGTAATAAACAATATTCAAATCTCAATACAGACCTACTATGATACCAAAATGATGTAGAGGACCTTTTATAACACCTTTCAAATCAACAAGTTAGAGAAAACCAAACACCAAGAATATCCTTTCACCCTACAAGTGGATCAGCTATCTCAAGCTTGAATGGCTCTTAAGCATGTAAGTTTGGTTTTTGCCATCTTAACTAACATTTACTCTCCATGTACCTCATTCACATATCCTTCTTAAATAAATAACAACATTCAAAGTAATGGGAAACAAAGGGAAACTTAAATTTTCATTAACTCTTTCATAACTTCCCTTGTCTTGTTCTTGAGAACACTACCTTTTTGAGGTTATAATTGGGAGAAATATAGAAATACCCTAGACAAGGTAAGACCACATATGGACACCCTTTTGGTCCCTTAAGCTCTATGCAAAATTTTACTTCACCATTCCCAATGTAAATCTTCTTTCCACCACTTTACTCTCATACACTAGCTCTTCCTCCTTTTAGCTCTATCTCAAGGGATGTTTAGGCATAAATTTTGCATGAGGAATTTTCAAACCAAACTGATGGGATTTTCACATACCCATTTTCATGTTTCACTTGTCCCTAAAGTTTCATCCTTTAACTCTAAAAACAAACCCTTGTTTTGCTAATTATTTCTTTGGAATTATGTTTATCTTAAGGACAACCACAACAAGGAAAAGGGTGTCAGCATTTCCAAGAATGTGGGGGCATATTATGACTCAAAACCTTAATAATATTAAACTAGACACTCCTTATTTTATTACTTGCAATTTTTAGCCCATAAATTGTTGTCTAGGTCCTTCAAACGAGAACTTTCACCTAAACCCTAGTTAGGGTTTTGAGATAGACCCAAGAGGGAAAATCACACAAAATTCAATGCAAGTTGAAGTTTTAGCCCTTAAAATTTTGAAGAGAGTTCTATGACAGCCCAATGCATCTACAGGAATTAATTCAATATTTGAAACCTTGTTTTTCCATGTGCACAATAACAAAACATAGTCACACATATTAGTATTTCTAGCTTATACAGTCTTTAAGTTTGAGTGTATTTCATTTCATTCCTTCTCAATATCATATATGGAGTTAAAAGAACATAATCAAAAAACATACATAGTCAATAAAAAATTCATGTTCATATAATCATAGCTTGCATGCTCGAAAACATTATTCTTCTTGCATTAGATGGATGTTAATGCATGCTACAGACCTCACAGTCCTTCCTTCTTGCTTCACATCTTTGCATGACATCTCCTTTTCCCTAAAAAACCTCTCTCTCCCCCTCTTCTAACTCCCACCATTTGAATATCTTCATCCCTAACTACTTTTCCAAGTGAATCACCTCTCCACCATATCTCAAACTCTAGTCATAACTTGTGTCAAGTAACTACAAAGGAGGAAACATAACCAAACACCTAAAACACAAGCTTATTCCCATAATAAGGGTTTATACATTATTTAAACACTCTCTCCACTCACCCTAAATACCTATCTAAACACTTATCAAGCCAAAATTGTGAAAAGGATGGAAATGCCTTCATTAGAAATTCAAATTGAGTTTTGCAGGAAAAACTCCTATAAGCCATAATTTTAATTCCTAAGCACTCCAAAGGCCCCTAGCCACATCAACTAGCCTATTTAGACCTCGCAATCATCCTTACAGTGAAATTTTACTTTAAGAATCATTTTTAAGGTGATGCTCTTGCATCATAAGGATACTCATAATTAGTTGCAAACAAGGTGTTTAGAGTCTATCGAACCAAGGTTGAACACCTATGAATCTACAGGGATATCGTGAAAAAAATAGTTGAAGACTTTAAGTAAATTTTCATAAAGGTCATTCCTATGGAAAAGAACTAACTCATTAACTCCATAGTTGTCTCTACATCACCCTTTTTCCCTTACCTTGACTTGAAACATAAGGATTTTATGGAATCTATGATATTTAACCTTTTCATTAAGAAAGGGGAAGAAGATGAAACAAAATTTTCTTACATGGATAAAGGAGAGTTATTTTTGTGGGACCTCACCAAAAATGATGAATCCATTATATAATTTCTCCGGGTATATGAACACCCTCTTAAATCTCACCATAAGAAAGGTTTTCCTATGGCTTTTCATTTGTCTTGTCTTCTTGGGGAAGATTTATATGATTGATATTGTAAATACAAGGATTAAAATTGTATCATAAAAGAGTATGAGATCTATGAACTTGAATAGGAGACATTGATATCCCTCTCGCACCTCTAGAATTCAAGGAGGGTGATGCAGGAGCATCTCTCCTAGGTGCAAATTTTTGGTGTGTTTTGACCAATTTTAGTTTGTAAGTTATCTTAGGTGGTCTAGGATTTCTTAGAGAGTCATTTTATTTCATATCATGATGTAAGATGAGTCCAAATATTCAAAATATTCAAATAGGTGTTTTCCCACCATTTTTGTAATTTAATTTTTCAAAAGGCTTTAAGCCATTTTAGGCTTGTGTAGTAGGTGTTAATGGATTTAGGTGGTTAGAGGATCTATGTTTATGGTCTAATCATGTTGAGAAAGACTCCTAGGGTGTAAAGGAGCAAAATGATGTGTTAGAAAGGTAAAAAAATGTCTTTTCATATGGTTGGAGTAGGACATGTAAGCATGAAATAGTTAGGTTTTTGGACTTTATATATAAAAAAGGGAAATGAAAGATTGAATAGGGGAGTTAGTTAGCTAGAAGGAAAAAAGACCGAGTGATCTGAGTTAGGAACAGGAGACAAAGGCATTGTATATGTTCAGCTCCATATTTAATGAGAATGATGTTTTGTTTCCTGATCTAAGACTGTGATTTGGCTAGAAATTCCATTGAAAAACTTGCTAGAACTAAAAAGTGTGAGTTTTCTATAATTACCTACTTTGATGAGACATTGCAATCTTGTTGCAATATTATTAATTCTTATCAAAGATGGAAGAGGCCTTGTTTTGATTAAAGACTACTAAAGGTTTAGAAACCATTGCTTCCAAGGTACTGTACAATTGGATAGTGTAAGTATTTTTACAATTTTTGAACTAATTAAACCCTACTATCAAGATTAGAATGATGATAGGAAGCATGCAGACATTTTTGTGAATTTATAAGATTCGAAACTGTGTATATTTTTGGTTATAAGCCTTTTACACCTCTACCGGGTGAGTTAGAAACCCTACCAAGGTGCAAGAAAATACTATTTGGAGGCAAAACATTTATTGTCAAGGGCTAAAACTTAATAAACATCATATAGGGGAGGCATATAGGGGAGACATATATTCAATTTTGTGGAGATGAAAGTTTATTTAAATTTTTCCTTTCCTTGACAGTCTATACCGCAGGCCAGTAGGTAATTATTTGGAGACCTAAGTGTAATTTTTTTCCATTAGCGGCTAAAGGGGTTAGGAGAAGAATTGAACCTTCAAATTTTGTGTATATCTTGATGAAGGAAAATAATACTTAGATCAATAATTAGATTCTAAAAATTGTTGCTACATTTTTCTGAGTTGTAACCTTGGAGGCTAAGAGAGTTAATTAGGCCTTGGAAACTGTGATTAATCCCAAAACAAAGGATCTAGGTTTTCAGACATACCTTGAAACTTTGTATTGTGGAAATACTAAATAAATGGGATCATAAAATCATCTTAGTTTGTGTGTAAGATCTCTGAAACCAAATATAAGTTAGAAAAACCCATAGGGAAGGGCTACAAGGAGAGAGATTGAGAGAGGAAAGGAGGGTGGTAGAAATAAGACTTAAACTTGGAGTTGTGAAACCAAACTTTTCCCACACCATAAGAGGCCAAATGGGTGCCCAAAAGTGTTTTTTTTTTTGTTCTAAGTATTCTTGGATCATTCAAAACATGAACCCTTGCATGGAAATTTTCTTAAGAAGAGAATTAGGACAATTTGGAAACAAACGAGAAAATTGAAGATTATCACTGATTTATTTCATTGTGAAGGGTGGATTTAACTGGGATATGACATATTGACATGGTGCATTGATAGAAATAGGCCATTTGAACTAAAAAATATCAAATTTTGCATGTTTGAAGGAGTTTCTGGGTTTGTGTAAATAATTTATTTTGCAAGCTTACGGGCAGTTTGTGTTATTTGGATCAAACTAACCTTGTTATTGGGTTGAGTGTGAATTGTGCTTTGCATCAAAGGGGAATGGATCCTTAATTAAGGATATTATTAAAATTAACATTAGGACAAAGAAATAACTAATAGTCATAAATCTTGAGTCTTCCCTCTTCCCATAAGAGGTGTAATATCACAATAATTTACTAAGTTATCTAAAGCCTTCTCTTTCTCCTATATATACATGAATAGAAGTCAAACCGAGTGGTTGTCCACAAGATAGTGTAAAACCTATATGTTAAGTAAGTCAAGGAAAATTTAAGGCCTAAGAAATTAAAGATAGCCTTAATGGTTGAAAAATATGTTATTAATCTCCTCAATGTTGAATTCATTAAGCCCGTTGACTGCACTGCTTAGCTCTCAAACATCATCGACATCCTAAAATAATGGTAAAAATAGGATTTACATAAACCTTCAATACATAAACAAAGCTTTCCCTAGGGATGACTTACCATTACCTTCCATCAATGTCAAAATTGATGAATATGTAAGGTGTGAACTCCTTTCACTCATGGAGGGTTTCTCAAAGTATAATCGAATTATTATATCTAAGTTTAATCAATATAAGACCTTGTTTACCACCTCCTAGGGAACTTTCTATCACGTAGTCATGCACTTTGGCCTTAACAATTATAGGGTAACCTACTAAATATGCATGCCATATGTCCTTCATGATCTCATATATAAGATATTTGATAATTATTTTGACAAATTGCTTGTAAAAGATAAGAAGAAAGGAGATCACCTTGGTCTCTTGTGTATTATTCTCATGCACCTTATTAAATTTTATGTTACGTTAAATCTTGAGAAATGCATATTCCACATCACATGTGGAAATATCCTTAAATATATCATTTCCTAATGAGGTATAAATGTTGAAACCACAAAAAGTTATGTTATTATTGAAATGCCTCCCCACAAGATGAATATGGAATCAAGTCTTTTGTAACAAAGTTAAGTGTTATATAAAGGTTCATCCCTAACATAACCTACATTATCTACCCTGTAAATTATTTACTCAAGAAAGGGAGTGGTCTGACATAGACTAAAAAGAATCAAAACACTTTTGAGGTTGTTAAATGCTTCCATTATCTCTCAGTAAGATTTTGGTGTAATAGACTGATAAGCTTCTTATCTTATATATGAACATGACAGATGTCTCCTTAGTTTGTGTTGGTGTATATGACTTGTCTCACAGTCACTCGACATGTTGTCCACCTCATGTGATTAGTCATCTCACTTAGTGAGATCATAGGTCATTAGGGTTAGTTAGGGTTTCATGTGTCCACGTGTCATGCACTGGAGTTACACAACACTCTTATATATGTACCTTCGTATTTTGATCTATGATAATGTTAGACCTATTCTTACATACTTGATTTTCCTTTGTGATTCGATTCCTTGTTGATTACATGGAACATTCATTGAATGTGCAACCCCTTCAATGTGCATGACATTCTGTATTGATCCTTATATAACAATATGATATGGTATCAAAGATATTGTTTGGTAAACGTGCACTCAATTATTTTGGTTATTGATTACTTCTTTTTTGGTTTTCGTGCTTCTCATGCAACTTTACATTCTTTTTTGGAATCTTGTTAACATGTTTAACAATCTCATTGTTTGGAGTTTGTGTTGGTTTTATGGTTGTGCATGTGCAAGTTTTAGGTCTTTCTTAGCCAGATCTAACTAGTTGTGGCTAAGTTTGGAGGGAATAGCTAAATCTGGAGGTAAGTTCTACAATCTAGTTTTATCAGTTAATTTTTAATTAAAATTAACTTTTTTTAATTTTTCTATGTTTAGACCTATTTTGGCCTCCTTTGCCTAGTTTACATTTCTCAGTTTTTTGCCCTGTGTTGTCTCTCCTCCCTGTCAACTCAGTCGAGCTCTTGTAGAGCTCATTGAGCTCCTGGTCGAGTTGGTTGTGTTCATTTTGCATTGTTTTGCATCAATTTTTTTGCATTTCTCTTATGGGTGAGTTAGGTTATTCATTAAACTGGTCTATTTTGCTTGCTCGGCGTGCCTTGTCTTTGAGTCGGGACTACAGTTTTCTTGTTTCCCACCGAGTTGTATGGCTATGCACTGCATTCATATTTTGTCTTTTTCTTTTCCTTTGTCTCTGTTGGGTTGTTTAGCTCTCTACACTATGAACCCGAGTTGATTGTTTGTCTTACCCAACAAGTTTGGTTCTAGTTTCTGCATTGGTTTGGCTTTGAGTTGTGTGGTTTCTTGCGAGTTTTTTTTCTCTACCTGGTGAAGTTCGTCTTGGTCTCTGTTCCAAACATCTGAGCCCTAAGTGAATCATTTGTCCCTGCCGAGTCAGAGTTATTCATTTTTTTACATCATCAAGTCTCTTCCCTGCCCTAAATTGTTTGTTCTCTGCCTTGGATGTTGCGGAACTTGGCCCTGCTCTGCGAAACTCATCCCTGCCTCTTCTTTGAAGTTTTCAATAGCTTAATCTTATCCCAGTCTCATCCTCCTACATCGTTTATCCTCGCACCGAACTCACAACCTCCATCGAGTCCCACTCCAAGTTTGCTCCACGTGACTCGGTCGTCATTCAACCTTCCTTAACCCACTGCATTGAGCCCTGAGCTAGCTCGTCCTTATCCGTTGCCAACCACCTCAGGCTCTACATGACCCTCCACCTAGCTCGACTCCTCTTAAGCTAGCTCAACACCTGCGCTGAAAAAGACCACCTCCTATTTGCCCGCTATTTTTTCCAAATACATAGTTTTTCTTTAATTAAGCGGTGTTTTAAAATTTTAAGGCATGGTTTATTAAAGTGGTCGATGTAGTTTTATTAAAGGGGGTGTTATTTTATATGGTAGGTTGTTTTTATAAAGGGATGTCTTATATTTAAGGTGGCATTGTTAATTTAAATGGAGGTTAATTTAATTAAAGGGTCTTTTTTTTTAATTATTAGGTCCTTAATCAAAATTTAGGATCTAATAATATCATAAAAACGTGTATATATATTTTTAAGAGCTTTAATAAATTTTTAATTAGGCATCTAGTTAAAACATTTTAGGAGCTCTTTTATTCAATTAGTAGTAATATTGTCATTTTTTGGCGTTATAATCATCTCTAATCTTTAAAATTAGATTAATTGGTAAATTTTAAAGTGTGAAAACTAGCGTTATTGGAATTTTTTTCTACTGATCATTCGTTGGAGTGTGTAATGCCCCTCCTAGCTATTTTTTAACCTTGGGTGAGTGTTTTCAGTGTCCTAGAAGTCCCCAGGACTCATCTTGAGCCCATTTTTTGCATTGTAATTGCCCTTATTATTACTTGTGGACTAATGAGCTCATCTGCCATAGTCTTCCAACAAGGGTGTTTTTGCTACAACGTGAGACATTTTTTTCTCACAACAGGACTTGTTTTTTTCCCTTCTCTTTTTTTTAGCTTGTTGTGTTTGTTTACGGTGCCAAATTTCTGTGATCAACGAAACTTGATTGTGGTCTCCACTCTTGTGTTTTATTACACTGATTGCAAGGTGAGTTACCAACTGTTTCACAACACACATTTACACTTGATTGTAACCAACACACTAAACTATAGAGTGTTGAAATCAGGGGGTGATAATATTGTCATGGGTGGTTCTCTCTCTCTCTCTCTCTCTCTCTCTCTCTCTCTCTCTCTCTCTCTCTCTCTCTCTCTCTCTCTGATAGATGCACTTTTAATTCCCTTTCTTATGCCTTTCAAATTCTTTAAATGTAGATCGAAAATGGTAATGAAATTAAGGGGTAAATGGTTATTTTGCATCACCATGGGAGCTGAGACTGAACTTGACGATGAGCCTAAAAAATCTAATTGGATGAACCAAAGTGATGAAGCCTTCTTCTTTGTATGTTTATTTCTCCTAACTTTATATTCCACATTGAGTCATCTGAAACACCTAATGAAGGGTGGAAAACACTAGTTAACATGTTTGGACATCAAGATGACATGAGAGTGCATGAGTTGGAAAAAAAACTACTAGGATTAAATCCTAGTGACTTTGAAAACCTACATGCCTTCTTCTCAAATTTCACCTACACTAGATTGTTTCTAAAGGAATGTAAAGTGGAGAAGAAATATTCCCAGTTGATCTTTTCGATTATTTCTAAGTTAGGTCCCACATATTTCATCTTCGTGTCGACTTTTGATGCTATGAAAGCTTCTTTGGGAAGTGCTTGGAAAATTCCCTCATATGACAACTTTTCATCCCAACTCATTCGAGAATAGGATAAACTCATTCAAATGGGGACTCTCAAGTCCAAGTCACATGCCCTTGTAATAATTAATGGTAAGGGAAAGAATACTAAAAAGAAGAAAGATAAAAAGGGCCAACCCAAGAAGGAAACCAAGACCAACTAAGCCCAAACCAAATCTAACATGAATGCTTCGATTTCTAAGCCTAAATTGAGGAAGGAAAAGTGTAAGTGTTTCTATTTTAATAAGACTGGTCATGAAGAACATCAATGTATGAGAAAACAATTTTTTTTACTTGAGAAGAATCATATAGGTGTTCCTAAGTCTATCAAACAAAATGCTCTGAAAGTTGAGTCTTCCATTGCAAGAGAGTCTCAATTTGATAAGAATAAAGGAAAGGCCCTTGTAGCTAGATGTGTTCCTTCGTCAACGTGGATTATCAATTATGGCCTTGCACCACATGGCTTCTTCCCATGTTGATTTCTCTAACATAGATCCATGTGGCATGTCCCAAATCACATTGGGTGATGACACTACAATGTCGGTTTCCGATAGTGGATCAGTAGATATTGATGGGGGATCATTTAACCAAGTGTTGAGTGTTCCTAATCTCTCTACCAATCTCCCATCGGTTTACCAAATCACTCACCTAGGTGAAGGAATGTGAGTGGAATTCGGTCCTAACTTGGTGATTATTCGTTAGCTTCACTCCAACACTATTGTGGTTGAGGGAAACGCAGATCATTATTTACGGTTTTATACCTTCTCCCACTTTAATTTTGATTCAACGCCCAATTCCTTAATCACTCATGCAGATGAGGTTAGTAAGCTATGGAATGAGCATTTTTACCATCTTAAATTTCATTACCTTGAATAATTAAGCCAAAATGAAATGGTCAACGGGGTACCTTGCGTTAGATTTTCTAAGGTTCTTTGTGAGTGGTGTGCCCTCGGGAAGCACCCAAAAAGAGTTATGGCAAAGGAAAATCCTAGAGATATATTCACCTTTTGGATCTTGTTCATACTAAAATTTCTAACTCTTTCTAGTCTCCTTTGTTTACTAGAGCTCTATATACTTACTTTCATTCATAACTTTTTGTGTTACACTTGGGTGTATTTTCTTAAGCTAAAGTTTGAAGTTTTTGATCACTTTCAAGATGATCTTACTGAGAAACAAGATGAAAGGTCTATCAAGGTTCTTCGAACCTACAATGGACGTGAGTATGTGAGCAATATGTTTGAAATTTTTTATACTTTTGAAGGGATTTCTTTACATCTTACAGTTATTTACAACCATTCACAAATTAGAGTTGTGGAAAGAAAGAACCGAACACTTAAAGAGATGGTCACTTATATGGTTCACTTGAAGTTCATTCCTTCACAATATTAGGCTAAAGCAATGAATTGTGCTTGTTAGATTTAGAATTATGTTCCACACAAGGCAGTAAGAGGGATGATATCCTTTGAATCCTGGTTTAAATGCAAGTCTGATGTTGAGAACTTTTGAGTCTTCGTATCCAATGTTATGGCCCGGATTCCCAAAAATAAATGCAAGGCTTTGGAACCATAGTCGAAACCTTTTATTTTTGTAGGGTGTCTTGATGGCATGAAGGGATATTAATTTTTGAACCCTAGTACTCATGAGCTTTATATCGAGAGAAGTGTGAAATTCAATGAGTCGTCTTCAACTTATACTTCTCCATCTTCTAAGGTCCTTATGATCTCTTATTATAAATCTGATTCTTTGGATGATGATGTTGTTGAGCATGCTCCTTCTCTGGTTGATCCTCATGTGCCTCCCAAACCTCATGCTTTAGAGTTTTTTTATTTTGATGGTAGTGTTGATTGGGACCTTATCCCTTCTCACTCAAGTGAAGAATCTACCGACTCTAAGCCTGATCCTCATGGTCCTCGTTGGGCTAGGAAAACTTTTTAGAATGTTGGAGAGTGGATGGAAGATCCTTCAGAAAAGAGACAAACTTTCTCAAAGTTTGTTGGACCTCATTGCTTCTTCACCTCCACTTTCGACCCTCAATATTTTTAGGAGGCTTCTAGTATTCTTGAGTGGGATTCTACTATGGATGAGGAGTATTCCTCACTCACGAAGAACGATACTTGGGATCTCACTTTTCTTCTGAAAGGAAGAAAAATTGTTCGATGTAAGTGGTGTTTCAAACAAAGTATGGTGCTGATGGAGATGTCGTTAAGTTTAAAGTGTGACTTGTAACTAAGGGTTTCTCCCAGATAGCTAGGGTTGATTGCTCAAAAACCTTTACTCTGGTTGAAAATATGACTTCCATTCGAGTGACCCTCTTCATCGCTACTATGAATAAATAGGAATTCCATCATATGGACATTAAGGGTGCCTTCCTTCATGGGGACCTAGAGGAAGAGATCTACATGGAACAACCTTCGAGTTATGTCCATGATTCCTCCCTCATTTGCAAGTTAAATAAGTCTCTCTACGGCCTCAAAAATCCCCTTGGGCTTGGCATGCCAAGATGGGCTCCTTTTTACTTACATCATGGTTCACTCAGTGTCACTCTAACCCAAATGTTTATATTTTACAACAGGATGACTCCATACTCGTCCTTGTTCTCTATGTGGATGACTTATCGATTACAGGAAGATCTTCTTCTATCATTGAGTCTATGAAGATTGCCTTATCCAACAATTTTTATATATTTGACTTCGGATTGCTTCATTACTTTATTGGGATTTAGATTTCACAAATGACTTGGGAATTGTGATTTCACAGCCTAAGTACTCCCTTAAATTGATTTCTCAGTTTCATATGTCTGATTATAAGCCTTTTCCTTTCCTTTCTAAGGTTAAGTTGGCTTCTTATTGCTCTATTCCCTTGATTGATGGTACCCTTTATCGACAGTTGGTGGGGATCTTGATTTACCTTACTCGCACTCGACTGTATCTATTGTATGTTGTTGGGATCATGTCCAAATTCATGTAGAAGCCTCATGAGTTGCATTGGAAAGCAACGAAGTGGATCCTTCACTATGTTCATGGAACTTATACAGATGATATTCACTATCTCAGAGGGACGAGGATTCATTTGGTTAGATATGGTGACTCTAATTGGGTCGGTGATCTAGATCATCAGAAATCTACCTCAGGATACAATTTTTCTCTTGGTTAAGTTCCTATTAGTTAGTCTAGCAAGAAGTAGAATGTAATTGTGATATCTTTTATAGAGGCAGAGTACAGAGGAGTAGTATATGCTTCCATAGAAGTTTTTTGGTTACATGGTATCTTCACAAAGTTTGGTATTCACTTTCGGTGGCCTACTATCATCTATTGCAACAACATGAGAACCATCTCGATTTTTTGAAATCTATTTCATCATCAGTGTATGAAGCACATAGAGATCCATATGCACATCATTCAAGAGATAATTCATGATGACATCATCAACTTGCAATATTGTCAAACTTCTGATCTAGTTATAGACATTTTCACCAAGCCCTTCACTGAGATGAAGTTTCTTCACTTACGGTCTCTTCTTGGGGCGAGGTATGCTACAGTTGCCCATCTTCTTAGGGTTTTCTAGTCCTCTTCTCCTCTTATTATTTTCTATAGAGATGTTTTTTGTACGTGGGTACCTTATCAGGCCTTTAGTTAGCCCCATTGACACATCTTTCTTAGTTTTCTAGGGGAGTTCCCTTTCTGTTCTGAATTTCCATGACCTCCACCTCAACTTCGATGAAAGGGGTTGTTGGTGTATATGACTTGTCTCATCATCACTCAGTGTCTTTTCCACCTCATGTGGTTAGTCATATCACTTAGTGAGATCATAGGTCATTAGGGTTAGTTAGGGTTGTATGTGTCCATGTGTCATACAAGGGAGTTACACAACACTCTTATATATGTACCTTCTTATTTTGATCTATGAGAATGCTAGACCTATTCTTACATAATTTTTTTTCCTTTGTAATTTGATTCTTCACTGATTACATGGAGCATTCACATCACCATTGGAAGTGTAACCCCTTCAATATGCATGAGGTTTTATATTGATCCTTGTAGAACAATCAGACAGTCTGCATGATATCCCATGAAGACCATAAGTGAAAATAGTGAGATACATGTTTAATTAGTCATGTCCTCCTTGACTACAAGATGAGATAGTCATGGGTTGAAAAAAAGTGCCTTGTCATTGTTTTTGTATCCAAGTTACTCAAACATTACATGTTAAATCAATAAATGAGAGTCATTGTCAAGTCTCAAGACCTTCAAATGTTCCTTACTCAAGTGTCTCTTTCTAAGAAGTTTGCTCACCTAATTACATTACTAATTAAGTTTGATTTAACCTACATTAATCATAAGTTTGTTAAAGGAAAAAACATTTTTGAGTAGGTAGTTGATGCCCCTCTTAAATTTGGAGACCTTATATACATTGACTTTCCTTCTGACTTGATTTGTTACATTGACAAGCTTGCAATCGTTTCTTTGTTAAGGTATACTAATATCATTGATTATCTTGTTAAACACACTTGCCTCAAGTTTTATAACTCATAATAAAGGATGGTACTACAAATTACATTATACTTGACACAATGTTGTATAGGTGATCCTTTGATGGAATGCTCCTTAGGCACATTGATAAGGAAGAACTTGAGCATAGATTGTTTCACTTTCATAGAAATATTTCCATTGGTCACTTTTGTGGTCACGTGTCCAATCAAAAGATACATTTAATGGGCTATTTATAATCCATCCAGAACATGATTTTATAGTGTACATGTAAAAATGTCCCAAATGACAAGAATTTTCATGCATCACACACATTCTAACACAAGTTCTAAAACCCATTGTTACACCTTGACCCTTTTCTACTTGGGGTCTAGATCTAATCAGTAAATTTTCACTCATGTCCTCTAATGGACATAATTTCATAATCATAATTATCAAATATTTCGCAATGTGGTTATAGTTCATGCTTCTTACGATTGTAATTTATTCAGTTATAGAAAAATCATTTTGCATCAGATTATCTATCAATTTGGAGTTACCCAAGTGATCATTTATTACAACAAGATCCCTTTTAATAATTTTAAGGTGTGTGAGATGCGTAGTAGATGCTATATCTCACATCACACAACATCCCTCTACTACTAAAAAGTAAACAGTTATGTAGAAAACACAAATAATACATTTAAATCCATCTTTGTTAAGACCAAAAAATAACAACACGAGGAATTGACACTTGCAGCTATATCCTACATTATTTTCCACTGAAAAAACATGTGTACATCCATAACGGCCACTTCTTATTCCCTAGTTTTTAACTCTGAATTCATCCTACCTTTAGAAGTGTTGACCCTAATTTTGTATATCACCCTGTAAGTATTTCTTGATGAAGAGGAGTATATATTTTGTGTCTTGCTCAACTGGAAAGCTTAGATGAGAACCAAATTAAGGCTACCTCACATCACAAGGTATATGTTGCTCAAATAGCCTGATAATTCAACAAGAACATTCATGATCATTCCATCTAAGTTAGCAACTATAATGTCCCCATTTCCGAGCAGGTGGCCTAGGAGGCCTTTCATCCGTCTTAGCCTTTGTCATGCCTAAGGGGATAGTGACGTTCATGGTTATTGGGTATGGTTTACACCTTCATTTCACTTATATGTTATGTTTTGATATTGGACACGTACTTTAAGTGAAATAAGGTTGCGTGATGCTACCCTAAAGTACTTTATGTTATATTTTGTCGATGACTTAAGTGATGGGTGAATATATGGTACTTTGTTTTCTATTCCTTCATTGGGGGTCACCTAAGTCACTTTTGGTGTTAGGGGGAAAAAGTACCTTAAGTTACTTTATGCTCATGTGGGTTTTCCCCAAGGGGGTCAATTAAGGTTCTTTGGGCCCTTTAAGGCATTAGAAAGTTATAAAAAGGTGGTGTTTGAGGAGAAGAAGTCAATCATTCATACATTCACTATTTTAGGATATTGAAGCCATTTTTGGTTGCATACTTTTTTCTTGTGGAGTAAGATCCCACAGGAACCCTAGCTTCAATGGTGAGAGATCCATCCCTAGCTAGCACAAAATTCTTTGGTGGTGAAATATCCATCCCTAGCTTGCTATTTTGAAACTTTATTCATATTTTCGGATCATATTTGGAGAGTAAACAGAAATTCAGATTTAGAGAAAGAGGATAGCCATTCTTCATCAAGGGTTTCAATTCAGATTTGGAACAACTATTTTCTAGGGTTTTATCTACTCAGTTCCAAATTTGAGGAGTAGTTTTGGAGGGGTTTTTGTGGTCTGATTCCAGAGATTCCAGAGTTGGATATTGTTATAATCATGAAGATTCCTTAGAATTCAATTTCGTCACTTTTCCATTGTTATTCTCGAAGTTAAGGTCAGCTGTATTTTTCTCTCATTTTCTGCCCTAAAATAAATTAAATTAAATCATATCTTTGTAATAAAAAATATTTCTTTATTGTGCATTATTCTCCATATTTTTCCACTTCCTTTTAAGCTTCTGGGTATTGTTGGGAGTGAGTGTTTTCAAAGATATAAATTTTTCTTTATTTTTGTATTTTGTTGTCCTGAAAAATCAAAATTACAGTCTGCAGATTTTTATAAATTTGTGACTTTTAAGTGATATCCTAAAGGGGATATTTTAGTGGTATCAGAGCGGATGTTTCCTCCATCATATTTGGGTTAAAAATGGATAGTTTTAAGATAGAAGAATAATTGGTGCAGCAGTTGATTGGGACAAGTATAGAGCTACATGATCTTCTATGTCCCCCTTATTCAAGGAGGGAACTGACCCATGTTCTAGACCAATTAGTTAGTGTGTTGCTTTAGGTAAATTCATCACAATCACAAAGCATGTTATTTGCATTGGAAAAACTCAAAGATGTGTTATTATGCCTAGCTTTTTTGATACATCAAAGTAGGAGCTTTAGCTTGAGCGTGACAGCTTGAATCATAGAGATATTTCAGGTTATAGTACCAACTATACCAAATGATGAGGACCTGATAAGATCATTACTTCATTTGTTGGTTGAGTCTTTTGGTGGACTTATATAGTCAAATGTTCAGTCATTTAGGTTGAGTGTCTAGATATTAGAGCTAGTGGTTGGAGTTAGACTCTATTGGATGATGTGGGACCATGAGTGTTGGGACCTCATCGGAGTGATGTTCCATATTTTCCATTTAATGGTTGACAAGATGCATTCCAGGGAGGTTTTGAGTCACATTCATGAGATTGTTACATGTACACGAGATGAGGATGACTCAGGGATAGGGACACATGCATTGTGAATAGAAATTTTGGAGTTATGCACGTAGGACGAGCCACAAGATCAGACAGGTGACACGGTTAAGACTTTACATGAGGAGATCTCAGTTACTAAGGATTATGATATGGTGAGTCACAGTGTGGAGCCAGATAGCAAGGAGATGACTATAGATGTGATCAAAGACCATATGATTCAGGAGGGCCATCGTGTGGAGGATGGTATGATGGCATTATAGAGTGTACCATGTTTCCCACAGGAAATTGTGTTGACACCTATTATGTCAATACTAGAGCATACATCATTAAACATGGTACGTCATTACCATGAGTTGGTTGAACATTCTTACATCGATTTTTGGTCGAGGTGGATACACCTTGCTATTAGTAGAGAGTAGATGTTTTCTAGTTGGTTATTGGGAACCGAGGATGATGGTTTAGGAGCCTCACATTACAGATGCCTAAAGAGAGGTAAGGTACAATGTGTTGATTTGGATCCTAGTGTGGAGAATTTTTTATGTCTTCATCATTTTATGATGAATTATCTAACTAATAGAGTCATACTTATTAGCTGTGAGACTCATTCTGGGGGTTGGTTGTTCTTGGTTGAGTTTTTAGCACATTTCAGGTATACTGGGACATGTATGAGGCTGGCAACAACATTAGCCAGATTGCAGGAGAATCCACATTGGTGGGAAGGGCCTTGTTGGTTGGTTTGTTGTTGTTTGGAGAGAGCCTAAGGAGTTGGTGGCTTTGGCATTGCATTGGGAGATTGAGTTCCCTAAATTCGAGTTTATTTTCCATTGATTAGGATTCATCTGTGTGTCATCAACATTGGCCTAGTATTCTTCAGGAACACTTCATGGTTTTTCACTATTGTTGGTTGATGTGGAGTTTGACATATGAGACCATGGAGTTAGAGCTCAAGGTTGTTAAATAGGACATGAGGATAATTTTGCTTTCTTTCTTCATGATATTTGGGAGTATCCTTAGGAGCAGGCTTGCTCAGTCCACTTTTTTGGGTGAGACAAGTGGGATATTTGATGACTGTATTATGATGGATTCTTTGTTGTAGACACATATCACACCATGATTACTTATGTGGAGAGTGAGTCGGATGATATTAAGTCAGGGAGTGAGTTAGGTATGATGGATAATTTGACTCCAGATGATAGGGTGAGTGGAGTCATGGATGTGGGTGTGACCAGTAGTGTTGCACATGAGATAGTTACAAATATTGGGGTTACATGTTCATATCACCCGATTTTTTCATAGTTATCCAAGTTTTTGGTAGACTAGAGATCTCATTTTTTTGTTGAGTACTCCAAAAACCGACACACTTGTGAGATTTTGGATGGTCACATACATGATGACAACTACATATTAGAGGATGAGATGATCTTTAATCAGGTCAGATTGTACCTTATGTCAGATTCATGGTTGAGGATGGAGATACTACGACATGTGCATTGTTCTTCTATGAATGGACACTTAAACTTTGATGAGACCTATAGGTTCATATGGGAGAGGTTTAGATGGCATGGGTTGAGGGAGGATATCCTCAACTTTATATAGGGATGTATGGTTTGTTGTTATAACAAATCAGAGCTTAAGAGTTCATCATTTTATGAGCCAACACAGGATAACACTCCTATGTATTTTATTACTTTTATGCCTGGTGAGCACTTCACCCATGTGTTACTCAGTACAGGGATGAAGTTGACTCAATTACTTGGTTATTCAATAGGTTCACATTCAACATAGGAGGTGGACTATGCAGAGTTGATATTGTTAATTAACCATTTACTAGAGTCTTGAGACTTTTCCCCCACAAGACACATTGAGACACATTATGAGGATCCTTTCTCTCACACGAGTGTCGGTCATGTGAGAGAGTTGGCGTGCTTAGTACTTATACAAGATGTTTCACAAGTTGATATAAGGGATGTTATAGGATTCAGAGTGGACTTTTATACCCATGGGTTGATTAGAGAGGCAGTGATTGTGAATGATCACATGATGGTAGCTTCACATTAGCAGATACTAGATAGATTGGCAGTTTCAGTGTCGGTACCGATGGAGAGTCGGTGTGGGCATCATACTACATCAGAGGAAGTATTTTTCTCTACACCGTATGGAGAGAAGGATGACTACATGGGGTGTCTTGGTTATGTTGGATCACATTGATCATTGGGTGATTGTAGGGTGAAGTGGAGGAACTTACTTTGTGGTATCAAGCTTCTGTAAGATAATGCTTGGGGTCAATAATTTCTTGGGAGGGGAGGATTGTAATGTCCCCATTTTCGAGTAGGTTGCCTAAGAGGCCTTTCATTCGTCTTAGCTTTGGTCATGCCCAAGGGGCTAGTGACGTTGATGGTTATTGGGTATGGTTTGCACCTTCATTTCACTTATATGTTATGTTTTGACATTGGACACATACTTTGAGGTGACTTAATTAAAATAAGGTTATGTGATGTTCCCCTAAGGTACTTTATGTTATATTTTGTTGATGAATTAAGTGATGGGTGAATATATGGTACTTTATTTTATATTCCTTCGTTGGGGGTCACCTAAGTCACTTTTGGAGCTAGCGGGAAAAAGTAACTGTTGGATCTCAAATTTTCACCCTAGATATGATCATGAAAGACCAAGAATTCTAAGGTAACATGGGACTGTCTCTAAGTTTTGGAACTTGAACCAAGACAAACCTCTGGAGAAGGCCAAATTCCTCTACCAATTCTTAGCACTAAACTACGCCTAGAAAGGGAAATGCAACTAAATAACACTAACCTAAAACGCCAAGGAACCAGAGAGAGAGAGAGAGGGTTAGAAAGATACATGAAAGGGAAATCCTAAGCTAAGAGGTAGTGATAGTCACCAGAAAAGGGGTGAGAGACACTCTAGTGAGGGACAAAGAGAAAGAAATGAAGAAAGGAGTGGCTAGACATAAGTGACACAAACCCAAAGCTTCATTTACCATTTTTTCTCACATGAAACACAACATAATGAACTTGTAAGGAGAAATACATGCACAACACAATGCAATAAGTAAAAGAGAGGCAAGGTTGCAGCTAAAATGAGAAAGGACAGACAAATGTGTCACAAAACAAGCTTTATTGCAATAAAAGTATGCACAAACCATTACAGTTGCAGAGGAAGGCACAAGAACACATTTCCAAGCCCAAAATGAAGGTTTGACGGCTCACAGTTGCTTTGGAACAAATTTGACAGAGTTCCATTACAGTTTTTGAATGTCCATCCTTTCAAAATGAAAGATTTTTACAATATATAGCTCGAATGAAAGAGAAGGAAGAAAGAGAAGAGGGAAAAGAGAAGGGGCACAAATTTTCTATACTTCAACCACCAACAGTCTACATTAAAATATTTTGCAAAGCATATGGGCACCTTCCAACACCATCATTCGGTCTATTTCATCTTGCATAAGCAAATGAAGCCATGCCTCATCAATTCTAGTGGTTAAGCTACCTGCTCTAATCATTCACGTGCTCAAACAGTCCTCTTTTGCCTCTAAAAGACATGTTTTCCATTTTGACCCACTAAAAGCCACCAAAATCAGATTTTGATGATGTCAAAGTGAAGGGCTTGATGAGATATTTCCAACGATATAAATCTTTTCTGATTTGGAGATTGAGATCAAAAGATATGGCCATTTAAATATTTACTTATCAGAAGGCAGAAAAATTTGACATGTGGCAGTCTTTAATTGGTTCAGGGATCGGCCTCTACCAACATGTACTTGCTTCGCCTTTTGCCAAGTGTCTGTTTCCCACTGGTTCACAATATTAGGCTTTACTTCCTGCTCACCATTTGTCCTTGTTCTTTTCCTTGGCTTTGGCTTTATGAAAATACGTGCCAATAAAACTCTGTCACATTCTTTCGGATGTCGGACTATCCTTTTCCTTTTTCAGTCTCCATGACACATGGACCAATGAAAAGGATCCATGCTCTTTCACATTTTAGACCTTTTCAGACCCCTAGAAATGTGAGCCAATAAGAAACAACCACATTTCTTCACAATTTACCCCTCGACTAACCATTGAGAAATGCAAGCCAATAGAAAGGCTCCACGCACTTCGCATGTCAGTCCTTTTGATTTCTATCCTCTGACATCTGTGAACCATCAGCCAATGAGGAAGCTCCATGCCTTGATGCGTTGTCAGACTTTTATTTGAACCCCACTAACAACTACGAAACGTAAGCAAATGAGAAAGCTCCACGCCTTCACAGTGTCAGAACCTGTCAGTCTGTCTTCTTCATGTTTGGAATTTATTGAATGGGCCTTTGAATTTGTCAAACTGTGAAAGGCAATCTGATGAAATGGAGCCACGTAGCTCTTCGCATCAGAATTTCTAAGTCTAGGGGACTTAGAAACTTTTTGGCTTTTGAAGTTGGCTATCATTTGTCGCATGGGCCTGGACCACGGAGATTTTTCCATGTGTCCCTATTGAAGTTGACACTGAATTTGATAGTAATTTGAATTTCATTCAAATTTTATAACCAACCCACCAATGTTTTTAAATTGTGCTCCCATGGGTTTTTGAATACCAATGGCCAGTGCATTTGGGAAGTGCAATTTGACGGTCGTTTGACTGTCACAGACCTGTAAAAATGGCTAAGTCCATTTTTAAAGTTGTTAAAGCCAAAATAACCTTGGGGGTAATTTTGGATAATAGTTTGGTGACCTCTCGGGGTAATCTACCTACTAGATTAGATCAGTAGCCTTATACATCCATTGGGCATGGAGTCAAACCAAAAACTTAAAAACCAATCTGCAACATTTAAAATTCTTACCCTGGGGCCGTATGAAGCATGAAATGAACTTAGGAAGGTCTAGAAGCTTGAAGTTGATCTGTGGAGCTCCAATGAAGCTTTGAAACTGCTCCAAACTATCATATTTTCCATTAAACTACTCAAGCTTGAGGTGAAGCCAGAATTGACCATCTCATTGTGAAAAGTCTTCTAATTTTGATTTTATGAGAGTGGAAATTTGTAAAATCTCGAGACTTCACTATGTTTTCTCTGCTTTTGATCTACTGAGACAAAGAAAAGCATCTGAAGTTTCCTCAAATCTGATTTTTTCCAAGTTTTGGAGAAAAACTGAATTGAATCCTTGACAAATAATGAAGCATTGCAGAGTTATTGGATCTCATGTTGATTTGGAAATGAAATGCATGCAATTGGCACTGTCCCAAGCAGTGAATTTGACCAAGGAAGAGGCACCATGGGCTCTTGACTGCAACTGATCTCTTGGGGTCTAAAATGAACATTAAAGTTGCCCCAAAATCTGATTTGGCCAAGAAAGTTTCCCTGAACTGAAATGGACTGTGCAACAACAACAAACACGTAAAACTATATACAAAAGATGAAAAAACATACATGCTCTAAGTGGAAACATATAGAGTGTGCACAATGCACTTATTATACTAAAAGTAAACCTACCTACCTACCCTAACCAAAACAAGGAAAAGCTAAACAAAGCCTGCAACATGCAGAGAGAAATAGCTTCCCTTCTTTACAAATTGTGGCCATGTAATTAATTTGGCAATGGACATGGCCTTTAATAAGAGTGGAAAACTAACTTGTAGCTTGTTTTCCACCCTTCTCCTCAAAGTATCAACAAACAAGACAAATACCTCTTTTAGTTGCTCTGAATTTGGACTTGAGAGGTATTGTTGCTGACCTTTGGTGCATTGAAGATCATCCTCATGCTCTGAAGTGAGCATGACCGGTGGAAACTCCTTCATTGGCTCTAAAGAAGCCAAATATTTGATTGGGCATGGTCCGATCCTTGAAGTTTTCCCATTTTTATGAAGTTTAACTCCATGAGTGGAGTCATCCTGTAGACTTTCTTCCTGAATGTGGTTGTTTGTATGTTGATTTTCAATTGGTATTATCTCCTCAACAAACAGCTTTGTTTCCACTTTCATGGCTATTAATTTTGCACTTGTTTTTTCATGGCTTTCCCCATTCTTTGTTCCATCTTGATCCTCCATCAAAAGTGCAGCAAGCTCTAGACATGCAGAGAAATGAGGATCATTGCATTCCTTGAAGACATCTTTCTCACTTTCAATAAATTATTCCTCGATGCTTTGGGTACCAATAGTGTTGAAAAATACTTTCTCCTCTTCCCTAACCTTTCCAATCTGATCTTCCTTCAAATTTTCATGTTCTATTTTGGTGTTTATCCCCTTTTTGTGCACAATTTAAACCATTTCATCCTCCCAATCTGAATCAAACTAATCTTCAAAAGATACATAATTATTTGAATTGGTTGGAGAAGATGTATAAATAAGGGACTACTGATTTATTTCAGGCCTAGGCAGAGATGTTTGATGCACACAAGACCTAATTTTATCAATTGGAGTATCCAAATGAGCCTCCAAAATATGCTCCCAACTTTTTTTATTTTCTTTCTTCAAAACAAGTGTATGATTTTTCATAGCAACTTGTTGTTTCGAGTGTTGCACATGTTGCTCCTTCTCTCCAAAAGCATAACAAGCCTCCCTTCCTATAAACCTTGTAGGGTAACCTAATTTAGTGAGTGTTGGATAGAAGGTAGGGACTGTATGTTAAATACCACAACCTCTAAAAAAAATAGTGCATGGTTTAGAGAAGATGGGTGATGCTTTGGATGGAGATGGGAGAGAATTTTGCAAAGTTTGGGGAATTTTTTGGGCATGACTAACTTGTGGAGCATCAAATGAAGAATAAGGAAGAAAAGGAGCTTCCTGATTTTGGCAAGGAATGATGGATTTTTCATTATTTGCACAAAGAGAAGGAAGAATTTGAGGTGGTGAGGGAAGAATTGTAGCAATGGGGATGGGTTTTCTTTTTCTAGCCTGAATGAGAATCTTCTCAACTTGGGATGCAATGGAAAAATCTTGAGGAATATTGTTTCCTCCTAGGGATTAAATCAATACAACTAAATCAACATCAAAGGACCTCAAATAATACAAGAATTTCATACCTTGTGGGGGTCTGTATTCTTGAGGAATTTTGTGTCAGGTCCTTGTGAATTTGATGTTGAAATATGGAATAAACTTCATTGGGGCCCGATGCATCTTGTTGAGATGTTCCATGAGGTAAATGATATATGCATCCTCCTTGAACTGGTTGTGAAGTTGTTCTCCCAGCTGATTCCATGTGGAAATGAATTGTGGAGCCAAACTGTTGTACCAATATTTTGCTTTGCCTTTGAAAGATGAAACCAGAAGTCTAAGGAAAACATTCTCCTTTGAGACATCATGAATGACACAATGGTTGACAATATATTGAATGTGATCAATAGGGGATTGATCTCCATTTCCATAGGAAAGGGGCAGATTTTTCAACGCTATATTTGGGATAACATCCAACTGCTACAAATGGAGTGACTGGAACTGAAATGACGGAATGGAAAAGCTCTTTGGAGATCTATGACTGAAATGGAAACATTAAAATGAATGGAAGAATAAATGGAAATGTCTGCAACTGAGATAATGTGTTGTTTGAATTAGTGGAGTTGCCAGATATGCTTGAAACTTGCCTCTAAAGGTTGAGATCTCACCAAGAGCACATCAAACTTGTTGAGATGAAAATGTAGGCCAAGATACACATCTATGAAATGTATAGCTTTCACCTGTTGGTCCCACCGGGCATGTTAGAACTGTTGGAGCTCAAAATTGCACCCTGGATATGATCATGAAAGACCAGTAATTATAAGGCAACATGGGACTATCTCTAAGTTGTGGGAATTGAACCGAGACAGACCTCTAGAGAAGGTTGACTTCTTCTACTAATTCCTAGCACTAAACTACTCCTAGAAAGGGAAATGTAGCTAACTAACACTAACCTAAAATTCCAAGGGACCAAAGAGAGAGAGGGTTAGAAAGATGCATGAAAGGGAAATCCTAAGCTAAAAGGTGGTGATAGCACCAGAAAAGGGGTGAGAGACACTCTAGTGAGGGAGAAAGAGAAAGAAATGAAGAAGGGAGAGACTAGACATAAGTGACACAAACCCAAAGCTTAATTTACCATTTATTCTCACATGAAACACAACATAATGAACTTGTAAGGAGAAATACATGCACAACACAATGCAATAAGTAAAGAGAGGCAAGGTTGCAGCTAAAACAAGCAAGGACAGACAAATGTGTCACAAAACAAGCTTTATTGCAATAAAAGTATGCACAGACCATTACAGTTGTAGAGGAAGGCACAAGAACACATTGTCAAGCCCAAAATGAAGGTTTGATGGCTCACAGCTGCTTTGGAACAAATTTGACAGAGTTCCATTACAGTTTTTGAATGTCCATCCTTTCAAAATGAAATATTTTTACAATATATAGCTCGAATGAAAGAGAAGGAAGAAAGAGAAGAGGGAAAAGAGAAAGGGCATGAATTTTTCTGGACTTCAACCACCAACAATCTACATTAAAATTCTCTACAAAGCACATGGGCACCTTACAGAGCCATCATTCAGTCTATTTCATCCTGCAGAAGCAAATGAAGCCATGCCTCATCAATTCTGGTGGTTGAGCTACCTAATTTGATCATTTGCATGCCCAAACAGTCTTCTTCTCTCCAAAAGCCATGTTTTCCATTTTAAGCCATTGAACACCACCAAAATCATATTCCAATGATGTCAAATTGAAAGGCTCGAGGAGAGATTTCCAACGATATAAATTTTGTCTAATTTGGAGCTCATGATCAAAAGATATGGCCATTTGAAGATTTGCCTATCAAGAGGCACATAAATTTGACACGTGACAACCTTTAATTGGTTCAAGGATCAGCCTCTACCAACGTGTACTTGCTTCATCTTTTTGCAAGTGTCTACCTCCCATTGGTTCACAATATCGGGCTTTACTTCCCAGCTCGCCATCTATCCTTGTTCTTTTACCTTAGCTTTGGCTTTATGATAATACTAGCCAATAGAACTTTTCCACGTTCCTTCAGATGTCAAACTATCCTTTTCCTTTGCAAGTATCCATGATACATGGACCAATGAAAAGGCTCCATGCTCCTTCACATTTAGAACCTTGTCAGACCCCTACAAACGTGAGCCAGTAAGAAAATACCATGTTTCTTCACAATTTCCCCTTGACTAACCATTACGAAATGCGAGCCGATAAAAAGGTTCCACACACTTCACATGTCAGTCCTTTTGGTTTCCAGCCTCTAACATCCATGAACCATTGACGAATGAGGAAGCTTCATGCCTTGATGTGCTGTCATAATTTTATTTGAACCCCACTGACAAATACGAGACGTGAGCAAATGAGAAAGCTCCACACCTTCACAGTGTCAGAACCTACCAGTCTGTCTTCTTTGTGTTTGGATCTGATTGGATGGGCCTTTGCATTTTTTAGACTATGAAAGGTGAGCTAATGAAATGGCGCCACGTAGCCCTTCACATCATAATTTCTAAGTCCGAGGGACTTAGAAACTTTTTGGATTTTAGAGAATAAATGGTTAAAAACCAGCTGTCTCATGGGCCTGGACCACTAAAGCTTCTAACCATGTGTCCCCGCTGAAGCTGACACTGATTTTTGAAGGGCATTGGAAATCATTCAATATTTTATAACTAACCCGCCAATGTTTTTAAACTGTGCTAATCTAATGGGTTTTTGAATACCAACGAAACCAGTGCATTTGGGAAGTGTAAGTTGACGGTCGTTTGACCGTCACAGAATATAAAAATGGCTAAGTCCATTTTTAAAGCTTTGTTAAAGCCAAAATTAATCCAGGGGGTAATTTTGGATATTCCTACAAAAAAAATTACTTTTGGTTTTTAAGTAGGGAACGCTTGTTATAAGTGCTTCCCCTCAACCCAAAAAAACTTTCCTTGGTAAAACTACGTATTGATATGTGGTACTGAAGAAATTAAATTCCTTTTCCCCACTTCCAAGGTTTTCCCAAGAAAATATATGGGAGAATAATATGGGGATTAATTACAATGGTGAGGATTCTTCTAGTAAAATTAGTCAAGATAATAGAATAAATAAAATATTCATGCAAGCATTTTCAATTTAACATGGATGAAAATAAACTTATGTAAGTATAAACAATCCAAACAAAAAAGCTCTCAAAGATATTTAAGAACTATTTTAATAAAAACCAGAGAAAATCAAAATCAAGTCCTATGGAAGGTTTTTCCAAGTTTTTTTAATGATTTTTTATCTCCTTTTAATATGTAATCCTTCCAGGGTTTTTCAATTCCAATATGATATGGGTGAGAAGAAATGAAAGGGTTTTGTGGTGAGATACACAATGAGTTGGATTGGTCTAACATAAATGAAATGTATGGAGTGTAGATAAAGACAACTTAAAATAGTAATGGTTGTTTACAACAAAATATCTCAAGAAAACGACATCATAATCCCACTCAAAAATAAAAAAATTCGACCCATGAACAAATTAAAAGTGAGTTATTTGTAATCTATTGGAAGTGAAGAAATTAATCTTGAATTCCAACTTTGGAAAGGATGACTCTCCTCATGTAGAAAAAATCATATGAATAAATATAGAAAATAGGGATGGGTAAGTAGTGATAAATTTAACAAGACTATTGTTAGTAAATATGAAAAATTAATCACGGGAAAATTAAATTTTAACTTGATTGGAGAATAAAAATCACCTTTTAAATTTGATTTAGATCATGGTGGAACCAACAGTTGTACCATACTTGAGGTTACACAACTACCAACTAATATTGATCAACAATTTTTCCTTAAATTACAAAAAACCTAAACTTCAAATCCTATAAACATTAAAATTACATTTTAGATGAATAAAGAAGGGATAAGGAATTTTTTGAAGAGAGATGGGGGGATATGAACTCCATTCTATCCTAGAAGGAACTTTATCATCACATGAGACTTGTCTCTGCATGTTGCAGAATGTTAATTTAGGGTGTGTATATATTACCTCCTTAGGATAGGATTTCTGACATAAATAGGTAATAATGTGCATTTTTCAGTATGATGGATCCTGAAATCGGAGAATTGTAAATTTCCTAACCCACTTTCATGATGAGGAATTTTTTTTTAAAAAGCATTTTTTCACCTATAATCAAGATGAGAATCAAGTGCAAATATTATAAGAATAAAATAATTAAAAATGAAAAAATGAGATTAATTAAACCATCTATGCAAGGGAGATAATACCACCTGTTTTATCCTTCTACTGCTGCAAATCTCACACAAGTGTTAAGATAGTAAAAATACATTATTTTGTTTGAAACATAATTTATAAATATACAAACATTTCTATTTTTGGAACTTATTTTCTCTTTGAGAGTTCTATATTTGGGGATTTTGATTTTTGGTAACCATTTCACACATGCAAAAATAATTAAACTAAGGGGTTCCTAGAGATAATGAAGGTAGATCCAGTGGAAACTATTGACCCACATGGATAGGTGAGTTCTGAGTGTTTTCCCATATTACCCT
Source organism: Taxus chinensis (assembly GCA_019776745.2). Taxonomy (NCBI): domain Eukaryota; kingdom Viridiplantae; phylum Streptophyta; class Pinopsida; order Cupressales; family Taxaceae; genus Taxus; species Taxus chinensis. The sequence goes on from CM034149.1 coordinate 167,596,801, forward strand.
ATGTTTTATCCTTTTTCTTAAAAAGTGTCCTAGGGGGATGGTTATTGTAATAAAGTTATAGTTAAAATTTTTGTTAAGGGATGTAAAATAGTTGTATATATTTTTATTTTGTCAAATTTCATTTATTTAAAAGTGTTTTCTATTTGGACTACATAGAGTCATGTATATCGATGGTGATGTAACCATCATGATGGTAACACATTCGATATTCGAAGAAGATTAAAAATTATGTGATTATCAACCACTATTCTAAGTAGATTAATAATTACATGATTATCATGAAGGTTTTGCAACCATTTCCAAAAGGATGAGCATTTAATTCCTTTAGTAATTCCACTTATTATTTTTTTATTTTTTCATAGTTAGTTCTAATACATTTCCTCTTTTGTGATGTATGGGGATTACATTAGATGGAGGAGGGATATAGAGGAGGATTGGTTGGCTCAAGTTATGAATCTTTTTGACACAAGAAAAAATTGACAACCTAAAGAGGGATGAGATGTGGAGTGTGGCACAAATTAAACATGTTTATCCTATGATAAAGATACATTTTGATTTATTAACCTATTGGGATGCTGATTGAAACACATCATGATTCCCTAGGTCCATGAAGATTGGAACACCACATTAAAGGTTTTTTACAAGATTCTTGGAGTACTAGTTATAGGATATAAGCTAACCCTTAAAGGTTCTAAAATCTTTTAGATGATGTATGAAGATGTGATACTTATGATGGAGATGATGTGATACCCAATGTGGGTGCCAAATAGGGTATTAGATTGGTGAAATATGAGATAAACCATATTCCCAATATGTGTAAGGTCATTATTAGTATATTGACCTTACATTAGGTTGGTGATAAGGGCGGGGATAAGTTTATAAATATTGTGATCTTATTGTGTAGAATATAAAGAATTATGCAAGAATATATACATGGGGCCAAGATATATTAGTTTCTATGTCTCGTGATTTATATTGGGTTTCCAAATTCCACTCATTATAATATAGCTACCCAGTTTTATCATGTCATGAATTTATGAGAGTTTTATCCCTATAATCGGGGTATAGAGGTTACAGAACCCTCCACTAATAGGGTTGAAAATGGGTAGATATGGAACCAATTAGGGTAACACCTTAGGTGGCAAGTATATTGACTACTACTAGGCATGATAACTCATTCATACATTGACATGCTTGGTCTTTGGGTAGGAGAGGGGGTATCCCTAGATAATTACACAAGTACTACATAATTGAAATATAGAGGAGGTAGGATATAGGAGCACCTATTATCATGGGTTCCCTAATAGTTTGAGATTTTGTGTGTTGATCAACTAAAAGTATATAAATAGCCAAAACATGCTCATAATTTTTTTTCCAAATTAGGGATAACAAGATATAGAGACTACAATGGAGATCTATGATTTTTGGGGTGGTGATAGGTCAGCTTGTAGGTGCACTAAAATAGGAACTTTGAGTGAGATGGGGACAATGAGAATCCCCTCAAATTAGGGGGTAGCTATGAGATGAGAACTAGGAGCTAGAGGATCATAGTGAAGATGACCCTAACTAGGAGGAGGGTGACCCTAATAAGTAATTTATTTATTTCCTTTTCCTTGTACTAGATCTATCTTGGATAGTTGTTAGTATGATTTATCTAATTTTTTTTCTTCGTGTGTGTGTGTGTGTGTGTTTTGTTGAAACTTAAATAATATCGGTTTTTTTGGATTTTGATTCCTCATTTTGATTAATTTTAAAACATATTTAATCATGTTTGAAAGTATTTTACCTGTTTTAGATATTACGTATAATTCATATATGATGAATTAACTTTGAAGGCATTATAACTTGTTTGTAACCTAACTTCTGATAGTTATTGTGAAATAAATTCTTTATCATGTAAACATAGGGTAAATTGAATGAAAATCAAAAATGATCAAAATTCACCTTCAAAACAACATTAGACTAAATAATGAAGCTTTGGAATTCTTCACTATGCTCCATACTAATAAGTCATAAGTATAGTAATATTTCTAAAAATAGGACTTCTTTGAACAACATAGAGCTCTAGCTAAAATCACAAGAATTCTACGAAAAATGTAGGACTCATACCTCTAAGCTTAGGACTCCAACCTATTGGAAATATTGTCATTGATCTCAAAATAATGTTGATAATTGAAATCATTTTACATGCTTCATATGCTATAAATATTTGTCATTGATATTTCAGGAATGTTCTAATCATGAAAAACTTTAATCTGTTTGAATTTAGAATGTCGTGAAACGAAGGAAATTATTTTGTAGTGTTTCATGGATTTTAAAAGGAATGAAAAATAGATCATACACAATCATGAACAACTCAGATGCTAATAAAACACCACACTCAATAAGATGAAAGAAATTCACCAAAATAACTTTACAAAAACATTTTAAAACAAATGAAAAGAAAAATCATATATTATTATGTACCTCTATGAAATATAATGAGAAAGGGCCTTGTTTATATAGGAAAGGAAGATCAATATAAGAACTAGTTAGGGTTGTAGATCAAGCCATAAATGAGAAATAAATAACTAGTCTTCAAAGAACTAGTCAGTACCATAAATCAAGGAAATAACTATAGCTAATAATAGATAATATCCTCCTATTATCTAAATAAGATAAAATAAATATCCACACATAAGTGGGTGAGGATAAATAAAATAGAAGGTAAATAATGTACCTAGGTGAACATGAGATAAGGTAAATACCTACTCTAACACCGCCCCTCAAGTGAAGCTAGGGACCCAAAATAAAAGTGGAATATCCACAATATAAGTCTCGGTAGCTAGCCTTGATCAAGTTCTCATGTACAATATATCCATGAAGAAATATCAAATCAAAATTAGGGAATAATATTGGTAGAAGGAAAGATAAAAAAGTAAGAAGAAGGAATATGTTCTCACGAACACCCCCAAGAAAAAACTTATGAAACCTTAAGAATTCCACACAACTCAAGGTAGAAAGGTGATGCAAAAGGTTTTGTAAAGATGTTGGCAACTTGATGTTGAGTCAGAATGTATTCCAATCAAAGGAATCCATCCTAAATGTGCTGAACAATGAAGTGGTATGTGAATCTCAATATACTTGGTCAAATTTCTCTCAACAGGGTTGCGAGAAATGTGAATTGCACTTTGGTTTTCAGAATAAATTACATTCGATAAATTCTAGGGGAATACAAAATATATCAATAATTTTTGAAGCCAAAGAATTTTTTGACTCACTAAAACTACTACCCTATACCTTGCCTTTGAAGATTAAAGTGCAATAGCTTGTTGCTTTTTGCATGCCAGAGAAACCAGAGAAGAACCAAGAAAAGAAAGGTAGCCAGAAGTGGAACACCTGTAATCAATAGAAACTACCCAATCTAAATTCATATATCTAACCAAATGAGTATAACCGGTAGTGTAGTGTAGTCCAAAGTGGGAACTATCCTGCAAATAGCATAAAATTCTTTTAGCTACCTATCAGTGACTACTATGAGGATAATGTGTAAACTGAGATACAAGCCCTACTACAAATTAAATATCAGGGTGAGTATGGGTCAAGTACATGAGACTTTAACCAACTACCTATACAATGTAGGATCAAAAAGTGGAGTGTTATATGTGGAAGTAAGAATAACCCTATACTAAAAAGGAGATGGACCTGACTTGCAATAAGTCATATCTAAATGATGAAGAAGATCATGGGTGTACTTTTTTTTGACTCAAATGAATCCCTGAATCTGTCTAATAAATATGAAAACCAAGGAATTAATGTAATAACCAAAGATATGTCATGTCAAAATCTTTGGAACGATCCCTCTTATTATTATGAATGTGGGAAGAAGTGCTTCCAGTAAGTAAAAAATCATCAACATACAAGACAAGTATCACAACATCCTCGCCAACATGATAGAGATATAGTGGTATGACCAAAGTGACAATGAACAAAACTAGTAGATAGAAGAAAAGAATCAATCTTCTAATAACAAGCCTGAGGGGCATGTTTGAGATCGTAGAGAGACCTTTGGAGTTTAAAAACAAGAGAAGAGTTCTGAAAAAATCCACCTAGTTTCTCCATGTATATTTCTTCTTGTGATCTCCATGTAAGAAGGCACTCTTCACGTCCATTTGGTATCTGGGCCACCCCTATGATGTAGAAATAACAATTACAAATCATACATAATCCATCTTAGAAATGGGTGTGAAAGTCTCAGAGTAATCAATACCTTCAACTTTTGAAAAACCCTTTATAATAAGGTGAGCCTTCTACTTGTCAATGGACCCATCTGTTAGCTACATACTTGGTTTGGTATACCCACTTACACCTAACTATCTTTCTTCCTTTAGGAAGAGATACCAAATCCTAAGTTTTATTCTTCATCAAAGAAGAATACTTATCTACCATTGTATCATCCCATTTTTGTATCCCATGACCCCATGAAAAATACTATGTATCCTCATAAACTACCTGACACAAAAGTACATAAATAGTAAAATGTGTATGATGATGCCTAGTGGGTGGAAGATCTTGTAGGAAAAGTGTTGCCTCAGAAACTATAGTACAAGCCCACTTAGACATAATGAAAACATCAATGGGAGTAGGATCCTTTTCGACATCTATAACCTCCTCAAAGAAAGGATCTTCAAGATGACATAAAGCAGAAGTAGGCATGGAAGAATATGAATAATCATGAGGAGATAAACCCTCATAAAATTGAACATGTGTTTGAAAAAAACCTTAATGAGTATCAGGATCTAAAATTTGATAAACTCTCATGTCCTCACAATACCCTACAAAGATCAAGGTTTTCTCTTGTTATCCATGGATTTCCTTTTCTTTTTTGTCACAAAGGCCCAAGCATAGCTCCCAAAGACTTGAAAACATGAGACATCGGTCTTAGTTTTGGACCAAGCTTCATCTGGAGTCAAATACTCAAGTTCTTTATGTGGTGTGTGATTCTGAATGTAGTTAACATAATTAATTACTTTTTCCTAGTATATAAGAGGTAAATCTCTAGAATGCATCATGAAGTTAGCCATTTCCTTCAAAGTTAGGTTCTTCCATGTTTCAAATACATTATATTATTGAGTATGAGGAACATGATGCTAGTGAATAATGCCTTGAGTTTCCAAAAAATTAGAAAAATTGTTGCTAAATTACTCCCCCCCCGTTGTCATTATGAAGTTTCTTTTTGCAACCAAAAGATTGTTTCTTGACCAAAGCCTTAAAGACTTTGAATTGTGAAAAAAACATCATTTTTTTACTTGAGAAAATAAACTAAATTAATCCTTGATAAATTACCAATAAAGGTAAGCGCATACTTAGCAACATTAAAAGAGGGGGTAGGAAAAACCATCAAGTCACTATGCATAAGATCAAGTGGTGAAGAAGCTCTCCTGGAAAAAAAATTACGAAATGGATCTTGGTACTATTTCCCTAATGCACAACCAAGGAAAAATCACTCAATACAAGAAACTCTAGGAAGATCAGAAACCATACCGTGAGTGCTCAACTCTTTCAAATATCTGTAATTAAGATGATTAAATCTCTCGTGCCAAAACTTACTCTCTGAATCTGCATGAGAAACCAATCCTTTCCCTATAGAGGAAGCATCATTAAAACTCTCAAGGTGATACAGTCTAGAACCATGATCAACAATACCTTGAGAAACAAGTGAATGAGGCTCCAAAAAAGTTCGTACTTCTTCCGCATGTGGTGTAAAATTCACTAATTTTCCCTTGACTAGAATGAAAAATTTGATATATATAAAGCAAATTTATAGTGATGTTAGGAACATACACTACATCTTTGATAATTCCACCATTAAGGTGTATGTCACCTTTTTCCTTAATAGAAAGGAAGGAAGAATCTCCAACTTGAATTTTTGAAGTAGAACTCAAACCTAGAGATAAAAAAGACTCCTTGAAAGAAGTCATGGGATGAGAAGAACTAAAATATATTACCCAACTGTTTGTAAGTGGTGACTGAGATCTCCCAAAAAAATTAAGTTATTTACCATGGTGATTTGAAGGAGGTGGAGTGGAGATAGAAATTTTGTGTTTCTTGACTCTATCCTCTAAGGATTGCATTCACTTGTAACACCCATGTTCTTCATGACCACTACCCCCACAAAAAGATCATGAAATTCTATACTTATTCTTGTATTTAGAATACTTGTTGGGTTTAGAGTTGTATTCTTTTGGTTCATGAGAACTTTGAGATGGAGAAGGAGTGAATTTGGATTTACATTTTGGTTTTCCCTTGCCCTTAGATTTAGATGCTACTAATGCCTTTTTATAGGTGGAAGACTCAATGTTAGACAATTTGAGTTCTTCCATAATAAGTCTTTCACAAAATGTTTCTAAGTTAGGCATTTGAAATGTGTCACCTAAGGAATCCTGTGCTAAAGAAAAAGGTAGAATAAAATATTTGGAATGGTTCTCTCAACTTGGATAGAATAAAGTAAACACACTCTTCATCTTTCTTATCTCTTCCACTCCTCTTCAAATGTGTCAACAAATGCTTGAACTTGGTAAGATAGTCTATAATTATTGGAAAATCTTCAGGATTAAGAGAGGTGATCTCAATTTTAAGAGTTGCATGGCTCTCATATGATCCACCTTGCCAAATAAATCCTCTAATTTCTCCCAAATTTTGAAAGGAGAGTCACATTTTTCTAAATGAAACAAAAGATTGTAACTTGCATAAGTTCCTATCAAACCCATACACTCATCAAATTTGCACTGGTACTAAAATTTCTCATATTCTGTAGTGAACACTGATTTTTTCTAAAGAAGTTAAAGCCCATAAGCCTTCCTGTTTAATTATTATTTCCATTTTTGGTTTCCATGTGTGGTAATTATGTGTTGTTAATAGATCAACATGCTCTGATGTAGAATTTGATGCCATCCTAAAAAAAAATTCACCAAAAGAAATGGAAGAACCAAGCAATGCAACAAGAGCCCCACATATTTTGGTACTTTATAATGAGTGCGTGTTAGAATATGGCACTTTATAATTATAGTGAAATTCTCAAAATAAATATTTTTAATGGAAAGAGCATGGAAAAATAAGCACTTTTGCAAAAAACGACACTCAAAACTGAGTTACCGATCAAAAGTTACAAGCTTTTCAATATTATGCTCTACTATTTATTTTAGTTGCCACTAAAATAGAATAAAATACTCTTGCCTTCACCACACAAATAAAATGAAAGGGGGCTGAAGTTAAGCACCTACTAGTAGGAATCACAAGCAAAAAATACCCAGAACTGATCTCAAAAAACCCAGCAAAACCCAGAAAAAATATTCTAGATTTCTTTTTTCGTACGACGAGAATCCCGAGGCAAATCCAGTATGTTTCTCTGCACAACAAAAAAACCAAATAAATGACTGCCTCTCGTAATGGTTGAGTTTATAGCTAATCTTAGGGTTTTACTGCCTTCCGGATCCAATAAAAGCCTCTGTTTTGCATAAAAATGCATGCCGCAACAAAATACGAGCAAATCTCGAATATATGAATATATAAAGAATTTATTTGCAAAATAAAACTTACAGACGAATGTCAATAGCAATCTCCTGCTCTGATACCATAAAAGGAACGATAACCAGATCGTGCCAAGCCAAGAACACAGATGCTAATCAAACATCACAATCAATAAGATGAAAGCAATTCACCAGGATAACTTTACATAAACCTTTGCAAACAAATGAGCAGCAATATCATATATTATTATGAAACTCAATGAAATACAATGAGAATGGACCTTGCTTATATAGTTAAGGAATAACAATCTAAGAACCAATCAAGGTCGTAGATCAAGCCATAAATCATGGAAAGAACTAGTCATTAAAGAACTAGTCAAGTCCATAGATTTATGAGAGAACTAGATATCGAGGATCTAGTCAATACCATAGATCTAGGAAAGAACTAGTCAATACCATAGATCAAGGAAAGAACTGTACCTAACAACTAGATAATTTCTCCTAATATCTAAATAAATAAAAAGAAATATCCACACACATAAGTGGGTGAGGATAAATACAATAAAGGTAAATAATGTACCTAGGTGAACATCAGCTGAGATAAATACCTACTCTAACAACTTCCTTGTGCACGACATAGAGTAACTATCTACTATCTTAACCATGAAACCTTTAAAGTCTTCTAAATTCATTTCCAACTTGGTCACCAATCACTCATTAATGAAATTATATACTATGACACTTTGCCCTTGTATTTCACCCTCCATTTGGAACGGGTGATAACTAGGTGCACCGAAAAAGGTAGCAAGAGTGTCATCCAAACTCACTAGATCTTCTTCTGTTATATTACCTTGTTTGGCTTCATTCACATTATTACCATCATCCTCACAATAAGAAATTACTTTAATATAATTCAACTTAGCTTTACCTAAACAACGGTGTCTGAGAGTCCATGGATCCTTGTAAGAGAATCACAAATTATTCTTTCATAGCTCATTTCTAGACTCTCCTTCATTGCTGGTTCTGCGAAGATCCTTGTGAATAATGGGCATCCTTTGGAAGGGATTCCTTGGTTGGTCTAAGGGAGGTTTTCTAGGATGTCCCAATGAACTATTTGGTTGTCATCCACTTGAATTACCCTTGATATGTTTTTTGATCACTTTTATTTTTGGGGCAACACCTTCAAGGTTCAAAGACTTCTTCATTGCCTCTTTAAGTGACAAATGATCAAAGGCCTTAACCAAACCCTTGAGTGGTTTGGTCAAACTATCATTGAAAAGAACCACGAGTCTCATCTCTATGACATTAGTAATCATGGAAGAAAGTCTCTAAAACTCAGCCACATACTCATCCACTATGCCCTTTTGTCTCAATTGTGCAAGTTCCTGAAAATAAACTTTTGGGTCAATTCTATTAAATCTAGCCATGATAATTTTACAAAACTCATCATAGGAATGGATCTCATTGTGCCCTCATGTCATCAGTAAATGGAACCACCACTCATGAGAAATACCTTATGGGAAAAGGGTTGTAAATTTAATGGCATCATCCTCCATCATAGGATTTAAGGACAAATATATATCCAACTTCTGGATCCATGCCCTAGTAGTCTCCTTGGTCGATCCATAAAAAGTAGAGAAAGTCATCTTCCCCAATAGATTATGCATCTCCTTTTGTGGCATATGTTATCTTGGCTCTAACCTAGGCCTTCCTATGCTCACGTCAATGAACTCAGCAAGTGTAAAGGCCTTGTGTATCTCCCTTGGAAGTGTCATATAATCTTCATAGCTTGTGGCAATGTTTTACCCCATAGACGGACTTACTACCACCTATGGAATGGATTCTTCCCTTGGAAGGAAAGTAGACCTCATGGTTGATTTGTGAGATGATCTCAAAGGTCATCGAGAATTATTTTCTCTAGATGAGTTGTCGTCTCCATTATGAACCTTGGGTTCATGGAATCTCTGAAGGGATAGGGCTAGGAGGTCCATATTGTCTTCCAATATCTCTTGCCCTTCAATAAACTTGTTTATCTTAACTTTTTGAGAATCCTAGTGAGCCACACTATCCTCCTCTCTTTGTTGTTCTACTTTTCTCTTTCCTCTGATAGTAGTGGAAACCCATGTTGCCCTCTTATGTGAAAACCCTAGGATGGGAAGACTGAAACTTTGATACCACTATAATATCTCTTTCAAGGGCTGAAACTGAAAAACAAGGAACCCACATTAACCCAAGTGAAATGAAATCTGTTTTTTTATAACAACTATAATATTCTTTAAAGCCTTAGGGAATATGTATAAGAGCTTATAATTCACCAGATAACAATGCAAAACAACTAAAAAATACTTCTAAATAATTATTTCAACTGTAGAAATCAATATCCATCCAATTAGTAACAATAAATGGAGAAAATTGGCAAAGATACGTTGTTGTAATTAAATATGTAATAGTAGTAGAACATCTACCCTCCAAAAATCACCAAATGTAGATTTTGGCCTTATAAATTATAGAGATTCAGAATATAAAATCAACTATGAATTTTGTGCCCTAGAAAGCACCAAACCAACATCAAACCCTAGTCACTTCCCTAAATAAGAACTCCAAAAATTATGTAAATATTTTTTAATCCTTCTTATTGATGTCTCTAACCCAAACCAACAAGAAAATCTTCAAGAGATGTCTTTAATTCACCCACAAGAAGAGTTTTCATTCTCCACCAAGCCACAAGGAATTTTTTTGTCTTCCTTGGATGCCACACAAGACGGTTTCATCCTTAAGTGGAAAGGTATTTGTGTGCATGTATACTTTGCTCAATGCTAAATCAAATGAAGCAAGAACTACCACCTAAAATAGTTCTACAATTTAGCTAAAACAAAGCATAAACACCATCATGATAAGAATTAAACAAGGGTTAGATGCTAGCATTCATCAATACAAACTTTGAAACTAACAATGCTAAATATCTAAACTCCTCTATTCTCTAACAACAAATAAATGAATGGACCTAAGTAAGCTCCATGGTTATCAAAATAGTTGTCCTTAATGTTCCAAGAACCTAGGAATGGGGGCTAATCAAAGTTGGGCTACAAGACCCTTTTGACACCTCCCATATGACCCAAGCACTTTAAGAAAGAGGCTTAACTCTTCAAGATGATGAACTCTCAAAAGGGCAAGGTGCAAGCTCTTAGTCTCTTTGCTATATGCTTTGCATTTGCTCTCTAAAGAGTTTAGGTGTAAGTAAAAAGGTAGGTGGAGGGCTCTTTATATAGCCCAAAGGATAAAGGATTCAACACATTCTCATGAATGTGGGATAAAGGTAAAACATGATTAGGAATGGATAAGGTTGCTTTATTAAAGGTAACCTTACTTTAGAAGGGTTTAATACATGTTTAGCAAGTCATGGGAGTTGGGGGTATTTTAATTAATCAAAGGTGATTAATTAATAGGTAGGTGTAAGCTTATAGAAGCCAATTAGAAGAATATTAGTGCGATTTAGGCTATTATAAGGGGATTAAATCAATTAAATATTGATTTATTGGTTAAATGGAAGGGAAAGCTAATTAATTAATAATAATTAATTAGTCTAGGTAGAAGGGGTGATTTATTAATGGAAGGTCATTAATTAGGGTATTTGTTGGATATGCAACTTAATTAATTAGCTTAGTGTAATTAATTAATGATGATATGAGGGAAAATGAGTGCTTTTGACGATATGTCGTTGATTTGTGAGAAAGGGGATAATTAGCACAATTTAAGTATTTAAATTGCTTGGGCGTAATTATAGGTGTCTACATTTGCCCCTCTTTGGGGTGGCGTAAGTGATGCCACTTCAAAGATAGTAGACAGAAGAGATTTTGAAGGGATAGAAGAAAAATTAGTAGGAGGGAGAGATGCCCCCTCGAGTGTCGATGGGGTGATGAAGGAAGCCGATCAACGATCGAAAAATATGAGAAGTAGGCAGAAGAATGGGGACGAGGCAGGATGCCCCGAGGAGAGGGAGAATTAGGGGTGAAAGGGAAGTCATGTAGAAGAAATATGGATGAGGGGAGAGAAGAGCTTAACCTCTAGCTGCTTATTTGTTTGGAACAAATTTGATGTCATCATATTGCCATAGGAACTACATCATCGGTCCTTATGAAAAATATAAGCATACGACAAAGGTAGAATGACATGAAAAGCCATACTACGAACAATTATCCATTGCTAAAAGTACCAACTCCACGCAACATACAATAATGCAATGCAATACAAGAAGGAAACAAGCTCATATAACAGGGAAAACAAGTACGAACGCACATATCTAACCCAACAACGGTCAAGATAGTTGTACAAATGTTTTGTTATCAGTGCTGAAGAGATCCACAAGTTCATGATTGATGACAAGGGTTAAAAATGATGCCCCAAGCAAGGATACATGCAAGGGGAAATGAAAATGGACACGGGGTCCATGAAAAGCATTTGTGCGCAACGAAACAGCACCAGGCAACCAAAAGTGCCCCAGAGTACAGACGAAGCAAGCAGCTAGCTTTTGTGAATGGTTGTGAATCCAGTGATCCGCGAGTTGTATTAATCGGGGAAGATGTGAGACAAACCAACAAGATATGGAGAAAATACCATGCGCAAGACACAAGTTTCAGCCGTAAGAAGCAAGTTACCATTTTGTAGGGTGTTTTACTTTTTAGGAATTTTTTGAAAAAATTTGCCTTGTTTTTAGATTTTTTTGATATATATATATATATATATATATATATATATATATATATTGTTTTTGTGGTTTTAACAGTTTTCCAAAGCTATGTGCAGGTAACCAAGAAAGCGTGGATGCCCCCAGCGTTAGGTGGGGAATATACAAGGGCATAAGGCCACGTGTGTACTAGAAAGGTGAAGATGCAAAAATTCCCCAACAATTAGGTGGGAGTATTCAAAGGTAAACTCTTCACAGGTAGAAATGGGACCCAAGGCCATTATGGATAGGTTCAACATGATGGTGAACGTAAACCCATGAAGTGCTGGGAAGAGGCAAGGATGCCCCCAGCGTAAGTTGGCCTAAAAGCACATGATAGAAAGGAAGGAGAAGATTATTTTTGTGGAAGGGGACAAAGGTTTCCACAAACATGGAAAACAAGTAATCTTATACACATGGATGTTCGGAACGAAGTAGAAGAATGATGTGAATGATATGAATGTAGATTAGAAGCCTCACAATGAAGAAGTGATTAGCCAAAGGCATAAGTCGTGAGACGAGATATGGACTAGAGTAAGAGTCTGAACAAGGTCCAAAAAAGACACTTGGTAACATACTAATCCTGTTTACTCATAGAGATCCAGTGTGTGCACATGGATTTTATTACCTCTTAAAGTGAAGATTTAATAGACAACAAGTGAAGAGACCCTAGCCAATGTGTAGGAATGATTTATTTTGATAAGTGATTTTGTGAATGGAGGGTGAAAGGATAACCGTATATTGCTCCGCTGCCAGCCAAGCGTCCATAGCCCCGATGGAGATGTATCTGATTCTAATCACAACATTGCTCTACTGCCAGTCAGGCGTCCATAGCCCCGATAGAGATTATTGGAAATACCCCAAGAGAGAGTTATATATTAATTTTCTTTTGATTTGTAGCTTTTAGCTTTTGAGTTTTGTTTGATTCTTTTACTTTCTGAAAACTTATTTCAGCTCTCTTGTTTAACAAGGGGTTAAGAACCACTGATGGCTTGATGGAAGGAGGTGGAAGTGATTGTGATGATGACATTGGCTAGTGTCAACAAATATGTCAAAAATTTCTTCGCAACAAGTTTATTAGATGTTTGAATGTGATAGAATCTCCATGAGGTCAGTCGTTCTTTAATTTACCAAGGTGATAAAAGACCAGGGGCAAACAGATACCATAGAGATAAATGTCACAAAATGCATGCAAATAAGCTAGCCAAAATATCACTGAAGGGATGAAAATGGTAGGAAGACTTGCAAAAGAATAGCAAGGAAGGGAAGAAAGAAATATCCATGTGTACGCAACACCTAATTGCAATGTTTGATCTTTGTACCTTTGATTTTTGTTGTGTTTTCTCAATGTTTTTTTGTATTTTTGAATTGTTTTTGATTTTTAGATTTTTGACAGTTTTAAGAGGTTGGGACTAACAAAGTCACTCTATGTGGTAAGATCCAAGAACAATGTTTGCGACATCCTTAATAAGGGAGACTAAGCGTGTTTGTTTATCAAGAGTCATGTTTTCCCCAATCTCGATGATCGTGGTGAGTTCACACTCAACAAAGGACTGTGATTTATCTTGAAACATGGATTTTGTATGCGGGAGCTTGTGTTCCCTATCCAGAGGTTTATGCACTTTGTGCCATACTTGATGGTTATGTTGATGTGCATTCTTGAATCACGCTTGATTTACAACTTTGAGATTGTTCCAGTTGTTGGGAAATTTTGAGCTCTTGGAAGTTTTGACCTGAGCTTGATAATGAACCTGTTTGGGTTTCTTAGAGGCTGATGCTTGAGTTTTCTTACCTTGAGAAGGAGAAGAATGTGAACATTTACAATTGATGATAGGAACGATAGGAATGGTAGTGGGTTTGCCACAACCATTGATAGAAGAAATATGTGATAGATGAAAAGGATACGGTCCAAGAATTGAAGAGGATGGGCTACCAGGAGGTGAGCCATGGATAAAAGGTGAAAGGCTACTAGGATGTGGCCCAAGAATAGAAGAAGAAGGGATACTAGGACGTGACCCATAAATAGAAGATGAAGGGCTACTAGGATGTGGCCCAAGAATAGAAGATGATGGAATATCCAGGGGTGATTCATACATAGAAGATAAGGAGCTAGTTAGATGTGCCCCAATAATCAAAGATAGTGGGCTACTCAAAAATGTCCCACAAATAGAAGAGGGAGGGCTACTAGAAGGTGACCCACACCTAGATGAAGATGAAGGGCTACTTGGCGCTGACCCCACAAGAGATTGTGATTGAGGAATTATGATAGACGAAGATTTATTGGGTGATGAGAAGATAGGCCATGGATCTATGCAAGACCAAGGAGTTTCATCACATAATGAAGAATATGAAGATGGAAGAATAAGAGGAGGATCAAGTTGCATGATTTGAGGCTCTTCCTCTGTTTCTTGATTAAAGGAATCAACCTTTTCCTCACAATATGTAGACGCATCAAAGTCTAAAGAGAATCCTTTTTTGTAATCTACTAAAGGAATATCTTCATATGCCCTTATAAATTCCTTGATTGTTTCTTCATTCTGAAAGAGATCAATTGGTATGAGTTGTTGATCGATCCCTAGGGGTTTATTGGAAGAAATAGGTTCACTTGGTGTGGAAGGCTTAGAAGATGTTTGATAATTATTGATAGAAGAAGATGATGTGGGGGACAAAGAATATGTGTAGCTAGATGTCTCAAGAGTAGAAGAAGGTGGTGTGGACCTACCTATACAATGGTATGTCGTATGAAAAATAGTAGGATTAAGTCCAAAGTATGTAGATTGTGACACATGGGTCGATTTAGATGTTTGTCTCAAAGGACTTTGAGTCACATGAACCTTCACAGAAGGAAGATTCTGTGGGGGTGATTTATGAAGAAGGTCCTGCAAAGAAGGGGAGGACTGTGATTCAAGCATTGCATTAGATGAATGATGACAAGGGTCCTGTGAAGAAAGGGAGGACTATGATTTAAGCATCGCATTAGATGAATGATGACAAGGGTCCTGTGAAGAAAGGGAGGACTGTGATTCAAGCATCGCATTAGATGAATGATGACAAGGGTCCTGCGAAGAAAGAGAGGACCGCGATTCAAGAATTGTATTATACTTCTGATTGGAGGGATTCAGAGTTGCGTGTATCTTCAAAGGAAGAAGACGTCGTTGGGGTGACTGATAAAAGGGGTCCTGCGAAGAAAGGGAGGACCGTGACATAAGAGTCACATTAGATGATTGATGAAGAGGATCCTGCAAAGAAAGGGAGGAAAATGACTTAGGAGTTGCATTAGATGACTTAGGAGTCGAATTAGATGAATCCGAATAGTAGTTTGGATCTGAATCCTCAGGAGAGTCAGAGGAAATATTTGGATTGGAATCCTCAGAAGAAGAGGAAATTTTTGGATTAGAATTAGAAGAAGAGTGGGGGGAACTTGAATAATAATTTGGATCAGATGTGTCCAAATCATACCACCGACTATGAGATGAAGGTGGGGAACGAGTTACTCGTATGGGATCT
This sequence comes from Taxus chinensis, assembly GCA_019776745.2. Lineage (NCBI taxonomy): Eukaryota > Viridiplantae > Streptophyta > Pinopsida > Cupressales > Taxaceae > Taxus > Taxus chinensis. The sequence continues at coordinate 167,612,539 of CM034149.1, forward strand.
CTAGCACGAAGAACCAAACGAGTTTTAGTTGTAATGGGAATATTTTGTTTTGAATTGCTAAACCTAAGTTCCATATTTTTGTAAGTATGGGGAACCGCGCAATAGTCAGTCATTTTTGGTGTTGTTTTAAGCACAAATGTATAGATTTAGATAGTGTGATGAAACTCCTTCAAAGGGAAGGAAGTGACACATCGATTTGGGTAGCATAAGGACAACTAACTAGACATTTCGTAATTATTGATATGTGTGTGTGACTTTCTGAAGAAGGTCTAAGGAAAATAGACATCGTGATGACGTAATATCAATGAGATAAAAAGAGATTGTCCTAGAAAATAAGTTTTCTAAATGAAAAATCACAAGGAACAATCATGCGAGTGTGAAACACAAAGCCAATCAACAAGGAAATACACCATATGAAAATGCGATAAAAAGATGATCAACAAGATGTTTTCACTTATGTCAGGTTCAAGGAAATAAACAAAACGTAAGTAAAAACAAGAAGTCAATGTGATCTCCCAATCAAGATATATGATGAGCGAGCTCAAACTCAATTAAGACCTATATCTCAAAAAGTGCCAATTACAATTCATGAATGACACAACAATATCACCAAGATATGTTAAACCACTTTGTAAGAAAGTGAAGTATTGATATCGAGGTGTTATTGATATAACACGCACAAATGGTAGTGCCTAGCACCTTTTGAAATCGAGGTAATAATAAAACTGAACAAAAAAAAGCTCAAAGTATAGCTAGGAATAGTTAAGAATGTGTGTAGCGTAACCGTACAATATAGGTATTTATGTCGAGTTTACAAGAAACAAGACATAAATATCAAAATTGTAATGATACGAGACAAACAAGCTAACTCCTCTATGGAAGTCCGCAGTGATGAACCACGCCTAACTACAATGATGATCTTGACATGGGTATCAAGATCACAATGGCTACCAAATGACGTGAAAATGCCTCCACTCACTTTAGACGTTTAACTAACCCAGCCGCAAACATGGATGGGTGTAAACGGACATAAAAGTGAGAGAAACAGTCGAATGGCAACACAAAGGTAATCACACCTCTTTTGATCAACAAAGTGTCAAAAGAATATAAAGGAAATAAATCAAGAAAAATGACGAAAAATGCTAGCCTCACTTCAGCAGAGTTTCACCTCACCCTAAGGCAAGTAAAAACTAGGCGAAAGTAATATGTCACATGTTTCTCAAAAAGAAGGTTCACAACTCAACACTGTTTTCAAATGGTCAAAGTGGGCTCCTGGCCAAAGTATATTCTCCTAGGTGGTTCTCTCACCCTAGGTGTTACAAAGTTGCCATGAGCGAGCGTGATTTACCCAAAAAGTCACACTGACTAGTTTGGGAGTATCTCGGCTTTACTTTACCCCCTTCAAGAACAGTAGGCAACTAGTGTGTCTACGTGTACTATCACTGGGGTCGCCACAACGGACAACCTGTAACTCTATCTCACAAATGAATCACTAGTCAAGTAGGTAGTGTGGAGCACTTCCCGTTTCATTCACAAGGTTCCCTCTTGCGTGGACTACTTTGGGGTTCCTGGAACCACCCCCATTGTTGTAGCTTATGGCATTATGCCAAAGGGGTTATGTTCCAGTTGAGCGGAGAGGGACATACCCTTTTCCGATACCTGCAATACAATGTTTTGAATATGTTGTTCTTTTTATCTTGTTTAATTAGATGTGGTTTGCTTGAACACCTTTTGTTAGCCTGTATAACAACTGTATTAGTATTTTTTGATTTTTTTGTTCCTCCTTTATTTGAAAAGCGTTTTTAGGGCCTGCACTCAAATGTTAGTAGTTCTCTAAGAAAATCACATTATTTAAAAGAGGATTAAGAGTTGCTTTTGATTCTCAAGATCATCCAAGGATGCAAGAGAAGAGCATACACAACAAATAATCCAACTAAAAAGTAAAGAAAATATTTTCAATCAATGAACCATACAAAAATTCTTGATAAATGTTCATTCCCTTAAACCAAAAGTGAAAGATGAAGTTTCCAATCTACCAAATGTTATAAAATGAAGACTAAAGTTGCTTTTGATTCTCAAGATCACCCTAAGGTGTAAGAGAAGAGCATACAAAAACTTTATCCCAACTATATAGAAATGGAAAACTTCAAATCAAAGGACCATTGAAAAATGCTTTGTAAAAGGTTCATTCCCTTAAGCAAAAAGTGAAAGATGAAGTTTCTAATTTTAATCTCAATGTTAACAAGATAGAGATCAAAGTTGTTTTTGATTCTCAAGATCACCAAAAGGTGCAAGATAAGATCATACACACGCTTTGGTCTAAATCGAGTAAGCATGAAAATACAACATTCATCAAAACATTAGACATGTTAGAAAATGACCAGTTTTCAAATAACAAAAAAAACTTATAATTTTTGTATCTATAAATCCTAAATTTATATTTTCATTGCATATTTAACTTCAATACCTTTCCAACGCAAAAAAAATGGAGTCATTTCAAGTTCGGGAGTAAAAGTTATGGCCTTCGGAAGATGGGCTACGCATATGCTCTTATGCTCATGGGTGTGCACTTGACATGCACTCAAAAAATGTCAAAAAAACGTCCCTTAATCTACAAAATGGGAAATTTTTTCCAAACAAGATTTAATTTTGACAACAACCCATCACATTAATATATGAATATAAGACTCAACGCTATCAAACATTAACATACATGCTCAAGAATTTAAGATTTTCAAGAAATTGACAAAACTAGCATGTAGAATGATGAAAAAGTAAGCTCTAAAAATGAAAACATGATGAAATCTTGAAATTTTCTCACCAAGATTTAAATTTTGACAGCAACCGACCACATTAATATGTAAATAGAAGACTCAGCACTATCAAACACTAACCTATATGCTCAAGAATTGAAAATTTTCAAGAAATTGACAAAACTAGCATGTAAAATGATGAAAAAGTAAGCTCTAAAAATGAAAACATGATGAATTCTTGAAATTTTCTCACCAAGATTAAATTTTGACAGCAACCCACCACATTAATATGTAAATAGAAGACTCAGCACTATCAAACACTAACCTACATGCTCAAGAATTGAAAATTTTCAAGAAATTAACAAAACTAGCATATAAAATGTTGAAAAAGTAAGCTCTAAAAATGAAAACATGGAGAAATCTTGAAATTTTCCACTCAATTCCAATTTTGACAGCACTTCACCTCCTTCATACCTACAAGGAAGACCCAACACATGCAAACTCAACAAAACATGTTAAGAAAAACAAGTTAGATCAACATGTGTAAAAGAGGGTTAGTAACCAAAAATAAAATTTAACTACAAAAACTTGAAATTAAGTGCAAAGGACAATGGAGTATCTCCCACTGGGCGTGCCAAATGTGTGCATGTATACTTTGCTTAATGCTAAATCAAATGAAGCAAGAACTACCACCTAAAATAGTTCTACAATTTAGCTAAAACAAAGCATAAACACCATCATGATAAGAATTAAACAAGGGTTAGACGCTAGCATTCATCAATACAAACTTTGAAACTAACAATGCTAAATATCTAAACTCCTCTATTCTCTAACAACAAATAAATGAATGGACCTAAGTAAGCTCCATGGTTATCAAAATAGTTGTCCTTAATGTTCCAAGAACCTAGGAATGGGGGCTAATCAAAGTTGGGCTACAAGACCCTTTTGACACCTCCCATATGACCCAAGCACTTTAAGAAAGAGGCTTAACTCTTCAAGATGATGAACTCCCAAAAGGGCAAGGTGCAAGCTCTTAGTCTCTTTGTTATATGCTTTGCATTTGCTCTCTAAAGAGTTTAGGTGTAAGTAAAAAGGTAGGTGGAGGGATCTTTATATAGCCCAAAGGATAAAGGATTCAACACATTCTCATGAATGTGGGATAAAGGTAAAACATGATTAGGAATGGATAAGGTTGCTTTATTAAAGGTAACCTTACTTTAGAAGGGTTTAATACATGTTTAGCAAGTCATGAGAGTTGGGGGTATTTTAATTAATCAAAGGTGATTAATTAATAGGTAGGTGTAAGCTTATAGAAGCCAATTAGAGGAATATTAGTGCGATTTATGCTATTATAAGGGGATTAAATCAATTAAATATTGATTTATTGGTTAAATGAAAGGGAAAACTAATTAATTAATAATAATTAATTAGTCTAGGTAGAAGGGGTGATTTATTAATGGAAGGTCGTTAATTAGGGTATTTGTTGGATAGGCAACTTAATTAATTAGCTTAGTGTAATTAATTAATGATGATATGAGGGAAAATGAGTGATTTTGACAATATGTCATTGATTTGCAAGAAAGGGGATAATTAGCACAATTTAAGTATTTAAATTGCTTGGGCGTAATTATAGGTGTCTACAGTATTGATCAACTTGCCTGAAAACCGATTGTAGATGTAAAATGCACCAAAGATGATTGCAAACAAAGTACTTCAATCCCTTTTATACTCCTTGCTTGGTGCAAAAGGCCAATTAGATGAGGACCGACCTCTTAAGCTTCACTTTATCTTTTGATTGCTTCTTCAATCTCTCCAAACCTAACTGACCTTTCTCTAAAGGAAAACACTAAAAGAAAACATTAAATCTAATAAAATAAAACTGAAATAAAATGCAATTCCCTCCCTTGATCAATTATTCTTATTTTCCCTGGAAATGGAGTGGCAAGAATTCAACATTCAGACCTCGTTTTGAAAAAGGGGACATTACAGTCTCGTCTTACTCACATATCCATTATGATCCAATTTTTTCATTACCACATAAAGAATTCACAGTAATTTTTTTGCAGTGAGACATCCTAGTTATCGTGTTCCCCTTGTTCTCTTATGACTCTTACTGAAGCATGAGGGTTTTGACTTCTAAAGTATTCTAGAATCCTTTTCATGACAAATTTCCCTTGCTCCTTTATTAGAAAGTAAGCACTATCATATCTCTTCTTAAGAAACCGTGCTCACCCTCCCCTATATTTAATGGTGAGCTCTTAGATATTATTGGTTGCATGGGGTTGATGTGTGGGAGAAAAGTCTCACTCTCATCTAAAAAAGAGAAAATAAAGACACAAATAGAAAGCTACAAAAACAAAATAAAGCAAAAATGTCATCATTTTTACCGCATGACTCACCTTTACTAATATTCATTGGTGATCCTTCATATCCTATTGGTTATATGGGTCCAATATTTGGGGCAATGTTTTAAGTCACCTACTCTAGCCTTTGGTGATAATCCCTTGAGTCTCCCTAGTTGCATGAGGCTACACATAGGGGTCATCAATGATTCATTTTTTTAAAAATGAGATAATATCAATCCTTGATCTCACCTAGTTATTCGTGATAAGAGATTGGCCATCACGAGATCTAAGTCTAGACTAATTTTACGTGTTCTATTTTCTGTTTCATTTCCCTAATATGCCTATATTCCTAGTCACAACTCTTACGAGAGTGAATGTGTGGGTTTTCATTCGTTAAGACATTTATTTCATGTTGCATTATAATATTATCATTCTTTGTGATCGACTACCTGTAGACATTAGAAAATGCACCTTGTGTAAAATGTCCCTTATTTGAAAACAAAAAACATTATAAAACACAAAAAGACCAAAAAAAATGTAAAACCCCACAAAATGGAGCAAAAAGACACCTCACCACCTATTTACTAACACTCACCAACTCACATTTAATTATGTCTCATCACACCTACTCATGTGCATGCCCAATGCTTTATGGTCCCTATCATTACACCCATGTGTGTTGTACTCCCCTATGCACTCCAAATCTATAAAAGCACCCTTGCTTCCCTCATTCTAACCCATGTCTCTTAGTGCAAAAATATTATACTTTGAGTTTTCTTGCTTTCTTACTCATATATCTTGGTTTTACAGGTCTTGAAGAAGAAAATATGAAGTAAAAGGATAAATCTAAGTTACTGCAGCACCATTCTAGTGAAATCTCAACACAGGCAGGAAATGCAACTGCAATTAGCTTGCGATCTCCATGTGATTCTTGACGAAATGCAACTACGATTGTCCTGTAATCTGAGTCACATATACTTGTCATTTCATTTATTGTTTTATCATTTTACATCAATAAAATTTCTTTTATCTCCTTTAAAGGGTTAGGGATCTAACCGATGCAAGTCCCTTAACCATAAAAAAATAACTAACATTTTCTAAGTGTGCTTGTGTGCAGGTTTAGATTCAGATCTAAAAGAGTTTTACCCACTTTATTCAATGAAAGAAACCACACTTGTCCCTCTCTTCTCAGTGACAACATAAACACATTCTATTTTAGTAGTATTGATTTGGTTGTTATTATTTGACTAATCCATCTTGCAAGTGATCTTAATTTGGGCATACATTTTGGCAACCACGGTGGGACCATTTGGGTTGTGGGTATCTCTTTTCATTTTCTAAATATAACAATGTTTTCTCTATGGTTTCTTTCACCCTTTTTCTAACATTTATTGTAGATCTAACATCTGGTTCTTGTAGTTCTACTAAAAATTAAAAAAAAAATCAAAACAAATTCAAGTTACAGGTCGATTGAAACTGTGGCTGGGTTGTGATTTTTGACACAAAAAATCATAAAATCTAGTTTCAGGGTAGTCGCAACTACAACTGTGATGTAATTTTGTTTCTATAAAAACTTAAAAACACATTTGTTTTTCTTAAAGGAAATAATCAGGAACAACAAGAAGTTTCTTGTGCCTAGACCACTGCCTATGTAGTGTCGTACCAGGCTCCTATTCCACCTCTACCTCCCCATCGAGGAGCATCAATGGTTAAGTTCTATGCAGTAGGCACATATTCTGATTATCTCAAGTAGCCTCTTAACTTCACCACATGAAGTGTAATGCTCCCACGACTATTTTTGAGATATTCCAAAATTCAAAGGGAAGTGCGGGATCCTGAATGTGTAAATCAAAATGTATGTCATCTGCCATTAGAGAGCTACCCCCGTGGGATGCGGTTGTAGTGAAGAAATTCCCCAAGAACCTTGAAGGGATTTCTCTCAATTGGTACTATAGAATACCAAAATCCTCAATTCACTCTTTTAAGTAACTTGTATCTCAAGTTCATAAAGGTATTTGTGACATGAAAATTCTCTTAAGAATGGGAATAAGATAATTCCTTCACATTAAATAAGAGCATAACGAATATGTTTCCCATTTCATCTAGAGGTGGCAGCAAGTCCTCTACTCCTCTGTCAGTGCTCCCAACATGGATCAAACAGAGCTTTGTGATCTATTCCTCCATTCCCTCAATCGAGAAACTAAAGAGGAAGTACAAAATTTTCCTCTCAAGGAGCTATGAAGAGGTCTTAGAGGGTGCTCTCCACATTGACCAAGAGGCAATAGAAAGTAGATGAAAATACTTACGGTAAAAATGGGAAACTAGTCACTCCCTCTCAGGATAATTCAAATTACCCCAAAAATTTGAACAATAATAGTCAAGGACCTAAGGTCCTCAATAAGAACCTTGGTGCTACAATGGACGATGTAACTATCAATCTAAGAATTAAAATGTTATTAACACTAACAACACAAATAATGGTAATAAAAATGTAAATGCAAACAACCAAAGGAGTAAAATTTCACTCTTTCCATTAATGTGGTTGACTTTAGCCATCCTCCCCTTCTTCCTCAACAGGTCTAGGCCCAAGGCCCGATTCAATACCAAAGCCAATATTCGAACCAATTTTAGAACCAGTATAAGAACCAAGGCCAGAGGCCTCCAAACTTCAACTATGACAATCAACAACATAATAACAATAGGAATTGTGGGTCGTAGTAAAACCAGAACTAAAGACCTTGTGACTACGATCCTAACTTATACTGTGGTTTCCATAGGGTTAGAGTAATGATGCTCAACATGTCAGTGATTGTAATAAATTCATACAACAAACTTCTCAGAAGACCAGAGACAACTCTTCATTGATATGTTCTTGGATAATCCCATGACACCTATGCAGAATACTCACATGGGGCCTATTGCTCTACAAAATGCTACTCTTGGGGTTTATAGAAACCCCCTCAAATGCATCCCTAAAAATGCAAAGCTTAATCCTCATGGTACCAATAAGGGGATCCCACTCATTGGGAAATAATGACCATGAGGCATCTACATCCTCAGATCCTTATGTAGCTCCTCCTTTGAACAACTGAAATAACCCAAAGATTGTAGGCTTAGTTGAATTAGAAACTGAATCAGAAGTCCATGCAGTAACTCACCCAGCATGATTATTATTCACAACCTTTCCCCATTTATCCCTCCATTTAAGATGATATGTCAAGTAGATCCTAATCCAGTAGGGGCCTATGATTTGATCACATATATTGACTAAGACCTTTTCCCACATTTCCTTTTGGATTTGTTAAATAATTCCCCTATGCATCGATTTGATTTATTAGAAGCGTTAGGTCTTGGTCATTTTATCCATGTCATCCCTCCTCTGGAGGGCTAAATCAATCATATAGACTTCAATGTCTATCCCCGGGGGTAGCCTCAGAGAGATGTCAAATTTGTGTTTGATATCAGCAAGATGCCTTTCTAATGTTGAGCTAGCACAGAGAGGTGATCTATGATGTTGTATTTAAAGTTTGGATTTATAACAATTACATTAAGTGAGCTATGATAGATGATGGGGTTGTTGTTAATATAGTCCCTTTCTTGATTATATAAAATCTAGGCTATGGAGAAATGAACTATTCCTCCACTTGAAACACGCTGAGAGGCTATGATAGTCTTAAGGAAACCTCTATTGGAACCATAGTGCTTCTAGTCACTCTTGGACCCAAGACCATGTTGACTGAATTTTATATTATAGATTGGGAAACTAACTATAATATGATTATCATTCAACCTTGGATTCATAGAATGAAGGCAATCCCTTCCATGTTATTCCAAGAAATTCATATTCTTGCATCTAGGGAAGGTCGTTGTGGCTCAAGGTGACCCAAAGCCATTCAAAATCCACTTAGAAAACCTTAAGAAGAAACCCAGGGTTCACACCAAATTTGAACTCCTGGCTAACCAGTTAAACAAGCCTAATCCTTCTTAGGGGAATCTATTCCCGAAATCTAATCTTGTTCCCACAACTGAGTTAGAACTCCCCTAAGGAAATTGAAGGGTTGGATGCTAATGAAAACAAAATCCATTGTGGTAGAAATTATGTTGATGAAAACCAGGGATCTGAAATTATTAATATTTTGGAGAATGATTCACCTAATTTTTCTCCCATTTGATTCATTGGGCATAGGTCATGATCTTGGAATTTCCTCTCTTCCATCTAGTGTCTTTGATGAGGTTTGTATGGTTGAGGTATCAAAGTTAAGGAAGAAGACTCCAAGAATGATCAAGCTTCTATCTTCCCCAACAACTATTGGAATCTCAACTATGATGGTACAATGCAAAGTTTCGCTTTGGTAGGGCAGGGGTGATCCTCACTTCCCCTGAGGGGAGGATCATGCCTTTTTCCTTCAAGCTGAACTTTGAATGCATGAACAATAGAGATGAGTATGAAGCTCTTCTTCTTGGTCTTATCATGGCCAAGAGAATGGGTGTGAACAATGTTAGAGTTCTGGGTGACTCTTAACTCATTGCTAAATCAAGTTTTAGAAGTCTATGAGACCAGAGCAGAGCACCTACAACTCTACAAGTCCATCATTCTTGATATTTGTAAAGGTTTTGATTTATCTCTATAGAAGCTATTCCATGAGAGAAAAACCTATTGGCTGATTCTATGGCCACTTCTTCCTCATGTTTTTTTTCTGAGTGAGGATTTAAAGGAAACTAAATTCACCATTTCAATCTGAGCTGAGCCTTTGGTTTGAAGGATTCCAACCAATGCAATTTTAGCATATGTCAAGACTGAGAATGATCCCACCATGCTAGATTTCATGGAAAATGAAGAGGTAATCTTAGGATACCTCAATGATTATACGAACCTTCATCCTACGCATCATAAGAAGGGATTTTCCCTTATACCTCACTCTTCCTCTTACTTTGGAGATCGTACGATGAGGATTCTTCTTCTTCTGAAGATTTTGAAATCTATGAATTCAAGAAAGACTTGGAGCTATCTCCAACCCCACCTAATTTTTAAGAGGGTAATTCCTCTTTGATCAGAAGGAATGATAGATAAGAACTTAAATATGGAAGAGGAACCCAAAATATTGAAACTTGGTTCTTTTTTGTCTCCAGAAGAAGTAGAAGTGCACATCAAGGTGCTTAAAGAGAATTCAAAATCCTTCACCTTTAGCTATAAGGAAATGATGGGTGTTTCCCCTGATGTTGTATTGCACAATCTAGTTATGAATTCCTAGATGTTAAACCCGTCAAGTAAAAAGTGAGACCCATGAAGCTAAAAGTGGCTTTAATGGTTAAAGAGGAGGTAACAAAGCTCTTGCATGTAGGGTTTATCAAGCTGGTAGATTATTCCATGTGGGTATCAAACATCATCCCAGTTCTCAATAATAATGGGAAGATACACATCTGCATTGATTTTAGGGACATTAACAAGGCTTATCCCAAAGATGATTTTCCACTACCCTCAATTGATGTTATTGTAGACACAACTAGCTGGATATGAGCTGTTGTCTCTTATGGATTGAATTTTTTTGGTTATAACCAGATAGGGATTTCTGAGGAGGACCAAACAAAAACTTTCTTCACAAATCCTTGGGGAACCTTCTATTACGTATTCATGTCTTTTGTCTTGAAGAATTCCAAAGCCACTTACCAATGGGAAATGACATACATCTTTCATGATCTTATTCATAAGATTGTGGAATCATATGTTGATGACCTATTGGAAAAAGCAAAGAAGTGTGGCAATCAGCCTGAGGTGCTTTGTATCATTCTCTCACGCCTAATTGAATATGGAGTAACGCTAAATCCTGAGAAATGTGTGTTTGGAGTAACAGGAGGTAAGTTGTTAGGATACATCATTTCATCTTGAGGCATTGATGTTGATCCCACAAAGATCTAGGTAGTTTTGGAGATGTCCCCACCCACCGATGAATCAACATCAATTCTTTCTTAGGTAATCTTGGGGAAATTTTTAGGTTTATCCCTGACTTAACGTATGTTATTCACCCTATCAATGGCTTATTGAAGAAATATTGTTGCAAAATTTTGACAACTGAGTGTCATGAAGCATGAGTAAGTGAAGTGCTTCCTTATGTCACCACCTACGTTCATGCCACCGAAAGCTAACCATCCTTTGATTTTATGTTCTCGGGCCACTGATGTCTCAATTGTGTGCATGTTGGCACAAGTGGATGATGACGGTCATGAGCAGGCCATTTATTTCATTGTCATACTCTTCTCAATTATGAGACATGATACACATAGTGGAGAAGGAGTGATTGGCTATAGTCTTTCACAACAAATAGGTTAAGGCACTACATGCTTAACAAGAAACAAGAGTGATAGTTAAATCTGACTAGTTGTGAAAATTCTTAACCCATGATGCCTTGTCTAAAAAGGTTGGTCATTTCATTACATTAATGGGTGAGTTCGAACTCACCTTTGTTAACCAAAAGTCCGTGAAGGGAAAAATTATCATTGATTGGTTAGCAAATAACCTATAGACTGTGGAGAACTAGTAGATGTATATTTTCCTGATGAATGCATATTCTATATAGAAGTAAAGCCTCTGTCACTTTGAGTCCATGGTATGCTAATATTTTCAATCACATTGTGTACCAAATGTATCCAGAGGGAGAAACCTCACAGAAAATATGAAGGCTACGTGTCATAGCCACCAAGTACATAATTGTGGAAGAAGTGCTCTATCATAGAGCCTTTGATGGTATGTTGTTGAGATGTGTTGATGAAGAAGAGTTAGAGAAGATCCTCTTCGAAGCCCACAATGGAGTCTATGGTGGTCACTTTAGAGGGCATGCAACCATTGCAAGATTCATCACATGGGCTATTTATGGCCCATGTTAGAGCACGACATTGTAGAGTATGTACGCAGGTGTCAAAAATGTCAAGAGTTCTCACACAAGATACATATTCCTACTCAGGCCCTATAACCCATTGTGACACCTTGGCCCTTCTCTACTTGGGGTCTTGATTTGATAGGGAATTTCTCTCCCTCATCATCAAATGGCCATAACTTCATTATCATGGCCACTGAGTATTTCAAAAAGTGGGTTGAGGCCATGCCTCTTAATACTATACCTAAATTTGTAATTTCCAATTTTATCTTAAATCAGATCATTTGTAGGTACAGAGTCCCACAAGTCATTATTTTAGATAATGACATGCCTTTCAAGAATGAAGAGGTGTGATAATTGTGTGCGTAATTCAAAATATCTCATCACACAAGCCTCTTTGTACTATCCTCAGGGCTAATGGACAAGATGAGGCTACAAACAAAACCCTAAAGTCCATCCTCCTTAAGATGGTTAAGGAAAACAAAAGGTATTGGCATCTCAAGTTATTTTCAGCCTTGTGGGCCTATAAGACTTTGGTTAGAAATCCCATAGGGGGAACCCCTTATTCTTTAGTCTTTGGATCTGAAGCAGTTTTACAGTTAGAAATCGAGTTACCTAGTCTTTGCATATCTTTACAAGGCATTTTGAATGAAGATGTGTACCGAGAAGTGTGGTTGGTTGAATTGGAAACCGTTGATGAAGCTCGACTTAAAGTTGAACAATGTCATAATGTTTGTGCTGATAGGATGTGTCGTCATTATAATAAGAAAGTATATGAGTGTGAAATACACGTAGGAGATCTAGTATTGAGACTCGATAACTAGATTGACAAAAAGAGCGACGAAGGAAGAAAGTTTCAGACCCAAATGGTTAGGCCCATATCAGGTAATAAAATACTTTAAAAATGGTGTGTACCACTTATGTACTCTAGAGGGTGAGGAGTTTAGTGATTCGGTTAATTCCTGTTAACTCAAATTTTTCTATGCATAGTCCATTTACATCTCCACTTGTACATTATTGCATCCATATTGTATACCATTTGCATTATCATATTGTGAAATTGTAAATCAAGAAACTTAATTTTCAAGAAAATTTTAAGAAACTTTCAAATATTGGCAAAAACATTCAATCATATCTCTTCAAGTATCCATCATATCATCACAAAATTATTCTAATCTCTTCATCATCTCAGCTATTAGATGGAATTTTGACATTGGTCCTACCAAGACTTACACACTTAGTCCTATTCATGGTTTCTCTAGATCAGGTGTCATTTCCCATAGTCTATACTAGAAGCCTATTGATGTCACATCTCTCCCTAAAAACCTCTCTTATAACAGAAACAATCTAAACATTTCACCTGGATCTCTTATTTACCTATCTCAACCCTCAATGTTGAGCCCTTGCATCTTACTAGTTGTGTGGGGTTGATGTTAGGGGTAAGTGTTCCTTCCCAAAAGCACAAGTCTAAAGTCAATCAATAAAAACAAAAAATAATATAAATCAACAATAAATACAAAAATTCTTTCTTTCAAAATAAAACTACACTTCCTTTCCCTACCAATCTTTGGTGATGAGCCCATGCTTCCTACTAGTGGTGTGAGGTTGGGAAAGGAGGGAAGTGCCCTTACTCACCTATGTCTTGTCCTTGGTGATGAGCCCATGCTTCTTACTAGTAGCATGGGGCAAGATGTAGGGGTCCCATCAAATAAGTCAATAAGTTGTAAATAAGTCAATGAATAAAAAGTGCTTTGAAATCTTCAAAAATCCCAAGAAAATGAGTTAGATGTGTATGTTACAAGAGAGTCAAATCATTAAAACCATATTTTTTCAATCAAAAGGCCATCTACGGATCTAAGTCTAGTTAAAATTGCAAGCAAATGCATTCTGGGCTGGTTAGTTGACTTTGATTAGGGTTTAGTTGTAAGTTCTAGTTGTATCTTTGTCAAAATCTTGTCTTTCTCTCACCATTTTCATTCATCAAAATCATATAACTCACGTCCTTTCTTGCTCTCAGTGATGAGCCTTCACATCTTACTGGTTGTGGGGTTAGGATTGGAGTGAGTTCATTTGCTTATTATATCACATTCACCACATTTTTCCAATAAAAAAAAGTGTTAAATATTTCTTGAAAACCAAAGTATCAAATTACAATTTGTCCTCATATGCATCATATATAAAAAAAAAAAGATATAAATCATTTTGTTTACACATTTGCATCATCATCATCCACAACATGCATCCATAAAAACATATAAAAACATCAGAAATTTTAACCATCTAAGAGTACACAAGTGAAGCAAACCATGATTGAGTCAACTCTTACACAAGAATAGTTAAACCAAAAAGATATGTATATATGTATATATAATAAATCATAGTTTTGTGTATAATGCCATCACACTCTTGCGAGTGTGGTCAAAATGCTCATCTATGAGCCAAAAATCCAAAAAAATCATATATATGCAAAAATGATCTCAAAGCAATAAGGCATGTGGCCTATCCCTCTCTACAGGATCCCACTGAAGGTGTAGGATGAGGGATCCTACTATGACTCCTATGATGGAGTGTGACCTCCATGTGTTGATAGGTGTCGATAGGTGAGAATGACCATGAGATTGGGTAGGTGATCTTCCAGTAGTAGTAGCCTCACTATGAGAATGGTCTCACCATTGTCTCCTCTCAGCTAGCTCGTATCCAATAAGCCTGGCTCTCATTTGGGTCAGGGCCATTGCAACATGCCATGCCAGTGTGAACACATTTGTGTGGACCAGCCATCATTGGTTTCCCAACATCTGCAAGAACTTCTCCCATGTCTTCCCCGTAGGGAGTGCAAAAGTGTCCATGAAGATCTGCTTGAATAAAATCTCACCATCCATCAACAGTAGCTGCAAAGCACAAGTAAAACAATGTGAGTTAGAAAAATTTTGAAAATAAAAATAAAAATATATGTGTAGAAGTGCATAGTGTGCTAACAATCTAGTCTAGCAGTAAGGCTGAGGGAAGAGTATTATACTTATCTGGATCTCTTGGCATCCATGATGGGTCAACTAGTGGTGGTGGTGGTGGTGCGAGATGCGGCAGCATGTATCTCCTCCGCTCTAACCTCTTCCACCACTATCTCTCCTACTCCTCTCTCTCATCCATAGACCGACTCCTCATCTCCTCCTCCTACAGGGGGAAAGTATCCTCTGAGTGCAGTGTCTCTTGCCTTAGCCTCTTCCTTGGCCCTAGCTTCTCACAGAAGGCCTCTCCAGTGGCCATCCTCTTTGTGTTAATCTCCTCCTCTCCTCCCTCCTCAATCTTCATCTCTATCTTCGGCCTCCTCCTCCTCCTCCTCCTCTATTGTGTGTAGGTGTGACCTCAATCTATAGGATCAACCTCTAATCTAGCTGGATCTGGTACAATATGTGGAGTTTCTGATGGAACTCTAGAAGTGTAACAATAGTCCACTCAAGCTTTCCCCTAGGGCCATCTCTAGCCTCTCAAATCCCTCTGTATATACTTTCAGGACTGTTGGGAGGGCATCAATGTAAGGAAATCCAAACTGTTATGGCACCCTGTGAACTGGATGGACCTCCACTCTATTGGTCTGATCCACTAACTACATAGTAGAACTACATGTACCAAGGAAATCATCTCCTCACCCCATAGGCTCGCCATGTCCTCGATAGCCATGTAATCATGTCATCGATAGTAAGTGTGGGAACTAACTGATGTGGCCCTTTGAGTGGGGCCATGTCTATCCATCTAGTTACTCTGATAGCCCCAGGATTTTCTATCCCAATTCCCCTCTAGTAGGGGACCATGTGCTCGTAAACCCGACTCATAACCAAGGTTGGATGATTAAGGGCCTTGCCCTTCAATTGAACAACTTTGTGTAAATCATGGTAAGTGGCACCAAGGATGTCAATGCCCATATGCATATATGTGGGCCATGTTTCTCAATGCTCTGAATGATGGGTGCCAAATATTAGAGTAGTTTGTCTCCACCCTTGTCCCCAACCAAGCACAAAGCCAAAATACCAATGATGGCCTTGCGCAAGGCAGGGATAGGAGTAGAGGAAACTGATAGTAATCTCATCCCATGCTTGGCACCAATATCAGGTTCATGTGCATCTCCCATGTATGCAACCTAGCTGCGGGACTATACTACTAAACTATGCTCACACTAGCCAAAGTCAACTTCTTACCAGTGACAAGAACTCCTAGAATCTAGTAGATGTCCTCTAAGGTAATCTTCCACTCCCCCCTAACTCCATGCCATCGGAAAGTGTTCCATTTTGCATCCTAATAACTCACTAATTCACATAACAAATGGTTGGCTGGTGTGACTAACTATGTCTGGGATATCCTACATATCCTAGACCCTATGTAATAATTCCCTCTCATCCTGAGTCAGAGTGCATCCAAAATCAGGGGGAAACCAATCACACTCTTGAGCTCTGCTCCATCTAATATACTGTCCCCTACATTCATAAACATAAAAAAGAACAAGTTAGAATCATAACAACGCATAATAAGCTCAACAAAAACATCATAAATATAATAAAAATCCAAAAAAATATCATACTTAGTCAGTTCTGAGAGTTTCCCCTACAATTACACAACTACCGCTTTGTGCAGAGAGGCAGTTGCGTAAATGCCCCTCTATGTAGAGTGGTGGTTGCGTAACCATCATGGAAATTTCATTTTTCCTTTGACCCTTGACCATCTACGGTTGTGTAACCGAGACATGCGACAATTGTGCAACCGCCACTCTGCGTAGAGTAGTGGTTGTGTAATCACCGTGGTGGTTTTGTCCATGAAAAGTGAGCCATACCCTAGGGCCCCAAAAAAATTAAAAAAGAAAAAAGTGGACTATTTTTAATAAAACAAAAGCCACATCCCATGTGGCACCCCCTAGTGAACATTTTAACTATAAAATTAGCAAAAATCTCCCCCCCTAAGTTAAGTTTTTCACATTTTTCACATTTTAGGGTAGAAATAAACAAATACAAATAACTCACCTGTTCATGACCCACTACTCCTCCCACTGGTTGGGTTGTCATCATGTCAAAACACTCTTCATTTTGACTATACTCTCTCTCAAAACCATCACAGGTAATCAAGAGCTCAAATTTTCACCAAGTGAGTAAGTGCAAATGATTTCTAGAAATAGTGATTTTGATATATATAACATGTTTTAAATCTATTTTGAGTGTGTGTGTTTGTGTTTTATAGGGAAGGAGCGTTGTACTAGCGCAGGTATATTTCTCTATCCCTGATGGATATGGTAAGTCCTCTTGTCATTTTAGTTTGAATGTTTTGTCAATTATATCATTATATCTGCACTTGATTCTCATTTTCTTCTTACAGGTAGTGGGAAGCTTGGATTGGTGTAGTATCAACACATGGGCATGTCAGGTATAATTTCTAACCTTCCCGTTTGGGAGCCATACTCAAATCTCACATTTTATGCCTCTTCATGGCTAAAATAGCTTCTTCTAAGGGGGCAATATGTACGCACCCAAATTTACACAATGCTACATTGTCGGAACAGTTCAAATCCTTGATTGATGATAAATATCAATTCCAATGATGTCCAAGTCCAATTTCCTAGCTTGCAGCATGTTCTTGTAGCTCACTTGTGCTTTACCTTTTATATTTTCCTAGCTTTTTCCCACTTTCCTTAGTTATTTGCTTTTTCCTTAGCCTTAGTTATGGAACCATGCTAGTGGATTTGCAACCAGCCCTTAAGTTCATAACCACCATTGGTCTTCCTTGACTGGTGGTTATGCAACTTCCACAATGGTTGTAACCACTAGTCTGTGTAGACTGGCAGGTTCTGTGTGCATTTAACCTGAGACTTTCCAAGTGTGTTTAGAATGCATGTTCACCTTCTTCAAACTCACTTTCTCGCATGTTTCTTAACCAAATCAGTTGTTCTTGAGCTTGTTATATGTGTATATACTTCTCCCTCCTAACTTACTATTATTATTAAGTTAATTACTACTCCCATGAGTGATGTGGAACTTCTTGGCTGCCAAGTGGGTTGGACCACTTCTCTGCCAATTTTCTATAAAAACCAATATTTTTCCTGAAGCATTAGTTGGATTCTTTTGATTTGGAATTGCATCCTTGTTATGCTGTCAGAATCCTGCCAAGAAGTACACAAGAAAACCATATTCATTTTCCTTTGTTGCTCTCTTGCTTGCATTTCTACCAGACTACTTACAAACTAGCTAGCTCCAACACTCTCCCATTCTTTCTACACACTTCTAGCATGAAACTCCTTGGACACATTTGGACATTCATTGGAAAATAAAGCTGAGGGGATCTAAAAAGCATTGCAACCCCAGTGTTGGATTTGTCTCTGTACAACATTTCCAGGTTGGAGGTGTCATTAAATTCCTAGAGGTTTCTTTTGTTTATTTAGATAGATTTCAAGTTCATAATTTGTTAGAATACATTTGTTTTAAGGACTGTACAATTACAGTAGTTTCCATTTTCAAGTCTTTCATTGAGGATTTCTTCTCAACTCATCCATGTGGAGTTTCTTTAGAAGAATTCAGAGGAGGTTCTTGCCACAATGTTATGTTGTTATTTCTTCATTGTTAAATTGTTTAGAAAGTTCACTGCATTCAATATTCATTTGTATTTTGCACACAAGTAAAAATTCTATTGAAAGCTTGCTTCTCTTCCTATCCTTGTGGATTTACATGGGAAGTGAGTTTTAGAAGCTTCTGTATCTGTGTGTTAGTTTTATATTTCTTCATTTAGAAAGCTTTTGTTTTACTAGGGTAAGCTTTAGGGGAAGAATTGCTTCTGAGAAGCTTTTTCATTCTTCCACGTGATTCTGAGGTAGATCCAAAAGAGGTAATATCCACAATGTGTTACAAATTAGGAAAACCTTTAGAAATTTTATTAGATTATATTAAATCCTCTGCAACAATAGGGAAATAACCACATCCGGCTATTTCACTGTTTAGTTTAATTCTATGTTTTAGAGTAGAAGAAATTTCGTTTAATTAGAGGAAGTTGTATTGTCTACACACATTTTATTTATTTTCCAGTAAACACAAAATTCCAAAAACATTAGATTAGATTAGTTAGTTCTTTTATTTGTTTTATTCCCTTTTGTTTAAAATCATTGAAAAAGCACAAAAACAAATAGATTAGATTTACTTTCTTTGTTTTAATTAATTAGCTTTCATTTGTTAGATTAACTAGCTTGTCATGTAGATTTAATTAGATTCAAGGAGAGTAATCAAATTGATTTAATTTAAATTTGCTTGCTTTTTTTTTTAATTTAGGCACATAGAGTTAATTCAGACAAAAATTAACATAGACTCCCTACGTTTCCTTAGTTGGCCTAGGTTACCTAAACATTAACCTTGCCTCTTTCAAATTCTTTGCATGTTTGTTTTATTTCCTTATATTATTGTCTTGCACATCTACATGACCATCCAAGGCCCTAGGAAACCCAAAGACTTAGTTTTTGATCCAAGAGTGCCTCAACCAAACACAAGTTACCACAATTGACAGACATTGATCAAGGCCTCAGACACCTCATTTTTCAAACCACCCCAGTTCTACCCATTATTATCTCATAGCTAACATATTTGAACGTCGAAGTTGGATAATTCTTACATGTTCTGGCACATAATCATCCTGGTCGAGATTAGATTCCTGTAATCCATATATCCATTCCTTCCCATACGTCTCTTTTCACACCTCCATGACCTTGTCTGGATATTTTTACACAAGGCAAACAGGATTATTCCCACGTATTCCACAGCCAATTCAGAGGGTGTATTAGTGACATTACCTAGACATTGATCAGAAGCCTTCGTGTGCAGTGATTCTCCTTTACCACTCCATCTCACCTGCAGCAGGTAAGACAAGCCTTCCTTTCCTTAGACAAGCATATTCCCATGGTTTTCATACAAGACATTTGTTTGCTTTGATCTATCTTTTGTAAATTTCTACTTGTTTTCGTATATTTCATCTACTCATCCTATTTATCCATTCCATAGACATTTTTCCATCTCATATCTGTTATCCCAGCATGACCTCAAGAGGTCGAGTGCATCCTAGAGTCACGTGTTGATTCTTAGATGTATAGTCTCTACTAGGGTTTAAAGCAAATTTCTTAGGGTTTGACTCCTTTTCACTGTTTCAACCTCTAATACTCCTTCCTCTATATGAATGTACCGTGTTCAAGGTCTTTGTAATGCCTCTTTATCCTTCTAACACTATTCTCTTATATTTTCATGTTGTTGGCTTCCTTATTTCTTGTTTGTTCTTGTCTCCAAGCAATCTTCTAACCTCGTATCAGAATTTCCTCTTGGTTTTTCCTAAGTTCTTCTTTCACTCATCAATCCTCGTTGTTAGCTCACTCCTTAACAAGTCCTTCACTCCATTCCATTAGTCTCGTTTATAATAACTTGATCATAATTTTGATTGCTCTTACTTGCCATTCTCAAACTCCCCAAAAGGATTGTGATAGGAATGACAAGAACACCACCAATTCATGGCTTTATTTAAGGTTTCAGTACATTATTCAAAGCTACCAGGACTTCCAATTCACTTGCTATGACTCCTCGGTCAACTTTTCTTTAAGATTTCTTACTATGTCAGCTTACTAGGATTGTCACAGTTTGCCTAGAAGACTGTATTTTTGGACTCTTCTCCTTGAATATTATAAATTTCCTTCTATTTATTATGACTATTGTAATATTTAACCTCCTTCCTATGCTTCCAAGATTTAACATACCTTGATAAGGGTGAATCATGACTGTTATACAAGAAAATTACCTTTTAAGCCCTTTAAAATAGGGCATACATTGTTATCTCTGATCTCCTTGCATTAAAATTTCCTTCCCTTCTTTTGTCACCTCTAACATGCTTGAAACTCGCTTGAGGCACCTTATAAATCAACTTGTCACCAGTTTATTGGTCTTTTCTTGGCTTTGAATCCCTATTCCAAGTCTTTAAAACCTTAAAACATGGTATTCCCAGACAGATAAGTAGTATATTACTATATTTCACTTTTTTTGCTCCAAATAAGACTCCTTGAGGGTTTAAACCACTTTTACAAACCTTGTTATCATTCCTTCAACTTCTTTATCATGTTTTCCTTCTATGATAAGGATGAAATCTTCAAACAAATCAATCAAAGGACTCTCAACCAAATTTCTAGGTTTTTAGACTTTTTAACTCACTTGCAAGAACATTATCACATTACCAATCATGAAATTATCTTTCTAGTTTTTCCAAAAGCCTTCCTATAGGCCCATTCAACCATTAATATAAACCCTTTCTCATACTCAATGCTTCAAACACAAACTTGCCTCTTGCACATATAAAATCCTAAATCTTTGAATTGATTGTCTTCTTTGTCTTTAGCACATCCACACGACTTCTTCAAGCCCTTATAGGGTTTGTACCAACCTTTCTCCACCCGTAGAATCAATCAACACATCATTAACAACATACACAAAACAACTATGATCACAACTATGATCTCTCATTCATTCACAAATATGCATCATTTTGACAAGTATTACTCAAGAAAGTCCTTTCAATTATCCATTTCACGACATTACAAAGGCTTCTTGCACTATCATGGTGTTGTTATAGGCTTATTCACCTCTACCAACCTCTCATTCCCTTATTTATTCGAATACATTGCATTTTGATGAGAAAAAGAGGGTAGTTAGGGTGGAAACCAACTAACTTACTTAAGCTTAGACTAACTAGGGAAGGTTTAGGGTTTAGTTAGGATCAAGTAGATCATTTTACAAGTGTATAAATACTTTATGACCCTTTTATTATATCTTGGTGAACCTATACTAACTCCTATGCCTAGAATACAATATAAGACTTATTTGAATATTGAAATGCAATTTTGTAGGGAAACCTCCAAAGACCACTTATTACAAGTTCAAGATCATAATGGACTATAAATACATTAATACCACCCCAAAATAACTATAACATACCTAAGAGCTATAAAAACCAAAAAATCAGTATATATAATTGATCATCCTGCATCATTGGTGACCCAGCTCATCGAGGTCACTCAACTAGTTCACCTGCCAGCTTGCCCCGCTTGCTCCCAACCCTTATACAACTTGTCCAGTTCAGCCACCTCCCCCAAATCGCTCCTAGCATGCCTCTAACTCACCTATCTCACACGTAGCTTGCCACTTTACCTGCGTTGCGTTGCTCGTTGACTCAACCGCTAAGCCTACTCATCACCAATCTTTCAACTCTACCTATTCACCTCATGACTTCCCAATACTTGCATCCATTTTTTACATATACTTCGTCATTTTTTCACTTGCACATGACTAGGTCAACTCGGTCATATCTTCCACTCCACATGCCTTTTGCCAAGGATTATTTTCTACATCATCTTCAACTGCCACTTTTCGTCCTGTGTCATGCTAGGACAACCCACAGTTCCAAAAACTTTCATTTAAGGGGGGAATCACACACACCCTTCTCGTTTGATTATATGACAACCGACCAATCAATCACCAATCAATTGACTTTATATTCTATGCCTTGCAAAATCAACCTATCGATCCCTTCATACACTTTGACCGAAGCGTCCCAACGATCAGATTTCTAGGTTCTTGTCAATCTAGTCAAACATCTAAGCCCGTGACTGAGGTAACCAACGTCACAGGGTTAGATGACCCCCATCTTGTCTTTAGTTTTTTCCTTACATCTTGCCTAATGCAACACACAAACCAAAAAGAGGCAAAATGCAAACACTAGAAAATGCACCTTGCGCATAAGGTCCCTTATTCGAAAACACAAAAACATTATAAAATACAAAATACTAAAAAATCATTAAACCCCACAAAATGGAGCTAAAATACACCCCACCACTTATTTACTAACCCTCACCCACTCACATTTATTTTTATCTCATCATACCTACTTGTGTGCATGCCCAATGCACTATGGTTCCTATCATTGCACCCACGTGTGTCTTAGTCCCTTATGCACTCCAAATTTATAAAGTACCTTCACTCTCCTCATTCTAACCCCTGTCTCTTAGTGCACAAAAATCATAAACTCAAAAAAGGTAATGTATCTCCATGTATAAAATGTGTCAATAGTTAACTACACAAGGGTATCTATGTGATCTTCTTACAAAATGGTGAGGTGAGCTCTAGGTTTGGTGCCTCCAAGAAGCCCCTAACATTGATTGATAAGGACTTCTTAATCTTCTATGATGCCTGGGTTGGTTTGGGGCAACATATGATCCCGTGCAAGTCCCTATCCAATGGATTTGATCTCAGTCAATGTCCCTCATCTTGAAAGTGCAGTGTGTCCTGCATAGTTTATCCTTCATCCCAATCCTTGCTCCAACTCTTCCTACTAGTAGACCTACTACCCTCTCATCATCTTGTCTCCATACATTGTTTTCATGTAATAAAACATCAAATATTTCCTATAGATCCAAAATCTCAGTTCTCAAACGTTCAAATGAATTATACAACCCTTTACTTTAATATTGATTTTTGACAATTTACCTTTTATGGCATGTAAGGGTGTATATGAGATGTTTTGACCACTTTGTTGCTATATTTCTAACTTTTGCAAGTTTACGGATGGCTAGGCATTCTCTAACACTTGTTTTGTTTCCTACTCTCATCATTATTCCGTATATTGTGCTTTTTTGTATTTTTGTGACCCCTTGCATACTTTGACCTCATGATTAATGAAAATGCTCTCTCCCTCTCAGTGGGGGCGCCAATAGGTATTTCTAAACTTTACATAAATGGTAAGCCATTTATTAGTGATTTGATTATGTATATTTTTATTTTACTTTTCGTATGTTGTACTTGATGAACATTTTTCACATTATAAGTGGTCATGTGTCTTAAATGGCCTCATTCCATGCCAAGGTAAGTGAGGTAAGTAAGTTAGATCTTCCCAAATCTTCCCATTTCCTTTTGTTTGCACTTCTCAGGTGATGCACCCTAGCCAATTCATAGAGGCACCTCTTCGAGGGGAGATACGTGAACACCCAAATATTGCACATTGCAACATTCAAAAACCAATGATGATGCAAAGACCTCTAAAAATATTATGAAAATCCTTAGACCCTATCACGATTCTTTCACTTGTCTATCCTAGTCTGTTTTGCTTATTTTTCCTACCATTGTTCTTCACAACTTATCTTGGCTACTAGGTTGAAATATTTAGTCTTTTTTTACTAAGCCTTTACATTTTAACTTTGTACTTTAAAGGGACTACGACAATTTACACATGTACAACAATGGTCTCATAAATTTCCAATGCACATTTGCAAGCCACTATGACAGTTTCGCAGTGAAATCGTTGGTCTCACTAGCCGTCATAAAATTTGCATAAATGCCTCCTATAGATAGCAATGGCTCCACCACAATGCATGTTTTTCTAATTTTAGTCATGTGAACGTATTTTTCCTTTCATTTTTCATGTAGTCTTGCTTTCCTCGCACTCTAAGTAACTTAATTCACCTCCAAAATATTGTTATATAATTACACTTCATCCATAGGTATTCAATTGTAGCCATTGATCAAATTCTATCTCCCACTTAGATCCAATCAACTTCACTTTAAAGCATTTTCTCTTTGTTTTATTAAAAGATTTTGTGCATCTATTTTTAGAGGGCTGGAAAAATTGGAGTTGAGAGAGTTTATTATAGAGATCAAGTTTTGAGATATTACTCCCTGTTATAAGCCATTTTCGTATTTGTTTCTTGTTTCCATCACTAATAGGAACACCTGTTATTGTCAGAGATTAGTAAGACACCATTAGTTTTGGTTTTGATTACCATAATAATAATGGTCAAGGCTTAGTTTTCTTCCTACAAAAGGAGTGTGCAAAGGAGATCGAACCAACACTAATGATCACTTTGAGCCAATCTCTACATTGCTGCCATTCTTCCTCCACACCTAACCAATTGTTTTCCTTCCTCCTTCACAACTAAAAACCTTAAGATAATTAAGCAATTAAAATAGTTAGCTTGCTCAGTGGAAATCACAAAAATTAGTTCTAGTCATTTCCTTCTTTATGGGAAAAGAGATTCGGGCTTTCATTTCTTTATTTTGCTTTATTTTTGTAGATTATAATTTTATTTTGAATCATTGAAAAAATGGGAAAGAGAGATAGAGTAAGATTCTTACATTTCAGCAACTACGGGTTAAATTCATTCTTTCTGTGATATAACCTCACATCAGAAATTAGTTTCATATTTGTGTTTAATTTAGTTTTGTTCAATTTTACCGAGGGTTAGTTCTGTTATCATTGCAACTTCATATCATATCAAGTGAAAAAGCCATTAAAATGAATAAGCTTTCATTCTCATTGCATTCAAGTAGATGGAAGATGCTCCTTGCATCCACATATAGGAAAATAAAGATTTTCATTCATCTTTAACATGCACGGAGGTAGATAATTGAAATCATCTTCAATTTATAATAGTTAGATTTTTTTAATCTCTTGTACTCATCATAAAATCATAATTTAATTCTAGTAACTTATTTATTTCATATTTCATTTCGTAAACCACATTCAAATTGAAACAAACATTATTCTATTCTCTCATACCAACTCACAATTCAATATACCAAATAAAACCATCATTTGGATATTCGAAAACTTTCTTTTGCACATCCAAACGACCATACATGTTATTATAATTTCACTTTTACACACCAAAGCAGGTACCCGCTTTCAGAAACATTTTTCAAACAATATCCAATAACCCTTGTTTAAGATAATACATCCATAGAACTCCCACACAAGCTAAATTAGACATAGTTCTTAATCTTAGCTAGTATGTCTACAGATCATTAATATTCCACAAAATCACCTATAAAATTAGTAGCCCATATACCCTCGTTTAAACCCATCGTTAGAAGACGTATGAGCAACTCCAAGACATTTAAAAAAAAAAAAACCCCAAAAAAAAGGGGAGCTAAAGACCCCTCCACGGGACCGTCCCTTTAAGGTGGTAAAAAAAAAGTTAATCTTAAAGAATAAAGTTAATCAAAGACGGTCATTATCAAGCAGGCAGTGAAGGCACCAGCGTTCGAATCTCTCCATGGAGATTCAGGGCTTCTTTGCTCTGCAGGCAAGGTAAGACACTTTTTTCATTGTCGAAGCTTCTGCTTTTTATTTTAGCCGTTGGAAACCCTAGCCGTTGCGAGCATTTCTATCTACATATACCCATTTTCATATTCTCTGTCTCCGTTTTTAATCTCTGCATTTTCATATTTAACAATGTTTCTGTGAAATTGATTGAGAATGTGGTCTTTTAAAATATTCATCCGAGATTATCTTCTTCTTTTTTCTCTTTGATTGTTTTCTGTTTCTCTGTGATTGTTCTTCGGGTTTAATTATCTTATGATTTTGTATGTAATTTTCTTGGGGTTAAGGGTTCTGTTTCAGCG